>CM060242.1:20690884-21890884 GCA_030555515.1 Acutogordius australiensis
TGCCTTTGGCCCAGGTCTTTAATAAATGCTGCCTTTTATTTATGTCAGGCCCCTTTTAAAATCTACACCGGCTCATAATATTACGGCCTTGACCATCCAACATATTTTTCAATTTAAGCTGTTTTCATATTAGGCCCGGCCACAAATGTAAAAATACCACCCGAAAATTTTATACCGCAGGCTATAAATTTTTTGCCTTATTTTTTAACTATTTTCGACAAGAATAACGGATATACTCGGTATTTTATCAATATATGTTTTATTAAGCGAGGCCGGGCCTGGCTTTTTTTGGCCAAGCCGTCACTGGGTCAGGTGAAATTTGGGTCTCGACTTCAATCTCTAGTACCTTCAACCTGTCCGGTAATTTTATACAGAAATTATTAATTTTTTAATTCACCCCTTAATTACCATTCAAATTAAAATATATCTTACCAATTATATTCTAATACCTAAACCTATTTGATCGGTTAATTTTTTGTATTAAAAAGATTAAAAAATTTATTTATAGGGCCTAAAATTTCGTAAGAGTTTTAGGAGTCAATAATTAGTATATGAAAAAAAATTTTAATTCAAAAATTAAATATCGTAGAAATTATGCAACTTTCAACCAACCTAGAAATTATTTTAAATATTTGTGCATATGGTATTAAAACCAATAGAATCTATTTGATCAAAACAATCAAGGGCCAAAATCAAAAACCTTAACCTTAGCAAATAAACCTACAGTACAGAAAGTAAATACATAAATTCAATGGTAAAAAAATGCCGGGTAAGTTTTTTTTCTAAAACCCCTAGGAGTTTTTTTTGAAGAAAAGTGGGTTTTAAAATGCCCCTTTTCTTTAAGCAGAAAGAGGGGCTTTTCTTTTGCCATGCCCACAAACTAGTGGGCATTTTGGGAAAACTTGAAAAGTTATTAAATAAAGCCCATTTAGTTATTTTTACCAGCCCTGATTCCAACAAACCATCACAAATAGAGCACAATGTTTTTTACAAAATAAAAAATGATTGTAATTTATCTTATATCGGCCGAACGACAAGAAAAAAAAGTATACCGTTTTATGAACTTTAAAAAACACCTTGTACAGGCAAGATATTAAACTTTTTGCCTCATCAAATCAATACCACCCATTCCATAAATTGGCAAATAACTCTTTCTACCTAACCAAACTACAAACGCCTCAATCATTTTTAATTTTTAATTATGATTAAATAAAAATTCAAAAAAAAAATTTTTTTTTTAAATTTTCTTTTTTAAGTGCAAATTGTCACTTAATTAACTATAAATCAACGATCAAATTCGAGATTCGAAAGCCAGGTCGATCCGAAATTTCAAACGGTCCAGTGAAAAAAAGAATTACGGGCCAGGCTGATTTATTAAATTTTATTTTGCCTTTTTATTTAACGATTGTTAATAAATTTAAAGGAAAAATTTATTATCACTCAGTGAAGGGTATTACTTTTACACTCTGCATTTATTTGTACAGGTCGTCAAAAATTAAGGAGTGAAAAAAGAATCAGGTTAACAAATATTTAATAATTATGAGCTAACTTCTGAGACTAGACCTGCTATATTTTTGAATCCGTTTACCTTTTTTTAATCAACCTTTATAAGCTAGCTATAAACATTATAAATTTTTGAAAATATATTAAAAAACCACAAAAATTATGTGAAAACAAATAAAATTTATTTATAAAAAACCGATTATAATCGTGTCGTATTTAGGCTGGGATGCCAAATATTCTGCCTAATGTTTAAATGTTGAAGTAGGAGCTTAATACTATCAAATTTTATCTCTCATTAACCTTTTTTACTTTATTCTTGAGGTCGCAAAATTTGTCAATATTTGGCCAATTTTTCGATACCTAAGAAAATAGCTGAAGAAAAACTAATATGTATGATATAAGACCTTTAATCGGGGATTTTCACTTGATTTAAAAATTACCTATTTTCTATCATTGATTTTTGTCGGGTTGTGTAATAAAACAAAAAATATTTAGCTTGTAATATAATATTTTTGGGCTATATTTTGCAAATTCGGGCCGGTCAAACCAGATTCTGGCAACCTTATCTGAAAGACATGTTAAGAGATCCTCCGACCCTGTTGTCCTCTTTATAAATCGAACTAGGTAAAAACCATTTTGGCCAGTGTAATACTTAAAAATTGTGATTTCATTTTTTCCAAGCAGAAATTAATCTTTTCACAAAATTTTTCGGTGCTGATTTAATTTATTTTTTAATTAACATTTATATTAATGGTAAAATATGATCTCGTTTGCCTAATTGCAAAAAGAATGGGTGTATAAAAAATTTTGATAATCTGCCAATATTTTCGTAAGGTATCATAAATTGTATTCAATTTTTTGTGAGCCCTTAGCATTGTTTAAACATTTGTTTTTAAAATTTAAAATACACCATTTTTATTCAATCTAGCAAATTTAAAAATTGAAACGTCTTACGAAAACGGAAAGGGATTTGAATTCATTAGGGTTAATTTGGCCCAAAAACACTTTTCATACGCTTTTCTTATTTTCGTTGTTGCACAGTTTTATCATGGGTTAGTAATTCGTATTTTTGTCTAAATAATTTTATTAACATTTTATTAGGTTTTTTGATAGATAAAGGTTCATCAAATAATATTCTTCTATAAGCATAATTTTATTTTTTTTTATTAACACCGAAGAGGTCGATTTATATATGTTTTATACATAATTCGACAAATTTTTAAGATATATGAGCAAAGTTTAGAGATCAGACCTGTCATATTAGGGATTTTCAAATTTACCGTTTTTCCTAAAAACTTTTTAACATCTATATATATTGAATATTTTTGTAAAAAATGTTTATAAAAAATATAAAAGATTACAAAACAAAAAACATTATAAATATTCTATTCTTCTTTTTAGGAATTCACGAGGTGGCAAAAAGAGTCAATATAGACTCATGGCATTTTTCTAATGTCATCAATATGTGGGGCGGGTTCAAATCATTAGTAACGGAAGAAAAATATTAGAGATAAAGCAATCATGTATAAATCATAAACCTAATAAAACTTTGAGGGAATTTTGTACTTTTATTAGAATTATAAGTTTTATGATAAATAATATCATTTTATATTTATATTTGATAAAGATATTTTATATTTTTAATTTTTGACGCTTTAAACGTTTCGTTTTTTTAACTTTTAAATCTTCATACTAGAGGTGTAATTGTAAAATAGGAACGGATAATATATCCGACCTGTTAACTACTATCAGTGCCTAAGTTTAATTTTGTTAATTTGACTTACTGATTAATTTTTTAAATTACTTTTTTTACATATTAAACATATATTTTAGTGGGCATGTTGTCATAGAAACGAAGTTTTACAATGATCTCGATTTAATTAGCGTTTCGCGCGTTAGGGTTTATTATGTGTGAGCTCAATAGTCATTTTGGAAACCAAAACGAATTCTTTTCGCACAATTCCTCAACTTCATTTGAAATTTTACGCTTCAACTTTACAAATTTTACTAAACATATACCTCTAATAATTATTTGCTATCATTTATTGCAGAGATCTTTTCAGAGTTTTGTATAAAACTTTTTTATCCGGGTTTAGTTATGCCCAGCATTTTCATTTTTTATGTGGGGTTCAAAGTTGCTAAAAAATACATGGAGTTTTGACATATATATTAATATAAAATTTAGGCATATTTCGATTTTTCTAAAAAAAAGGCTGGAAAATCTACCCTAAACTAACGATTTTTTCAATTAATTAGTTAACCAATTTTACCTGCAACAAAAAATAATTTTGTAAATCCAAATGCGTTATTGTATCCCTTAATATTTTCTATAATAATCCAAATAAGTCAAAAAGAAAAAATATTTTTTGACATTTAATAACTAAAAAATGAAGCAAGAAAATTTTGATTTATATTCGGAACACTACTAAAGCAACCTAACATGGTTGCAATGCTTACAAAAACCTCCCCGGAATAATTGTTGCAACGTGTGCTATCATTAACAGTTGAACATTGTGAGATATATGAGCCAACTTTAGAGACCAATCCTGATGGGATACTCAAATCCGAATACCGATTCTAATCAAAATTTTATGAGCCAGCTATAATGTAAAATGTTTGTAAAAATATGGACTAAAAAGGTTCAAAAATAAAAATTTGAAAATTCACAACAGCGTAACTGTTAAATTCAAATCTAAAAAAATAATTTTATTTCAAACTTATACATATCATCATATTAGGATGGGATGCCAAATTTTCTTTATATGTAGATGTAACTTAGTATACTTAAAATTTATATTTCTCACAATTATAGAAAAAAATGTAAGTTACTAGTGATTTTTATATAAAAAAATTTTTTTTTAATTTTTTTTGGTTTAAATGTATCGAATTTTAAATCGGGAATTGGGTTTTTATAAATTGTTTAGATATAAGTGTAAAATTATGAAAAATAGCTATTTTAAGACACTATCCTGAGAGAATAAATCGAAAAAATAATAGGTTATGACAAAGTTGTACATGAAAAATAAAATCATTTAAGTGGAAGGATAATTTATATAAGAATTTATTTTAGAAAATGAGTATGAGATATTTATCATTTGTTTATTTTAATTAACAACTTATCGGCTAAACAAATTTAAAAACTTGTCTGGGGCATTGAAATAAAATTAAAGAGCTTAGGAACCCTGGAAATGTTAAAAAAAGGTCTTTCACAATGCACTGAGAATAAAATTTTATTAAAAGGTAGAACAGTTTAATTGCTACAAAATAAAATATAGAATGAATCGATAAACATATTTTTACAAAAATAGAGAACGTTTTATAAATTGTCATATTTTTTACTTTCATATTTTTATTAAAATATAATCTATTTTAAATTCCATATACGTCCACTTTTGTTTTATAAAAAAATTATTGGAAATAGATAACACTCTAAAATATAAATCTTTAGGTTCATTACACAGGTCAAAATTTTTTTAGAATTATGAGCTAACTACAAAGATCAAACCTGCCATCATAGGAATTTTTAAATCTGTTTACCGTTTTTCCTAATCAAACTTAGTAAGTCAGCTGTAAACATTAAAATTTTTAGAAAAATATTTAAAAAAAAACAAACAGAATTCAAAAAAAAATTGAATATTTTTCATATTCACAACAGCTAAACTGTTAAATTCAAATAATATTTTTATTAAAAACCGATTATATATCGTGTCGTATATAAGCTTGGATGCGAAATATTCTGTATTATCTAAATGCTGATGGAGTAGCTTGATAAATCAAAAATTTTATTTCTCATTTGTTTAAGTAAGTTACAATTTAAACAAGAGTCTTGAATTTTTCTTTTTAGGGTCTCCTCGAGGTCGCAATATCTGTCAATTTGATCAAAAAAAGGTAATTTTTGTATAGGACTTGGAGCCGAAGGTGGAAGAAACTACGAAAAACGGAATATACATGAGATAAGGCAATCATAGGGATGTAAACTTTTATATTTTCTTATACTTATTTTCACATTGATGTTTGTTGTGTTTTATGTCACAGGCAGGGATTGAGACAGGTATGGAACCGAAAACCGCGGTACTTGGAGGGTCGCTCGGTACCGGTTCTTAAATTTAAAACGGTTCCGCGGTACCAAAATATATTAATAGCTTAAAAATATTTAAATTATTATCATAGTGCCTATGTCTGATTGGCATGTGTCAAAAGTAATTGTGCGACTTAAAAAATTTAAGGCTCCAAGGAGTTAATACCTTTATGAAAAAAAAAGGGAAATTCAATATTTAAAATTACCCGTATTATACGCAGCAGTGTTTTTTGACCCCAGATTTAACTGTTTGCTTACTGATGAACAGAAGAGTATTGCTAGACAACATTTAAATGATTTATTTATTAGATTATATCGTTTGAAAAATAAGTGTGATAACTGTATGGTTATTGAGGAGGAAGAAACAATAAACCAAATATGATGATGATTTCGAAGTTTTTCTCAAAAGCAGTTCCAGAAGAGAGAAATCCAAAGTAGAAGCCAATGTTGTTGGGATATATGCTGAGACAATTTTCAAAAACATGAAAGAGTTTCAAAAAAATAGGTCAATTTTAAAATTTTGGGAAGAAAATTCTGTGTCTCATCCAAAGTTGTATATTTTATCTAGACTTGTTTTAGCTGTCCCTGATACTCAAGTAATTTAATTATATTATTTTTTAGGTAAGTGTTGAACGAGCCTTCTCAACTTTGAAATATATTCCTACAGATTTAATCGAACAGATTTTATTTTGTTAAATTCAATTATTTTACTTCGTTTAAAGAAAGATTTGAAATGATGTATTGTATACGTGTAAATATATATGTCAGCGCCCAAACGCAATATTCCGCCGGCGGAATATTGTCTGGACTTGACCTCAGCGTCCAAAGCTTATATTCCGCCGGCGGAATAAAACGAATTTTCGCCGGCGGAATATTGTCTGGACTTGAGCTCAACGTCCAAAGCTTATATTCCGCCGGCGGAATATTAATTGGCGTATAGTCATCGTCCAAAACGCATTTTCGCCGGCGGAATATTGGACTTGACCTCAGCGCCCAAAATTTATATTCCGCCGGAATTTTTTGCAAAATTTAAGGGACAAACAGATCATTAGACGTTTTTGATTTTTTATGCTCAGAATATGAAATGTTTAATAAATTGAGGTCATGTTGAATGTAAAATTAGGGTTTAGGGCTAGAATAGTGCTAAAAACTTAAAGATTCATAGGCGGACCGGTGTATTTAGAAGCGCTTTAACTGCACATTTAAAAGCGCTTAGATTTTTTAGATACCCTCGTTGCGCTAATGTTATAAAAATCGCGCAATTTTTTTGTTTTTAAAATTAAGCGAAAGACTCTAAAAAAGCCGAGGTATTTCTGTAATGTACCTGTGACTTTAAATGCACCAAGAATCCTAACTCGCACTAAAGATTCAAATGTAAGCAGGTATTTAAAAAACATATTAAGGTGCCCCAAAACGCGTAGGTGATATTTAGAGCATGCAAAAAACTCCTAAATAGTGCAGAAATATGAATTAGGACAGCGCACAGGTGTCGAACTTTTAGGAGCACCAAAATGATAAAATATTTACAACTTTTAAGATTTATATAAGCCTTATTTAACCCTTTGTTAATATTAGGGCATTCCCTTCCTAGCTGGCCTTCAAACATGCGATATTGAAATTAATGGAAGGTTTATAAGTTAAATATCTCCGATTTTAGTGCAGTTAACGAACCGGCTTTAACCCTTCCTTACAATTTTTTTAATTTCACTGGTCCCATATATCTTTCGTGGACCGATTAAGAATAAAAATATTTAAAAAGAATAAAGAATCGTCCCAATTGAGGTATCTTAAACTTGCGCGAAACCTCTAACGTGCAAAATACAAATTACATTAAAATTTTCAAAAGCGCAACGATATTAAATTGACGCTGATATTTTTAAAGGCGAGCATTTAGATCGGGCCAAATTTTGGCAAAACAGCCAGATCGGCCAGAACCAAAATTTGTTTTTCCAAATAAGGCCTTCCAATCCAAAATAAGGCCCGAAAATTTTCAAAAAAGTTTCCTCTTAAAAATACAGTAAAAATAGAGTGTATTATACCCATTATCATGTAGAAATATATTTATCGTTTTAAGGTCTTTAATAGTTACAAATAGAGCATAGGTAATTTCCATTTTTAAATTTAAGCCCAGTGTGTTTGGCCCGTTATAAATTTTTAACCGTCCTGGTCCTTGTTTCCTGGCGGGCCGGGGGCAGGACTTTCGGTTCTCGACTTAAATCTCTAATGTGATTGTAGGCAAATCATTTATGAAAAAAATAAATCGCGTAGTGAAGAGGGCTTTTAAGCGGAGCAGGGTGCTATGATTATTATTGATTTCTTCATTTAAAATTATACATTTGTGTGGACATTTGACATTTTAAGGGGTAAATAAAATTTTATAAATGATAAAAGCACATTTTTTGGATTCGTAAATTAACCTAGTATCCTCATAAATCTAAATTAGAGCTGAGGGCCCTGGGTCCAATTTATATAATTTGTTTGCCAAATAAAGATTAAAACATAATGGTTGGGTGACATTAGGCTCAATGTGATTGATTAAAATATATTGTTTATATTTTATCATTTTAAATCCTGCCGATAATTGAAAATAAAAAATTTAGATAACCCAAAAACGTATTATTATTAGAATTAAGACCGGACGTTATATTCCCGCCTAAACCGTCTTACTTATTATAATTTAGCTGCTCGCCCGTAATCGCATTTTCATACCCAGCCCGATATGAATTTGCATATATGGCCCATATTTGCCTTCAATTTTGAGGCTTGCTTTTGACAATACCTGAGAGAGCCAAAATATGCGCTGTTTAAAAAATTTGCTTACCCCTTGTGGAAAAAATTGCTTGACGTATAACAGTTATATACCCGAAAATTGAAAAGATTTTCATTCAAAGCGGCCAAATTTTCCCTATTTGGGCATGTTAGAAAAGTAATTATTAAGTAATTAATAAGGTTAATATATATGTAGTGGCCCGTTAAGCTATTTTAATTTTGTAAGGGGTAATTAAAACAAGAGTTAGAATTTTGACTTTAAAGCAAAATTGTGTATGGTATATTATATAAAAAAGATTATTTCAAAAATTAAATATCCTTCATTCCTCCAATCTCACGAGCAAGTTATAAAAGCGAGTTCAGACTCATTTTATTTTTTTGATAAATTTTGAAATTTTTATTTCTTGGCATTGAACGCTTTTTTACAAAAAATACCTATTTTTGTTATTAGCATTTAAATACTTTTTCTAAAAGAAAGTTTATAAAAAATAAAAAATTCAAAATTTTTTAAAAAAATGAAACGAGTCTGAACGCGCCCTAATTTAGAAATAAACGTCAAAAAGAAAATAAGTTTTTTTGGGCATTGACTCAAGACACCCATTACTTTTTTAAAATTCCAATTAAACATAAAATAGCCTTGAATTCGAAGTCCCCAAATGGAGTCTAAGTGGCCCTTAACTGGAATTTTTTTGTCATTTTTCGGCTATCCTCTTTAATAACATTTTCAATGTTAATACCTTATTTTAATGTTAATAATAATATTTGTTATTTCACATAAATAAGTTGTTTTAAGAGATATAGGGCAAGGAAATCAAAAGGATTTTTGTTAAATATTTTTTTTGGCGGCAACATCTGCTTATATTGTTATGATTTAATGCTTTTACCACCTTGGTAGCCTTTACTAATAAAAAAAAGTTTTTATGAGGATACTAAGTTAATTTACTAGAATCGAAAAAATGCGCGTTTATAATTTTATAAAATTTTATTTACCCCTCAAAAGGATGTCAAATGTCCACACAAATGTATAATTATAAAAGAAGAAATTCAATTATAATCATAGCACCCTGCTCCGCTTAAAAGCCCTCTTCACTTCGCGATTTATTTTTTTCTTAAATAATTTGCCTACAATTACATAAGAGATTAAAGTCGAGAACCGAAAGTCCTGCCCCCGGCCCGCCAGGAAACAAGGGCCAGGACGGTTCAAAATTTATTACGGGCCAAACGCACTGGGCTTAAATTTAAAAATAGAAATTACGGGCCGAGATGGGCCGAAGTTTTGAATTTCATATGCTCTGTTTTTAACTATAACAAGAACTAAAAACGATAAATTTATTTTCACACGATAAAGGGTATAACTTTACTCTCTATTTTTACCTTATATTTAAAAACACTTTTTTAGCTTGTAATAAAAAATTTTCGGGCCTTTTTTTGGATTGAAGCCGGCCTTAAATTTAAAAAACAAATTTTGTTTCTGGCTGTTTTGCCAAAATTTGGCCCGATCTAAATGCGCGCCTTTATAAATACTCAGCGTCAATTTAATATCGTTGCGCTTTTGAAAATTTTAATGTAATTTATATTTTGCACGTTAGAAATTTCGCTCAAGTTTAAGATACCACAATTCTTTACAAAATAATTGGGGCGATCTTAAATTCAGGATTCGTGCTTTTGAGCCTTCATTGGTTCCCTTTTAATAACCAAAAGTTTAAAGTTATGTGAGTACGCGTCTTTTCAAGTATTGGCAGGGAATCCAAAGAGATTGTCAAAATATTCATATTAGAAATACTTCTTGAAATTATATTGAGCTTATAGTCATACAACCGTATTTCTTTATTATTTTAAAATATTTTAATACTTACAAACTAAAAGGGACCAGTGATATTAAAAAAATTGTAAGGAAGGTCTAAAGCCGGTTCGGATACTGGAGAGATATTTAACTTATAAACCTTCCATTAATTCCAATATCGCATTTTTAAAGGCCAGCTAGGCAGGGGATGCCCTAATATTAACAAAGGGTTAAATAAGGCTTATATAAATCTTAAAAGTTGTAAATATTTAATCATTTTGGTGCTCCTAAAAGTTCGACACCTGTGCGCTGTCCTAATTCATTTTTCTGCATTATTTAGGAGTTTTTTGCGTGCTCTCAATACCTACGCGTTGGGGCACCTTAATATGTTTTTTAAATACCTGCTTACATTTGAATCTTTAGTGCGAGTTAAGATTCTTGGTGCATTTAAAGTCACAGGTACATTACAGAAATACCTCGGCTTTTTTTAGAGTCTTTCGCTTAACTTTAAAAACAAAAAAATTGCGCGGTTTTTATAACATTAGCGCACTTTTGAGGGTATCTAAAAAATCTAAGCGCTTTCAAATGTGCAGTTAAAGCGCTTCTAAATACACCGGTCCGCCTATAAATAAATCTTTAAGTTTTAGCACTATTCTAGCCCTTAACCCTAATTTTAAAAACAACATGACCTCTATTCATTAAACATTTCATATTCTAAGCATAAAAAATCAAAAACGTCTAATGATCAATATTTCAAAATTAATAACATAAAGTTTACTGTTAATCCCTTAAATTTTGCAAAAATTTCCGGCGGAAGATAAATTTTTGGCGCTGAGGTCAAGTCCAGACAATATTCCGCCGGCGAAAATGCGTTTTGGACGTTGACTATACGCCAATTAATATTCCGCCGGCGGAATATAAGCTTTGGACGTTAAGCTCAAGTCCAGACAATATTCCGCCGGCAAAAATGCGTTTTGGTCGTTGACCGCCAATTTATATTCCGCCGGCGGAATATAAGCTTTGGACGCTGAGGTCAAGTCCAGACAATATTCCGCCGGCGGAATATTGCGTTTGGGCGTTGACATATACAATTGTCTAATTTACTAAATATAACCTAAAAATTATGTGCTATCATAATTGACTAATTGTTGTACCTTGTGGTACCGGAACCACCAAGTACCGGTACTTGAGCTGAGCTGAGCTGGTATCAGAACCGGTACCGGTACTAAAAATTTTGGCGTTTCCAATCCCTCGTTACAGGCAACAAGTTTAAATGGTAAATACATACACTCTAATACCTAAACAATAAAAAAGTTAATGATGCAAAATATTTTAAGTTTTTCTTTTTAAAAAACACAAACTATATAATTTATAGTAGAACGCCTAGTTTGTGCCCTCTATAATTCGGATATAGCGAAGTTGCATTTTTGAATAAATTGTAATCTTCATAACGCAGGTCAACAATTTTTTGATAGTTATGAGTTAACTACAGAGATCAAACCTGCCATCTTAGGATCTTAGGGAATATCAAATTTGTTTACCGTTTTTCCTAATCAAACTTAGTTAGTCAGTTATAAACATTGAAAATTTTAGAAAACCAAAAAAGATTCAAAAACAAAAATAAATTGAAATTTTATTATTGCATATTCACAATAAACTGTTAGATTCAAACTTCAAATAATATTCATTAAAAAACCGATAATACATCGTGTCGTTAAGTTTGGACGCGAAATATTTTGTATTATCTAAATGCCGATGTAAGAGCTTGATATATTAATAAACTTATTTTTTATTATTTGTGATTAACAATATAAGTTACAAAGGATTTTTGTATGCAAAGAAGATTTTTAAATTTTTTTGGTCAAAAAAGGTCATTTTTCGTAATAGATGGATCTAAGGAGCCAAAGACGGAAGAAACTAAGAAAAATGAAAAATATATATGAGATTAGGCCATCATGGGGATGCATTCTTTTATGTTTTCATAAAATTCATGCTTCTGACATTGATATTTCTTGTCCTATGTAATATCAAATATGAAACTTATCAACTAGGTACCTCATTTAAGTACTTCCCACCTATCAGAGATCATAACTGGCCTAATATTTCAGCCCGGTCCTATAAGTTTGAATTCCTTAATTTTTTAGCGCAACTTAGCTGTGCTATGTGCATTGGCGTAGGAGGGGGGGGGTTTGGGAATGAAACCCCCTCCAAGCATGCCATATCCCCACCCAAATTAAAAAATTTTAGTGCATATCCCCCCCCCCAAACTAAATACCAATTAAATATAAAATTAAATTACATTTAAAATTCCATTAATATTTGGCAAAATTTTTTTTGAAACCCCCCCCCCCCCCAAGCTTTACAACTTGCTACGCCCTTGGCTATGTGAGCAACAAAGATATCCCATAATTATAACATTTATAAAAGATAAGATCTAACTATTTAATATGCATAACTTGCGAGCACTATAAGGTCCTTATGGGAAGCACAATTTTAATTTTGCACATAACACAGGTCAACACATTTTTGAGAGTTATGAACTAACTACAGAGATCAAACCTGCCATCTTATAGATTTTCAAATTTGTTTACCGTTTTTTCTAATAAAACTTAGTAAGTCGGCTATAAATTCGAAATTTTAGAAAAAATGTCAAAAAACAAAAAAAAATCATAATACAAAAATAATTTAAATTTTTTTTTGCATATAAAACAGCCAAATTGTTTTTAAACTTCAAATAATATTTTTATAAAAATAGATAATATATCGTGTCGTATTTAAGTTGGATGCGAAATATTCTGTATTATCTAAATCAGGCCCGATTCTAGCTTTTCCATTTTTAAAAAAAACTCGTGGGTGGGCAGAAAAAATTTTTTTGCCGTCTTTGGCGGCAAAATTAATGTACAACAAATGAATCCATGTTCAAAATTCTTATTTTAATAGTTTAATTGTAATTTATTTTATTTATAAAATAAAAAAAATGATTGCGTATATAAATTGGATATGTGAATTAAAATTAATTGTTTTCACTAAAATCAATTGCTTAAAAAGATATAAGAATTGGAAATTAATTGTAAGTATAATTTTATCATTTGGTATCAATGCGCATGAAAAATAAAAATATGATACATATGAATGATAAAAATGAATTATGTAAAACTTTGGATTTTAGAAAATGAATAGTAAAATAAGATTGATTATCAAACAAATTGTATAAGTATGCTGATTTGAAAGAATCTATATGAAAAAACACTGGTTATATTAACTAGTAATTAATATTAGGGTAAAAAATTAAATAAAACATGAACATAAACGTTAAATGCGCATTAAAAAAATGTGCAACCATGTCTTAAAATAGTAAGCAATAATTAGCTGATTATAAGCCGTGTATTGTATTTTTCTAACAATTTTATGCTAGAGGTTGTTTTGATTATTATAAAATTCATCAAATTCAACGCTTCAGTTAAAAATTTTTCGTGTCTTAAAAGAACCAAATCACCTTTACGCAGGTCACTTGCCCTACTAGAAGTCATTACACAGGTCAACACTTTTTTGAGAGTTATAAGTTAACTACAGAGATCAAACCTGCCATCTTAGGGAATCTCAAATCTGTTTACCGTTTTTCCTAATCAAACTTAGTTAGTCAGTTATAAACATGAAAATTTAAAAAAAAAGGTTAAAAAATCAATTAAGATTCAAAAACAAAAATAAATTAATTATTTTTACATATTCACATTTAAACTGTTAAATTTCAACTTCAAATAATATTTTTATTAAAAACCGATAATATATCGTGTCGTATTTAAGTTTGGACGCGAAATATTTTGTATTATCTAAATGCCGATGTAAGAGCTTGATATTGATAAAAAAATTTTTTATTATTTGTGATTAAAAATATAAGTTACAAGAGAATTTTTATGCAAAAAAGATTTTTAAAATTTTTCTTTTTAGGGTATATTTAGATCTGTGAATATAGTCATAAGGTCATTTTTCATTACGGATCTAAGGAGCCAAAGACGAAAGAAACTAAGAAAAACGAAAAATATATATGTGAGATTAGGCCATCATGGGGATGCATTCTTTTATGCTTTCATAAATTCATGTTTCTAACATTGATATTTGACCTGTGTTATCCTTCTTAAAGAAGAAAATGTGGCCTCACAACTCGACGTTGAAGAGCCAAATAACAAACAAGAAAAAATGTTAAATAGATTAGGAAACGCATCTAAATCATATCAAAATTTAACAAAATCATTAGTAACACATTGTTTGTAATTATTAAGTTTTCTTATTATAAATTTTTTGGCTACGTCAATTTTTTTTATCAATATTACTTATTTTTTAAAGAGGCTCTTTATTTATATCTAAAAAAAGGATAATCAAATTTATAAAGGGAATCTAAATATTCTAAATAAATATTATCGGTAAAGTTATTAAAAGAATCAATAAATAAATCAATAAATACTTTTTAATTCATCATTAATATTTAAATTATTGTCAAACTTATGATTAGAAAACAAATAAAAATCAGAAAAATCTTTAGGTTTAATTTTTGTTTTATCCATAGATAAATTATTGTCATTTAAAAAAGTATTATATATATCAAAACAGTTTTTGAATAAATCTTCAGATGTATTTGTATTTCTTATTTGTTTAATTTCTAAACAACGGTGTATTAAATCAAAAGTTTTTGAAACATATCGTTTCGCATTAAAATTGATCATTAATTATTTTTAATAAATATAATAATTTTTTAAATGATAAATATAAAAAATTAAATTGATAATTATAAATTTGGTCAAAAAACCACGTCGGCCCTGTGACCTGAAGATATATAAAAAATTTTTTTTTTAATTTTCAAAAGAGGTATTTAATATTTTTTATGTAATTATTTTAAAAAATGACGTCTTAGTGATCAAACCACCGATGGGGCAACAGCCGGGGTATGGTCCCGCATTCACTAACTTTCTTGATTGCATCATGTTGAAAAAATATTAAAAAAACCTTTCTCTTCACTTAAAATTTCAAGACAATCTTTTACAACAAGATCAATCGGTGGTTAAAGCAGTGAATATACGGGACATGGTGTCCAACTATTTTGCTTAGAAACACTTGAACACCACCTTTATCCCCGGGCATTACTTTCGCCCCATCGTAGCATTGTGCGATCAGGTTCTTTGGTTCTAAATTATATTCTAACAAAAGATTGTTGACAAGTGAGAAAATTTCTTGGGCAACAGATTTATGAATTGCTTTCACAAATGTAAAGCTTTCTGTTCAACAGAAATAATTTCAGTGTTAGTTTGATTTTTCTAGCGGATGAGAAGTGTTGATAAATGAAAACATTTTTAAAAAAGTAAATATCTTTAAAATAATTTTTTTAGATCTTATTGGCGGAGCAAATTTAATTATATTATGTGGAAGAAAAAATAAAATTTATACGTATTTTTTTTTGGGTGGGGGGGGGGGGCAAATTCAATTGTTTTTGGCGGGGCAATCAAAAACTTTTGGGTGGCAGTGCCCCCCCCCCCCCAAGGGGTCTAGAATCGTGCCTGATCTAAATATTGATGAGCTTGATATACTAAAAAATTTTATTTCTCATTATTTAAGATGATAAATATAAGTTACATGGGATTTTTATATGAATTTTTTTTTTATTTTTACTTTAAATGATATTCTTGAGGTCGCAAAATCTGTCAGTTTGGTCCAAAAATGGCCATTTCTTTTTTTTATTTAAATATCAAATAAATTGAATATAATAAATAGGTCGTTGTATCTGATAAAAGTTAAATTGCCCAATCCAAGATTAAGAAAATCGTATGCGCAATATCTTCTGATTTTATCACCCGTGCCATAAAAAGTTTTTAAAAAATTTTGAAAAAAAAAAGAAAAAAATTTTCAAATTTAAAAAAAATGAATGATGTCTAACGCGCCCTTATGCGTATCCTAAAATGGGCAAATCACATTAATGCGCGTTCATTTAATTCGTTTTTACAAAAAATTCTAAAAATTAAAAATTGAGTCTTTACATCGAAAAAATTATAAAGTTGACCCGAATTTGTACGAAACGACAATCCATAATGTAAAGAAATCCCATAAAGTACTTAAAATTTAATAAAAATCTATAAAGCATATATTTTCGATTATATTAGGTGATAATATTTATGTAGCTTTTAAAAGGTAGTGAAATTATTTAAAATATATAAAAAGCCTACAAATGAAAAAAATTGTGTAATTAATTCATTAGCACTGTGGGGTCCATATGGACCCCAGAACATACATTTTAATTATCTTTAAAAATATTATATAATATGTGTCAAATTTTCGTGACTTTTTTCCTAAATATATAATAAACAAAACTAGTAAATAAAATTTGGTCTATGTCAAATAAGCAAATTTGTTTAGAAAGACTATTGGGGTATCAATTTCACTGCTAAAAACCATGATATTGCCTCAATGTAAATTTAAACTAAAAAAGTTGCAACCTTATATACTATGTAATTTTTAAATAGTTTCACATATTAGGGCACGTGCAAAGTGAGTTTTTATTTTCGTGAAATTTTAAAATTCTGAAAATTTTAAAAATTTATTTTTTTTCAAAATTTTTTCAAAAATTTTTTATTTCAGAAAAAGTATTTTATGTGCATATATTAAATTTGGCAACATTTTGAAATTTTGCGTTTTTTTACAAAAAAGTATTTTTTAAAATTTTTAAAATATCACGAAAATAAAAACTCACTTTGCACGTACCCTTAAGTAAATAAAATGTTTGAATATGTTTAAAAATGATTTAAATTTTTTTTTCTCTATAACATATCTAGTTTATAATAATATAGCCAAAAATAATTTTTTATTTCAAAATATTTTTTTTCATGAATCTTTCTAAAAAGGTTCTACTAAACATAAAAACACGATTTGATCAATAATATTGATACAATTAGTTTATTGACAAGATTTATTTAATGTTATATAAAAAATTCCCATTTTTCAGATTTTTTTCTACTTTGGGTTAAATAATAAAAATATACATTAATAATAAATTATTTTAGTCATAATTAAAACAATTTTTCTTCAAAATAATAAAAAAATAAAGTTTATAGCTTCTAACTTTTAGAAGTTACAGAGGGTTAAAATTGAGTTCCGACCTTTGTAGAATTCGCGTTACGAATTTTTCATACCAATCGCGGTTTAAAGCTTATTTTATCACATATTAATACTTATATTGATTAACAAATTTAGGTTTTAAGACTAGTTTTATGATATTAAATGCAATAACATAAATATGTGTGAAATGCCAGAAATTAAAATAAAATTATTAAAAAATATGAAAATGGGGTAAGCGTTAAACAATTATTAAATTCTTTTTTATTTACTCAGATTAAAACTTCAAATAATCACGATCTCTTTCATGTATAAAATCACATCAAAATAGTTGCACATGACTTGGAGCCAGGGACGTATTGAGGGGGGGGGGGGCAAGGGGGGGCCCATGCCCCCCCTTAGAAATAGTTTTTAAAATTTTTTTTGTGCAGATTAACGCTAATTTTTATATATTACACATAAATCGGGATATATATACGTTAAATAAATATTATTTTGCAATTTTACTGTTTTATAAAATATATTGTACGATTTTAATATTATAGTTTAGTTTAATAATTTTAAAAATTTAACAATATTAACTTATTTGTTATAATAAATTTAAAGTGTATTTTAGAAATAACTATAATAATAATAATTGTTAAGTATAAATTTAATATCAATTTTTATATTTAATATCATCTAATGTTTTTTTTATCTTATTTTAAATATTATTTTGCAATTTTACTGTTTTATAAAATATATTGTACGATTTTAATATTATGATTTAAGTTTAATAATTTTAAAAATTTAACAATATTAAATTATTTGTTATAATAAATTTAAAGTGTAATTTAGAAATAACTAAAATAATAATAAATGTTATGTATAAATTTAATTTCAATTTTTAAATTTAATATCACCTGATTTTTTTTGTGTCTGATTTTTAAATGAATGGTAAACAGAACAAAATTTTTGATTATTTTCACAGAAAAACTAGAGAAAATGAGATTTCAAGAAAAAAAGTATAGTTTATTATTATTTAATTTTACAATTAAATATATGTAATAAAACCTTTGCCAATTATAATTAAGGTCGATCAAAAACAATTAAATTTCAACTGTTTTGTAAAGGTTTTTGACATAAACACTAAAATTCAACACCAAGTATTCTAATACAATTCATTTTAATTTTTTTATACTTTTAATTAAAAACAAAATAATCAAAATCTTTAATTTTAGAATTTATTATTGTATCTTTTAGTCACAAACTATTCTCACACAATTAATAATAAAATCTACTCAGAAGACTGGTGATTTTGATAAAGAACAATTAATAATAAAATCTACTCAGAAGACTGGTGATTCTGATAAAGAAGTAAAATTTTATTAAGTTATTTTTCTTTTTGACATAAATACTAAAATTCAACACCAGGTATTCTAATACAATTCATTTTAATTTTTTTATACTTTTAATTAAAAACAAAATAGTCAAAATCTTTAATTTTAGAATTTATTATTGTATCTTTTAGAACCTTTATTATTGTATCTATTATAGGCAAACCAAACTATTCTCAACCCACAATTAATAATAAAATCTACTCAGAAGACTGGTGATTTTGATAAAGAACAATTAATAATATCTACTCAGAAGACTGGTGATTCTGATAAAGAAGTAAAATTTTATTAAGTTATTTTTCTTTATTTATTTTATATTATTTATTCAATTACACTATTTTTTATAGAATGTATTTCCTATTCAAAAAGTATCTAAGAATTCCCACGAAATACCAGGCAACCATCTTCTACATGTAATTGGTAAGAAAATAACCGATGATGATAAATATCAGTTTATACAAACTAGAGTTCTTGACTCTAAATACGAGTTTGTCAAACATAAAAAGCGAGGGTTTCTTCACAGGTATAATTATCTTCATTGTATTGAAAATTACATATGATGCATTCTTTTAATTTTAATTTCTTTTATTATTCTATATGACGTATAATTATAAATAAATTATATTATTTTATATTTTTATTCAGTTATTACGATCAATATCCATGGATATACTATTGCAAAGTTACCAATGGGGCATTATGCTTGTTTTGTATTCTTTTCCCTACAAATTCAAGAGGAACTCAAGGAGCTTTTACGATAACTCCTTTTTTACGTTTTAAACATTTTCATTCTTACGCCAATCTCCATCAAAAGAGCCAGCACCATTGCCATTCAGCCTTAAAAATAGACCTTTTTTTAAAAAACTTGAGTGGACAAACAAAAAATGTATATCAACAATTAAACTCAAAATACCAAGAGACTATAAATACCAACAAATTAATAATTAAATCGATAATAGATTGTGTACTTTTTTGTTGTCAGCAAGAAATTGCACTTAGGGGGAATGCGAGTTTTTCTGGAAATTTTCAAAATTTAATAAACTTTCGTATCCAATCTGGAGACAATATTTTAAAGAGTCATATAAATACTGCAAAAAAGAATTCTTTGTATACCTCCCCTATAATACAGAATCAGATAATCCGGGGGGCTGCCGATATTTTGGTTAGCGAAATCGTCAAAAATGCAAATGAATCCGGGACCTTTTGCATCTTAGCTGACACCTCTAGAGATATAGGTGGAGTGGAGCAACTATCTATTGGAGTCAGATACCCCGTTTTTAAAAATGGTGAATTCAGACCTCATGAATATTTTTTGGGTATTTTATTAATAATAATTAATTCACTTTCATTTAACAATGATAGCTTAATGATTTCCTCAATAATTTACCAGGTCTTGTTCCTATGGAAAACTTGGATGCGCTTTCAATGGCAACAAAAATTATGAATACATTGGAGAATATTGGACTATCAATGAATCTAATTAATGGTCAAACCTATGATGGATGCGCGGTGATGGCTGGTAGTCTGAATGGTGTTCAGAAATTAATTAGAGATAAATACCCACGAGCAATTTATTTTCATTGTGCATCGCACAAACTAAATCTAAATTTAAACGATTCACTTAAAAATAGAGCATATTCCAACACAATATCAACTACCAAAATTATTATAGATTTCTTTAGGGAAAGTTCGCTAAGATCTCAATACATTAAACTTCCACGGCTATGCGAAAATCGCTGGCTGGACAAATTGAAGCAGATTCATCGATTTAGGTCAGAATTTGTAAATATTGCTAGTCATTTGGATAGTATTATACTTTATGGCAATAAAAACGCATCTCATTTAGCTAAAATATATTCACAAACTATTAGAGATCCTGAATATATCATTTGTTTGTGCATCATTTCCAAATATTCTTTATTACTTGCACCACTTACTATACATTTGCAAAAAGGATCGATTAATTTTCAAGAATCTTTTGAAATGATAGGCGCATTAGTGAAAATTTTGAATAACGATAGAATAAATAATGAAGAAGTTTTCAATAATATTTTCGAAGAAAGCCAAAATTTAGGTAGTGAAATAGGATTTACAGATTTCACAATACCAAGATTAGCGAAAAAGCAAATTCATCGACAAAATTATGAATCCCAATCTCCTGTTCAATTTTATCGGTGCTCATTGTTTAACACTTATCTAGATTCATTGATTCAATCATTGAAATTACGTTTTGATAATTTCAGTAATAATCCCGGTTTTTTATTGTTTAAATTACATCCCAAATATATTCTCAAATTAAATCTTGATGAATTTAATAATTTAACATCCACTCTTAAGAATTTTTATAATTTAACAAATTTGGAGAGTGAAATATTGATATGGAAATCATACTGGGAGGGTAAATCCATTTCTGATGACCTGTCAATATCTCAATTAATTACCACCACAACCATCCTTCCTAATATAAAACGGGCTCTTCTCATTGCTCTGTCATTACCCGTTACAACCTGTACAATTGAACGAAGCTTCAGCACTATGAAGCGGATCAAAACATATTTAAGATCTCAAATGAGCGATGATCGATTGTCATCTTTGTGTTTGCTTGCCATACATAAGGACATAATTGATAACACTCAATTGATCGATCAAACCTTAGAGTGGTTTTCAAGGGATCCTCTAAGAATATCAATTTCTTAAATATTTTTGTTTTCTTTAGACAATTTTTAATAAATTAATGTCAGAATTATATTAATTGAATTATTATTCGATATAACTAAATATCTTATGTATTATCATTCATTAAGCAACGATGTAATATATTAACTTTTTTCCCAAAATTTCTTGCCCCCCCCCCCCCCCCCCCCCCTTAGAAAAGGTTCTGCATACGTGCCTGCTTGGAGCATTAATTGGTTTAGGTGGTATTGCCCATGGAGAAGGTTGACATAGCCTAAACTATATAAAAAGTATTTTAAATATATAGAGTAAGAGAATAATGGTTTAATTGTAATGTCTGACACGCTATTACCAATCTGTTTTCCAAATTTTTTGCCTCTTTTATTTTTATTCAAAGATTAGGTTATTAGCCTTCCCCTTTTCCCAGGCTTATTATTTTTACAAATTATTTCATAAAAATTGAGTGGCACGGCACGCCTCCTTAATCATAGTTGGGCTTTGGTAGGTTAGCCTAGTCCTTATAAAAATGGTTGGCTCTTAAATTCAAAATATGTCAGCATACTTTTGACATTGTTTAACAATCTCATGACCCTTGTTCTTAATTGATTTATGAAAGTTGAGAGCTTTTATTGTAAATGCATTGCTTTTAGCCATTAACAAAGACTTATAAAGACGATTTACATTTTAATTTTTCGACCCATTGTATTCAAATATTGCACAAAATATTGCTTGTCAATTCGGTTGCATTTTTTTACACTAGCCACCTTAATGTTAATCAAATGCGCTCGTTTTTTTTCTTTAAAACTTTTTTTCCTTTGTCGCTGCCTATGTGGTTATATGGTGGTAAAAGTTTTTATTTACCATAACTATTCCAAATAAGAAATGTCTATGATAAATATATTTTAAACCGGGAGTAACACTTTGGAAATCTTAAATTTTAAATAGCTTTAACGAAATTAATGTTTAGATTAATTTTAAGAGGTTTTATTTACTATCTATATAATTGTGTTTATGATAATGTCATGACAATTATTTTCTCTATAAAATATCTAATTTTTTAGGTGAGTAACAATTAAATATTATTCTTAATAAATTTTTTTAATGTTTTACCAGGCAATTAAAAATATTAGTGTATTTAGTTAAGTGTCAAGATTTTATGTTTAATATCCAAAAATAAATTAATCATGAAATTTATTTCTACTTCATGTTAAATAAATTTACAATATTTATAATAATAACTTATATTAGTATAGTTATTTTATAATTGTTTATTTATTTTCATACTCTGATATACTGTTATTTTTAAAAATTGAATTTTATTATCTTTATCGTAAGTTGCTACGAAAATCTTAAATTTTACTAAAAGTAGTTAATGATAAATAAAATTTCTATTCTAAATTTTTTTATGCATATAATAATTTAAAAAAAAATGTGTTAGTCTAAGTTTGATGATAAAACTAATTTTAAATAGCTTATTATAGGACGTAATATGATTGGTCCAATATATGAAATAAACTTGATTGGTTGTCAAATAAAATATAATTTTTGTATCCGCCTACTAAATTCAACCTAAGTTTCAATTATTTTTTTATTCTCTTTGTTCAAATTACTTTACGTTATATATATGGCACTTCGAGTTCAATTTGAAGGCAATAATGAGGTTGGTGTTTTTTCAAAATTGACAAATACGTATTGTTTAGTGGCGATTGGTGGATGTGAAAATTTTTACAGGTAATTATTGATCATATATATAAATAATTTATAAAGATTAAAAAATTAACATATTTTAGTGTTTTTGAATCTGAACTCTCAGACATAATTCCTGTTGTTCATGCATCAATTGCTGGGTGTAGGATAATTGGTAGGCTTAGTGTAGGTAATATTTTTTGTCTTACTTAACTCTATTTATGATTCATTAGCAAATAATTATGCTTAGGGAACAGGTTTGGTTTGCTGGTCCCAATATCTACAACAGACCAGGAATTACAGCATTTAAGAAATAGTCTACCTGATCAAATAAAAATACAAAGAGTGGAAGAGAAATTATCAGCTTTAGGGAATGTGATTGCATGTAATGATTATGTAGCTTTGACACATCCTGACCTTGATAAAGTGTTACTTAATTTTTTTTGTAAATATTTATTTACAGTTATCTATAATTTTTTTATAGGAGACTGAAGAAATTTTAGAAGATGTGCTGCAAGTGGAAGTTTTTAGGCAGACAATTGCTTCACAAAGTTTGGTTGGCTCCTATTGTGCAATTACAAATCAAGGAGGATTGGTAAACTCAACTTTTGTTTTTCAGGGAATTTGTTGCATTGCAATATAAACTTTCTTATAGGTACACCCTAAAGTTAATATTGAAGATCAAGAGGAACTAGCATCTTTGTTACAAATACCAATAGTTGTAAGTAGCGTTGATAAATTCTTTATAATTTTTATTAATCTTAAATAAGGTATTTGCAAAATAAGATATATTCTTCATTTTAAAAGATATATTAAGCATTTATTTTTGATATTATGTAAGTAAACAACATTATTATAAACACTAAGGACTCTATAAATTACTTTTGTGTTTGCTTAAAAATTTTTTCTTGTTTATTGTATTAAATGTTATTAAATTTGTGAAAGCCAATTGACTAAAAAATGATAGTTAAAGCAGGTTTGCTCAAGGTTTGTAAGAAAGGTTTTTTTACATAAGTTGCATTCACTGAGGCTAAAACATATTTGTTAAAAATTAATAATTGCTGTAACTTTTTGACATAAGTTGGTTTACTTTACAAAAACTTCATATATATACTGGTATTTTTATTCATTGTACTATAACATAGGTCTACAAAAATTAATGAATTGAAAAGGTTAATAAAACTAGAAAAATAATTTATATAATTACTGTATCTCTTTCTTTTATATTTACAATGGGGAAAATCAACTCTAATTAAAAATTTTTGCCTCAAGTATATTGAGCTTCAATAACATTATACAAATATTTTGCACCTTAATTACTAGTTTAAATTGGATATTATGAATTTAAATTTAGCTGTTTGTACATATCAATATTTTTTTGATTCTTATTCTTAGTTGTTAACTTTTTTTATATAAAATTTATAGTTTGTGTACAGAGTTTGACCAGAAAAAATGTAAAACGGACTTAAAAATTATTAAAATTTATAAATTAGCTTATATAACCTAAAAATTCTTTTGAATTGTATAAGTAATAATTAGGAAGAGATAAATTTATATTAATTTTAACTCTTAGAGGTAATTAAATGATTTTAATGTGACAAATATGACATATTAATTTAAAAAAGAATTGAAAGTATAAATAAATATGTAAAAATTATTATATATTAAAAATAGGCTGTTATAATTTTTTGCACCTACAAAATAGACAAAGCATTTTTATTTTATAAGCATGGCTAAATTGCTTGATGCATTTAGCAAATGCCATACAATATTTATTGTAATTAATTCGAGCTGGTTCCTTTTTGAATTGTCAGACACACTTAAATTTTGATCATACGGGCATGATTGTTATGAGTAATTTGATTAAATGGTTGTGAAAATAATTAATATATAATTTTATTGCGAGTTTAGGCTGGCACAATAAACCGAGGATCAAACATTATTTCAGGTGGTCTTGTAGTAAATGATTGGGCTGCATTTTGTGGCAATAATACCACATCTACCGAAATATCTGTTGTTGAAAATATATTTAAACTCAACACTCGGGCTGCTGTAGCATCCACAATCACTTCTAATAGATTATCAAGCTCATCTTCAATTGGTTTATGTTTAATTATGTTATTAGCAATGGAAATGTTAAGAAGATATTCATTTTAAAATTTAAATAGTATTGTTTATATTGGCAAACAATTTGGAGTAATCTAGTAAAATTAAAAAATATTACTTTTGTTGTTTTTAAATAAATTACATTAAATAAGAATATGTTTTAATAGGATACAAATTTTTTATTCCGTTTGCATATATATGTTTTTGCAATTTACAAGAAAGGTTAAAAACAAATGAAATTGGTTTAGTTTTTTTGCAATAAGGCTGTTCTTTAAATCAAAGTCGTTAAAAGGACATATTTTATATCAATCTTAATTAAATATATTTGATATAATATCCCAATAAATTCTTTTTGTATATATTATAAAAATTAACCATTAAATTCACTTTTCTATATAACTAATTGTTTTAATATCCCGGAAATATATGGTAATTGCCCAAAGCTTTTAATGTGGAAATGTAAAAATATTTTCCAAATTTTATAGTTATAACCGCATTACACGAGAATCTAAAATTAATGAAAATGTTGAATATTGATTGTATAATACTGAAACCGGATAAATTATATTTTACTTTGATGCTGATACTACTTACTAAAACATTAATACGTTCGGCTAGCATTTGAAATCAATACTTTTTCTTTATTACCTCCTATTTTTGCAATGAGATTGGAGGAAAAAGACAATTTGTCTAATTTTACATAATAAATTTTTATTTTTTAGTAAAATTATTAACTTTATTGAGTATATCTGATTAAAAAATTTAGAAATTGTTTGTGAGGGTAATTATAAAATTTTCCTTTTAAACATTTTCAAATGCTTAATTAGTATCTCACATTATTTAAATTACCCTATTTGGTATAAATATTTTTATTTCATAAAATACTACCTATATTAGCTTTTATTTTTAGCTCATTAACGTATTAATAAAAACCATATTCATTTTTAAAAAATAAAGTAAGATTTTATACACAATTTTTAAGTTAAAAATTAAAAAAAGTTTAGACCAGTGGAAAGTCTAAATATTTTGTAAAATTTTTTCATTCATTAGTAAAAAGCGCATTATTAAAACGAAAATATTTAAAATTGTCATAATTTGGCCTATTCTATAAGAATTAAAAGAACGAGAATTGAAATATGTTTGATCTATAGGATTATAATTTAATAATTTTTAAATTTGCTTTAGTTTTTAAAAATAAGGGTTTTCAGCGGGTTTAATATGTGTGATAACACTGTTATTTAATTGTTTTAAAATAATCTACAATTTTTTTTATTTTATTTTTCCAATCCCATATTTTAGCAGAAACAATTACTACAAATAAAAGCACTTCTCTGACTTTAGATCATAAAAAGTTATTGGGCCCTGAAGCTGGAAGCGATGCAGAGGACGATTTAGATCCCAAACTAAAGGATGCTCTTATCGAAAGGTGTATTTTAAAGTCGTACATTTAGTTTAAAAGCAAATTATAAACGTTAATATTAATTTTTATACATATTTTTATATGTGATTTTATTTTTTATGTTTTAACCCTTTAGTCTCGCCTAATCACTGCGCTTAACAAATCCGTATTCCTAAAATGTTTCTATTTACCTCCCTAGCCACATATCTCAACAAATGAGAAGCGATAGTTAATACGTTTTGATTTACCTTACCATAATAGAGATATTTAAAACATTTTCTATGTTAAAATTACACCTATAATCATCTTTCTATTTAAATGATAGTTTTTTTAATATAAGTCATTTACCCAATGACCGATATTTGAGCTTAAAGCTGTGGCCTTTTACGTTTTCCCTTTAAATACACTTTATATTTGGTTATTTTAGCCATTCATAACTGTGCAGCCCAAGTTTAACATGACTTACTTTTGAAGGATATGTCAATATTTAAATAAATTCCAGTTAAAATTAAGTTTTTAGCAATAATTACGTTTTTATGAATAAATTAAATATTTTTTGAGATTACGTTGACTTTTTACGAGTTGGAGATCTACAATTTTCCGCCAGCCCGAACCTACAATTTGGTTCGGCCCGGAATTTAGTTTTTTATTTTAGGCCCTGCCTGAATTAACAAATGTGGCTCAAATTTTGTAATACAAACTAAAAATTTTTTGCTTTAAAATTATCAATAAAATACAAAATGTAGAAGTAACACTCTTTTGTGTAATAGCATAGGTCGACAAAAATCAATATGTTTAAAAATAAAATTGTGAAACTGAAAAATATTCATGATGGCTTTATCTCTTATAAATTTTTCGTTTTCCGAAGTGCATTCGGCTATTTTCTTCGCTTAAAGGAGAGTAAAAAAAAATTTAGCCTATTAAAATCACTTGAAACTTATATTTTGTATTTCATATAAAGAAATAAAATTTTTATAGCTTAAACAGAGCTGGCACCCGAACCTAAATAGGACACGATATATAATTGGTTTAAAATAAAATATTATTTAAGTTTGAATTTAACAGTTTTGTATTTTTTTGTTTTTGAATATTTTGTTTTTTTAAAATATTTTCAAAAAATTTTAATGTTTATAGTGGCTTACAATGTTTAGTTAGAATAAACAGTAAACGAATTTTAAAATCTCTAAAATGGGAGGTCTGGTCTCTGAAGTTAGCTCATTACACAGGTCAACAATTTTTTGAGAGTTATGAGTTAACAACAGAGATCAAACCTGCCATCTTAGGGAACATCGAATCCGGTTACCGTTTTAAATTAGTTAGTCAGTTATGAACATTGAAAATTTTAGAAAAAAGGTCAAAAAAGATTCAAAAATAAAAATAAATTAAAATTTTATTTTTGCAAATTCACAATAGTTCAACTGTTAAATTCAACTTCAAATAATATTTTTATTTAAAACCGATAATATATTGTGTTGTATTTAAGTTTGGACGCGAATTTTGTTGTATCTAAATGCCGATGTAAGTGCTTGATATATTAATAAAATATATTTTTCATTATTTGTGATTAAGAGTATAAGTTAAAAGGGATTTTATATGTAAAAAAGATTTTTAAATTTTTTCTTTTTGGGGTATATAGATCTCTCTTGGTTAAAAAATGACATTCTTCGTTATAGACGGATCTAAGGAGCCAAAGACGAAAGAAACTAAGAAAAACGAAAAATATATATGAGATTAGGACATCATGGGGATGCATTCTTTTATGTTTTCATAAAATTCACTTTTCTGACATTGATATTTGTTGACCTGTGTTATAATAGATCATTTTTTGTTTATAATAGTATAAAAGATAAGGCAAAATGAGATTTAAAATGTCGGCCTGGCTCGTAATTCTTTTTTTCATTCAGGCCCGTTTAATCGGCCCGGCCTTTTTTTTGGGCGGAGCGGTGCTTTTGGGTCTCGAATTTGATCTCTAATACAAGTTCCTTCTCTTTTATGACTTGACAAAATATATACCCAGCGGACTTTATAAAAATTTGTAGGATTTTAAGTACAAAAATAATAAAAAAAATTTCGTTGTTTTGCAAACTTTTTTTATCGACGAATAATTAATTGACATATATAGATTTATAAACATTTATCAAATGTTTTATTAATAAAAATTATATTCAATACATTTACAATTTTGAAATAAATATGATTAAGCCATTAACTGCTAATTGCCTGGTATCTTAAGTGTCAATTATTTGATTAAGTGGCGAGTTGAGCTGTTTTCGCACATATAAGTGGATCAAAAATTCTTATATCTCCGTTTTCCACGATATAAGTGTCATCTTCCACTATAGTTATTGCTGTCATATATGTCACTAATTCGCCCGAAGCTCTCACATCAAATCCTATATAACACATAATATAACATAATTTTTAATGTATATTAAAATTTTTAAATGAAAACTTATAAAATTCATACCAAAAATCACGTACATAGCTTTAAAAAATTTAAATGGACATTCTGTACTCCTGTATTGCTCAGGTTGCCATGAGCTTTATTTTTATTTCATTTCAATCTAAAATAATAAACTTGATCTTTTTGCATAGCATTGGCATTTTAATTTAAGATCTTATTTTTTTTACAGCTAGTTGTTTTCAAATTTTCCTAATCTTCGTCCATTAGAAGACTTGCTATTTTAAATTTGTCTTCTCATAAAATGGTTATCGATATAAACATTGCTTTTTTAGTTTTTTTTATAAATAAGGATAAAATTGAACTTTTTGTGGAAAATTATTGTTAATGTATTTAAAAATTTTGTAATCTAATAAAAAATTAAAATGTAAAATTCAGTAGCAGCTAAAGTAGATTTCAAAAGTTAAAAAAGTTTATTATTATATTGAAAAGATTTATTAGGGGAAAAATTTTTTGTTTTGATGTTAAAAAACTTCATTAATAAAATTTCTTTGTATAAATATTCCTAACTAAACATTAATAATTTTATAATACATAAAACATACCCTTATTTTATCAAATTTAACCTTAGCCCATTTACGCCTCTTTTTGCGGTGAGTATGAATAAATTTAAAGAAATATGGGCAAAACAGACATTTATTCATATTGGAATATTTTTTAGCTACTATTTATAACACGGGTCAACAAATATCAATGTCAAAAAAAAATTTTAATACTAAAATTAATGGATCCCCATGATGACCTTATCTAGTTTAAATTTTCGGTTATTCGTAGTTTCTTTCGCCATTGGAGATTTTGCTCCGTCCATATCGAAAAATGGTCTAGACAGATTTCGCTTCCTCGAGAATACCCTAAAGAGAAAAAATTCACGAATTTTTTTTGCATATCAAAATCATTTGTAATATATATTTTTTATCTCAATGAGAAGTATATCAAGCTCTTACATCATTTATATAATACAGGTCAACAAATCTCAATGGCACAACCATGAATTTTATGAAAACATAGAATATATCCATGATGGCCTTATCGCATATATATTACGTTTTTCTTAGTTTCTTCCGGCTTCGGCTCCTTACATCCGTCCATATCGAAAAAATGGCCTTGTACCAAATTGACAGATTGAGAATACCCTAAAAGGAAAAATTTAAGAATCTTTTTTTCATATAAAAATCCCTTGTATTATATTTATCATATCAAATAATGAAAAATAAATTTTTTAGTTTACCAAGCTCTTACACCAGCATTTAGAAAATACAAAATATTTCGCGTCCAAACTTAAATACAACACAATATGTTATCGATTTTTAATAAAAATATTATTTGAAGTTTGTTAACAGTTTAAATATTGAGAATATGCAAAAAAAAAATTTAACTTATTTTTGTTTTTGAATCTTATTTGGTTTTTTGATCTTTTTTCCTAAAATTTTCAATGTTTATAACTGAACTAAGTTTGATTAGGTAACGGTAAACGGATTTGAAAATCCCTAAGATGGCAGGTTTGATCTCCAGTTAGCTCTTAACTCTCAAAAATTTGTTGATCTGTGTAAAAAAATTATTTAGCATACCAACCTAATTACGACGACCTTTCATATTATCGATATATGAAAACATTATTTAGAGTTTATTTAACAGTTTAGCTTTCGTGAATATAGCAAATGTTTTTGAATCTTTTTTATTTTTTTTAAAATTCTCCATGTTTAATGCTAACTTACAAAGTTTGATTAGAAAAAAACGGTAAATGGATTTGAGACGATGGGTTTAAATTCTCAAAAATTTGTTGGCCTGTGTAATAACATATTATATCAAATACTTTCGGAAATATAAAAGGCTTTTTATGTGAAATATTAAATTTATAAGTATATTAAGCTCAAACATCCTCATATTTTACAAAATATTTTAAATTAACAGTTTAGATGTTTTATATATAAATTAAATTTTTTTTTCTCCGTTTTTAGTGTTCTTGAATTTTATTTGTTTTTTAACATTTTATAAATTTTTTTCAATGTTCGCATGCCTACATAGGGACGCGTTATTAAATATGCAAATTGTAATCTGATTATCTAGTTTAGATATCTGACAAATTTGTTAAGTCGTGCTAGGGTAATTTAAAAGGACTAGGACATGGGTTCAGTAATATATAATAATGTAAACGTTGGAGGGAAACAATGGTGAGGTATGTTGTCATATGGGCCTAATTTATATTTCATTTTTAAATGTTCAAGAATGATAATTTAGCAAAGGGAAATGGGTGTGCCCATTAGATCCCCCCCCCCCCCTAACCCCTTTGATACGTCAATGGCTTAGGACTCGCTACGATGCATTGCACCAGCCCTAAAGATATTTTTATTAAACAAATTGCAGATATCATAAATTGTCAAAACTGATTCTTGTACATTAAAAAAATATTATTTTATGCTGCATATTATAAAAAAATTGATTAATCAAACTATTTTGGTCACCTCAATATATGAATTGAATCACTTAATGTTTTCCTAACATGTTTAAATTTTAATTATATCAAAAATATTAATTACCTCTTTAGCTACTGAGCTTTAAAAGCAAACCAATAAATTATGCTGATGAGCTTCCAGAATTTCATTGCAATATATGATACCCTATTAAAGTTTGGTTAATTTTGAAAAAATATTTATAGAGCAAATTTTTACAATTAGGCATATGAGTTTACATTTTGCAATTTAAATAATTATGTTGAACTAAATTTATGCATTACATAGGTCAACAAAATCTTTGAAAATTTGAGCTAACTACAAAGATGAAACCTGCCATCTTAAGGATTTTTAAATTTGTGTACCTCCTAATCAAACTTAGAAGGTCAGCTTTTAAACATAAAATTTAAAAAATAATGAAAAAAACGAAAATTTTAAAACAAAAATAAATTGATTTTTTTTTTTGCATATTTACAATCGCTAAACTATTTAATTCAAACTTCAAATAATATTTTTGTTAAATATCGATAATATATCGTGTCGTATTTTATCTTGGACGCGAAATATTCTGTATTATCTATGCTGATATAAGAGCTAGATATCCTAAAAAAATTTATTTATCTATATTTGAGATGAAAATTATAAGTTATTTTTATATGATAAAAAAATTCTCGAATTTTTTAGGGTGTTCAGGTCGACAAATCCGTCAATTTTGTCAAAAAGGCCATTTTTTAGATAGAGCCAGAAACTACAAAACGAAAAATGTATATGAGGTAAGGCCAAATGGGGATGTATGCTTTTATTCATTAACTTTTTATTTCTGATATTTGTTGGCCTGTGTTATCAGCAATCTTGATTCAATTAATTTTTTAAAAAATTTATATTGCCTTTGAAGAGAGATTAGAGAATACATTTTCCACTAATTTTATAGTTTAGTTTCACATATTTTTGATGTATGAGTTATGAGATTACTTGATTTCTTAAAAATTTTCAAATATATTAACCCGTTTTAAATAATTTTTATAAGCCAGCTATAAACATTGAAAATTTTCGAAAGATTGTTATTAAGATTTAAAAACAAAAAATTGTTTAAAAAAATAATTTATATTGTAACTTATTTTGTAAAATAATCTTGTGCCCTTTTTTTAAATTTATATGTACTTTTTTTCTCAAATACGTTCGGATTTTATTTAAAATTTGTGGCTTTTGTTTTTAGTGTTAGCCAAACTCATAATAATTATTCGATTTTTGCCCTATTGGTTGCGTTAGTGTGTCCACATGATGGCCAGATATAATTATAAAAAATTGTTTAATTACATATTATTTTAGGTTTTCTTTATTTGTTTTTGTCAAAACTTGGTACATATAATTAAAAATATTTATTTCAACATAAAATTAGGAACATTATAAACATATTTTAAAATAACTTAAAAATGGAGCTAAAATTCCTGATTTTATTCTTGTACAAGGCTTGTTACACCATATCTAATTCACGGAAAATATAACATATTGTCGAGATCCAAAAAAAGACCCATAAAATTTGGCTTTGAACGATGTATTACAACTTTAACTTAATAGGTTAGCTATAAACATATAAAGTTTATAAAAAACAAAAATTAATTGATTTTTTTGGCATATTTACAACAGCTAATCTGTTAAATTCAAACTTCAAATAATATTATAATTAAAAACTGATATTATTTCGTGTCGCATTTAAGCTTGGACGCAAATTATTCTATATTATCTAAATGCTGATGTTAGAGCTTAATATACTAAAAAAATTTATTCATTATTTGAGATGATAAATTTAAGGTACTAGGGTATTTTCGAGGTGACAAGTCAATTTGATCAAAAAGGGCCTTTTTTTTGATATGGGGGATATAAGGAGCCGAAGTCGGAAGAAACTACGAAAAGAAGATATATATAAATAAGGCCATCGTGGGGATGTATGCTTTTATGTTTAAATTTTTTGTGACATTGATATTTGTTGACCTGTGTAATAAAATTATAGACTAAAAAATTATTCCGACCATATTAGTTATTACATATAACATAATACTAACATATTACCTCAAATTAATTTACAAATACCAGTAAAAAGAATAAGACAATACGAAGAGTATTTAACTAAAATATATTTAATCACTTATTTTTAAATTAAAAAAAGTTGAAGCAATACTCTGGACAACAAATTTTGGACGACCTTAAGCATTATTTATGGCAATTATAGTTTATGGTCAAGTTTTTGGTGCTGATTACGAATATGAAATCAGAATTTTAGCCAATGCCTCAGATTTTTAGTTATTTGATGTCAAAAATTAAAATTTCCTGTTTTGGGGGTATTTTGAGGTTCTATATAAAATCTATAGGTAGAAACAAATATTTAAATATACATTTATACTAAGGGACATTCATTATTAACGTGCGCTTGAATTTTTTTATATATCTAATTTCTTTTACTTTTTATGTTTTTGTAAAATTAGTGGTTTTTGCCATTAAATACGTTTTTTGGCTGAATAATTTAAAAGTTAATAATTTTAAGTAATAACCTTTTATAAATATGTTTTCATGAGGAATCTAAATATGGCAATAGATTTTTTGAAAAATAAATAGTATAAGAAATTTTGTGATTTGTTTTAACTTAAGACGCAGTAAAAAATTTGAAGGCACTGGGAAAAAACTAAATCGAGGATTGTTATCGCAAGAAAATCATCTACAAAACCCTGTAAAAATTGGTTATTTTGTTTTTTTTTGTTGTCTAATGATATGTAACAATATATTAAAAAATGAAACAATTAAAGGGGGATAGGGTGGGGGGACATTTTCCTATAAAAGTTTTGTATCGTCTTATAAACGAGTCATAGGAATGAAAAAGCCTAGGGGGACGGACTAGCCCGCTGGTAGAACTATGCCCCTGCATGCACCGGTGAATTTTTAATGAAATACGGACATCAGTGCGGACAATTTAATTCACCATATCAACATACCTTTACCTCATTTACGCACTGATCAATCTGTTATTCTTAAAAATTACTGGTGTATTTGATGATCCCAATCCCTGCTTATTTATAGGCTAGCTTTGGGATCAAGCGAGCCCTTACCAAAAAAAAATTAAAAAATAGATTTCTAACAAGGCTGTTTTGGGTAGTGACATAATATTTTTACAGGTCAGCCTAGATATCTTTAAATGAAAAAACAAAAGGCCAAAAACTTTTTTTAGAATTTAACATAAAATCGCCAATAACAGCTACTTGTTAAAGATTGCAACATTTCGTGTAATATCAAAACAGAAGACAAATTTATAATATATAATTTAACCCTTTACAATATTAGTTTATATAATTATATAATTAAAATCGTTTATTTTATTTAGTGCGTTCGCAGAAACACTTTCAATCTTAAGTTTTTCTATATATTTCGTTTTTAAATCCTTTTTTTTTAATGTTTATTGCTGTCTTACAAAGTTTAAAACGGTAAACGTATATAAAAATCTCTAAAATAACAGGTGGTTCCTGAAGTTAATATCTCTCAAAAATATATTGACTTGAATAATTATATACAAGTCTAGAGCTGGTATACTTAATTGGTGTGCATCCCCTCCTTGCCCTTGTAATCCGTTTTCCATTTCTACATATTCCGGGTAATTAAAGGTATTCCAGTCCGTTGTTTGCTTCTCTACAAATTCTTGCAAATCATATATTTTTAATAAATCCTGATTTAAATAGTGTTTATTAGCGCTATTGATTTGAAAGGTTTTGACTGCTTGTAATATGTTAAGTTTTCTGTCACGCCTTATATAAAAAACTACTCCGACGAAGGCACACATTACAATACACAATGAGCCAATTAATATTAGAAGAACACCGTGACTATTTTCTTTTACAGTAGGCGGGTGAATGCGATTGATTAAGTTGGCAATTTGGAAACTTTTCATTTGTTTCGGAAATTCAGAGAGGCTAATAGACCTCAAATATTTAGATTTTTGTAACATCTTGAGCATTTCTAAAGTAACACCTTGGTGCAGTGCAGAATAAACGCTAATCTCATCAAATATTTTTTCAAAAATTTGGCCGCTTTCGATATGACAAATTTCTTGGTGACGTTCGTTACCTAAATATGTAAAATATTATTAAAAAAGTGACAAGCTAAAATTGGACTTAGATTTGGCTGAAAATTGATACATTGTTAGGGTCCTTGGCTGCTTATATAAACCTAATTTTTTAATCTGGAAGTGATTTAAAAAAAATATATTTTTAAGTTATAAAAAATCTAATGTCAAGTTTATACCTCAAATATCGTATCTTTAAATCTTCTGAAAAATAAATAAAATATAGCTCTAAATAATATTAATAATATGATTAAGTTTGGGACCGGTATGACTTATGTAAAAATTTAAAATAATTAATTTTTGCCCTTTGCACTATATTAGAATATATCAATGTGCTAAATTTAATTGTATTCAAGAGGTAAGACATAGAGGAATTTAAGTTTGAAAATATTCTAATTTATTTGATTAATTTAAATTAACGACGTTAATACTTAAAACCATAAAAATGTGATTTTCGCCTGTTTTCAAAATCGCCTTTCTGATTAACCAGCAAACCTTTTTGTGATATTCAAGCATATTATAGACAAAACATCGCATATTAACTAGGAGCCCTGGCTTTTTTTATTGAATGAAAATTCCGCAACAAAACTCTTGCCATAAAAACAGCCAATTTAAGGTGCTAAAATTTTAAAAAATTATAAACACTTTAAATATATAAAATCTTAAAAAGAGTATGATAATATTACACTATCTTTTTTGATTAAATTATTGGAGAAAAAATTCTTTTTAATTATTTAAAAACACAATTGGGTCAATGCCCAAATCCATATGCCTGTAGAATCATAATATCTCTTTCTTTAATAGACAATGAAGTAACTAGAATTGTTAAATTTTTAAACATTAAACTATATTCGAAGCTTATTCTATCCAGGATTATCTTTTAAAGTTGATACCATATTTAAAATACTACACAACTGTCATTATTTATATTGCCTCCCCCCAAATGTTTTTGATTGCCCCCCCCCCTTCAAAAAAAATACGTATAAATTTTATTTTTTCTTCCACATAATATAAATTTGCTCCGCCAAAAATATCTAAATAGTATTATTTTAAACATATTTTCATTTTTAAAAAAGTGTTTTCATTCATCAACACTTCGCTAGAGAGATCAAACTAACACAAAAATTATTTCTGTTGTTTTTAGATATATGTAGAAAAATTTGATTTTACAAAAAGCTTTATATTCGTGAAAGCAATTCATAAATCTGATGCCTAAATAATTTTCTCACTTGTCAGCAATATTTTGTTAGAATATAATCTAGAACCAAAGAACCTGATCACACATTGCTACGATGGTGCGAACGTAATGCCTGGGGATGGTGGTGTTCAAGTATTTCTAAGCAAAATAGCTGGACACCATGTCCTGTATAACTGCTTTAACCACCGATTGCATCTTGTTATAATAGATTGTCTTGAAATTTTAAGTGAAGGGAAAGATTTTTTTGATAATTTTTCTCTCCTTCATATTTTTTCAACATGATGCAATCAAGGAAGTTAGTGAATGCGGGACCATACCTCGGCTGTTGCCCCATCGGTGGTGTAGTCACTACGACGCCATTGTTTTTTTTTTAAATTACATAAAAATATTAAATACTTTTTCGAAAACTAAAAATAAATTTTTTTATATCTTCAGGTTACAGGGCAGAAGCGTCGGAGGTTTGACCATGATTATAATCATCAATTTATTTTTTTGTATTTATCATTTGATTATTTTATTTATTAAAAATAATTAATGATCAATTTTAATGCAAAACGATTTATGTTCTTAAAACTTTTGATTTAATACACCATGTTGTTAGAAATTAAACAATTAAGAAATATTACATTTGAAGATTTATTCAAAAACTGTTTTGATATATATAATACTTTTTTAAATGATAATAATTTATGGATAAAAGAAAAACTAAACCTAAAGATTTTTCTAAATTTTATATATTTTCTACTCATAAGTTTGGGAATAATTTAAATAATAATGATGATTAAAAAGTATTTATTTTAATATTATTGATTTATTTATTAATTTTTTTGATATTAGATTTTTTACCGATAATATTTATTTAGAATCTTTAGATTCCCTTTATAAATTTGATCATCCTTTTTTTAATAATTAAATTGGAGCCTTTTTTAAAAATAAGTAATATTGATAAAAATTCATTATCTAAAGAAATTGACGTAGCCAAAAAATTTTTTATAAGAAAACTTAATAATTACAAAGAATGTGTTACTAATGATTTTGTTAAATTTTTATATGATTACAAAGATGCGTTTTCTAATCTATTTAACATTTTTTCTATAAGTTTGTTATTTGGCTCTTCAACGTTGAGTTGTGAGTCCACATTTTCTTCTTTATAAAGGATAATAATTTCTAGTAGGCTGGCAGGTAGTGACCTGCGTAAAGGTGATTTGGTTCTTCTAGGACACGAAAAATTAACTGGGACGTTGAATTTTGATGAATTTTATAATTTAATCAAAACAACCTCTAGCATAAAATTGTTAGATTAATACAATCACTGCTCATAATCAGCTAATTATTGCTTACTATATTTAGACATAGTTGCAAATTTTTTTTATGCGCAAACGTTTTATGTTCATGTTTTATTTAATTTTTTACCCCTAATATTAATTACTTGTTATATATAACCAGTGTTTTTTCATATATATTCTTCCAAATTGGCATACTTATACAACTTGTTTTCATGATAATCAATCTTATTTTACTATTCATTTTCTAAAATCCAAAGTTTTATATAATTCATTTTTATCATTCAAATATATCATATTTTTAATTTTCATGCGCATTGATACCAAATGATAAAATTATACTTACAATTAATTTCCAAATCTCATATCTTTTTAAGCAATTGATATTAGTGAAAACAATTAATTTTAATTCACATATCTAATTTATAAATGCAATCATTTTTTTTATTTTATGAATATAATAAATTCCTATTAATTTGTTAAAAATAAAAATTGTGAACATGGGTTCAATTGTTGTACATGTATATTTTTTGCCGTGACCGAAGGCGGCAAAAAATTTCCCCACGAGTTTTTTTAGCCCCCCCCCCCCCTCCCAAGTGGAAAAGCTAGAATCGGGCCTGTTATTTATCCTAAAGTATTACTTTTCCATTAATTTAAAATCATTAATATGCAAGAATGCATTAGTTTTAGTTAAACTTCAACATTTTTAAATATGTCATATATTAATAACTTTTAGAGGCTGTATATAAAAAATCAATGAATTTAAGAAAGAAAATAATTAAAAATTCTTTACTCAAAACATTTTTTGTGTAATCCCTATAAATGTTTGAATTTTGTCAAGGAAAAATTTTGAGAACTATAATATAATATTTAAAATTGTTTATAGAACCTATATTGTCATGAAGTTAACTATGGAAGCATATAAATTTTATATTTGCTATTTTTACAACCTTATTTTGATAATTTTGGCAAAAGTTTTTTTTATAAAAAGCCATGAGTACATTGAAAAAATCGAAGTAATAAGTTAAGCACTATTATATCTATAAAATAGATTTAATAATGTTAAAATTAGTTAAGTAGTTTGCCAGAAAGTCAGCTTTAAAATTGTGAGTAAATCAGTAAAATTTACAATTATTTTTCTTTGAAAATCAATTTATCCAAAATTTAATGTAGTATAGATCAAATAAATAAAACTGGCCTATTTTAATTACCCTTATTTCTAAATTTTTGTTGTATTAACACATTTCAAGAATTTTTATATAGAAAAAGGCACATTTATGACAAAATCAACAAAAAATAATTAACTTTGAATTTCCAAAAAATTAAAGCCGGTTCCAGTTTTTTGAATTCATGTATTAATCATGCTAAGGACTATATAAATTTTTAAAATTAAAAATATGCTTTTTTGTTATAATAATATTTAACTGAATGTTCTGTAACAAATTGAATTCACAAAATATTTTTTAAATAATAAACAATTGTAAGAGAGATTGTTCTCTACAAAATAAAAAAAAGTCTCTGGCATACTTTACCTATTACCTCCCAAAGTTGCATTAGATGCAAGATACCTCGCGTTTTTTTCTCTCTTTGCCCCGTCAAAGGTTAAAAAAAATACCAATATGAGAGACCAATCGAGATACTACATCCATTCAAAATTTTAACCAAATCTGAGATGGTGGCCTTCTTGGACTTGTAGGATTGAGGTGTAAATGTATATATATGGTCACCTTCGACAAACTTTTTCCCCTCAAGTCTTAGATTCGAATGAAAACTGGCAAATTTATAATATCCTTGAGTGCTGATAAAAATTGAGTGCAGGAACGTATTGAGGGGGGGGGGGGAGGGGGGCAAAAAGGGGCCGTTGCTCCCCTTTAGAAATAGCTTTTTAATTTTTTTTTGTGCAATTTAACGCTAATTTTTATTTATTAAACAGAAATTGGAATATATGCTGGTATATTTATTATTTTTTGGCAATTTTGCGGCTTTATAAAATATATTGTACAATTATAATATCAAAATTTAGCTTAAGTTTTCTGAATTATCATTAAGTACTATTACGTGTTTTTGTCATAATAAAATAAACATGTAATATACAACTTAATAATGTTTCATAATTGTAAATGTTTTATCTATTAAAAATATAAAATAGTAATATACTTTTTGTTAAAATAAAATTATGATGCAATATAAATAAATATTTTATGCTAGTCATAATATGATCATTCATTAAGCAACAATGTAATTCATTAATTTTTTTCCTAAAATTTCTTGCCCCCCTTTAGAAAAAGTTCTGCCTACGTGCCTGATTGGGTGAAATTATTTTTGGAGCTATGAACATAAAAATTTTAAAAAAAAATTTGAAGCAACCTTGCACGCATATATCTTAAACATTATTGTGGTTTAGTCACCATTATTTTTTATTATAAAAAAGATCAGTCAAAAACGTATTAACATCTTTTGAAACATTTATAAAGCATAGGTCTTAATAATAATAATAATAATAATAATAATAATAATAATAATAAATATATGAACTTACAAGTTAGGGACCCATGACCAGTGCTGAAAAAACAGAGCCATAAAACTTTGGCTCATTTTTTACCCCAAAATTTGGAGAAAGAAAGAGAGCTACAAAACTAACGGCTAAAACATGATTTTATAAAAAGCCCACACAAAGAAAAGGGGCAAAAAAAAAACACGAAAAAAGTGGCTCTAAAAAAATGCCCCGAAAAGCTCATTTTTTATATAACACTGGACAACAAAAAAAAAACAACATAAACAATTTTTTGAGGGTTTTGTAGAGAATTTTCTTGCGATAACGATCCCGGGTTTATTTTTTTCCCCAATGCCTTCAATTTTTTTTTAAAAACCGCGTCCAAAGTTCAGAAAAAAATTCACAAAATTTCTTTTACTATTAGTTCTACAAAAAATCTATTGGCATATTCAGATTCCTTATAAAAAACATATCTAAAAAAGGTTATTACATAAAATTTTTAGCAATTTACTTTCAAGATATTTAGGATCAAAAAACGGAGTTTATGACGAAAACCACTAATTTTACAAAAATGAAAAAATAAAAAAAATTTATTTAAAAAAATTTAAACCCCTTACGTTAATAATGAATGTTTTCGCTATCTAAATTTATTTTTAAAGTTTTGTTACTACCCATAGGTTTTAAGATATAGAAGCCCAAAATACCCCAAAAATTGAAAAATCTCAACTTTGACACCGAATAACTAAAAATCTGAGGCATTGGCTAAAATTCTGATTTCATATTCGTGATCAGCGCCAAAAACTTGACCAAAAATTATAGTTGCCATAAATGGCTTAGGGTCGTCCAAAATTTGTTTTTTTCAAAAATCTAAAATATTAAAATTCCAAAATTAGGAAATTTTTTTTGACCGCCTTAAGGGATATATTAAATCCTAAGCATAGCATTCAAATAATATTTTGAAAACCTTTAACTTTAAAATCTTTCATATTTCTTAAATATGCTAGGGGGCAGCTGATCATATTTTATAAATTGGTCGGGCTTTATTTAAAATAGCTTACAGGTCTGACAAGATAAGGCCTTAAAGGATTATATTGGCAGAGCTTGACCTTTCGCCCAGGTCTTTAATAGATACTGCCTTATAAGTTTTATGTCAGGCTCCTGAATTTACACCGGCTCGTGATATTACGGCCTAAATCATCCTACATATTTTTCAATTTGAGCTGGTTTTTTATTTTAGGCCCGGCCTCAAATACCCGGAAATTTTATACCGCAGGCTACATATTTTTTGCAAAATCATCGATAAAATATCGAGTATATTAATTTTTATGTTAAGTTAAAAAATAAGGCAAAATGAAAATTGGCCCGGCTTATTTTATTAGGCGAGGCCGGGCCCGGCTTTTTTTGTGCAAGCTGTCACCGGGCCGGGTGGGTTTTGGGTCTCGACTTTGATTTCTATTACCTTCAACCTGTCCAGTAATTTTTTTCAGAAAATTTGAACTTTTTAATTATATTTTTTAACCCTTTACTTTCCATTCAAATTAAAATAAACATTACCAATATAGTTTAAAACCTAAACCGAATTGATCGGTTAATTTTTTGTTTAATTAACAAATTTATTTAGGTAAAAATAGATGGGGCCCAGAATTTGTGAGAGTTTTAGGTAATTTGTAAATGAAAAAGTTCGAACATTATATATCGTAAATATTATGAAACTTAATCGACCCAAAAGGAAACTATTTTAAATATTTGTGTAAAATATGGTTGTAAAACCAATAAAATCTTTTCAAAAAAATATCAAGGGACAAAATCGAAAACCTCAACCTTAGAAAATAAACCTACAGTACAGAAACAACTAGAATACAAAGTTTAAATTCATTGGTAAAAAAAAATGCCGGGTGAGTTTTTTATTCTATAGGCGCCTAGGAGTTTTTCGAGGAAAAAAAGCTTTTTGATTATGCCCCTTTTCTTTAAGCAGGAAAAAGAACTTTTCTTTTGCTATGCCCACAAACTCGTGTGCATTTTTGGGAAAAACAAAAAGGTGTTAAAAAAACCCTTTTTATTTTTTTTTCAGCTCTGCCTATGACTTTAACCCGCGATTAACACTGTGGGGTTCATACGGACCCCAGCACTTTTTATATTTTGAATATCTTCATATATAATATATATTATTGGCTAAAATTTTGTGACTTTCTTCCTAAATATATAACATAAAACTAGTAATCAAAATTTGGTCATAACAAAATTTGTTTCAAATTTAGAAATTAAATTGGGGTCTGTATTGACCCCACATGGTAAATTTCAATGTTAGAAACCATTACCATGCTTCAATGTAAATTCATTAATTATTTGCAACCTTATTTTTTAGTTGTTTTTTCTAAATATTTTTACATATTAGGTATATAAAATGTTTGTATTGTTTATTAATAATAGAAATTGTTATTTTTTCTTTGTAAATTATCTAGTTTTTAAGGTGAATAATAGCCAAAAATATTTTTTATCCCATAATATTTTTTTTCCATGAATTTTTCATAAAAGGTTCTACCCGACCTAAAAACACGATTTAATCAATAATATTGATACATTTAATTTATTAATATGATTTATTTAATGTAATATGGAAAATTAAAAATTTTAATTTTTCAGATTTTTTCCTACTTTAGGTCAAAAAAAATTTGCAAAGAATGCATACCCATGACGGCCTAATCTCCTATGTTCGTTTTTCTTAATTTCTTCAGACTTTGGCTCCTTAGATCCGTCTATAACAAGAAATGACCTTTTTTGACAAAATTGACAGATCTAAATATACTCTAAAAAGAAAAAATTTAAAAATCTTTTTTGCTTATAAAAATTTCTTGTAACTTATATTTTTAATTACAAATAATGAAAAATAAATTTTATTAATATATCAAGCTCTTACATCGGTATTTAGATAATACAAAATATTTCGCGTCCAAACTTAAAAAAGACACGATATACGGTTTATAATTAAAATATTATTTGAAGTTTAAACTTAACAGTTTAAATATTGTGAATATGCAAAAATAAAATTTCAATTTATTTTTTTTTTAATCTTTTTTAGTTTTTAGACCTTTTTTCCTAAAATTTCTAATGTTTATAACTGACTAACTAAGTTTGATTAGGAAAAACGGTAAACGGATTTGATATTCCCTAAGTTGGCAGGTTTGATCTCTGTAGTTAACTTATAACTCTCAAAAAATTGTTGACCAGTGTTAATAAAAATTACTTCTCATTATTTGTGATTATGAATATAAGTTACAAGGGATTTTAATATGCAAAATATTTTTTAATTTTTCTTTTTAGAGTATATTTAGATCTGTCAATTTGGTCAAAAAAGACTATTTTTTCGTTATAAAGGAGCCAAAGATGGAAGAAACTAAGCAAAACGAAAAATATATATGAGATTAAGCCATCATGGGGATGCATTCTTTTATGTTTTCATAAAATTCACGTTTCTTACATTGATATTTGTAGACCTATGTTATATAACAAATACTTCTCATAAAACGTTATTTTAGTAGGCTTCAAGGCCATTCAAATATGGATTATTTCCAATAAAAAGTCTATATTCCAAGTTTGGTTTTATTTTAAAAAAACAAAAATTTTGTTTTAATTAGGGCTTACTAGGGTCTATTATACCCCTTTTTTACAAGTTTGGAATTCCTTAAAAAAAACATATCTAAAAAGTGTTATAGCTCAAAATTATCAGCAATTTACATTTAACTAATTTAGGATCAACAAACGGATTACATGACGAAATCCACTAAATTTATAAAAATATAAAAAAAATTAAATAATAAAAAAACTGTAAACACCTTACATTAATAATAAATGTTTCCGTAAAAATACATTTTTAAACCTTTGTTCCTACCGATAAGTTTAATGATGTAAAAACCCAAAATACCCCCAAATATAGAAAAATCTCAACTTTAACACCGAATAACTAAAATTTGAAGCATTGGCTAAATTTCTAATTTCATATTTATAATTAGCACCAAATACTTGACCAAAAACAATTTGACATATATGATGCTTAAGGTCAAATTTTGTAGTGTATTAAACACTTTTTATACTTAATATGTAAAAGTGAAAGAATAACTAGAAATTAAGGTTGCAAATATTTAAGTTAAAATGAGGCAATAGACAACATTAAAATTGACAGTGTGGGGTCCATACGGACCTCAATAAAATTTAATTTAAAACAATTTTGTTAGTAGATTTAGACCAGATTTTACTTACTAGTTTTGTTTAATATATATTTAAGAAAAAAGTCACAATGACCCATAATATAAAATATTTTCATCAAAATTCAGATGTGCTGGGATCCATATAGCACAGTGCTAATCGCGGTAACAATCTATTTACCCCTTTTTTCACAAGTTTAATTTATTCTTTACAAAGAAATTCATAAAAGAAAAATTTGTTTTACTTAAGGCTCACTAAGGTCTACCCCTTTTTAAGGGCGGACTACAATAATTAATATTATTTTGCTCCATTATGGCTTGATCAAGGCCTTAATACACATTAAGGGTCTATCTCGCCCTTTTTTCGGGACTAGATTATCTTTCAAGTAAAATCTAAAAAAATTTTATTTAATGAAATGTCTACACAGGTCAATAAATATCAATGTCACAAAAAATAAGTTATGAAAACTTAAAAGAATGCATCCCCATGATAGGCTTATCTCATATATATTTTCCGTTTTTCTTAGTTTCTTTCGCCTTGGGCTCCTTAGATCCGCCCATAACAAAAAATAGTCTTTTTTGACCAAATTGATAGATCTTAATATACCTTAAAAGGAAAAATTTAAATCTTTTATTCTTATAAAAATCCCTTGTAACTTATATTTATCATCACAAATAATGAGAAATAAATTTTATAAATTTATAGCTCTTATATCCAGGGCTGGGAAAAAAAACTAAATGGGCTTTTTTTAAAAAGTTTTTGAGTTTTTTTTTCCAAATGCCCACATACTCGTGGGCATGGCAAAAGAAAAGCCCCTTTTCTTACTTAAAGAAAAGGGGCATGTTTAAAAAAAGCCCCTTTTCTTAAAAAAAAACTCCTAGGAGCTTTAAGAAAAAATAACCCACCCATCAAAATTTTTTGGAATTATTATAAAGAAAATATAAAATGGGTTTTTGGGGCTCTTTTTAAGAGCCACTTTTTGTGGGTTTTTTTTGCCCCTTTTCTTAGTAAGGGCTTTTTTGAATTCTTATTTTTGCCCTTTGTTTTTTTATGTTTTAGGGGAAAAAATGAGCCAAAGTTTTTTGGCTCATTGTTTTCCCAGCCCTGCTTATATCAGCATTTTAATCAAAATGTTTCGCGTCAAATTTAAATACGAAACGATATTATCGGTTTTTAATAAAAATATTTGAGGTTTGAATGTAACAGTTTAGCTGTCGTGAATATGCACAAAAATATCAATTTATTTTTGTTTTTAAATCTTTTTTGTTTTTTGACCTTTTTTCTAAAATCTTCAATGTTTATAACTGACTAAATAAGTTAGATTAGAAAAAACGGTAAACGAATTAAAAAATCCCTACGTTTGATCTCTGTAGTTAAGTCATAAATCTCAAAAATTTGTTGACCTCTTGGAGACTAAAATAATTGAGCCCCAAAGTGAAAAAAAATAAATGCAATAATCTATTTTAAATCACATTATACAATATATTATTAATAGTTCTAGAAAAAAAAATAAGCACACTTTCAAACAGTAACTGCGTCTAAAATTATTAAAAATTGTTGAGCTTCCCTATTTATAAGGAATAGTACCATTATTTTAAATATCCAAAAGTTTTTAGCAGGATGATCATTTAAAAAAAAATCTGCGATAAAAAATTAAGAGTTGGCAAAGACTTTTGAGCGGGTGTATTTGCAAAATTTTGATTATGAAATACCGGTTATTTTATAAAATACTACGACTTAATTAAAATATTTTACAAAAATAATTTTACTCGGCATTTAAGTTTAATTACTAAAACGGCCGTTATATGTTTTTATACCTGACAATAAAAATTATTTACGTTTTAGACGTCGGGCAAGCCATGAAATTATGCAATCCTCATTTTTTTCTCGAGTCAAATTTTCATCCTTGATCTTGCAGTTTGGAATTGTGATTTCACTCATAAGTGTATCCCCCGAGGCGTTGATTTCTATCAATAGTGCAAATGTTATAATCACAGTTATGTCAATGTTCAAGAAATTTATAATAGAGTTATTCAGCGAATGTTTGTAAGCTTTTAAGGTTAATTTATGATATGCGAAGGTAATAGGAAGTTTTCCACCCAAATAAGGAGCCTCTTGTAAACTTTTCAAGAGATTTAGAGTTAGAGTCAGGTAAAGAAATCCAATTTCTCCATTAACATCAATGCCAAATAGGTTTTTATGGTGTGCTATAGTCCATGAAAAATTATAATCCCCAGAATTTATGTTTTGTAAAAAAGTTGTTGAATTTGTATAATAATCATCTATATTTAATTGATTATCAAGGAAGAAGGTAAATAACTCAACCTGGTGTTTGGAAAAAGTTGTAGAAGAATTATTTGAATTATATAATTGATTTGCTTCAATAATGATCAAAAAATTTGAACTGGAACATGGTAATAGCATACCGAAGTGATTTAAAATATTAAATATGTAATATCTTGTAGAGTTTGGAATTGGGTTATTAGCGTTAGAATATGATCTTATGGGTATGCTATATTGATTGTTGGTTAGGAAACCGGCTTTTAAATAGATTAATAAAAAGGTGTTAAAAATAAAAAGAGTATCAATCAGCTTTGTGATAGTAGTCAACGTTAACAATTGTTTTAACAAAAAATCGTTCAATGTTTTCAGTTTTCAGCCTTTTAACGAAACGTTAACAGCGTTGGGAAACTCCGCAGCTCCCTTGAAAGTGCATAAATTCATGCCAATAGCTATTAATTAAAATGCTGTCATTATGTGACTATTTTTCACATTAAAATGTTTTGTTTGGAAAAAAGTAGGACACTGGGAGAAAAAAATCCCCGCGATGGTCTTATTTCATGTATATTTGTTTTACGAGTCTTCAGACTTTGGCCATTTTTTTAGTTAGATATGTCGAAAAATGGTCAAATTTTAATTTGAAAATTATATGAGTACCAAAAGATAAAAATTAAAAAATCATCTTTTTATAATAAACTCCCTTGTACAGAGCCGTAGCCAGGATTTTTTAAAAGTGGAGAAGGGGGAGGGGAGGGGCACAAACAAAATTTTGCCGCCTTTAACAGCAAGCGCAGAAAAATTTAACAAATTGAGCTTTGCTTAGCACAAGTCAACAAGTTTTTGAGATTTATATGCTAACAACAAAGATCAAACCTGCTATCTCCTTTTTTCCAAATCAAACTGTAGGTCAGCCATAGACATTGAAAATTTTAGAAAAAAGGTCAAAAAATACAAATAAGAAACAAAACAAAAAAATATTGAAAAAATTATTTTTTTATTTAAAACAGTCTGTTAAAATCAGACTAATAATATTTTAATTAAAAACCGATAATATATCGTGTCGTAATTAAGTTGAACGCGGAAATGCTGATGTAAGAGCTTGATATACTTAAAAATGTTATTTCTAATTATTTGAGATGATAAATATAATATACAAGGGTATTTTATATGGAAAAAAGATTCTTGAATTTTTGCTTCTTAGGGTGATATGAAAGTCGCAAAATTTGTCATTTTGGTCATAAAAGCCATTTTTTCGATATGGACGGATCTAAAGAGCAGGAGGCGGAAGAAACTACGAAAAACCTAAAATTTGATATGTCATTATGGGGATGTATGCTTTTACGTTCTCATACATTTTTGACATTGATATTTGTCCTATGTAATAAATGTTTTTTTAAGATATTTTATATAAAAAAATTAAATTTTATACCAATTTGCACTGATTTTTTGTTTTAGTTAATTATTTGTTTGATAAAAAAGGCGTTTGTAGTGAGTCTCAGCAATTTATTCATTTGGTAGCTAAAGGAGGTACAATCATTGTAAAATTTGCATAAAATTAATATAGACACAACATTCAAAAAATTTTATTAAAAATCATTCATATATAAAACGATAATTTGTAATATAAAATATAAATTTATGAAAGGTATAAAAATTATCAAATTAAATTATCTAAGTTTTAGAAAAGCCACCAAGCCTGCATCTCAAGCTAGTTTATCAAACAATCATTCATTAGACTTTAGAAGGGCACAAAATATTTAAGTTTGACATTAAAGATTAGAATGTAAAATTATTTGATTCAATATAACATCCTTGACCATTGTAAGGTGTTTTCAACGAGAATAGTTCTCAATTATATTTGTATGTGAATTAGCATAAATCAGATAAACAATCAATAGCCATTATTGATCGCAAATAGTTTTATACGTTTCATTGTACAGAAACTAATCTCTGTACAAATAGTTGTTGAGCCAAACCAACTATATTAGATCTTTGACACCATACAATAAACATGCATGGCTGTAAAGCTAATTAGAGGAAAGTTTGTTTCTGTTTACTTTGCCCAATGTTATTTCCATATTTCAAACTCTCTCTTAAGGTTATCTAAGCCATAAAATGTAATTTTTCCTATTTCGTTCTGTAATTTACAAATAAATTTAGTATGAATTTTAAAAAAATTAAGAAACTCTTATGTGCTTCTACAAATCTAGAATTTAACGCGAATATTAAAGTGTCTAAATATTTAATAAAAGGTGAAACTCAGTATAACGTTTTAATATCGGTAGTTAGCCCAAAATATTTGCATGCGGGGTTCTTGAGTTAGTTAAAGGTGTAGATAACAACTTTGGTAGCCAAATCTGCCTCGGAAAATACTTCGTGGAAAAAACCTTCGGCATCATCACAATGACGTTATAAAACGCCATTAATATCTGGGTACGAGAAGCGGCTTCAATAAAATCGATGTTACTTTGTTGAAGATTTTGACTAACTGGTTTTAAAAGATTTGAATGTTTATCTAAAATTACACAGGTCAACAATTTTTTGAGAGTTATGAGTTAACTACAGAGATCAAACCTGCCATCTTAGGGAATATCAAATCCGTTTACCGTTTTTCCTAATCAAACTTAGTTAGTCAGTTATAAACATTGAAAATTTTAGGAAAAAAGATCAAAAACCAAATAAGATTCAAAAACAAAAATAAGTTAATTTTTTTTTTGCATATTCTAAATATTTAAACTGTTAACAAACTTCAAATAATATTTTTATTAAAAACCGATAACATATTGTGTTGTATTTAAGTTTGGACGCGAAATATTTAATATTCTCTAAATGCCGATGGAAGAGCTATATGCATTAATAAAATTTATTTTTCATTATTTGTGATTAAAAATATAAGTTACAAAGGATTTTTATATGCAAAAAAAAATTTTTAATTTTTACTTTTTAGGGTAGGTATATTTAGAGATCTGTCAATTCGGTCAAAAAGGCCATTTTTCGTTATAGACGGATTTAAGGAGCCAAAGACGGAATAAACTAAAAAAACGAAAAATAATGAAATTGGGCCATCATTAAGATGCATTCATTTATGTTTTCATAAAATTCACGTTTCTGACATTGATATTTGTTGACCTGTGTTACATAAAATGAAGGTTGGATCGACAACACTTTTTAAATTTGCTTGCTAAAGCTCGAGTTCGCAAGTTCCCTAATTCTTTAATCATATTAACAATAGCTTTATGAAAACTATACATGAGCCTAAAATTTATCGACAAATCTATTTCAAAGAGGAGGTAATTTGTTTTAGCCCTTTTTAGAGAACTAGACAGGCCATAACACAGGTCAACAAATATAAATGTTAAAAAAATAAGTTTATGAAAACAAAAAAGCATACATCCCCATAATGGCTTCATATACATTTTCTATTTTTCTTAGTTTCTTCAGCCTTCGGCTCCTTAGATCCGTCCATATCAAAAAAATGGCTTTTTTTGACCAAATTGACATTTTGCAACCTCGAGAATACCCTATAAAAATTCAAGATTTAACATAAAAATCCCTTGTAACTTATCATCTCAAACAGGGTTGGGCACAATCTAGATAGAAAACAATCTAGATATAGATAATAGATCATAGATAGTATCTATTATCTATGATCTTTTGCATTTTTGGAAAACTATCTATTATCTTTGATCTAAATAGTTTTTTTTGCAAATTATCTGTATCTATTATATTTTGACATAAAATAGATCAAGGATAAATTAAATTTTTATTGCTACTTAATTTATTACAGGGTGATACTCATTCTTTTTATGGTGACCTAGCCCCAACATTATTTTCAATTAATAAAAAAATAAAAAAAATATATTAGAAGGACATGGCTTCATTCTTGCAAATTGCATTGCCAAATCCTTATTTAAACGTTTCAAGTTAATTTTTGAATTTTCCGATACATATGCCATATTGGCAGCTGCTTCTCATCCACGACATAAAGCTCGTTGGGTAGATGATGGCGAAAAAAAGCAACTTTTAAATTAATTACATATTTTTGAAGCTACTAAGGTATTCAAATCATCAGATATTGTCGAGCCTGAAATTACCCTATCTACTCCTTCCATGAGTGAAGATTTTTTTGGTTATGAAATTGACAACAATAGAGATTTGGAAATGGTTGAACTAGAAGTTTTAAATTATATGAGGGATTCTTTGAGTGAAATCAAATCACTTGAATTATATCCTTTAATTAAACCAATTTTCATTAAATACAACTCCATTTTACCATCATCTGCTTCCGTCGAACGACTCTTTAGTCTCACCATATTAGTTTTTACTCCTAACAGGCAAAAACTTTCTGACGAAATGTTAGAAAAATTAGTGCTTTTGAAAAGAATTTTTTTCTTTGCATTTATCTTATAATATTGTGATATTACATATATCTTCATTTTTATCCTTTTATAACTGTCACAACCATTATTAATTAATATATCATTTTTTTATTATTATTATATTATATATACTATAAACATTTAGCTGCAAATTCAAACTTAAGTATGTTGTTTTTTAAAACCTATTTAAATTTTTTTTTTAATTTATCTATGATCTATATCAATTTTTATAAAGCCAGATAGATACTATCTATTATCTATGATCTATTTAGGTTTTCAAAAATTGATCTATTATCTGTGATCTATTTTTTAGAATCTCCAATAATCTATGTCTATTATCTATGCCCAACCCTGATCTCAAATAATGAAAGTATATCAAGCTCTACATCAGCATTTAGATAATACAGAATATTCCGCTTTCGAACTTAAATACGACACATATCGAATTTTAATTAAAATATTATTTGAATTTTGTTTTTACATTTTAGTTATTGTGATAAAATTCAATTTATTTTCACCTAGAAACAGGTGGTTGTGTCACGAACCAGCCTTTGTAAAGAAATTACATATTGCTATATTATATGCTCATGCGCACATTTATCTGATTTAAAGGGCCCAGCCGTTATTAGAAGGACTAAGCTAACCTGGCAAAACCCATCTTCATTTAAAATTAGGGGGCGCGCCAGGCAATTTTTGAAATTGCCAGTAATAGAAAGAGGGGGGCCCGAGCCAGGTTTGTCCCCTCGCCCCTCCTCCCTGTCTGCGGGTATACTTTTAACTTATATTTTTATCTCAAACAATGAATAAGAAATTAATGTTTTTAATTATATCAAGTTTAAATATATTAAAAAGCCCCCCCCCCCCCCCCCCATATTGTATTATCAATTTAAAAAAAACATCATTTGAACTTAGCAATTTAGCTTTTTTAAATATAAAAATAATATTGTTCAACTTTTTTTCTATTTTTAAATCTTTTTTGTTTTTTATCATTTTTTCAAAAATTTTCAGTGTTTATAGCTGGTTTGCAAACAACGGCGAAATGATTTGAAAATCCCTAAGATGGCAGGTCTTACAAAGTTAACTCATATCTCTCTAAAATATAATGACAATTAATAAATTCATTCCTGGTTAAATTACAATTTTTAGATCTCATTTCACTGGACAACAGAAAAAAACAACATAAACGCTATTTACAGGTTTTTGTTCAGAATTTTTTGGATAGATCATGATGGCGCTTTTAGTTTTTTTTACTGAAGCCTCCAAAAATTTTTAAAATGACCTCAAAGTCCAAAAAAAGGATTTTTAAACTTTAAAAAAAATATATAAAAATTTGGTGCCGTTGGATAGAATAATGTCTCAGGCATCTGATTATGAAAAACTTAATTAATTTGCTTTATTAGAACTCTAGTTATTTAAATCTGAAAACTTATATATAAAATGTTATTTTTATTGAACTTTTACACTCAACTCACACTGACCCTCTGCCCCTTATCTGCTCCTTACGCTTCTATTCCCATGATTTTTTATACAATTTCTTTTATCATTATTTTTTTACCCGCTACATTCTCACGTTAGATAAAATCATATAGTGTGCATTAAAGTCTGTATGGCTTAATAGTAATATACGAGCGCCGCTTGAATATTTCTAATAAATTGGGAGTTAGGTTAATATTAGGTTATATAATGTTTAGGTTAGTCTTAGGGCGTAATGTTTAGGGTTAGGGTTGGTGTTAGAATTAAATTAGGGTTAGTAAAAAATTAAGATTAGTGTTACGTTTATCAATTAGGTTTTGGGCCGGCTGGTTTTATGGGCTAGTTAAGTTTTAGTGTGACAGAAGGCTATAGAATTTCGCTTTTTTACGTATGTCAACATATTTTTGATTTATGAGCTAACTACAGAGATCCAATCTACCATCTTAGGGATTTTCAAATCTTTTTACCGGTTTTCAAATTAAATTCAGTTAGTAAGCTATAAATATTGAAAATTATATATAAATGTCAAAAAAATAAAAAAGATTCAAAAAATAATCTGAAATTGTTTTTTATTTACAACAGTTTGTCAAATATTTAGAATAATATTTTTATAACAGATAACATATCGTGTCGTAGTTTGGACGATAAAAACTCTGTACTAATTAAATGCTGATGTAAGAGGTGGATATAATAAAAAAATTTATTTCTCAATAAATGAGAGGATAAATATAAGTTACCAGGGATGGTTATATGAAAAAAAAGAGTCAATTTCTAAGAGTCTCGAGGTCGCAAAATCTGTCAATTTGGTAAAAAAAAGGCTATTTTTTGATATAATCGGATCTAAAGAGCCGAAGGCCATAAAAACAACTTATTGTAATTTAGTTTCTTTTTCAAAAAAAGCTACTTTGTTATGACTTGTTCTGTTAAGAAATGACGGGCAATATGTGCATAGATTTGAATTTTTTCATTTTTATGTTTTAAAATATAATTACTTATAAATCCTAAAGTACTTTTAATTATGTTTTACATGTCTTAATTTAATAAATTGTGCGTACTGTTATATTTATACTGTATACTCTAGGTGCTTAATTGATAAAGTCTTTGCACCTGTGAAGACTAAATTATTTAGGTTTAAACTAAGTTCATATTTGTATTCTATGTTAAAAACTGGTCCAGAAAACTTAATTGTATAGATAATTTATAAAAAATTTGGATATGAAGAAAGGTGTGTGAAAAAAATGAGTAAATTCAAAAAATAAAAAAAAAATATTAATTTTTTCAAAAAATCAAAATACCTTGAGTTGTTAATGAAGGTTTTCTCTTTCTAAACACCTTTTAAATTTTTTTTAAGCTTTTGTTATCAAGTTATTAAAGCTCAAAATACCCTAAACCAAAATGGCGTTTTTGACCCTAAATAACAAAAATTCTGAGGCATTGAAAAAAATTCTGACTTCATATTCGTAATCAGCACCAAAAACTTGACCAAAATCAATGGTTGCCATAAATGATGCTTGAGGTCGTCCAAATTTGTTGTCCAGTGTTTTCAATCGTCAGGAATTACGCCATTTAAATTCTCTTTAAGAAAGTTTCGGTCAAAATCAAACGAATTGAATAAAACATTATTTTTTTTTAATTCTAAAATATAACATAAATTTTCTCGGTGATTATCCAATAGGCTATGATAATAGTGCTATATTTTGAAGATACCATACAAAATAATGCGGTGATATAATCCTTTTTTACAATTTCCTAATAATGCCCCGGCAAAATATTGTTTGGACTTGACCTCAGCGTCTAAAGCCTGTATATCGCCGGCAAAATATTGTTTGAACTTGATCTCAGTGTCCAAATACACTGGACAACAAAATTTGGACGACCTCAAGCATTTTTTATGGTAACCATTGATCTTGGTCAAGTTTTTGGTTCTGATTACAAATATGAAGTTAGAATTTCCATTGCCTCAGAATTTTTGTTATTTAGGGTCAAAAATGCCATTTTGGTCATATTAGGGGTATTTTAATTTTAATAACTTGATAACAAAAAATGCAAACAAAAAATTAAAAAAATGTTTAGAAAGAGAAAACCATTAACAACTTAAGGTATTTTAATTTTTTATAGAATTAATATTTTTTATTTTTTGAATTTACTCATTTTTTTTCACACACCTTTCTTCAGACCCAAATTTTTCGTAAGACAGACTATAAATTTTTTATACAATTAACTTTTCTAGAGTTTTTAATATGGAATACGAATATGAACTAAGTTTAAACCTAAATAATTTAGTCTCATCCTAACTTATGGGAAGGAGTTATTTGGTTTTCTCTTTATATAACATTAACTCCGCTTTCAAAGATTCACTTTCGCCGTATTCAAAAAATTTGGTAAAAGACTAGCTCGACTAAAAGTCTACCTGAATTTGTTGCCTTAACATTAGTCTTTCTGACGTATATGCAAAATAGTACGTTTTTTTTATAGATACCCAGTGTTGTAAAACATTTTAGATCTAGCCCTAAAACCTGAATCTAGCAAAGGGACGTGGGCTTCTAGTATTTCAATAAAAATAAGATATTATTTAATAGAGATCCCCAAATTATCTTAAAAATAATTGGTAAAATCTTTACAAAAGCTAACCTAAGCAATAAATTCATAAACGACATTTAATTCTTTAAATAAAATAAAAGGCGTCGATTCATATAGTATTTTTTTGGCTGCAAACTCCTTCTTCATAAGTAAACAGACTAAAAAAGATTGCAAATAAGTTAAATAATTGCCTAGTTCCCAGGGCTAGCTAGCTATGCACTGACAGGTAATCCATCTCTTCAGATATGTAGGGCATTGAGCAGATAAATAAATATGGACTTTTGTCAAAGTTGCAAAGATCACAATGGATATTATGGTATTAGCGGAGCACTTAATCCTATCTACCACAGGGGTTAAACGTCGCCGCACAGCAATGTCAATGCTCCCTTCCAAAAAACGTAGTAAATGGTGCCATTTGTAAGCTGGGGTGAAAATTATTTTAGTGTTGGAGCGCGACATTTAAAAAAAACTGAAAATATAGGATTATAACCCGCCATTACACGCGTTAAAAAAAAGTTAGTAATAGGAAAGGGGTATGTGACAATCTCAAATATTTTTTTTTTATTTTGTAGCATATTTCTTATATAACGGTGTAAAAAGTATGTTAAAAACTTAATTATTTTAAATTTTATAAAGTTTCTAAAAGTTAATGATTTTAAAAAATGTTTAAAGAGTCTTTAAAATGTTAATTTAAAAAATATACTAAGTGAAGATAATTTTATATATTGGCATTCTAACCTAATTTGTTTTTGCTTAAAAATAAATATTCAAAAATATTCCCATCGCAAGTTGCCATCAACTTACAAAACTAATTAAAAGAAATTTACTTCATCTCTCATATACTTAAATATAGAAAAATGTAAAATATCCTAAAGATAGTACATCTAAAAATTCTAATCAAACGACTAACTTATTTAGCAATCCAAAGATTAATATGTGCTGGGGTATATCATAGCCTTCCCAAGTATGTAACCGCAGGTTAATATAATAAATTTTACTTCCTTAAGTTCTCTTGCAAAATTGGTCAATTTGTCGAATTTAGCCCATGACTTCCCCAACGTTGAAGGGCCAAGCGATGATATAAAAACGAAAAAAAGGTTGGATATAATATAGGCGGCAGGTCTATTCGGTGTAAAATAAACTCGTGTAAAATGACCTTTTACACGAGTTCATATTACACCGAATAGACTTTTACACGAGTTCATTTTACACCGAATAGTAAAAGATGACTTATTATAATAATGGTTTTCTAATGTAAAATTTTGTGAGAATTTCAAATTTGTTAAATTTTGTCTAACTCTTTAGGTTTTGGAATAAATGCGATTTCAAAATTTTAATAACAATATAAACTAACAAATTTGAATTCTTACAAAGCATTTAATTGACTAATCTAACATTATTTATTTATTTTATTCGCAAAATTTATATTTCATATCTTATAATTTCTGTTAAAATATATATATAGATAAAGCTCAAATGTTAGTTCGGAAGTTTTTTATTAAAGGGCACGTGCAAAGTGAGTTTTTATTATCGTGAAATTTTTAAAATTTTGAAAAAATTTATTTTGAAATAAAACGCAAATTTTTAATAAGTTGCCAAATTTAGTATATGCGCATAAAATGCTTTTTCTGAAATAAAATTTTTTTTACAAAATTTTGAAAATAATAAAATTCTCAAAATTTTTAAAATTTTCAAAATTTTACGAAAATAAAAACTCACTTTGCACGTGCCCTAAATAGAAGAATTGTTAAATTAGAAACTCGTGTGGCCAAGAGGACAGAGTGCTTCGTTTCTCTCCATGCGTGCCCCGGTTTGAGTCCCTGTGGATACTTTTTTTAATAAATTTTTAATATACCCAAGTGCTGCCTGAGTTAGGGTAAAAATTTTAGCAGTTCCTGGAGTGTTATTTGTTATTTCAGGTAATTTAAATGTTATGATAGTATAATTTTTTAACGTTAATTTTTTTGTCTTATTTTAAAACTCAAAAATTCCCTTTGGTAAATATGTTCACTGGTAGATTTGGGCACCGTTTAATAACTTTTTATGATAATTATAAAAAAGGTGGGCCACACACTCCTCATAAATTAACCAATTTTTTTAATTTATAATTAATGAGTTCATTTATTTTATAACTCATTTTAAAATTTGTTATGATTAACTTAAAAAAGACCCATTTAACTGTGATGAGTATCTATCACATATATAGGTTGTATCTCCAGAAGAAGGGTCTAGACTCTCAAAGACTAAAAATTTGAACATTTGCCACTTAGCAAAAAGCCCTTACAATTTTGTTTTGTTTATATATATTAAAGTTAAAATATAAAATTAATATATGGATAAAGACATCATATAAATAATGGTGCGAACAGATCATTAATTATTTTTAATTTAATATTTTATAAACCTTATTGTATAATTTTAATTTTAAACTTGACAAATAATCGGAAAATTTGTTTAAATTGTTATATTGAATAAAGTGAATTATATGTAAAAATTTTAAATCAAAATACTCATCGTTTTAGCAAAAATACCACCATTATCAAAAATTAGCAATTTCTATCAATAAGTTAGTTGCAACCTTGCTTATTGGTAAAATAAGCTATTAGATTTTTTTGAAATGCAAAGTGCATAATTAAGAGCCTGTGTTGAGGTAAATTCTTGCTGTAAAAAAACTATATTTTTCATATTAACACTAATTTTTTTTTAAAGTTTCTTGCAAAGTTTAAAAATATGATATTAGACAAAAAATGTTAGTTGTTCTTCCAAAAATAGATAAGACTTAGTTTTTTACTTGTTATTTAGGAAAAAACAACTGCTAGGAAAAAATAAATGACCCAAATTGTAAGTTTTATTGACACAAAGTATAAATATTTGTAATAAAATATCTTTAATTTTGAACAGGCACGATTCTAGACCCCTTTGGGGGGGGGGGGGGCAGTGCCCCCCCCCCCCCAAAAAAAATAATTGAATTTGCCCCCCCCCCCCCCAAAATACATAGTAATTTTATGTTTGCCCCCCCCCCCCCCCCCAAAAAAATTGAATTTGCCCCCCCAAAAATACATAGTAATTTTATTTCTTCCGCATAATATAATTAAATTTGCTCCGTCAAAAATATTTAAAAAATATTATCCTAAAAATATTTACTTTTTTTAAAAATTTTTTTATTCATTAATACTTCTTATCCGAAAGAGAGATCAAACTAACAAAAATATATAGAAAAATTTGATTTTACAGAAAGCTTTATATTTGTCAAACCAATTCATAAATCTGATGCCTAAGAAATTTCCTCAGTTAACAACAATCTTTTGTTAAATATAATCTAGAACCAAAGAACCTGATCGCACAATGCTACGAGGGGGCGAACGTAATGCCCGGGAAAAAATTGGTGTTCAAGTATTTCTAAGCAAAATAGCTGGACACCATGTCCCGTATATTCACTGCTTTAACCACCGATTGCATCTTGTTGTAAAAGATTGTCTTATTTTAAGTAAATGGAAAATTTTTTTTGATAATTTTTCTTCCCTTCATAAATTTTTTCAACATGATGCAATCAAGGTATTTAGTGAATGCGGGACCATACCCCGGCTGTTGCCCCATTGGTGGTGTGGTCACTACCTGCCCATTGTTTTTTTTTAAATTACACAGAAATATTTAATCTCTTTTAAAAATTAAAAATAAAAAAACTTTTATATCTTCAGGTCACAGGGCCGAATCGGGGTTTTTTGACCATATTTAAAATCATCTATTTATTTTTTTGTATTTGATTGAAAAATTATTTTATTTATTTAAAATAATTATAGATCAATTTCAATGCAGAACGATTTATATTTCTAAAACTTCTGATTTAATACACCATTGTTTGTTAGAAATTAAACAATTAAGAAATAAAAATACATTTGAAGATTTATTCAAAAATTGTTTTGATATTAATATTTTTTTAAATGACAATAATTTATCTATGGATAAAAGAAAAACTAAACCTGATTTTTATTTATTTTCTACTCAAAAGTTTGAAAATATTTTAAATATTAATGATAAAGTAAAAAGTATTTATTTTAATATTATTGATTTATTTATATTTTGATTAGATTTTTTACGGATAATAGTTGTTTAAAATCTTTAGATTCCCTTTAAAAATTTGATTAACCTTTATTTTAGATATAAATAAATTAGAGCCTCTTTTAAAAATAAGTAATATTGATAAAAATTTATTGTCTAAAGAAATTGAATTTAATAAGAAACTTAATAATTACAAAGAATGTGTTACTATTGATTTTGTTAAATTTTTATATGATAACAATGATGCGTTTTCTAATCTATTTAACATTTTTATAAGTTTGTTAATTGGCTCTTCAACGTCGAGTTGTGAGGCCACATTTTCTTCTTTAAGAAGGATAATAACGGCTGAACCTGCTTAAAGGTGATTTGGTTCTTTTAGAACACGAAAAATCATTAACTAAGGGCGTTGAATTTTGATGAATATTGTAATTTAATTAAAATCCTTTAAGATAAAATAGTTTGATCAATACAATACACTGCTCATAATCAGCTAATTATTGCTTACTATTTTAACATGGTTGCAAACTTTTTTTATGCGGATTTAACGTTTATGTTCATGTTTTATTTAATTATTTACCCTAATATTAATAATTAGTTATATATAACCAGTGTTTTTCAAATATATTCTTCCAAATTAGCATACTTATACATTTTGTTTTCATGATAATCAATCTTATTTCACTTTTCATTTTCTAAAATCCAAAGTTTTATATAATTCATTTTTATCATTCATATATATCATATTTTTAATTTTCATGCGCAATGATATCAAATGATAAAATTATACTTACAATTAATTCAAATCTCATATCTTTTTAAGCAAATTTTAGTGAAAACAATTAATTTTAATTCACATATTCAATTTATAAACTCATTTTTTTTAATTTAAGAATATAATAAATTACTATTAATTTGTTAAAAAATTTTGAACATTCTATTATTGTACATGTATATTTTTTGCCGTGACCGAAGGTCACGGCCAATTTTGCCGCCGAACGGCAAAAAATTTTTTCTGCCCCCCCCCCCACGAGTTTTTTTTGCCCCCCTAAAATGGAAAAGCTAGAATCGGGCCTGATTTTGAAGCATATGATATCATACCTAATATTTTTTAATGATAAAAATATGTGTAATTTTGGTCCTTAATTTGGTTTAACAACAGAACAATGTTGTCTAAGAAATTAGTTAAAATTTCTTGTGATCTATAAACTCTACTTATAATATTATATTGTTTAGTGTTTTATTTTTTTAGAAAATTTAAATGTTTGAAGATTTAACATCAATCTAACTTTTACTCTGAATTATTATATAAGAATGTTTTAAAACTATTAAAACAAATCCCAAATTCCTTTAAGGGATCTCGCAGTTATTCACTTAGCCGTTTACTTTGAAATTTTTACAAACCAAATACAGGGAGCGAGCTAAAAATCCACCAAGAACTATGCTCATCTCATCCTGTAAATTATGCAATTCTACGGATGCTCTTGGTGCCTTCACATATTTAAGTATCAAGCTATTTTACATGGAGCTAACAAAATAAAAGATACTTCAGGGAGGGGGCTATAATATGATATATATATATCACAGGGGCGACCCATAGAAGTTAGGCCTTTAAAAAATTTAAAAATATACCTTTAAGGCTATAAAATCTTATGGGTTTGGGATAGAAGAGTCAAATATTAGGGTTATATGTATTTTTTTATGCCAAATTAGATAAAAGCAAGAATAAAAAAAATAGCTAAAAATTGGCAAAAAATTCCGAATATAACAATATAAAACGATTAGGGCGGGCGACGCATATGACCTAGTCGTTTGAAAGTTAAAAAAAAATACTATTCTGTTTCCTATGGAAAATACATATAAAATTTTGTGGTAATCGGTTCACTCATTATGGAAAAATAATGGAAATTTCGCCCAAAAAATAAAGAAAAGGCTAAAAAAAACATAATGGTTATTGGTAGAATAGTCAAATTTGGGGATTATATGTATTTTTATATACCTAATCAGGTGAAAGCAAAGCCAAAAAATTCATAAATCAGTTTGAATTGCTTCTGGCGGGCGACTCATAGGACAATGTGGAAAATTTTTTTAAGCGTTATATATTTTTTTATGCCAAATTAGATGAAAAAATAAACAGAAAAGTTGTTCGTGAAAATCCGAAAAATTCATAAAAAAACAACTTCAAATGCTTAGGGGGGGCGAACCATATGACATAGGCGCATGAAACCTAGAATAAACATTAATCTGCCTCCAAGAGAATGTATATATAAAATTTTGTGGGAATCGGTTTAGTCGGTAGAAAGTTATCGGGGATCAAAAATTAAAAAACGCGATTTTTTAAATTGCTTCGGGCGGGCGACTCATAGGACCTAGGCGCATGAAAGATACGTATGAACCGATTCCACCATCTAGAGAATCTACATGTAAAATTTCGTAGGGATCGGTTTAGCCGTTTTTGAGCTTACTGGTAACAAAAATTTTAATGCTTAAATTTTATATATATAGATAACACTGGACAACAAAATATGGACAACCTTAATCATCATTTATGGCAACTATCGTTTTTGGTCATGGGTTTGGTGCTAAAAACAAATATGTCAAAATTATGCCTCATTTTTTAGTTAATCGGTGCCAAAGTTGAGATTTTTCTATTTTTAGGGGTATATTAGAATTCTATATCATAAAACTTATGGATAGTGACGAAATCTGGGCCATAGACGTAATTTGGGGCCAAAGGGATTACGGTTGTTATTCTGCGCCATTAAGAAGATCCGGGGGCAAAAAAAGGAAATTTTATTGTGATTAGCATATTAATTATTGGTGAAAAAAAGGTTAACATTTATTGGGGAATGGGGCATTATGAATAAGCAATAAGAACTTGTAGACTTTTATATTTATTTAAAACGATTTATTGTAAAATCCATTTATCAAAATATCGAATATCACAACTAAAACGCAAATCAACTTTTCACCACCAAAAACCAATAACTAAAAATAATTATCTTTTATTCCTGTTACGTCGTGCGCGCGCGCGCACGACAGATAGTAACAAAAGTTTAAAAATATATTTAGATTATGGAAACATTCTTTATTAATGTAAGGCGTTTAAATTTTTATTACAATATTTAATTTTATGAAATCAGTGATTTTTGTCATAAAATCCGTTTTTTGAAATTTTGAGTTAACCTTTTTTAGATAAATTTTTTATAAAGAATCTGAATATGCCAATAGATTTTTTGGAAAATTAATAATTTTTTTTCGAGCTTTACGCAGTTTAAAAATTGGGAAAAACTAAACCCGAGATCGTTATCTCAAGAAAATTCTCTACAAAACCCTCAAAAAAACGTTTATATTGTTTTTTTTTATCCAGTGTTATTGATTGTTGTGGGTTGGAAAATTGCGTCTCAAAGCTAATCAACCATCCATTTAAATAAATGTTTCTTTAATATGGAGATTTATATATATTTAAACCCGTCAATAAAAATATATTAAATTTTATTAAAGCTTCAAATTCATATAAGTAATAAAAAAAACCAATTATATTTCTGCAATTTAAAATTTTACATAGCCGAAATTTATTAGTTCTTAATTGAAATAAATTTGATGCTTTATCAAAAATTGATATATTTTAACTATTAATTATGTTGCTGCTTCTTCCGATTAAAATATATTTGTCAAATTTGATCAAATAAAAGACCTTTTGAATTTCAATGTAAATTTTGTTAAATACTAAAAATGCGAGTAATAAAATAGAAATATCTGGACTTGAGAAATTTTTTGTTAAATATAATTATTTTATTAAAACACATCAGATATTGATACATTTGATGAAGTGATAAATAATTTTTCACAACGTAAGTAGAAAGCTCGCAAATTATATGCTTCTAAACCGTTATTTTATTTATAAATGTTCGTAATTACCTGCTTCATATTCAATTTTAATATTATTTGGTTTTTTATTCATTAATTTGTGATAATATTTAATATAACATTTTTAAGATTTAAACACCTTTTCCCATGATAAAAAGAAATTTATTTTTACTCCCAAACTTATTAGCTTCAATACCTATAATCAGGTGATAATTCAATTGGTAAGAAAAATTATTTATAAAGGAATTAAAACACATATAGACAAATTTCCATTATACAATAAAATTGCCCCTTTTTTAATAATTTTCAAATAGTTCAACGCATTTAAGATTAAAAATAATAATCGAGAACTAGAGGCTCACAAAAAGTACAACTTTTTCCCTTCTCTTTAACTAAATTAATGGCAGCAAACCTTTTAGCGGTAATCGAGAATAGAAGAAGCCATAAAGTATTATATTGTAACATTATTTATCGATGTGTTATTAACTACATGCACACTAGTTACCATTAAAATTAAGTATAATACTCATCTTCATTGCTTTCCATATTTTTTTATATCTTTTTATCCTAATATAAGCACTCAATAATTATATAATGGTATAATTTATTTCAGCAAGTAGCAAAGTAAATACTGTTTAAAAAGCATTATAAAATTATTGCATTTAATACTGAAGAAATTTATAAAAAAAACATTCCAGATTAAAAGAGCTTAATTAATTTCTATTATTATTTACCATTAAAATTAAAATGTCGGCAATAATATTATTAGGGCATACTTATAGAATGTGATTATTATTTATAATAGTTTGTAATAAAGAAAAATGAACTTTTATAAACTAATTAATATGATTTTTCATATCTAAGGGCTAGAGCCGCCTTTATCGCACATTTCGTCTCTTCTTCAGAGCCATTTATATCATCTTGTGTTTGGAGTGAATTAATTATCCCAAGGAGCTCGTGCTTAATATCTAAAAAATCGTGCCAGAAATTTACAATCATTTGAAGCGATAATAACGTATGACAAATTTTAAAACAATAAAAAATAAAAAAACCTTCAAAACAAATGTTTCCATTTAAACTGAGTTTTGGCTTATGCGGACTTGCAAACATTTCAATATTTTGCTTAATCAACTGACCCCCCTTGTAGACAAAGATTCTTGGTAATTCGGTATCAGGATAATTTGGTACGCAACGAGTGGAAATTATTTTTACAAATTTGGCTAAATTTGGATTAAACTCTGATAATTTGGAACATTTATCGAAATAATCATTGACTTGATTGCATAATGGATAACTATTCACGGTAAAAGAAGAGTTTATAAGAAGCCAATGAATATGTTCCAATAAATAATTTCGCTTACAAATCTAATTTAAAAATTCCATAAATCAAAGTCGGGACCCAATAGCCCGCCCAAATAACGGCCGGACCTGAATTATAAAAAATGGAATTACAAACTGGGCTGATTTAAATAATTTTGCCTTATTTTTATTATTATTAATAAGAACTAAAAATTATCAATAACGCACAATGGTAGTACTCCTCCACTCGGAATTTTATTTATAATTTAAACAAAAATTTAAAACATATAATAAATTTTCCGGCCGTACAGGACAGGGCCTAAAATAAATTCTAACTGCCGGGCTGGGCCGAACCGCAGGTTGGGATGGACCGGGCGAGAAAATAGCCGCCCGGTTTGGATTAATTCAAATTTAAAAATAGATTAAATTAAATATAACAAAAATTTCTAATATGAAATATAAATTAGTAATAATTGATGTTTTACCCTGGTTGATACATATGCACAAAAACATAAAGGATTGGGTTTGCTAAAGTAACCTGATTTTTAAAATCTTCACCCGATATTTCAATTACCTGACTATACATTTGCTTGTTAATTAAATCATGAGCAACCTTTAGCCTAAAAAACATAATTATAAAAGTATTAGATAGCATTCACAAGTTCAGGGCGAGAAAATGCCCTTTAAAAATCACAAATAGGACTATTTTGTTATAAAGTATTAGCTAATAATAATCTACAATTTGTAACCCAAAATAATTTATTATTTTTATTCAATTTTCATTGTGAATGTTTTAACCTGATATAATCATTTATTAAAAATCCAACAAAAAAATTTTTGCCACTTTGGATTAAAAATTATTTAAAAAACAGCAAGAAATTACATCTACAAAATAAGAAACTATATAATTCTATCCTAATATAATAAAATAAATAAAAAACATTTATGCTAAAAATATCACCATTGTCTTATCAAATCGTTTTTTTTTCTTGGTGATCTAACTCCCTTTTTTATATTTGACCTTTCTTGTTATTGATATATGTTTAATATGTATATAACAGAAATTAATTTTGAAAAAATACATAATAAAGTTTTTTTAATTATATAAATTATTATTTATATTAATTGGGTGTTTGGTAAGATTTGATAAAAGCACATTATTTAATAATTAAACTTTTGTACACCTTTAATTTCCAAATAAGGTTAAGAATTTATCAAGTATAATATTGTGTAAATAGATGAGTGTAAGTAAAAATAACAAAAAAAGAATGAATTTTTACATTTTTGTTCAAAATTTTTTTGAAAATCATAAGACTGTTTTTATTTTTCCTGATACTTAAAATAAATTTTGAAATGTAAAATCAAAAAAGTGATTATGAATTGAAAAAAAAGATGGGATTGATGAATACCTCAAGCGCTTAAATAAGAAGAAATTGATTCTTTTGATTATGATTTATCCTGATTTAACTGTTAATATAATGTGCACTTTTATACTCACACTGCTCCCCCTTTCTTTTATTTCAATTATTAAAATTTCCGGAGTCCTTTTCAACGGGAGTTCCAGGGAACTTCGTCTAAAAAACACTCTCAAAAACGCCCGAAGTTTTCCGTTTTTAAACTCCCGAGTTTTTTTTCTGGAGTTTAAAAATTAACATTAGCCATTGGAATATTGAAATTGTGTATATTTTTTGTCCAAACTCATTTTTGATAAAAATAAAGTTGTAAATATATGCAAAAGCAGCTGATTATACAAATATCTTTAATGTCATTAATTTATGTTTAGAGAATTAATATAAATTAATTGAATTCATGTCTACATAGAATTTTAGTCGGAAATTTTTGTATTTGGTGGTGATTTTTTAATTAGACGACTTGTACAACTAGTATCTATAATATTATGGTTATTTTTATCAAATTTAGGTGTGCTAATTATGTCACCATGTCGCAAATGCGATTTATGCTATATTAAAATGATTTTTCTCAAATATTTTTGTTCGTGCAATTATTTATTAGTAGTTTTCTGGTAAAATTCTCATTTTATTCTCTTGAGAATATGTCACTAAGTTGTTGCAAGTGCCAAAAATTCCAAAATAAACCCTTTTTTTTCAACTTCTCTAGCTTGCCTGATTACTTGATAACATATTTGCTCCCCCCCCCCCCCGCTATCCGGTCCAGCCAGAATTTCGTTTTTTTAATATTGGTCCTTTAAGCCTGCCCGAAAATTTTTATTTTAATATTAAATTATAGACATTTGCGAGAGTTAGGTACAACTCGGCATGCTTAATATTGACAAATAACATATTTTATTAATGAGTAAGGTTAAAAACAAAAAAAATCAAAATTTTTTTTCCAATAATTGCATTTGCGACAATTCGGTGACAATGTCACAATTTGCCTAAAATTAAATTATTTTAAATTACTAATACATGGCAGCCCGAACAAAAAATCAAAAAAATCTATTTTATAATAAAATTAAAGACATTTGCGACAGTTAGGTGACATCGACTCAGCAAGCTTAATAATGACAAAATTTACTAAAATTTATTAATAAATAAGGTTATAAACAAAAAAAACATTATACAGTCTTGTAACGATGCAAATTGTATTCCTATGCAAATATCAACTACACGATGATATACCCAACTTTATTGTATTAAAAAGAGTTATACTCAAATATGATATCTTTTTACTATATATATATCCTAAATCATATAAAAATCATTAGATCATTAAATCTATTCCTTTATAATTGGCGACAAGGCGGGATATGGTTTTTCCGGATGGACCCCGTCGACCATGATAAAAATGATTGTAAATAAATTTGAATTTTTTTTTTACTGTAATTAAATTTAACCCCCTTTTATTTATTGGCCCGATTATTCTTGTGGAGAACTGATTCTAATTGAGGAAGGAATTATGTACAAGTGATTGACGCACAAGGTCTTCAGCGATTGATGCACCTCTAAACAATTACGCTCATCAATGTCACTCGGGGATTACGAATCATAGCTTCGTTTGTAAAACAGAAGTGCCGTAACAAAACAAAAATTGATGGAGCAACGAATTTGTCTCAAAGACAAGCACACCACTGTCTTAAACGAATGCGCATCAACTAGTACGGAAATGGCCCCCTAACTAAAAATCGAATCTTATTCATATGGAATTGAAATGTCTGAAAAACAGACAGAAAGGTCAAAACATAGACCGGAAATGGTTCTCTAATCTCAAAATGGCAAGAAACACGGTGCCTGAACGATTAATGGGCCTAAACACCGAACCTTATGGTTCTAAACGACCTGACGATAAATCCTAAACGACCTAACGATTATGGTTCTCAACGAACGACCTGACGATAAATGGTCCTAAACGACCTGACGATAAATGCATCACGATAAATGGTCTTAAACGACCTGACGATAATGATCCTCAACGACCTGACGACAATGGTCATCAACGACCTAACGATATATAATTTTCAACGACCTAACGATAAATGGTTTTCAACGACCTGACGGTAATGGTCCTCAACGACAGAACGATAAATGGTCCAAAACGAAACGACCTGACAATAGTGGTCCTTAACGACCTGACGATAATGGTCCTAAACGATCTGATAATGGTCCTAAACGACCAAACGAGGTCCTAAATGACCGAACGTGGTCTTAAATGACCGAACGATAATGGTTAAACGACTGAACGATAATGGTTTCAAACGACCGAACGGTTTAGGCTCCTCAACGATAGAAGAATATTAAATGACCGACGAATATTAAACGACCGACGAAGGCCTTACACGAGACATAGAACATGATATTAGAACGCGGTTACTTAGATGGATCTACAAAGCTTCAGCATATGACGATGATATCGCATACGAACCAGGTAAAACACCTCGCTGATTGCCGATCCCGTCTCTCGGAGAAAAATCTATCTAATTTGGATAACGATGATTAAGCATGCAACCAAGTACGCTTATTAACTCTAAACGAGTTCGAGCTGAACCGAAATATTTTACCCGTCGAAACAAAAAGATAGATAGTCCTAAACAGGCTTGGGCATAGATCACCAAAAAATGATCCAGATAATAGATATATATCAATTGACTTTATAAAAATAGATCAAGGATCAAAGATCGTTTTTCAAAAATTTAAAAGGATCATAGATAATAGATAGTATCTATTTGGCCTTAAAAAAATGATTTAGATCACAGATCATTTATAAAATTTTAAACAATAAATTAATTCAAATGAATATGGTCAATTCCACCTCAAATCGACAAACTTTTTCCCTTGAAGTCTCAGTTATGGCTGAAAATTGGTACATTTGTAGGGTCCTTGGGTGCTGATAAAAACCTAAATTTTTTTTGACCGGAAGTGATTTTTGACTAAGATATGAGCAAAAATATTTTTCATTTTTTTGCAAAAAAAAAATTGAGGCAACTTTGCGCGCATGTATCATCAGATGTATTATAGCTAGAGTCATAATTTTTTTTATTTATTAAAGTCAATTTTAGACACAAATAGCTCAAAAAACGTATCTTTAAATTTTCTGAAAATTTTATATAATATGGCCCTTAATAATGTTAATAAATATATGATTTAAAAAGTTTGGGAGCGGCGAGACTTTTTACAAAATTTAAAAAAATCAATTTTTTGCACAAATTTTGGAACACATTTATGCCCTTTGCACTATATTAGAATATGCCAATGTGCCAAATTTGACAGTATTCAAAAAGCAGGACATATGGGCAATTATGTTAGACCATAATATTTTTTTTAATTGATTACTACCTATTATTAAATTTACAATGAAAAAGTGAACCTTAAAACCGAAAAAAGTGAAAATTTTGCCTGTTTTCAAAATCGACTTTCTGGTTAACCAGCCAACCTTTTTTTAATATTTAACATTTATTTTATAGATAAAATATCGCTTAATAACATATAATAGCCCCACCTTTTTTCATTCGATTTTGACGCTTCTACAATAAAAATACCTAAATTTGACAAAAAACAGCAAATTTTCAGGTGTCAAAAAACTAACGCAGATTGTATTCGTCTGTGCAAGCTTATTTTTTTATTATTTGTGCATAATTATTTAATAATATCTAGAACCTATATAATCAGTCATATTTTGCCTGTTTAAGTGTTAAAAAAATAGTATATATGTTATGTATAGAAAATCTTAAAAGAACGAGATAGGTAAATTACAAAAAAATGAGATTAAAAATCATTCCATTATTTTAATTAAATTTGTAATTATTGTATTTATTAAAACATATTCTTGTGTTAAAACTCGTTAGGAACGCATTTAGTTATAAAAAACTTAAGGTCAATGCCCAAATCCATATGCCTATATAATCAAGTAACAGTGATATTTCCTCTTTCTTTATTAGGTCTAGTGCTTCTATATTATAAAACTAAGATGTAAATGGAACTAAAATTGTTGGTTTTTAAACTTTATTAAGGTCGGTTAGATATATATTGTATGCCTTGTTCTAAATAGTCTTTCAAAAACATATTTGGCATTTGTAAAAATTAGGAAAAAAGACTCAATGTCTATATTTTATTTATATTAATTGGGTCTAATATTTAGTCTTAAAATTCATCCATTTGAAGTTGTTTAACCCTAAAACTGACTTCTTTTATGTATTTATAATATTAAAAAACCATATCACTATGTTTCATAAAATAATTGACTTTTTACGTTTATTTTAAGTTTGTTAATAATCATAAAAAAAGAACATCTGTTGAATCATAATATTCAAAATAGGCCAAGTATATTCTATTTTACTTTTTATATCAGATTTAACGTTGTTGAGGCTGTTTTATTTAAAAACTATTGAATAAAGGAAAAAAATAAATTTTTATAAATTTTTTAACTTTATTATTTTTTCTAAAATCCTCCCAAAATTTTTTTTATCCAATAAATTTAACAAATTTTTTTCAATTTTGCCGAGGATAAATATTGAATATTATGTACAATTTCTAATATTGTTCATCAAACTAAAAAGAACTAGTAAAAGTTAACAAATATAAGCATACAAATTTTAACTTTTTATTTTTTACACCTTAAAATTTCAAAAAACTTGGCAAACTTTTGTTTTTATTTCATAAAAAGCTATGGGTACGTTAAAAAATGTTGGGGGAAATTTATGTTATATAGCGATGTTTTATGTATAAAATGCATTTTTAAATTTTCAAATTGGTTTGGTAGTGACCTAGAAAGTCGGCTTTGAAGATAGGAGTAAAATACTGAAAATTACTTTGATCTGAAACTCCTTTTTTCTTTCCAAAATTGACAATAGTATGAATCAAATAAATAAAACTGTTATAGCCTAACATAATTGCCCCTATGTCTAACTTCTTATATATAATTAAATTTGGCACTTTTAAATATTTTAATATAGTGCAGGGAGCAAATTTTTGTCTGAAAATCAAAAAAAAAATTATTTTTTTGAATTTTTAAAAAAAAGTCATGTCGGTCCCAGACTTTTGAGTTCGAATATTTATAAAGAATATTTAGGAGTATATTTTAGCAATTTTTCAAAAAATTTAAAAAAATGCTTTTTTAGTTATTTTAAGCTGAATATTCTTCATAAAATAGTAAAATTTTAAAATAAATTTTTAAGATAATAAACACTTGCAAAATAGCCCTTATTGTCCTCTTCAAATTAAAAAAAAATTAAGTCTCTAGCTATAATATTTTTTGACTTATAACCTCGCAAAGTTGCATCAAATGTGAAAATTCACCTTGCAATTTTTTTTTCTTTTGCCCCTATCTCCGTCAAAAATCACTTCCGGTCAAAAAAAATTTCCAGATTATGAGATACTCTTAGATACTACCTCCATGCAAAATTTCAGCCAAATCAAAAGGGGTACCCCTTCCGAACTTGTTGGATTGAGGTGGAATTGACCATATATATTTATTAGCATGTACTTGTAATATAAGAAAATTGAAAATTATACAATAAGGTTGATATAAAAAAATATATGATAGGCATTTAAAAATAGAAAAAATTATTTTCTAGAATGATTAGTCTCTCTAACATTTAATCCGTAAGTTTTCGCCTATTCGGGGTAAAAGCTAAATTAGTGAAACTAAAGAGTCGTTCAACAGGAGCAGATGATGGCCGAATAGAATTGTATTTAATAAATATGGGTATTATTAATGGTTACAAATTTAATGATTTTATTTCACTTGAAGGATCTTTCATATAATTTTAAACCTCCAATTCAACCGTGTTGGATGCATTAATATTGTTATAATTACCATAAAAAAATTATCGCTCGTGGGAATATTAGAAGGTGCAACTTTGGTCTCAATAGGTTCTGTAAAGTGGACTATTTTTGTGGCTTCAATCAACAATTTAATTAAAATATTCTTTTTCTCGTCATCATAAACCCATCGCGCTTTGTGTCGGGGATGCGAGGCTGCTGCCAATAGAACATATGTGTCAGAAAAACATATATTGTTTTAAAACGTTCAAATAGAGAGTTGGCAATTGAATTTGAAAGAATGAGCCCATGGCCATCCAGCATGCTTTTATTTTTTATTATTCTGATAATTGAAAATAATTGGGGCTAAATAAAAATCTGATTGATCTATGATCTATTTTATAAAAATTTCATAGATACAGATAATTTGCAAAAAAAAACTATTTAGATCAAAGATCATAGATAGTTTTCCAAAACTGCAAAAGATCATAGATAATAGATACTATCTATGATCTGTAACTAGATCGTTTTCTATCTAGATCGCGCCCAAGCCTGGTCCTAAATATGCTATATCCGCGTTTCGAAAAAAAGATTGGAAGCCGTAGAACTTAAACGGTTTTCGGTATTAAGTATGAGATTGAAGCTTATAGAGTACCACCCCCGAACGGTCTGGTTGAATAGGGAATTGGAACCCTAAAAAGACATTGCCGCACTCGGATAGGAGGAACGTCTCCACGCGAAGCATTAAATAATGTCTTGTGCGCGTATCGCACAACAAGGCATTCGGCCGTGCAGGAAACCCCTGCAATTTTCGAAAAAGAGACCTTTCAAATTCACTTACCTGGATGAAAAAACCTGCCGATTTCACAGGTAGCCCAACGCCCCCGGCAAACAGTTATTTCCAGATTCTGTTTGGATAAAAAGAAAATAACAAAAGGATGGTGAGACTGGGAAATAAAGGAGAGAACAGGTACTCCTATACCGTACATAACAATGGAAAACTATCCGTATTAGTTGAGAGCGGCCGAAGTCCTCAACAATTCCACCTTCATTTTCGAGCCCAACTTAACTGACGGAACGACGTTACCCATCCCGTATACGCCATCCCCCGGAATGACTTTAGATCGGAGATTAGACCAAAAAAAGGTAACAAGTGATGTAACGATGCAAATTGTATTCCAATGCAAATATCAACTACAAGATGATATACCCAACCATATGGTATGATGAAGAGATATATTCAAATATGATATCATGCTTTTTACCGTATATATATCCTGAATCATATAATAAAATCATTAGATCATTAAATTTAATTCGTTATAAAGTTTAAAGGCTTTTCGAGTTAGCATAATCCCCCTTAGACGTAGACTCTCAAACTTGCCCCTAGATAGATTGAAATTTCCTGACAATACCCCTTTAAATAACACCAGTTAATTGAGATTTATGAGCTAACTACATCAGACCAGCTATCGTAGAGATATTCAAATCCGTTTACCGTTTTTCCTAATCAAATTCAGTAAATGAGCTATAAACATTGAAATTTTTAGAAAAAATGTCAAAAAAAGAAACAAAAACAAAAAAATACTGAAAAAAATTATTTTTTTAAATTAAAATCTAATATTATATTTTTATTATTAACCGATAATAAATTATATTTAGGGGTGCCAAATATATTGTATAATATAAATGTTGATGTAATAAGAGCTTGATATATTTAGAAATTTTATATCTGATTATTTGAGATGATAAATATAAGTTACAAGAGATTTATGTACGAAAAAAAATTCTTTTATTATTTCTTTTTAGGGTATTCTTGAGGTCGCAAAATCTGTCAATTTATTTAAAAAAGGCCAATTTCTATATGGACGGAACAAAGGAGCCGAGGGCATAAACTACGAAACCACAATATCTTAAACTTTGCAATCTGATAAATGAAGTTAACGTCCAAGGCAAAGGCAAAAGAGGCAGATACTCACCTGGCAAAAGATAAACGCCAGCATGAGATGCCACAAATTGAACAAGGACGAGTGCATGAATAGACCCAATTGGAAATCAAAGTGAAGGGGCTCACTGCCTCCAAAAAGGCAAAAAGCTAATATGAGAAAAAAGGCCATCATAAAAAATCCTATTTTCATAAAGTTTTCTGACATGTCAAAACCGGAAATCGGTAGAGTAGTTTTAGGAAACGCACTTTTAAAACACTTCCCAAAACCGTCTGAATTTTAAATTTTAACACCCCGAGTTTTTTCCCTTGAGTTTGAAAATTAAAATTGGCTCATTGATTGGAATTGTGTATTTTTTGTCCAAACTCATGATTAAATGAAAGTTGTAAATAAATGCAAAAGCAGATTATTATGCAAATATTCGTTTATAACACAGGTCAACAAATTTTTGAGAGTTGAGCTAAATACGGAAATCAAACCTGCCATCTTACGAATTTTCAAATCCGTTTACCGTTTTATCTAATCAAACTTAATTAGTCAGCTATAAACATTAAAAATTTTAGAAAAAATGCCAAAAAAACAAAAAAAAAATCAAAAACAAAAGTAAATTTAGCATACTTACAATAGCTAATGTGTTAAATTCAAACTTCAAATATAACTTTTATTAAAACCGATAATATATCGTGTAATATTTAAGTTTGGACGCGAAATATATTGTATTTTCTAAATGCTGATGTAAGAGCTTGATATACTAAAAAATTTTCTCATTATTTGATATGATAAATATAAGAAGTTGAAAAAAAAAATTCCTTAATTTTTTCTTTTTAATGTATTTTCAATCTGTCAATTTGGTCAAAGCCATTTTTTCGATATATACGGATGTGAGCCAAGGCCGGAAGAAACTAAGAAAAACCTAATATATATATGAGATAAGGCCATCATGGGAATAAATTTTTTTATGTTTTCATAAAATTCACGGTTGTGCCATTGATATTGGTTGACCTGGGTAATGTTATTAATTTTTGTTTTTTTTTTAATTTTTTGTGAGATTTAAAAGAATTAATTAAATTCATGTCTACATATAATTTGAGTCGGTGATTTTTGTAGGTTGTGATTTTATTATCAGATGATTTGTAGAACTAGTATAGAAACTAGGGTGATTTTTGTCAATTTTAAGTCTGCTGAAGTATGTCACTAAATTGTAGCAAATGCGATTTATGCAGTATTAAGCTAACCTTTTCCGATTTTTCTCGGTGCGGTAATATATTAGTAGTTTTTTGTAAAATTTATTCTATCATCTTGTAATAATGTAAACAAATTGTCGCATTGCAATATATGCAGTATTAAACTTATTTTTCTTTAATTTTTTTCATCCTCTTGTAATAATGTTACCTAATTGTTGCAACTGCGAATAATTCAAAAATAAATCAATACTTGTTTGACTATATATTAATAATACTTTTGTAAATTTTGTTAAGTTAAGTAAGACCTTCTAAAAAATGTCAAAATTGCCGCAATTCTCAATTATTAGTTGCCTAAAATTAAAATTTTAGACAAAAATTACTAAAACATGGCAGCCCGAACAAAAAAAATTAAAAAAATAAATTTAATATTACATTTTATGCATTTGTCAAAAAGTTGGTGACATCAACTTAGCAGGCTTAAGATTGAAAAAATTAATAATTATTAATTAAAAAATGGTGTTATCAAAAAAAAATCGGAAAAAAGTTTCCCCAATATTTAAATAATTGCATTTGCAACAGTTCGGTGACAATGTCACTAATGGCCTATAATTAAGAAATTATATACAAAAATTGCTAATACATGGCAGCCCGAACAAAAAAAATCGAAAAAATTAATTTAATATTGATTTATTGCGATTTGCAACAGTTTAAAGACATAATAGCAGGCTTAAAATTGACAAAAATTAACAATATGTTAATAATAACTGGTGTTACAAAAAAATCGGAAAAAGTTTCCCCAACATTAAATTGTATTTACGACAATATGGTGACAACACTAATTGCCAAAATAAATTTTATGCAAAAGTTACTAATACATGGCAGCCCAAAAAAAATAAAAAAAAATTAATCTAATAATAAATTATAGGCATTTGTGACAGTTTGGTCATCGACTTAGCAGGAAGATTGACAAAAATTAATAATATGTTAATAATAATTGGTTTACAAAAAAATTCGGAAAAGGTTTACCCTATATTTAAATAATCGCATTTGCGAAAATTAGGTGACAATGTCACTAGATGTCCTAAAATGAGAAATTATATACAAATATAACTATTACATAGCAGCCCAAACAAAAAAATCGAAAAAATTAATTTAATATTAAATTTTAGGCATTTGCGACAAATCAATGACATCAACAACAGGCTCATGATTAAAAAATTTATGGTGTTACAAACCAGAAAATTCGGAAAAAGGTTTAAATTTAAAATTGTATTTGCGATTCGGTGACGCATAAAATTGAGATTTTTTTACAAAATGCTAATATATAGCAGCCCGAACAAAAAAAATGAACAAATAAATAAATACAAACAAAAATAGGAAATAGTTTCCTCATTATTTAAATAGTTACATTTGTGAGAATTCGGTGACAATGTCACTAGGTGCCTAAATTGAGATTATAAAAACATTACTATCGCCCGAAAAAAAAATTATTAATTAAATATTAAAATTTCAATTTAGTAACATTATTTCAGCAAAGTTATAAATAATGATACAAACAAAAAAAAAAGAAAAAAAAGTTTCTAGAAAGTCTAAAATTGACAAAATATATCAATTATAATATAGCTAATATTCAAAGGCATAAAAGGGCAAGTGCAAAGTGAGTTTTTATTTTCGTAAAATTTTGAAAATTTATTTTTTTTACAAATTTTTTGAAAAATTTTTCTATTTAAAAAAAAGCATTTTATGTGCATATATTAAATTTGGCAACTTTTTAAGAATTTGCGTTTTATTACAAAATTTTTTTGTCAATTGAAAATTTTACGAAAATCAAAACTCACTTTGCACGTGCCCTAAAAAAAATATTCGGAAAACCTCGCCAATCTTAAATACTATTTTTTTTCTCGCAATTCTTAATTTAACACTACAAAAACTATCGTTTCGTATCGAAGGCTGCGGCTAGTAAATAAAAAGTTAGGAGTGAACGCATTTGTTTAACATTAAGGTGGCTAGTGTAAAAACATTAAAGATATTAAAAAAAAATTTAACAATTTTTGGTTAGGAATATCCTAAAATGACCAAATAACATTATTATTAGCCAAAATTATTTTTACGATTTTGAAATTAGTAGCCATAGTAAAAACATCTGGTGGCTAAATCCCCCTATTTATTAAAAAAACTTACTTTTAAAAAATACCATAAACCCACCCGGGTTGAGCTCCAAAAGTAAAAAATGGAAAAACTTTGGAGAATAGGTATTTCCGCCCCACTCCTTCCACCTCCATATAGAGTAATGACAAGCCCTACCCATGTAATAAGGCTTCGGCTCTTGAGCCATGTACTTATCAAGTGTGGCTTATAAGGACTTTTTCTGAACATTATAAACACCTTAAATATCCAAGAGGTTCAATAAAATAGGGCAACTTAAGTTTAAGCCTAGGCTCTCAAAAAAATAGGCATCTTTTGAAATTTCCATGCAATTATGCTTCATTCCTAAAAAAACTCCTGCTCCTGAATGTAAAGAATTTAGGCTTTTCAAACCTTTTCCACATCAGGTGTGGCCTTCAATGATTTGCCTTTAGGGAATATTGGATATGACCATACTTAGCTAAATTTTATAATAAATGGGAGATTTAAGATTTAAGGCATACGCTCAGGATTGTATATAGCTATTACAAATCCCTGGCAATTGCTCTTTAAAATTAATAATTAAATCAGACTATTAATAAATGCTCTGAAAAGGCAGTCAAAGTTGTAATCAACAATTTTGTAATATAGGATACACTTTATGTTTTACACTGTAAACTTTGGGTGCTTAAATAAATATCACTTTGCCAGTATAGAAAAAAAAATTATGTAAAAACTAAGATCAAATTTGTTTTCCATTTAAAAAAAAATGATCAAAAGTACGTTGTGTAAAAAAAAGTAAATAAAAAAAATCTTTCTAGATAAATAAAAATATCTTGAGTATTTAATAAATGTTTCTCATTCTAAGTAGCCTTTAAATTTTTTTTTTATTTTTTTAATTTTTTTAAGATGCTTGAATTTGTTCCAAATTTATTATTAATTGCAACATAAAGATATTCAAATTTGTCTATTTAATAAAATATTTTTTTTCTAAAGAGATAAAATTGAGCCATGCAAAAAATGATAAAAAGAAGATATAAGTATCAAATAGTATCATCAACAATTTGTTAGATACACACATACTTAGGTGGAAATTTATAGACAAATTTTATAATAATTTTTTTATTAATTTGCTACCCTTCATTCAATTAATTCCCTGTAAGTTAATGCCTAAGAAAATTAGCATTTTTTTCTTAATTTGTCAAATACCAATAGTAATTGTAAAAAAAAATCTAATTTTTTTAAAAATGCTAATTTGAACCATACTCCTTATTTCTGCAAGTTGAAAATATATTTGTCAAAATTATTATGATTTACACCAAATAATAACTTAAACGAAAAACCAGCCTTACAAAGTTACTTTTATCCTATAATTCAAATCCAAACAAACAATTTAAATGAGAACATATTCAATGTGTAAATGTATAATTATGGCAGATGAAGAAGTAAAAATGTTCAAGTAAATTGATATTCCTTTAAAAATTAATAAGCACTCTTATCCTATGCCAGCTAAATAAAATCGAACCTATAATTTTGGAAGAATTCGTCACTATCTTCGTCAATATCTAATTCATTTTCATCACTTTTTTTGATAAATGGCTTCTCTTTAGCAGCTAGAACCTTCTCCGCAATATTTAAAACTTCGCTTTTAGTAAAAACCTTTTTAGGTTCAATAACTTTCTTCGCAATTAAAACATCTTCCCATTCAGTGGTATGCTAAAATATCATTTAAAATTATAAGAACTTGTTCGGTCGTAGATAGCATAAGGCACGTGCAGTGAGAGGGATGGTGACACCAAATATGTACGATAGTTTGAATGGTCAACCAATCAAAAATGAGCTTGGATGTTATAATCATAAAACTAACCCTGGATTAGTCCAACGTTACCGTTATGCTAAGCTCACTCTAAACTTAAGCTAAATATAATGTTATAATCTATCTCCACCCTAACACTAAGCCAACCTCACCCTAAACTTAAGACTAATTTACCCTAACCCTAACCAAACCTCACCAAAACCTTTACCAAACCTCATATTAAGCTTATCCTAATCGAAATTCTACCTCAACCAAACGTTAAACGAACCCTAATCTAACTTTGCCCTAACTTAACCCTAAACTATATCACAATGTTAGCATATTTTATGGATTTTCGCTATTTTATGGATTTTCGTTTCGTACAACTTTGGGTCCACCGGTAAAATAATGCGAGAAACCATCGTATTGGTTTTTCTTTGATTGGCTTATGTGTTACACGTGACAAATAATGTAAAGTTTTGCACATTGAAAGCATGTGTGATTTTAATATGTCTTGTTTAAATAAAAACTTATATTTAAAATTTAAATTAGTGCATAATGTTCGTGACTTGTAATAAGATTAGTTTTTTTAAATTTAATTGTGATTAGTTGTCTTACTATAAAAAAAGTTATTCTTAATACAAGGTTTGATATTATTTTTAGCCGTCTCTTGTTATAAAATTATTCTTTTTATGAATATTTAAGTATGGCCGTGTCTTGTACTATTTTTTTTAATTAAAAAAATTTTTTTGTGGTGTTATATGCTCAAAATAATTGATATTTTGGCCGTGTCTTCTAATAAAATTATTTTTTTCTAAAGTAAAATGTTTTTATTTTCGTAAAATTTTCAAAATTTTGAAAACTTTTATTTTGTTATGAGTTGCACGTTTTTTTAAAGTTGCCAATTTTAGTTTATTCACATAAAATGCTTTCTCTGAATTTTATTTTTTTATTAATTTTAAAAATAATATGAAATTTTAAATTACGATAAAGACTCATCTTGCACATGGCCTGAATTAAAAATGGTACAAAATATTATGATGTCTTGTAATAAAATTAAAAATAAGGTAAATTTATTTTTTTCCCATTGCTTTCTAGTGGTTTTATTGTAAACTATGTATAATTATGGCCGTTTGTAAGAAATGTTTTCCACTAAAAGTTTAACATATATACCTATTTTGGATGTAATTGTAATTCTTGCTTATAACTATTATATATATATTAGTTATAAGTAGTTTTTTGGCTATAAATTTTATGTGTATGTATGTGCATTTACGTTCATAGTAATATGTCAGTCGGACGAGGCATACAAGTTCAAGCGATTTTTTGCTTTATCTGAATAATAAGGTTGTTTAACGAATGTACGAGCTCTTCCCAAAGTGCGCTATCAAACGATGCGTTAAAAATTCTGGTTTAACGAATACCCTAGTCAAGCACTTGATGCACGTTTAGGCGTTATCGAGTGATAAAAGTGCGTTATGGTCCTATTTTTATCTTACGTAGGGCTGAATCGTTGGCTTTTGGTCGAAGCGACCAATAAGTATACCTAGTTGATCCAGCTAGTAGTCATATACTTGTTTGGTTCCGGGGGCAGTATGGTTGCAAAGCTGATTAAAGGAATGTCGGTAGCACTACCAGGAGTGGAGCCATTGATAAAAAGGGCACTGCCAGGAATGGAGCCTAAATTAACTCGACGCGGGAAAACTCACCCGTCCACATTGTAAGGATTGACAGATTGATAGCTAGCTCTTTCTCGATAGTGGGTAGTGGTGCATGACCGCTTTTAGATTGTGGAGTGATTTTTTTGGTTAATTTTGATAACGAACAAGACTCGACGATTCACTTCGTCGGAGAATTATTAACAAGCGGATTATTAGCCGCACGAGATTAAGCAACAACAGGTCTGTGTTAGGGTCTGGCTCCAAAAGAATTTTACTGAGCAATCGGCTGAAACTCTTTCGTGATGAGGATTGAGAATTGCAATTATTTTTCTTGAACTATTCCTAATAACGGTCCTTCATCAGAGGACCATGAAAATGTCCCTGCCCTTTGTAGGCACCGCCCTTTTCTATTACCGATTGAATGATTTAGTGATATCTTTAAACTGTTTTTTACATTCGTCCTTTAAAGGGCGAAAACAATGTGTCTGAAAAATAATTTAGTTCAGTAATATCCAGGAAGTAAAATGTAACATTGTGTACGTGAAGGATCATTATCGTCTCCGCATAACATAAATCGAGCCTCTTACAATTTTTAATTAAAATCGTAAACATTGCAGCGTTATATGGCCTTTTTCACCCCATGATACGTAGCACGTAATAAAGCCATCTATATCCCCATCCTTCAGTTATGGATTATGCCACGATCGTGCTTTGGAACCGGTTTAAACTACACGAGAATTCAAACTACGTCACTTGTAATTGATATATTAAGCCGCCGGCTTAGCATGTCTCTCGCATCTCGTGGTACAAGATCACGTTGAGGCGTTAGCATTTTTGAGATACAAGGATTCCGATAAATTTAGTGGGGACAGCCACACATTTTAGGTGGTGGTAAACACGCGACATATAATTAAGATAACCAAATAATGCATGCTAAACGTGACCACGACACGGATGGGTGATTCAACGTTAACTCGATCGCTACCAATAACGAGAGTCGATGCATCACGAATACGATTTTCACAGTTTAGGGGTTGAAAATAAAGGCGAGACGTCGAAGAATCGAAAAATAGAAAATAATTAAAAAGATTTATGCTCATCAGGTTGGGGTTTTTAAACCTCAAAAATACTAATCTAAAAAATTGACGAAGTGATGTCTCTCACCTCCTTACCTTAAAGTTTTCTTCATTTCTTAACTTTCTTTAATCCTGTTTTATTGCTTTGGGAAATAATAAGCACTAGTCAAAAACTTTGGTCTAAACTACCTAAAATTGATTACACTCTAGGATTCTAGAAATAATATTTTTAAGCTTTCCTCCACCTTTTCTATTTAAAAAGCATTTGCAAATGAATCCTTAAAACCCCCTATTATTATAAGATATAACTTATTCCGCTATCAAGTAGCTTATTGATTTACATGAATTTGCTATAAGCTTTATTTGTAAATACTATTATGGTTACCCTTTATCTTTTTTAGATGTAATTTTTTTACCTTAAAATTCTCAAATAACAGAATATCTTTAGACGATGTCCATCCTAGTAACTTGCTTAATTAATGTAGTTCACTCCTTTTCTCTTCCTCAGTTTTTATGTTCACAATTTAGCAACAATTTTTTATATGATCTTTTGTATTAACTTTATTGTTATTTTTACATTGCAATTAAAGTTAAATCTTTCAATTTCAATTAATTGCTAAAATTTGTTTTTAAAAATGTTCCATAAAAAAAAATCAATTTTAAAAGTTATATTAATGATAAATTTCATATATTTTTAAGGTTTTATGCATGAGTTTTCCCCAATTTTTCTATGTGCATTACAAAAAGTAAACTACAAAAAACCTAACTTAAATTATTTAGATCAAAAAGCTAAATTTTGTTATGAAAATTTCATAAATCTTTTATTGTGGATATTCAAATATAAACAATCTATATTGCAATATCATTTAATAAATCATGGGTTTTTATTTAGATATCTTGCAATGCACTTTATATCTTGTTTGAATATTTAATTGTTAGTTTAATAAACATTTTTTTAACTAAAATAAAAAAGGAGTTATTTAAAAAAATATATTAATAGTTTATGTTTATATAGGAGAAATATCTAAAGATAAGCCCATAACAAGCAGGGGAAGAAAAGGTAGAACTTGATGATGAAGAAATAAATAAAATAAAAATCAAAGATTGTTAATTTTTTAAACATATTTATTGTATATAAATTTCCTTCACCAAAGATATTTAAGGGCACGAGCAATGTGAGTTTTTATTTTCGTGAAATTTTTGAAATTTTGAAAAATTTTATTTTGTAATAAAACGCAAATTTTCAAAAAGTTTCCAAATTTAGTATATGAACATAAAATGCTTTTTCTGAAATAAAAAATTTCAGAAAAAAATTTGGAAAAAAATAAATTTTCAAAATTTTCAAAATTTTGCGAAAATAAAAACTCACTTTGCACGTGCCCTAATATAAAAAATATTAACACATATAATTCATAAAATGCAAAAGTTGTTTGTGATTTAAAGGGTACAATTACCTATAAATATACTTTAGCACAATCATTATTAATTTAGTTTTCAGTTATGTTTATAACTTTAATATTTTTTATCTAAATAAATTCACCCAATCCTTTAAAAGCTCAAATTGCCAAGAAAAGCTCGATTCTTTACTCATTCTAGTTAAAAATATTTCTAAAATTAAATATTTTAATCTCGTTATTATACAAGAATATAAATTAGTATATACTATTTGCTTTTTCCCTGAATTTATCCATTTTAGATAACATGGTTTTGGGGCTTTAAAGGGTATACCTATTGAATTTAAATGTTACTTTGGCACAATCATCATTAATATAGTTTAGGTAAAGTTTATAATTTTAATACTTTATCTAAGTAGGCTCACTCAACCTCCTTTAGCATAGCTTGATCCTTCTTTTACCCATTTAGTTAATTTTAATCAAATTAAAATGTTAAATTATTATTAAAAGCTTGAATTGAATAACAAGCTTAACTTTTTGCAACTAAAAAAAAATTTTGAAGCTTAAATCAAATTAAATTGTTAAATTATGATTAAAAGGCTCGTTAGCACTCACTAATTTTTCCAATATCTTGAGTTAGCTTTATAGTTAGCACTCAATAACACTGGACAACAAAATTTGGACGACCCTAAGCATCATTTATGGCAACTATGGTTTTTGGTCAAGTTTTTGGCGCTGATCACGAATATGAAATCAGAATTTTAGCCAATGCCTCAGATTTTTAGTTATTCGGTGTCAAAGTCGAGATTTTTTAATTTTTGGGGTATTTGGGGCTTTTATATGATAAAACCTATGGGTAGTAACAAAAGTTTAAAAATATATTTAGATAACGAAACATTCATTATTAACGTATGGGGTTTAAATTTTTTTTTAAATATTTAATTTTTTTTTTATTTTTACATTATTGTAAAATTAGTGGTTTTCGTCATAAACTCCGTATGATCCTAAATAACTTGAAAGTAAATTGATAAAAATTTTATGTAATAACCTTTTTTAGATACGTTTTTTATAAGGAATCTGAATATGCCAATAGATTTTTTGTAGAATTAATAATAAAAAAAATTTTGTGAATTTTTTTCTGAACTTTGGACGCGGCTAAAATTAGAGGCAATGGAAAAAAACTACCAGGGATCGTTATCGCAAGAAAATTCTCTACAAAACCCTCAAAAAATTGTTTATGTTGTTTTTTTTGTTGTCCAGTGTAATCTTTCCAATATCTTGAGTTAGCTTTTTTAATACAACATGCATACGTTTTTCCAATATCTAAAATTTTTTCAGCTTCTAAATTTACTATACAGCTATTTTTATTTTAATATATCAATACCATATATATATAGATATTAATAAATAATAAAGGAGAATATTACAAGTAGAACATATCATGTTAAATTTTTTCAAGCGGTAAATTTTTTTTATTGATTTGGGTTTTTTTACGGATTTGGGCCGATCGCAATCCCACCTGGCCCCGCTGTGAGTTTATTTTTCGTGAAAAGACGCGAAATTTAAAAATCTTGTTTTTTCAATGGCTGTGGCTAGTGGAAAAAAAAGTTTTGACGAAACAAAATCGCGCGCATTTGAATAACGGGGCGGATAGTGAAAAAATTTTTTTTTTCAAAAATTTTTTGTTAGGCATATACTAAAAGACCAAAAAACATTAATTCTCATTCTTTAATATAAGCCGTTTAATTTTTTTTTACAAAGGGCACGTGCAAAGTGAGTTTTTATTTTCGTAAAATTTTCAAAATTTTCAAAAAAAAATATTTTGTAATAAAACGCAAATTTTTAAAAGTTTTCAAATTTAATATATAAACATGAAATGCTTTTTCTGGAATAAAAAGTTTTTAAAAAAAAAAAAATTTTTAAATTTTCAGAATTTTCAAAATTTTATGAAAATAAAAACTCACTTTGCACGTGCCCAAATGTAAAAAAAAAATGGCAAAAAATTGTTGTAATTAATTATTAATTGCTTCTATGTTTCAAATTAAATTTTAAAAATGCATATAAGCTTTTTATTATTCATAAATAGGTAAAAACTTTTATTGCTAGTGTTTAGCTTTTGCACGTTTAAATGTATTTCTTATATAATTTTTAAAACATTTTTCTGAGCTATTTAATTAGGGCGCGTTCAGACTCATTTCATTTTTTTAAAAAATTTAAAAATTTTTAAATTTTCATCTTTTGACATTGAACCCTTTTTTTTTACAAATAGTCGCCAATTTTTGTTATTAGCATTTAAATAGTTTTTCTGAAAAGTTTTTAAATAATTTTGAAAAAAATATTAAAATTTAAAAAAATTCGAAATTTTTAAAATTTTTAAAATTTTTCAAAAAAAAAATGAACTGAGACTGAACGCGTCCTTATATATTGTCCAAAGAGTGAAAATAGATTTCTAGATTATTTTTTCTCCTATAGCATTTAACTATCCCAAAAAGTTGCAACAAATATATTATTTTAAACTTTCTCTATTTTTACCTCTCATGATATTTATATCATAATTGTATACTTCTTTACACGTTTTCCTATGAGACTTAATGCCAGACAAATAGGATTTAGGGTACCTATTTCATAAAAAAACTATTAAGAATGCCGTGCGCGCGCACACGCCTTACGCGCGTGCCAGCGGGCACGGAACCTAAAAGAAAAAAAAATAATTGTTTTTAGTTAGTTTTTAGTTGTTGGTTTTGGTAGTGGAAAGTAACCATTTGCGTTGGTTTGGTGCTGGTAGGAATCTTGGATGGGATTCGATATTTTAATGCAATGGATGTAATAAATTATCTGAAATAGATATAAAAATCTGAATAACAAATTGTTTGAAATAGATAAAAAGTCTACAAGTAATTATTCTTTACTCTTAATGCCCCATCCCCCAGAGGTATATTACCAATTGACCTTTTTTCCCCAATGATTAAATTAAATACGCCCTAATAACAGTAATCCCCTTCTTTTTCCCCGCGGACCAAGTCAATAATAATACCTTCCTTTGGCCTCCGAAAAATAATAATAACTCCCCTTAGGCACCAGTTTTCGTCTATGGCCCAGATTTTGTCAGGGTTTATTGACCAAGAAATTATTTTTGGAAAACAACAATTTTCCATAAACTTTGTATCTCTTTGGATTCCTAATCATTTATATATGAGAATCAAGCTCTGAAAATAAAAACCATATATATATGGTCAATTCCACCTCAATCCAGCTAGTACGGGAGGGGTACCCCTTTTGATTTGGCTGAAATTTTGCATGGAGGTAGTATCTAAGGGTAATTCATAATCTGGAATTTTTTTTTGACCAGAAGTGATTTTTGACGGAGATAGGGGCAAAAGAAAAAAAAATTGCAAGGTGAATTTTCACATTTGATGCAACTTTGGGAGGTTATAAGTATTATAGCTAGAGACTTAATTTTTTTTTATTTTGAAGAAGACAATAAGGACTATCTTGCATGTGTTTATTATTTTAAAAAAATTATTTTAAAATTTTACAATTTTATAAAGAATATTCAGCTTAAAATAACTAAAAAAGCATTTTTCTAATTGAAAAATTGCTAAATTATACTCCTTAATATTCTTTATAAATATGAACTCAAAAGTCTGGGACCGACATGACTTTTTTTAAAAAATTTAAAAAAATAATTTTTTTTTGGTTTTCAGACAAAAATTTGCTCCCCGCACTATATTAAAATATTTAAAAGTGCCAAATTTAATTATATATAAGAGGTTAGACATAGGGGCAATTATGTTAGGCTATAACAGTTTTATTTATTTGATTTATACTATTGTCAATTTTGGAAAGAAAAAGGGAACTTTAGATCAAAAAAATTGGTAATTTTCAGTATTTTACTCATCTTCAAAGCCGACTTTCTGGGTCACTATCAAACCAATTTGAAAATTTAAAAATGCATTTTATACATAAAACATCGCTATATAACATAAATTTCCATCAACATTTTTTAACGTACCCATAGCTTTTTATGAAATAAAAAACAAAAGTTTGCCAAGTTTTTTTGAATTTTAAGGTGTAAAAAATAAAAACTTAAAATTTGTATGCTTATATTTTTTAATACTAGTCCTTTTTAGTTTGATGAAAAATATTAGAAATTGTACATAATATTCAATATTTATCCTCGGCAAAATTCAAAAAATTTGTTAAATTTATTGCATAAAAAAATTTTTGGGAGGATTTTAGAAAAAATAATAAGGTTAAAAATTTGTAAAAATTCATTTTTTTTTCTTTATTTAATAGTTTAAATAAAACAGCCTCAACAACGTTAAATCTGATAAAAAAAACTAAAATAAAATATATTTGGCCTATTTAGAATATTATAATTCAACAGATGTTATTTTTTTTATGATTATAAACCAGGCCCGATTCTAGCTTTTCCATTTTAGGGGGGGGGGGGGGGCAAAAAAAACTTGTGGGGGGGGGGGGCAGAAAAAAATTTTTTGCCGCCTTCGGCGGCAAAATTAGCCTTGACCTTCGGTCAAGGCTAAATATATACATGTACAACAATAGAATCCATGTTCAAAATTTTTTAACAAATTAATAGTAATTTATTATAATCTTAATTTAAAAAATGAGTTTATAAATTGAATATGTGAATTAAAATTAATTGTTTTCACTAAAATCAATTGCTTAAAAAGATATGAGATTTGAATTAATTGTAATTATATTTTTATCACATGGCATCATTGCGCATGAAAATTAAAAATATGATATATATGAATAATAAAAATGAATTATATAAAACTTTGGATTTTAGAAAATGAAAAGTGAAATAAGATTGATTATCATGAAAACAAAATGTATAAGTATGCTAATTTGGAAGAATATCTATGATAAAACTATATAACTAGTTATTAATATTAGGGTTAAAAATTAAATAAAACATGGACATAAACGTTATATGCGCATAAAAAAAATGCAACCATGTTAAAATAGTAAGCAATAATTAGCTGATTATGAGCAGTGTATTGTATTGATCAAACTATTTTTCCTAGAGGATTTTAATTAAATTACAATATTCATAAAAATTCAACGCCCCTAGTTAATGGTTTTTCGTGTTCTAAAAGAACCAAATCACCTTTGAGCAGATCACTACTTGTCAGCCGTTATTATCCTTCTTAAAGAATAAAATGTGGCCTCACAACTCGACGTTGAAGAGCCAATTAACAAACTTATAGGAAAAATGTTAAATAGATTAGAAAACGCATCATTGTAATCATATAAAAATTTAACAAAATCAATAGTAACACATTCTTTGTAATTATTAAGTTTTTTATAAAAAAAATTTTTGGCTACGTCAAATTCTTTAGATAATGATTTTTTATCAATATTACTTATTTAAGAGGCTCTAATTTATTTATATCTAAAATAAAGGTTAATCAAATTTATAAAGGGAATCTAAAGATTTTAAACAACTATTATCGGTAAAAAATCTATTATCAAAATATAAATAAATCAATAATTTTAAAAGAAATACTTTTTATTTCATCATTAATATTTAAAATATTTTCAAACTTATGAGTAGAAAATAAATAAAAATCAGAGAAATCTTATTTAGTTTTCTTTTATCCATAGATAAATTATTGTCATTTAAAAAAATATTAATATCAAAACAATTTTTGAACATTCTTCAAATGTATTTTTATTTCTTAATTGTTTAATTTCTAACAAACAATGGTGTATTAAACCAGAAGTTTAAAAACACGTTCTGCATTGAAATTGATCTATAATTATTTTTAATAAATAAAATAATTTTTCAATTAAATACAAAAAAAATAAATAGATGAGTATAAATATGGTCAAAAAACCCCGATTCGGCCCTGTGACCTGAAAATATAAAAGTTTTTTATTTTTAATTTTTAAAAGAGTATTAAATATTTTTGTGCAATTTTAAAAAAAAATGGGCAGGTAGTGACCACACCACCAATAAGGCAACAGCCGGTATGGTCCCGCTTCACTAACTACCTTGATTGCATCATGTTGAAAAAATTTATGAAGGGAAGAAAAATTATCAAAAAAATCTTTCCCATCACTTAAAATAAGACAATCTTTTACAACAAGATGCAATCGGTGGTTAAAGCAGTGAATATACGGGACAAGGTGTCCAGCTATTTTGCTTAGAAATACTTGAACATCATTTTTTTCCCGGGCATTACGTTCGCCCCATCGTAGCATTGTGCAATCAGGTTCTTTGGTTCTAGATTATATTCTAACAAAAGATTGTTGTTAACTGAGAAAATTTCTTAAGCATCGGATTTATGAATTGGTTTCACAAATATAAAGCTTTCTGTAAAATCGAATTTTTCTATATATTTTTGTTGGTTTGATCTCGCGGATGAGAAGTATTAATGAATAAAAACAATTAAAAAAGTAAATATTTTTAAATAATATTTTTTAGATATTTTTGACGGAGCAAATTTAATTATATTATGTGAAAGAAATTAAATTACTATGTATTTGGGGGGGGGGGGGGCAAATTAAATTTTTTTGGGGGGGGGGGGGGGCCAAAAAAAAATTACTATGTATTTTTTGGGGGGAGGGGGGGCAAATTCAATTATTTTTTTTGGGGGGGGGGGGCAATCAAAAACTTTGGGGTCTAGAATTGTGCCTGTTATCAACAAACTTTAAAATAAACGTAAAAAGTTATTTTATGAAACATAGTGCTATGGTTTTTTAATATTATAAATACATAAAAGAAGTCAGTTTTAGGGTTAAACAACTTCAAATGATTATAACGGGCTTCAATGATGAATTTTAAGACTAAATATTAGACCCAATTTAATATAAATAAAATATAGACATTCAATCTTTTTTCTAACCGACCTTAATAAAGTTCAAAAACCAACAATTTTAGTTCCATTTACATCTTAGTTTTATAATATAGACGCATTGACCTATTAAAGAAAGCGGAAATATTACTGTTACTTGATTCTATAGGCATATGGATTTGGGCATTGACCTAAAGTTTTTTATAACTAAATGCGTTCCTAACGAGTTTTAACACAAGAATATGTTTTAATAAATACAATAAATTACAAATTAAATTAAAATAATGGAATGATTTCATAATCTCATTTTTTTGTAATTTACGCTCGTTCTTTTAAGATTTTCTATTCACAATGTCTCCTACTCTCCAAATTTCATGAAAGACCTAATCCTCTCGGCAAAATCTCGGAGGTAACTTTATCCACCCCCCCCCCCCCCCCCACCCAATTTTTTGTCTGATTATAAGCAGCCACTTCAAATCAATTCAATTTTATTTATTATAATGAATTATTATAATGATATAAATGTTTAAAATTATTGATAATTAAGTCATTATCTAATTGCAATAAAATGTCCTCTTCAAATTTTAACAAAAGGAGATTTTGTAAAAACATATCTCCCATTTGGTTACGAAGAGAAGTTTTAATTAATTTTATCTTGCTCATTGATCTCTCAGCGCTACAGCTGGAGATCGTTATTGTGAGCAAGATTTTATATATTTTTTTAAGGTTTTCAAAACTGTTGTATGTTTTATTTAAAGCCCTATAAGGTAGTAAAAAATTGTCATCTGAACTAAACGAGGTTTCATCATCATCCTCATCACTTCAACGTCGTCCTCCGGTTACAGAAACTCTCTGGAGTATTTTTTTTTAATTCTAGAATTTAAAAAAAATATTAACCATTCAAATATTGGGTAGAAATGATTCCATCTATTAAAGCTTGGCGGAAAAACGGAATACACATTTTCATTTCTTCAGAAATCAAATAAGGGTCTAGGTCGTAAAAAGCACATATCTCGTTTATATTTTCCACATTTACTTCATTGTATTTTTTTAATTAAACTGTGGTAAAATACGAGACTCCTTTATAAAATTGTAAAGTATCGTCATTATATCTTTCGTGAAATTGCATCAAGATAAGATCAAAAGCTTTAAAATATGTTTTAATAGGTAGCTATGAATTATATACTATTTTTACCTTTTGATTACGTCCACCTCGCCGCGTTTTTATTTTAAACTAAAATCAACGTTTTCTTTACAAAATTTAGAGGTATCCTTAATGATTATTTCAAATTTTTCTTGATCCGCATTTTAATATAATAAAACAAACTTCGTAATTTATTCAAATTCACCCCATAACTATACCTACCCCCCTCGAATACCTACCCCCCTCGGCCGATTTTTTGGAACCGCTTGGTTCCTACCCCCCCCCCCCCCCCCTCTGAGTAGTAGACACTGTACATAACATATATACTATTTTTTAACACTTAAACAGGCAAATTATGACTGATTATATAGGTTCTAGATATTATTAGATAATTATGCAAAAATAATAAAAATAAGCTTGCACAGACGAATACAATCTGCGTTAATTTTTGACACCTGAAAATTTGCTGTTTTTTGGCAAATATAGGTATTTTTATTGTAAAAGCGTCAAAATCGAATGAAAAAGGTGGGGCTATTATATGTTATTAAGCGATATTTTATCTATAAAATAAATGTTATAAAAAAGGTTGGCTTGTTAACCAGAAAGTCGATTTTGAAAATAGGCAAAATTTTTACTTTTTTCGGTTTTAAGGTTCACTTTTTCATTGTAAATTTAATAATAATAGTAATCAATTAAATCATACTATTATGGTCTAACATAATTGCCCATATGTCTTGCTTTTTGAATACTGTCAAATTTGGCACATTGGCATAATCTAATATAGTGGAAAGGGCATAAATGTGTCCCAAAATTAGTGCAAAAAATTGATTTTTTTGAATTTTGTAAAAAGTCATACCGGTCCCAAACTTTTTAAATCATATATTTATTAACATTATTAAGGGCCATATTATATAAATTTTTCAGAAAATTCAAAGATATGTTTTTTGAGCTATTTGTGTCTAAACTTGACTTTAATTTTTTAGTAGCTTAAAAACAAATTTTGTTAAATATTTTCTGCATCTAAGGTAGCCCTTATTACTCTTCAAAATAAAAAAAAATAAGACTCTAGCTATAATACATTTGATGATACGCGCAAAGTTGCCTCAAATTTTTTTTTTGCAAAAAAATGAAAAATGTTTTTGCTCATATCTCGGTCAAAAATCACTTCCGGTAAAAAAAAATTTAGGTTTTTATCAGCACCCAAGGACCCTACCAATGTACCAATTTTCAGGCAAAACTGAGACTTCGAGGGAAAAAGTTTGTCGATTTGAGGTGGAATCGACCATATATATATATGGTCATAGCATTCGCGTTACAAATTTTTCACCCTACCATTCGCGTGTAAATATAATTTTTTTATAAAGTACATATATACAACCCAAAACGAGGAAAATTAAACAAAATTAAATGGATAACATAAGTAAATATTGGTTTTACATTGTGAGGGGTGTATAGGCTGCGAATACTCTTTTCAAAATTGTAAAAAAAATATTTTTAAAATAAAAAAAAGCTTAACGGCAAATATTAAAAAATAAGAATTAATGTTTTTTGGTCGTTTTAGGATTAACAAAAAAATTAAAAAAAAAATTTTAGCCGCCTCATTATAATTCAAATACGTGCAATTTTTTTTCGTCAAGACCTTTTTTTCACTAGCCGCAGCCTTACACTCAATTATAAAATGTAGGAATCTTACGATCTCCAAATTTTATATACTATTTTCTTTATTATATATTAAAAATAGTCATAAAAATTTGGGTCATAATGTGTTATATTATTATATTTAAAATTTAAGATCGTATGAACTTCACAATGCTACTAGCGGGTAAAAATTTTAATTCTTAGATATTTTTTACAATAACCACCATAATTTTAAAAATGCGCTCGATTTTTTTATTAACTTTTTTTTTTCACTAGCCGCAGCCTTTCGTACAAAATTATAATAATGGCTGCGGCTATTGGAAAAAAAAGTTTTGACAAAAAAAAATTGCACGCATTTGAATAACATTCAGGCGGCTAGTGTGAAAAAAATTTAAAAATTTTAAAAATTGTTTTAAATAAAATTTTTTTTTCATAATTTTTTGTTAGTGTCAAGGTTGGTCCTGGGCTAAGTGATATTGAGGATGATTGATTCTTATAAGGTGTAGCTAGGGTTAGGGTACGCTTAACCCTAAGACGTACAACAGCGGTAGAATAAAGGGATAAAGTTCACCTGACAAATTGATCAACTAGTATTGATATATCATGTCCTATTTTAACACCATCGGCCTTAACAAAATCTCTCTTTTCTTGCAATTCAAATATGGGGCCTTTATAAACAAAATACATATTTTTTGGTCTGCCACTGGCCGCATTTAGCGAATGCACAGCCTTAGTAAATTAAATTACTTTAAATGCTCATAAATTACATGGGACTTATTTGACTTAAACAGCGTCAAACTCTAGGACTTATTTGTCTTACCTAATGTAAAACCCTAACTATTATCTCACTCTTCTTTTATCCAATCCCCTTTCCTTCCAAAAAAAATATGGGCAAAAATCAAGGTTAAAGCTGTGGTGTTTACAATCCAATTTATTTGCATAAAAAAATATATGAATAAAATAAATTTGCAAATATTTTGTAGAAAAAAAATGTAGGAGAATAAAATTTGTAAGAAAATAGAATTTGTAAGAAAAAAGAAATTGGTAAGAGAAAAAATTTGTTAAAAGAATTTAGTAGCAAATTTTAAAAAAAAAAACTCCAACTGTATAGCTAACTAGGTTATACGCAATCTCCCCACCATAATATCAGGTTTCGGCAGGTATGAATTTGAAAGCATACTTACACCTATCTTCTGAATGTCATCTGTAAACTACAGTATGACCAAGAAGGCACTCTTCGGAATGTCAAAACACAGTATGACCAAGAAAGCTCTCTTCTAAATATCTGTACACAGTATGATCAAGAAGGGAAAGTGTAACTTTTCCAAATCACTGATTGGTATATTCCCAAAATATCTACAAGTATTTATATCATATTCTTAATGCCCATGCCGAGGTATACAAACAATTGGTATTTTTTTCCCCGATGATTAAATTCGCCCTATTAATAATAATACCCATCATTTTCCCCGCGGAGGCACGCCAATATCAATACCTAACTTTGGTCCCCGGATAATAATATTAACTTTTTCCTTTGGACCCCATTATTCGTCAATGTCCCAGTTTTTGTCAACGGCCACGAGCTTGTCAATTGGCGCAGTCGACAGGATTCTAATAATAATAACTTTCCCCTATGGCGCGCATTTTTTCAATGACAGGATCTTTATTAATTTCCTCTTTATACCCCAATTCACCTCAATGGCGCAGCATAATAACCGTCCCCTTTGGCCCCAAATCACGTCAATGATAATGATATTTCATCTTGCGAACTTGTCAATGGAATATTCTAAAAATAGCTATTATTCTTAATTCGTTTACAGGTAAATGCTTATCGTGAAAAATTTAATTTGCCGAGAACAAATATTAATGTAAAGGAGTTCCAGTCAGCTTAATTATGATCCGCCATTTTATTCTATGCTCCTCGGTGTTCGATAATGATCAGCCATTTTATTCTTTGTCCCTTTATGTTTGGATATTATGTGAATATGTATACAATAATACTCAATCAACCGGAACGGTGCTAGTAATAATAAATAATAACAAATATATGTACAAACTTACATGCGGGGGATTGAAAGATCGAGCACAAAAGAACAATTAAAAATTGTTAAATGTTTTTATGCATTATGGTCTACCGCATCATCTCACAATCGGGAACTGGCGTGTCCCACCTTCGTCTGACCTGTTAAGCGTGCCTCCGCGGGGAAAATGATGGGTATTGTTATTAATAGGGCGAATTTATTCATCGGGGGAAAAAAATACCAATTGTTTATATACCTCGTCTCGGCATGGGCATTAATAATATGATATAAATACTTGTAGATATTTATTTCAAACAATTTTTTATATCATTTTATTAAAACTGTTAATAACCAATCTTCTTCATGATTACTCCCGGCACTCAGCCAGCACAAAATAATTTCTTTTTTAACACAAAAAACTAACTAAAATAATAAAATTTTCTTATTCTCTTAAGCTTCGTGTGCGCTGGCAAGCGCACGACACCTCACCGATTAAAAAAGGACAAAATGTAAACTAGCCCTAAACAAAATTAGTTGCAATACCCTTCCATTAATATTTGAAACAAAACTAAAAAACATGGCGAGTGCTGGTATGAAATCACATTACAAAACATTGGGTTACATAATATTACATCAATAATATATACAGTTAAAATTGCATATTGTGTTACATAATATTACATCATACATATTTCAAATTCAAATTATTATTTGAAAAGCATATCTTTATTCTTTAATTATCAAAATTTACCTGGGTCTCCTACACAGCCCAAAAAAACATAAATGAGCCCAAAATTTTTTCAGCCCCAATATTTTATCCATTAGCCCAAACAAACCAAAAAAAACAGGGATCATTTCTTATGTCCCATTCGACAAAAACCCGAGCATTTTGCTCAGCCAAAGGTCTTTTAGCTTCTGAAAATAAACCAAATACAGAAGTCATTTATGGGATCATTTCCCCCAACCAAAGGTCTTTTAGCCTCCCAAAATAAACAAAAAATAAATAAACACTTATAGGCTTTTAATTTATAGCAAACCTATATCCACTAGAGGGCTGATACAAAACCATATTCTCACTTCTTAATTGACCCCAACTAACTTAATTGGTTGCGTTTGTACTCAAAAAGCAATGCGCCACCTCCCTTCTTTACAAAATCAAAAAATAAACCCATACTTAACAAAATTTAGATGCAGAGGCCAATAAAAAAATTAAAATGTTAAAAAAAATTAAAATGTTTAAAAAAAAATATGTTATTACATTATCCATTTCTATCACAATCCATATGCAAAATCAACGTTATGTCCATTAAAATCACAAAAAAAAACATTTCCTATAACCTAATGCATTTATGCATAGTGTATAATTAATGTACGATGCGGTAGACCCTAATGCATGGAAACATTTAATAATTTTAAATTGTTCTTATGTGCTCGATATTTCTATTTTTATTAGATTATTTTCTTTTAATATGGAAATACGCAAACCAACTTTTTCGTTAAGGATGTCACTGTGCGTACTGAAGCGACCGCTCTAGGAGCAGTCATTCCGTGTGACGGTTACACGGCAGAGATTTCTGCTGGTGCAGGACGATATCCCTACTGTAACGCAACCGGACGAGAAGGCATCGACCACTGGTGTAGGGAAAAAACTGCGTAGAGTTTTTTGCAAAACTTGTAGGGGTTTTCAAAAGGTAGCACACGAGTGTGTACCTAAGCCACTACAGGTGCCGTCAGCTGTCGCAGGTAAAGGATGCTTACCTTCGAGGACCGTTGCCAGGACCGTTGGAGCTGATCAGCTCAAGCACGGTTCTGCCCGGCACACCCAAGTAGTTAAACCGAGTAGTCCCATATGGTGGGATGCTCGAGAGGCAATTAATATTCGGCAGAAGGGGGTTGATTACACTAAAACTATACATCAAAAACAAAAATAATAAATATGTTAAGTTTAATATTTTGTAAATAGCTATCTTTTAAAACAATGTTTAATTATTTTTATGACACGAATCAGCTGTAAAAAACAACCAATTTTTTAAATCTGCTCTAGCAGAACATCACCTTTTAACCTCTCATTCATTAAATCTTACGCCACAAATCTTAAATGTCGAACCAAATAATTTTAAAAGAAAAATCCTAGAAAGTTTCGCTATACAAAATAATCCCCATTCATTAAATAGGAAAATTGATTATAATTACATCTTAAATAAAGCGACTTCACATTTTATCAATAATCATCATTTTTCATTTAATTAAATTAATTTTTTTATTTTTAAATCAGTTACCATTTTTAATTTAATTGAATATAAACTTAATTTAATTAAAACAAATTTACGCGCTTTAAAAATTAGTTTTATTTTGTAATAAATACTGGCTTTATTATTTTTTTTCCTTATTTTTAATACTATCTTAAAAAACATTCTAACCATCAAATCATAATAATTGAACTTGGAAGATTTCGATTCTTTCCATTCTAAAATCTAATTTTAATATACTATGACTAAGAGATTCATTTTCTCGAAAATTTAGTTATATTTTAATTTTTTAATTTATTACATACCGTAAAATACCATTATTCAAACAAATAACTTATTGTTATCAATATGATGATAAATATATTTGATATAAATTTTGCAAAATTTATATTAGGGCACGTGCAAAGTGAGTTTTTATTTTCGTAAAATTTTAAAAATTCTGAAAATTTTGAAAATTTATTGTAAAAAATTTTTTATTTTAAAAAAAGCATTTTATGTGCATATATTAAATTTGGCAACTTTTTAAAAATTTGCGTTTTATAACAAAATATTTTTTTTCAAAATTTTGAAAATTTTATGAAAATAAAAACTCACTTTGCACGTGCCCTTAGTTTAAAATAATTTATTGTATTCAAAATTTATATTATTTTACAATATTTTATTGTATTCTATATTTATATTACTTATACACATTGTATTGTATACTAAATTGGTATTATCATGATATATTTTATTCTATTTAATATATGTATTATTTTTTTTTAGTATATTTTATTTTACAACATGTGAAATTGTAAACACCTAGGGCTGCGGCTAGTGGAAAAAAAAGTTTTGACGAAAAAAAATTGCACGCATTTGAATAACATTAAGGCGGCTAGTGTGAAAATTTATAAAAAAAATTATAATTTTAAAAAAAAATTTTTTTGAAAAATTTTTTGTTAGGGCGCGTTCAGACTTCGTTGGTTTTTGAGAAAAATTTTAAAAATTTTAAAAATCAACAATTTTTAAAAAGTGAGTTTTTGCATCGAAATTTTTTCTTTAACATTTTATTTTTTAATTTATTTTAGAGATAATGCATACATAAATTTTACTTCTAAATTTCGAGATTTTGTCCTATTTTAAGCTTAAACATGATACAATCCAAACAACCTTCAGAATCAATAACTATGCTAACAGCCTCATTAAAAATCCTAAAATAATTATCAAATCTCTTTTGAAACGCCTAAACCTAATATAAACTTAAATCAAACACTAACCTTAACTAAACTCTAACACAGCTATCCCTAACCCTAAACGCCCTTAGGCTAATCTAACCCTAATACTAACCTAACATTAACTTAACTATTAACCATTACGAAAATTTCAAGCTGCGGCCGGATACGCGATAAAACAGGTATTAGTTTTAGCAGCACCTATATAGATTTTACAAGGGTATGAAACGCTACCCAGACAAATTTCAAATGTTTAATATGAAATTTACCACCTTTCAATACATATTTAAGCAAGAGATAAAATTATCTGCTGCGCAAATCTACAATTTTTTGATCATGATATATAAATGTTTTATTTATTGCACATAAATTTTATAAGTATTAAAAATTGGATAGTCAAAATATTTTCAAAAAATATCCCCAAAATAGGTATCATTTTTTGAGGGATGAATTAGTTTAACATTTTCTAGAATTTTGTGTGTAAAGGATTGTTGTGATAAAGATATCTTATTTGGTGGGGTGTCTTTCAAGCAAAAAAGAGAATCCTTTTTAAAGTTTTCTAGGTGAATCTGATTTCTTAATGCTGTGTTGGGTAAAAGATTCATCTTCATTTATATTGTTGAAAATGTCTATTTTTGGAGATGCTATGTTATTATGAGCAAATGGAATATCAGCAAGCCTATATAATAACATAATTTTTTCTTTTAAAACTCTAAACTCTTCATTTGAGCCACAGTCTTGATAATTGAGTGTTTTAAATAATTGCTGGGTTTTTAAAAATTCTTCAATCAATTTTTGTTTTTAAATTTTATCTATGTCTTTTGCCAATACCCATTTTTAAATCACAAAGTTGTCTTCTGATTTTTAGTATTCTGGAAAGTTCATTATTAGGGTCATTGATATATTGATATGTACAATTTAAACTAGGCTCCTAAATACACATAAATAATAATAACTTAAGTTCATAGTTTCATTAACAGGGATGGTCTGAGTATCTTCTAGAACATTATCCTAAGATAAGTACTATAATTATAAATTCAAAAATTAAAAAAATTGATCATCTTCCAGTTCTATATCACATTCTTCCGAACTTTTGTCAACCATAGATTTTGTTTGATTTAAAATTTTGGGGCTATAAGATTTCTCTAGTTATTTAACAACATTTTCACTTTGAATTAATTTTAGAAGAATGTGGCAATGTTGGTTTTGGTCAAATAATTTTCTCATTGTTTCTTCTTTGTTTTTTTTTTTTTGGTTTTAAGACTATATTTTAAAGGCTAAACATATGCATATACAATATTTACCTGACAATCATATCTGATAATATATAGTGAATATCACCAAAAAAATTATGATAGGTAGTAAAATTAAAAGATTTTGCAGGAAACAGATTTAGCTAAATAATATTTAGCCTTTTTTTTATAAAGATATCTTTTGCGGCTTCGCCAAATATATTATAATCATTTTAAGCAAAAGTTTTTTTGAATCGGCTGTTTTTTCGAAATTAACACACGATATTAATTTTTTTTTGCAGTGAACCAATATTTTTTTTTTTTTTTAAAAACCAACGAAGTCTGAACGCACCCTAAGGCATATCCTTAAACGACTAAAAAATCTAAATTCTTATTTTTTTATATTAGCGGCTAAATATTTTTTAGAAATACTTTTTTTACAATTTCGAAAAGAGTTTTAGCCACAGCCTAGGCGGCAACATTTTCTTGTGAACAAAATTTTTTTTTTAGAAGGGAAGGGGATAACCATTTAAGGTTATTCTACAGACTAAAAAAATGTAATGTATTTTTAAAGGTCTCTTTATTTAAATTAAAGATAAGAGAGATCCGATGGTGTCTAATGAGACATATAATTAGAAGACTATGGAGTCAGCTGATGCTTTGTTATAAATAAAGACTTATTGAAACGCCCTCTTGTGTTTGTAATAGTTAGGCATATCCTAAAACGACCAAAAAACCGAATTTTTTTTTGATAATAGCCGCTGATAACTCTGCTATAAAAAGCAAAATGGCGCATGAAATATATATTCATAATACAGCAATTATATCCTTAACCAAATCAATTAATTTACATATTTCATATATATGATGATGGTATATGATATTAAAATAGTTTTAAAGGGTGATAGTTATTGAACCAAGAAAAAGCACAGATATTGTACATCACAGATATTGTACAAAATGACGTCATTTTTATGAGAGAGTTCCGAGTACCGAGAATTCCGAGTACCTAGCCGCTAAAATTTTTGTTATTTTAAAAATATTTTTTTTACAATTTTAATAGAAGTATTAGCCGCAGCCAATAATGTTACATTAGCCAATCGGAGAAAAACCTCATCGAAATAATTAACCTTCGCCATTTGAAGTTAGTTCTAACCACAACCAATGATATCTAACTTTCTCCCAAATGTTCAAAATCGTGTGGGACCTGTTATTAGATATTTACTATATGTTTCGTATGACGGTACTAATTATAGGTAATTAATTAAAATTTGAATTTAGTGGCTCTCAACGTCAACTATACAAATACCAATACGAATTAGTCAAGAGTGTTATGGGAACAATTAGAGTAATATAATTAATAATATTTTTATCCATACAAAACCTAAATATTTGACTGCTTTGATATAGTCTGGCCTTATATCATTGAATCCAGATGCGTTAATCAATGTAAAAAGCAGTAGTCGTACTGATGCTGGAGTCCACGCTCTTAATTGTGCAATCACGTGTGATATTAACCATCCAAACCCAGATAAAATTTTTACCCCTCAACTTCTCCAGCATCGACTTAACCAAATATTTGTTAAGTGTGGGGAGTTGTTAAGGTATTTGTTTAAATATTGTGAAATTTACATTGTAATTTTTGAATTTACTTTTTAAATTATTAATTGCCATTAATTTTTATAAATCTATTTTGTTTTTTATTTATTATTTTTACTGTATGAATAGAATAAATTCTGCACAAATTCTGCCCTTCACTTTTGATGTGAGAAGACACTTGTCTATCAAAACTTATTTATACAGGATGGCAGTACCTAAAAACAAACAAAATATAAATGGTACAACTTTTCTGTATATCACTGTGCAACAAAATAGACTATATTTTTTGTTTTGGGGCATATTGATATGCTGATTTTAAATAGCTTTTGTTTCTTATTGATATCTAATTTTATTATATGTCATATCATGGTTGTAATTTCTCACTATTGTGGTATTATGATCCAGCCTTATAAATATTTTTAAAAACCCTTAATTCTTAAATTTTTACAACACATTAATAACAGGAATTCAATGTTTTATTGTGGTTGAAATACTAATTATAAATAATGAAAAGTGTTTAAGCTCTATAATACTACTTTTTTAAAGCTCAATGTCCTACTAAGAAAATCATGTTTGATAAAAAAACATAATTTTAGTACAACTTTTATTTATATCACTGTGCAACAAAATATACCTTATTTTTTGTTTAATTATAACACAGATAATAAGAGAAGTCTGAACAAACATTGAATGGAATATATGATATAAGACTATCATAGGGATTTTTTTCCCCTGTGTCATAAAATCTTATTCATATATTGATTTTTATTGACTGTTATAAAAAACAACCCATTACAACTTTTAAAAACCTGTCATTATTTTGTAGATATATAGCTATTTTAAAAATTATTAGGAAAAACATATTTTACAGTTTCTACGTTAATTCAAATCAAATCATCGCCGTGCAGACCTGGGAAAATAAAGAAATGAAATTTTTTAAATAACTTTTTGTGTTTTTATTGCAAAATGCCCACAAGTTTGTGGGCATGGCAAAAGAAAAGCCCCATTTTGTGCTTAAAATAAAGGCATATCGAATAAAAGCTCCTTTTAAAAAAAACTCATAAGAGCTAAAAAACCCACCTGGTGTTTTTATTACCATTGAATTAAAGCCTTGTATTCTAATTTGCTTTCATTTATTACACAAGTCAACAAATATCAATGCCACAAAAAATAATTTTATGAAAACATAAAAGCATGTTGTTGTTGTTGTTTGTTGCCCCATCCGTTAGAAGTTGGTTGGATTGAGCTTGAGAGAGCTATTATCCAAAGATTCCAACGAAATGGGAGAGAGTAAATATACCATTCATATTCCACATGGAATATTGACTCCATGTCGTAAACGCCGTATCATTAGAGTCTACATAGAAGCATGCATACCCATGTTAGGCTTATACGTTTTTCTAAGTTTCTCCCGCCTTGGACTCTGTAGATCCGTCCATATCTAAAAGTGACCTTTTTTGACCAAATTGACAAATCTTAATATACTCTAAAAAGAAAAAAAAGTTTTTTTTACATAAAAACCTCTTGTAATTTTGTCATCACAAATAATGAGAAATAAATTATATAATACAAAATACTTCGCATCCAAACTTAAATACGACACGATTTAATATCATTTTTATTAAAAATATTATTTAAATTTTGAATTTAACAGCTTAGCTGTTGTAAATGCAAAAAATCAATTTATTTTTGTTTTTGAATCTTTTTTGTTTTTTGACATTTTTTCTAATATTTCAATGTTTCCAGCTGACCAACTAAGTTTGATTAGAAACAACGGTAAACGGATTTAAAAATCCCTAAGATGGCACGTTTGATCTCTGTAGTTAACTCATTACTTTCAAAAATTTGCTGACCTGTGTTATGCGCTGTAGGTCATTTATTGTCAATTACTAAGGTCGAGGCTTTTTATATTTTTTCATTATCTCTTTTCATTAAAGAGAAATTATTGTTTTTCATACCATATTTTTTATAGATAGTTGAAATGATTTTGTTAATTGAGCGTGGTCGATTGTTATATGATTTCTATGATATCTAATGTTCGAATCACAAATCCCCTACTTATTTGAAAATTAAATATTGACACCTAAAACTTTTTACGAATTTCGAGTCCTCATCTATTTCAACGAAAATTTGTTTTTTAATTTTGTTAATATAAAAAAAATAACTAATCAAATCGTTCTGGTTTTTTAAATTTTACAAATAAATTTTAAATCGTTTTTTGAAAAATATAATTATTTATTTTTCTGAAAAAAAGTTATTTAACAGTGCAAAAGGGACTAGAAATCAAAATCAAAACCAGAAAGCCCAGCCGGCCCGGTGACAGCTTGCCCAAAACAAGCCGGCCTGGCCGATGTAAAACGGATTGGGCCAATTTTTGATATATCATTCTTTGCCTTGTTTTCAACTATTTTTAACAAGAAATAAATATACTCTGTATTACATCGATAATTTTAAAGCAAAAAACCTGCAAAAAATTTCCAGGCCGTATTTTTATATTTGGAAAACCAGTTTAAGTTGGAAAATTGGGTGTGCCAGGCAGTATTATCACGGCCTGGTTAAAATTTTATAACGAGCCTGATATAGAACTTTGGAAAATTTAATAATGATCTAAGCCAAACAAAGTCAAACTTTGCTAATATAATTCTTTAAGACTTATTGGTTAGGCCTGTGAGCCCAAATACAGCCCGACCCTATTTGTTTTAAATGTATGCTCGGCTGTCCGCACGCAATAGGAAATGTAAAAGATTTTATAGTTTAAAGATTTTTCTAAATTAATATTTTAATCTTATTACTAATATGGGTTTAATATAACCTTTATTGCGGTCGAGAAATTTTTATAATTATAATATTATAATATTAAAGATATTTGAAAAATTGTATAAGTCAGTTCTTTGAGGTGTATTTTTAGGGCCACTTTCAGTTTTTTCCCCCTTTTTTCAGTGAGAGCTTTTTGATTTTTTTTAGCCCTTTATACTTTTCTTTCCCCAAGTTTTGGGGGGGGGGGGGAGGAAATAAGCCGAAGTTTTATGGCTCGCTGCTTTTCTAGCACTGTCGTCATAACGGTTGAAAAATGCTCAAAGCAACTATTTCACATGTCAACAATTTTTTAAAGTTATGAGCTAATTACAGAGACCAAATATGCCATCTTAGGGATTATCAAGTTTCATTTTTTTTTAACAAACTTTGTAAATCAGTTCATTTAAAATTCTTCAAAATCTATTAAAAAACCAAAAAGAAACTAACTCCATCTTTTTTAAAGATGATCTATTTTCCTATATTAAATAGATAAATTTAAATTTTATAGTTTTATAATGGAATTGAATATTTCTTTATATATTCATAAGATAGTTAAAATTATTTATACACAGGATAGTTTATAAATATAAATAGGGATGGTTAATTTTCAAAACATAGTGAATTAGCAAATATATCGTTAATCATGGCGACAACAAATTCACTTAATACTTACTAAGACAATTTTTTTTAAAACCAATAAAATATCGCGTTTTATTTAGGTTGGGGTGCATATTGTATAATCTCGGCATGCCTGACCCGGGCAATGCCTACCTAAGATACGGCATTTTGGTCGTGGGTATGCATGGCCCCAATTAGGCACCGCCCTGCAATTTCAGCTATTCATATTATTATATTTGGTCAATTCCACCTCAAATCGACAAACTTTTTCCCTTGAAGTCTCAGTTTTGGCTGAAAATTGGTACATTAGTAGGGTTCTTGGGTGCTGATTAAAACCTAAATTTTTTTGACCGGAAGTGATTTTTGACCGAGATATGAGCAAAAATATTTTTCATTTGTTTGCAAAAAAAAAATTTGTGGCAACTTTGCGCGCATGTATCAACAAAAGTATTATAGCTATAGTCATAATTTTTTTTTATTTTGAAGATTGTAATAAGGGCTACCTTAGACGCAAAAAATATTGAAAAAATTTTTTTTTAAGTTACCAAAAAATTAAAGTCAAGTTTAGACACAAATAGCTCAAAAAACGTATCTTTGAATTTGAAAAATTTATATAATATGGCACTTAATAATGTTAATAAATATATGATTTAAAAAATTTGGGACCGGCATGACTTTTTACAAAATTTAAAAAAATCAATTTTTTGCCCTAATTTTGGGACATATTTATGCCCTTTGCACTATATTATAATATGCCAATGTGTCAAATTTCACAGTATTCAAATAGCAGGACATATGGGCAATTATGTTAGACCATAATAGTTTAATTTAATTGATTACTACTATTATTAAATTTACAATGAAAAAGTGAACCTTAAAACCGAAAAAAGTGAAAATTTTGCTTGTTTTCAAAATCGACTTTCTGGTTAACCAGCCAACCTTTTTTTAATATTTAACATTTATTTTATAGATAAAATATCGCTTAATAACATATAATAGCCCGACCTTTTTTCATTCGATTTTGACGCTTATACAACAAAAATACCTAAATTTGCCAAAACATCAAATTTTCAGGTGTCAAAAAACTAACGGACATATTCGTCTGTGCAAGCTTATTTTTTTATTATTTGTGCATAATTATTTAATAATATCTAGAACCTATATAATCAGACATTTGCCTGTTTAAGTGTTAAAAAAATAGTATATATGTTATGTATAGAAAATCTTAAAAGAACGAGATAGGTAAATTACAAAAAAAGGAGATTATGAAATTATTCCATTATTTTAATTAAATTTGTAATTTGTTAAATTTATTAAAACATATAATTGTGTTAAAATTCGTTAGGAACGCATTTAGTTATAAAAAACTTTAGATCAATGCCCAAATCCATATGCCTATAGAATCAATAACAGTGATATTTCCTCTTTCTTTAATAGGTCTGGTGCGTCTATATTATAAAACTAAGATGTAATTGGAAATTGTTGGTTTTTAAACTTATTAAGGTCGGGTAGATATATATTGTATGCCTTGTTCTAAATAGCCTTCCAAAAACATATTTGGCATTTGTAAAAATTAGTAAAAAAGACTGAATGTCTATATTTTATTTATATTAAAAAAGATCTAATATTTAGTCTTAAAATTCATTAATGAAGCTAATTCTGCCCGTTATAATTATTTGAAGTTGTTTAACCCTAAAACTGACTTGTTGTTTGTATCTATAGTATCAAAACACCATATCAATATGTTTTATAAAATATTTGACTTTTTACGTTTATTTTAAGTTTGTTGATAATCATAAAAAAAGAACATCTGTTGAATCATAATATTCTGAATAGGCCAAATATATTCTATTTTACTTTTTCTTATCAGATTTAACGTTGTTGAGGCTGTTTTATTAAAAAACTATTGAATAAAGGAAAAAAATAAATTTTTATAAATTTTTTAACCTTATTATTTTTTCTAAAATCCTCCCAAAATTTTTTTTATACAATAAATTTAACAAATTTTTTATATTTTGCCGAGGATAAATATTAAGTATTATGTACAATTTCTAATATTGTTCATCAAACTAAAAAGGACTAGTAAAAGTTAACAAATATAAGCATACAAATTTTATGTTTCTATTTTTTCCACCTTAAATTTCTAAAAAACTTGGCAAACTTTTGTTTTTATTTCATAAAAAGAAATTGGTTCGTTAAAAAATGTTGGGGGGAATTTATGTTATACAGCGATGTTTTATGTATAAAATGCATTTTTAAATTGGTTTGACCCAGAAAGTCGGCTTTGAAGATAGGAGTAAAACTGAAAATTACCAATTTTTTTGATCTGAAGTTCCCTTTTTCTTTCCAAAATTGACAATAGTTTGAATCAAATAAATAAAACTGTTATAGCCTAACATGATTGCCCCTATGTCTAACTTCTTATATATAATTAAATTTGGCACATTTAAATATTTTAAATTGTGCAGGGAGCAAATTTTTGTCTGAAAATCAAAAAAAAAATTATTTTTTTGAATTTTTTAAAAAAAGTTATGTCGGTCCCAGACTTTTGAGTTCGAATATTTATAAAGAATATGGAGTGTATTTTAGCAATTTTTCAAGAAATTTGAAAACGGCTTTTTTAGTTATTTTAAACTGAATATTCTTCATAAAATTGTAAAATTTTAAAATAAATTTTGTAAAAAAATAAACACATGCAAGATAGCCCTTATTGTCTTCTTCAAAGTAAAAAAAAATTAAGTCTCTAGCTATAATACTTTTTGACTTATAACCTCCCAAAGTTGCATCAAATGTGTAAATTCACCTTGCAATTTTTTTTTCTTTTGCCCATATGTCCGTCAAAAATCACTTCCTGTCAAAAAAAATTTCCAGATTAAGAGATACCCTTAGATACTACCTCCATGCAAAATTTCAGCCAAATCAAAAGGGGTACCCCTCCCGGACTTGTTGGATTGAGGTAGAATTGACCATTTATTTTTCTCCGATGAATTAAATTTCTAAATTTTTTATTACTATAATCTATTTATTATTTCTCTACAATATAGAATGATCTTTTACAAATTTGCGATTAACATAAAATATAACTCTCCCCCAAAAGAATTTATTTATGAAAAATAAAGATATTATATTTAGCTAGGCCTTAATTATAGAATATTTAGTTAGCTATGATTCCCCAATAAATTTTGACATTTGGGACAAGCAGTGTGGCCAAACAGTCAAACAATGGCATTATTTGAATTTTGAAATTAGTATATTTTGGTAAATTTAATTTTAACGTAAAATTTATTTTAATTTCTTTTAAATTTTTTTTTATAAATTGTTAAATATTAATTCCCTCTAGAGGAAAAACATAAACAGGAAATTTTTATTATATTATATATATATGTTGTAGGTAGGGCTTGCTAAAACTCCAGTTGGAGTTTATGGAAGGAGTGGGGCGGGAACCCCTATGCTCCGGAGTTTTCCCGTTTTGAACTCCTGGAGCTCAGCCCGGGCGGTTTGGAGTTTTTTTCAAAAGTGAGTTTTTTATTTAAATAGGGGGATTTAGCCACCAGATGTTTTTACTACGATATAAAAAATGAAACGATAGTTTTTTAGGTAAAGAAAATAATTGTGGGAGAAAATTAGTATTTTGTATTTCGTTAAATATCAAATATAACTTTGTCAATATTAAGCCCTGGAAAATTTTTGCACTATTTATTAATAAATTTTTACAATGTCAAATCTGCTGAAATTGTGTCAATAAACTCTCCTAAATGCAAATAACACTGGACAACAAAATTTGGACGACCCTAAGCATCATTTAAGGCAACTATGGTTTTTGGTCAAGTTTTTGGTGCTGATCACGAATATGAAATTTGAATTTTAGCAAATGCCTCAGATTTTTAGTTATTCGGTGTCAAAGTTGAGATTTTTCAATTTTTGGGGTATTTTGGGCTTCTATACCATGAAACCTATGGGTAGTAACAAAAGTTTAAAAATATATTTAGATAACGAAAACATTCATTATTAACGTAAGGGGTTTAAATTTTTTTTTAAAATTTAGTTTTTTTTTTATTTTTTCCTTTTTGTAAAATTAGTGGTTTTCGTCATAAACTCCGTTTTTTGATCCTAAATAACTTGAAAGTAAATTGCTAATAATTTTATGTAATAACCTTATTTAGATATGTTTTTTATAAGGAATTCGAATATGCCAATAGATTTTTTGTAGAATTAGTAAAAGAAATTTTGTAAATTTTTTTCTTGGACGCGGTTTAAAAAAAATTGGAGGCATTGGAAAAAAACTAAACCCGGGATCGTTATCGCAAGAAAATTCTCTACAAAACCCTCTAAAAATCGTTTATGTTTTTTTTTGTTGTCCAGTGTAATTTAATATTAAATTTATATTATTTTATTTTTTTGTTTGGGGCGGTCGTGTGTTAGTAATCTTTATATAAAGTTTCTCAATTAGGCTTTATTAAAAAATTTTGATTTCGTCATTATTAAGCCTGCTGGATGTCACCTATCTGTCGCAAATGTCTATTATTTGACTTATATAAACTTTTTCAAGTTTTTTTTGTTTTTAACCTTATTCATTAATAAATTTTGGCAAATTTTGTTAATATGAAGCCGGCTGAGTCAATGTCACCTGAATGTCGTAATTTTTTATAATTTAACATTGAATAAATATTTTCGATTTTTTTTGTTCGGGCTGCCATATATGAGTAATTTTTGTAAAAAATTTTTAGTTTTAGGCAACTAGTGACATTTCCGAATTGTCGCAAATGCCATTATTTAAATTTTGAAAAAACTTTTTCGAGTTTTTTTTGTTTTTAGCCTTATTTATTATTAAATTTTGGCAAATTTTGTTAATATGAAGCCTGCTGAGTCAATGTCACCTGAATGTCGCAAATTTTTATAATTTAACATTAAATAAATATTTCCGATTTTTTTTGTTCGGGCTGCCATATATGAGTAATTTTTGTAAAAATTTTTTAGTTTTAGGCAACTAGTGACATTTCCGCAATGTCGCAAATGCCATTATTTAAATTTTAAAAAAACTTTTTCGAGTTTTTTTGTTTTTATTATTTATTAATAAATTAGAATTAAAAATGGAATTTTTTTACTAAAAAAACTACCAATATTTACCGCACGAAAAAAAAACGACACTTTATGATGCATAAATCGCATTTGCGACAATTTGGTGACATTATCACAAGTTGAAAAAATGGATTAATTTTACCAAATAACTACACATATTTTACAGCAAGAAAAAAAATCGATATAAAATTAGTTTTACAATACATAAATGCATCTGCGACAATTTGGTGACATTATCACAAGAATTAAAAATGGGTTATTTTTACTTAAAAAAACTACCAATATTTACCGCACGAAAAAAAGCGAAAATACGCATTATAATGCATAAATCGCATTTGCGACAATTTGGTGACATTATCACAAGTTGAAAAAATGGAATAACCAAATAACTACATATATTTACAGCAAGAAAAAAAAATCGATATAAATTTAGTTTTACAATACATAAATGCATCTGCGACAATTTGGTAACATTATCACAAGAATTAAAAAGGGAATATTTTTACTAAAAAACTACCAATATTTACCGCACGAAAAAAAAATTGAAAATACGCTTTATAATGCATAAATTGCATTTGCGACAATTGGTGATATTATCACAAGTTGAAAAAATGGATTAATTTTACCAAATAACTACTTATATTTTACAGCAAGAAAAAAAAATCGAAAAAAAAAATTAATTTTATAATGCATAAAATGCATTTGCGACAAATTCAGTAACACCGTTAGCAGACACAAATTTGATAAAAATTACCATAATTTAATAAATATAAGTTGTACAAATCGTCTAATAAAAAAAATTACCACCAAATACATAAATTATCGACTAAAATTCTATGTAGACACTAAGTTAATTATTTAGTTAGTGTATATCAAGTACCATAAAAAACTAAAAAAAAACAAAATTAATAACATTATAAATGTGAGATATTTGCATAATCAGCTGCTTTTGCATTTATTTAAAAAAATGAGTTTGGACAAAAAAAATACACAATTCCAACATTTCCAATGGGCTAATGTTAATTTTTAAACTCCCGGGAAAAAACTCTGGATTTTAAAAGCGGAAAACTTCGGCGGTTTTTGGGAGTGTTTTTTAAACGGAGTCCCCTGGAACTCCCGGTGAATCGGAGTCCTTCCCGAATTCCGGAATTTGACATGCTCTAGTTGTAGGTCATTAAGCATTCAAGGCATTAATTTATTGTCCTGGGCATTAAACAATCGACTAATGCCCTAGGGCATTCAATTGCATTTTTTCTTTCTCCAATTGCTTAATCATCCAGGGCAATAGGTTGTTGCCCTACACTGGTTGTTCTGCTTTTTTCCTACTTTTGACTCAATAGGTTCGATTTTCTACGTATTTGACTATAATTTAATTTACTCCAAGTTTCTTTAATATTGACCTATAATTCTAACCTTATTTGTTTTTTCCCCTGTTTTAATTTAACGTTTTAATTAACTTTACAAGAGATTAAAGTCGTCTGGAAGCCCGCCCAGCCCGCAGATTATAAAAAATGAATTCTGAGTCTGGCCGATTTTAAAAAAATCTTAGGTCGGGCCGATTTAAAAAAAAATTTCGGGTCGGCCAATAAAAAATAGAACCTCGGGCCGGGCCGATAATTTAGATCTTTAGCGTTTGATATAAAATTTTCAACCGTAATTACGGACCGGGCCGATTTTTTAGCTTGAAAAATTTTTGGGCCGTATTTGTAAATTCAAGCCGTGTCGGGCCGATATTGACAAATTTCTGGCTGGGCCGGACATTTAAAAATATATCGGACAGGCCGAAAAATCACCCCGGTTTGTACTCTAATCATTAATTTATTTATACATACTGGCATCGCACCCGAAGGTTAACATTCTATTCAACATATTTATTTTGTTTTAAAATACGGTAAATTTTCTTTACATTATATTTAAAACGAAATTTTGTTTAGTTTTTGTTAATGTTTATTAATTTTACATATATTGCAACCTTTGTGACATTTAAATAGACATCTTAAATTATGCTCGAAACATATTCATTTTTGCATTGGCACGCTTTAACATTCTGTCATCCATATTTTTTTTTTGTCGCTCCGATATATCTTCGTCTATTAGGGGCAGAAAATTCAGGAATTTGGCACTTCAATGGTTGGTGAGTGCTAAATGACTCCTTTAAAATTCTGCTTAATTCCCAATATTGCAATAGTAATATTTGTTTTCAAAACTTTGGCAGGCATATTTTATACACTCATGCTAATTTGGTCAACTCTATTTATTATATTGCTTATAAATAAACAAATATTACTGGCTAAAAAAAGGCATCATGAACTTTTCCATGGCATAAGACATGTAATCTTTTATTCTTGCCTAAATAAAACTCATCTCAATATTTACCCACTGAGTTTCAACAAATTGAGTTAAATTTTGAAGTATTTTTCAATTAGTTTTTTTTTAAAATTTCATGCCTCTCAGTATTTGCATTCTCACTGTATTAAATTTTTATAATCTTATATTAAGCTATTTATTGCCATCAAAAAATAATAAAAATTTTAAAAGGCCAATCTTCATATCTATATTACTTATTTATCACTTATGTTGTAATTTGTAAATTAAATGCATTTCATAACACAGGTCAACAAATATTAATGGCACAAACGTGAATTTTATGAAAACATAAAAGAATATATCCCTATGGCCTTATATCATATATTTCGTTTTCCTTAGTTTCTTACGGCTACGGCTCCTTACATCCGTCTATATCGAAAAAATGGCCTTTTTTGACCGAATTGACAGATTGAGGATACCCTAAAAAGAAAAAATTTAAGAATCTTCTTTTCATATAAAAATCCCTTGTAACTTATATATCTTAAATAATGAGAAATAAAATTTTTTAGTATGTTAAGCTCTTACATTAGCATTTAGATAATACAAAATATCTCGCGTCCAAACTTAAATACTAAACGATATATTATATTTTTCAATTAAAAGTTTTATTTGAATTGAAAATAACAGTTTAGTTGATCCAAAAAAAAATTCAATTTATTTTTGCTTTTGAATCTTTTTTGTTTTTTTTGCATTTTTTCTAAAATTTTTAATGTTTAGAGCTGACTAACTATTGATTAGAAAAAATGGTAAACTGATTTAAAACTCTCAAAAATTTGTTGACCTGTGTAATTGTGGTATATTGCATATATAATTTGTAAATAAACATACTTTATCATTTATTTTATTATAAAAAAATATACCATATTTAAAGTTACAGTAAAATTTTAATTTTATTTATGGTTTTAATCTAAAGGAAATTAATATTTAGCAATTTAAAAAAATGTTTATAATTTAAAGAAATTGCAAATATATTTGACATTAAAATTACATATACCATATAACATTGTTTAAAGCTCCAAAGTCATAAATTTACTGGTTGGTCACACTTCTTGTTACAAAATTTTCAAAATTTATTTTAGGATAATAGACAAATATTTTATAGGCGCTCTGTATAATATCTTTAGGCATATTTAAAAAAATAAAATTTTGTTAGGGTTTATAGTAGCGTATTTAAAATATTTATAGACCTTATTTTTAGATATATTAATAGCAAATTTAAGATATTTTTATATATTAGAGAAATAATAAATATCATATTATAAATGATAAAAAATTAAAAAATTTTGAATTCATTGGAAAAAAATTTATGTAAGTTATATAACCTAGTTTTAAAAAGCGGGCAAAATGTCGCTTCTTTAGCAGACATTGCCCCTGTCGGCAGCTCTCGGCATTTTGCCTTCTTCGTTTTAAACTCCCTGTGTACGAGCTTCATATACTTAAAATTTTATCTCATTATTTGAGATAACAATTATAAGTTACAAGTAATTTTAATATATAAATAAATTCATGAATTTTTTCTCTTTAGGGTATTTTCGAGATTGCAACTGTCAATTTGGTCTAAAATAGCCATTTTTTCGATATAGACTTACCAAAATAGCCGAAGGCGAAAAAAACTACGTAAAACATTTATGAGATAAGGCCATAATTTCTTTCATTCATTTCAGTTTTAAAAACTTTTTTTTTCTGATGTTGTTGTCAACCTATGTTATATAATTTAAATTATTGTCCATATGATTAAAAATTGACCAGTTTTTGTTTTCTGATAATTTTTGGTTTCGCCCTAGTGTTTTTGACTTTTCGTTTACGTTTTTTGTTTCGGCGCCGAGCCCTAGATTATAAATTTATCATTTTCAGTTCATTTTAACAAATTTTAAAACAAAATAAGATATAACTTATCGGCCCAACCTATTATTCTTTTTGGTTTGAGGCCCTGCCTGTTTTGACTTTCACGACAGCACCTGGCCTGGCGGGCTTTGGGTCCCGATTGATCTCTATTTTGGAATGAAATTCCCAGCAATATATTGGGGAATTATATTATAAAAAAATTATAAATTGTAATTAAAAAAATTTAATATGAGTATTGCACTCTGTTGGAGTAAACTATGATGCCATTTTTAAATAATGAAATTATTAATCAGAAGTTTTTACATACATTGAAATTCGTAATTGAACGTTTAAGATGAAATTATCTATATCTTCTAACGCTAGTAGATAAAGTAAGTTTGTTAAGATGACGAAGGCAAACAAATCTAAAATTTTTAAATACGCTATACTTTTTGCTTCCGCAAGTTCGGTTATTAAAAAAACTTTTTTTACTGCAGGCAACATATATCTGAAGAGACGGAATCGATTGTGCGAGTAAAATTTAGATAGCATGTTTTTTTTTTAATAATTTATTATAAAACAAAATTTGCTGCAATGAAATTTTAAATTGAATATATTTTTTTACTATATGACGTGTACTAAATAAATTTAAAAATTTTATTTTTTGGGATTGTTAAATAATATTATTATGTGTATCCCTTTGATTTTGGAAATTTGCTAATAAAGTTAACAATTAAAAAAATAAAATTCTGTAAGGGTTTTTGGGTATTTTATTTCCTAAAAAATTCGTACACCTTGTTTCGCGCATCGAATTGGACTAAATAATTTTAATAGGACTGACACACAAAAATTTAGTTTGGATCGGACCGGACCTTAGTCAAAAAATAGTCGAATCGGATTTAAAAATCAAGGACCGTGAAAAGCACTAGTTCAGACATATATCTCTCTTCTTTAACTAACATAAAATCTGTTTATCTTATAACTAATTTTTTTCGGCAATTTTAGAGGAAATAAAAGAAATATGCAAAAATCGAAACACGTTTATGTTTACATAAAATGGAATGGATCTGAAAAGCTACCAAAAAGCAAAATCTTAAAACGCAAAAAATCGGAAGTAATTAATCATTTTTTCAAAAAAATGAGCGGATTTTATTTTTTACATTCTCATGGCATTTGTCGGTATTTAAATTGTTTGTTTTTTGTTTAAGTAATTTTCAAAGGGATTTTGTGTTTTTTGGCCGAATTCAGTAATTCAAAATTTTTTTTTAAGATTTTGATTTTAGATTAATATGGTGTCTCTTTGATGTTTTAAGGTAAAATTTCGCCGCTTTTGGGGACTTTGCGTTTTTTGGCCGAATTCAGTAATTTTTCAGACAAATTTTTTTTTATTGATTTTAATTGAATAATATGGTGTCTCTATGAAATTTAGAGGTAAAATTTCGTCGCTTTTCCGGGATTTTGCGTTTTTTCGTATTAAGTAATTTTTCAGACAATTTTTTTTTTCAGATTTTGCTTACAATTTATTAATATGGTGTCTCTATGAAGTTTTAAGTTAAAATTTTGCCGCTTTTCCGGTATATTGCGTTTTTTGGCTGAATTCAGTAATTTATCAGACAAATTCTTTTTTCAGATCCTGATTTTAATTGATTAATATAGTGTCTCTTTTATGTATTAAGTTAAAATTTCGCCACTTTTTTGGGATGCGTTTTTTGGCCGAATTCAACTCTCGGACAAATTTTTTTTTATTGAGATTTTGAGCTTTGTTAATTAATTTGATGTCCCTTTGATGTTTTAAGTTAAAATTTCGCCGCTTTTCCGGGATATTGCGTTTTTTGGCCGAATTCAATAATTTTTTAGACAATTTTTTTCCGATTTTTTTTTAATTGATTAATTTGGTGTCCCTCTAGTGTTTTAAGTTAAAATTTCGCCGCTTTTCCTGAATTTTGCGTTTTTTGGCGGAAATTAGTAATTTTTCAGACAAATTTTTTTTTTCAGATAGATTTTAGTGTATAAATATAATCGCCGATTTTCGGGGATTTTGCGTTTACAATAATAACATAATTATAACATAATTATAGGGATGTGTTCATGTTTGTAATTTTTAATAAACTTAATAACACCCTTATCAATTATGATGATGAAGAGGATTAGAAATGCAGGAGGAGCTTTTTATTAATTTCTGTGGGGTGGGAGGGGCTGTCAGGTTTGCCTTCCCCTTGGTTGCTTTGAGCCTATAATTACAAATATAAGGTATAAATATGATGTTAATCGTTCAAGTAATTTTGTTTCATCTTCCGTTATTGGATGTCCGAATATAAGCATGTAAAATGAATAAACCCAGAAATAAACGAACGGTAAAAAGCAATGCTAATATGTGACCATAAAGAGAAAATTTAACAGAAATACTAGATGGCCTATTTTTACTTATAAACACATTCTTTTTTTGTAAAAATGAATTTTTTAACCTTCAAAACGCATTATGTTTTTTTTCTTTAATATATTAATATATAGCAGAAGGTTTTGTTGCGCTAAAAAACTACTTGTTAATCCCCAAGGTTCAAAAAGCAACATATTGGGTTAAATCAAAGGCTATATATGCCCTACATTACACAACTTTTTGTGCTCCTACTTTTTCTAAATGGGCCGCTTATATAGATAGAAGTCTGGACACAAATGCTCTCCTCTTTCCACCACCTCAAAAACGCCACATTCTGTTAAATATATTTATACCTTGTCTATCCTGCACTTAAAAAATAATTTATGTTATTTGCAATAATTAGTAGGATAACTTATTAACCTAATTATGATTTTGAATACAAGATTATCACAATTAATTAGTTGTTTTTAATAAAATATATCTTTACTAAAAAAATTATATCATTCAAAAAAAACTACATAATTCTAAGCTTAAAATTTTTTTGTCTGAGTTATTGAACCAGCCAAAAAAGGCGAAATCCCGGACCTAAAACTTAAGGGACACCATATTAATCAATAAAAATCAAAATCTGAAAAAAAAATTGAAAAATTACTGAATTCGGCCAAACGCAAAATCAAAAAGCGGCGAAATTTTACCTTAAAACTTCAAATGAACACCATATTAATCAATTAAAATCAAAATCAGAAAAAAATAAATATGTCTGAAAAATTACTGAATTCGGCCAAAAACGCAAAATTCCGAAATAGGGGCGAAATTTTATCATAAAACTTTAAAGGGACACTACATAAATAAAAATCAAAATCTAAAAAAAATTTTTTTTGTCTGAATAGACTAAATGCCAAAAAATCACAATTCCGGAAAAGCCGCGAAATTTTACCTTAAAATTTCACAGGGACACCATATAATCAATAAAAATTAAAATCTGAAAAAAAATTTTTGTCTGAAAAATTAATGAATTCGGCCAAAAACGCAAAATCCAGATATAGTGGCAAAATTCTACCTTAAAACTTTAATGGGACACCACATTAATCTATAAAAATCAAAATCTGAAAAAAAAATTTGTCTGAAAAATTACTGAATTCGGCCAAAAAACGCAAAATTCCGGAGAAGCGGCGAAATTTACCTTATTTAGAGGGAAACCATATTAATCAATTAAAGTCAAAATCTGAAAAAAAAATTTTGTTTGAAAAATTACTGAGTTCAGTTAAAAAACGCAAACTCCCCGAAAAACGGCGAAATTTTACCTTAAAACATCAAAGGGACATTATATTAATTAATTAAAATCAAAATAGAAGAAAAAAATTTGTTTGGAAAATTACTAAATACGGCCAAAAAACGCAAATAAAATCTTAAAAAGCAAAATCCCCTAAAATACTCTTAACGTCAAAGAAATAATTAAAATACCGACAAATACCATAAAAATGTAAAAAAAAAATCCCGCTTATTTTTTTTTTTAAAAAAAAATTTATAACCTTTGGTTTTTGGGTTTTGGAATTTTGCAATTTGGGATTTTGCATTTTAGGATTTTGCTCTCCAGACCCACCCCATATAATGTGTTAAAATTTGGTGAAATTAGGTTTAGCAAATTTTATAATGTTTGTTCTCTAAAGTTTAATATTATTTTCATGTGAAAAATCGAGCAGATAAAAATAGCATGGTTTCCCAATGTTTTTTTCGCCATTACGCTTCCAGGTCGTGGGTTGCGTTCGTGGACACATTTTATGCAATCACATTAAATTTTAGAAATAATATTATTTGTTCATATATGGGCAATATAAATTATCGTTTTTCACCGACGATTTCCATTCGACCAATTTTTAGCTGAGGTCTTGCCCACTACGATCCGAATAAATTTAGTGCGTCCGAATCATTATGATCCAAATTTGTTTTGGTTTGATGGGCCAAAGCAAGGTGTCCTAATTTTTTTCTAAAAAAATACAATAAAGGGCTTCTCTCAAATATAATTGTTCTAAATATTGAACATACTCCATGTAGTTATATTTTACCTTTGGGGAAAATTAATTTGTTTGCCTTCCACCAACTCAGCTCGCTCTTTCTAATTTTTGTGCTCTGAAAGATTTATATATATAATAATTTTATCTAAATAGTTTTCTTAATCATCATTTTTCCAATGACTTGACTTGAGGCTCATTTTGTGAGGTTCATCTCTAATGTGTATAAAATAACTCGTAAATAACATGAATTTTAAAATTTTTCTTGAATTTTTTTTGTAGAAAAATGATTTAAAAACCGGTAGACCGGGCTGGGAAAAAGTAATTAAAAATAGATGTACACTTGTTAATGTGTTGGCTAACTAAGGCTTCTATTCAGTTATACGGAAGTAATAAATTTTACCGTCTTAAGAGATATCTCTTAATATTTTGCTCCAACAAATTGAATTTAATAACACAGGTTAACAAATATCAATGTCAGAAAAAAGAATTTTATAAAAACACAAAAGAATGCATCCCCATGATGGCCTAACTTCATATATATTTTTCGTTTTTCTTAATTTCTTCCGCCTTTGGCTTCTTAGCGTCCATATCGAAAAAATGACCTTTTTATAGCAGATGTGATCTCAGGAATACCCTAAAGAGAAAAAATTTGATTTTTCACATAAAAATCTCCTGTAAGTAACTTATATTTATTATTAAATAATGAAAATTTTTATTATATCAAGCTTGCATCAACATTTAAATAATACAACTATTTCGCGTTCAAACTTAATTACGACACTATATATCGGTTTTTAATGATTTGAAGTTTGAATTTGACAGTTTAACTTTTGTGAATATACAAAATAAATTTCAATTTATTTTTGTTTTTGAATCTTTTTGTTTTTTAACATTTTTTTTTAATTTTTAATGTTTAAGTTTGATCAGAAAAACGGTAAACGAATTTGAAAATCCCTATGATGGTAGTTTTGACATCTGTATTTAACTTATAACTTTTAAATAGTTGTTGACCTGTGTAATTAGAACGAGGTTTTTTTTTAGAAATAAACACACATTAACATCGACAGTGCACAAGTATCCTCAAACTAAAAAAAATGCATTATTATAGGAATTTTATAACAAAGAAAGTTTTTGTAATCTCTGTTAATATTTATTAGAGAAATGTACAATGCTAAATTTCTGGACACCTAGTCACTTAAGAGATACCAGCTCTAATAACACCGTGTTTACGACATGGAGCCAACAATCTAATACGATTGCTTGTATTATCCCCTGTTCCCACTGCGCGTGGTTAAAAACAACAACAACTAGATACACCCATACATTAAAAAAGACTTATTTTATAACCTTCATATCTAGGATTGATGCACTAAACATTTAAACAGTCTTTTAAATAATTTTTTTGGCTTGCCCGATTGATATGGGGTAAAGAGGTTGGTTTATTTAGTCCAGTGTTAATAATAACCAACCACATTTAGATTATAAAAAATATTTTGCAGCGCGACCTATAATTGACACGTTTTTTATGGAATTTAATTAAAAATATTTGTTAAAAGTTTAGTTCTTATATTTTTATAAAAAAATAATTTTCTTATCTTTTATATTGATTCTCATTTGTTTTTAACATTTTTTTCTGTAATGTTGCTAGCTTATAAATTTTGACCTGAACCTTACACGTTTGAAGATTCTTAAGAAAATTTGATCTTGTAAATAGCTTATACATCTCAAAAGTTCTGAGTTAACCAAGCTTTATTATCGATATTTGGGCTGATTCAAATTTTCAAAATTATAGATTTTGCCAGGAAAAGTAAAATTATTATTTTTTTATTAAGTTATATAAAAAATATTAATTATTTTTTTATATCATTTATATGTATTAATATATTTTAATTTATATGCGAGTCCTATAAAAACTAAATTGCAAAACCAAAAAATTTTGAAAAAAGATAAATTAATTTATTTGATTAATTTTATTTAATAATTTTTCGCCATGATTATAGCCTTCTTGTTGATTATTCTATTTTTTTCAATATGAACAAAATTTACCAAATTTTAAGTTTCAATGCCTCAAATTAAATAATTTCTTAATTAATAGTTATAAATGTTGGATATTTTAATAAACATTAAATTTAGAAAGTGATATATTTACAGGGCCTAATTTGAGGGACAGCAATGTTAATCTAGAATTTTCTGACACATTGGGAGATGTGAATTCCAATATATCTCAAAAGTTCATCAAGAAAAATAAAGAAACTTATACATTTGAAAATACTCACCTTCCTTTACCATTATGGACCAGAGATTCAATATTTTTATATCCGTAACTTTTATTTACTTTTTTTGTTATTTTACACAGGTCAACAAATATTTGAGAGTGATGTAACTACGGAGATCAAACCTGCCATCTTAGGGATTTTTAAATCCGTTTATCGTTCTATCTAATCAAAGTTAGATAGTTAGCTATAAACATTGAAAATTTTTAAAAAAATGTCAAAAAAACAAAAAATTTAAAAATAAGAATTTTTTTTTTCATATTTACAACATCTAAACTGTTGAATTTAAAATTCAAATAATATTTTTATTTAAAACCGTAATATATTATATCTTATTTAAGTTTGGATGCGAAATGTTTTGTATTATCTAAATGCTGATGTAAGAGCTTGATATACTAAAAAAATTTATTTCTTATTATTTGAGATGATAAATATAAGTTAAGAGAGTTTTATATAAAAATAAGATTCATAATTTTTTTCTTTGTAGGGTATTCTCTAGGTCGCAAAATCTGTTAAAAAGGCCATTTTTTTAATATGGACGGATCTAAGGAGCCGAAGGCGAAAGAAACAAAGAAAAAATATATATGAGACAAGACCAATGGGGATGCATGCTTTTATGTGTTAATCTTATTTTTTGTAACAATTGATAATTGTTGACCTGTGTTAATTATTAATACTTCTATTGTCAAGGATCATCATACTAACCTAATATTAGGTTCTTGTCGACAAAAACGGACATTAAAACTATTTTAATTAAGGTGTCAAAAAAATTATTAAATTTTTGAAAAGTTCTATTAGTTTGTATAGATTTCTTGTAAAACCTGGTTCACAAAAAATATTTAAAATTGCAATTTGTTTTTATTTAAATGTTTAACCTTGATACTAATTTCAGACCCAAATAATAAGACTTAATCCAATTTATTAGACCTAAAGTTATAATTTTGATCAAGCTCCTTTCCCCCCTTTTTTTAGCTTTAAGCATATCACAAGTTATTAACCAATTGGTTAAAAAAATATATAAAATTTTTGGTCAGGTTTAGGTGCTCATCGAATATAGGTTTTGGCATATTGATGTTTAGTATGCTAAAACTTTTAAGAAAAAGTCCAATTTTTAACGGTTAAAAACTCAATCAAATTATGAGGCAGCCAAGCAAAGTTGGATCTCGAACACATGGCAGGTAAAAAAAAAAAATTTACGATTTACGAGGAAAAAATTTATTTTCACCCAATGGTAGCCCAATAACAAAAAAAGAGCCCAATAACAAAAAAAAGCGCCTTTTTTTGTCTATCTGACTCATATTTGATTAGATAGACGACGGGAAGTACGTTACTTTTAGCGATAGGTGTGGGTCAGTAGGTTAAAAGAAGTAATAAAGACAAAGCGTCTTAACTGAATAGACTTTGCTAGTATTTTATTAATTAATTCAAAAAAAAAAGTTAAATTTGCTAGATAACACTGGACAACAAAAAAAACAACTTAAACGATTTTTTAAGGTTTTGTAGAGAATTTTCTTGCGATAACGATCCCGGGTTCAGTTTTTTTTCTAAGGCCTCCAATTTTTTTTAAACCGCGTCCAAAGTTTAGGAAAAAATTCAAAAAATATTTTTTACTATTAATTCTACAAAAAATCTATTGGCATATTCAGATTCCTTATAAAAAAACATATCTAAAAAAGGTTATTACATAAATTTTTAGCAATTTACTTTCAAGTTATTTAAGATCAAAAAACGGAGTTTATGACAAAAACCACTATACAAAAATTAAAAAATAAAAAAAAATTAAATATTAAAAAAAAATTTAAACCCCTTACGTTAATAATGAATGTTTTTGTTATCTAAATGTATTTTTAAACTTTTGTTACTACCCATAGGTTTTATGATATAGAAGCCCAAAATACCCCAAAAATTAAAAAATCTTAACTTTGACACCGAATAACTAAAAATCTGAGGCCTTGGCTAAAATTCTGATTTCATATTCGTGATCAGCGCTAAAAATTTGACCAAAAACCATATTTGCCATAAATGTTGCTTAGGGTCGTCCAAAATTTGTTGTCCAGTGTAATTAGTCCTAACCCATACTCTCTACAAGTTGCCATGGCTTCACCTGTTTAGCTGAATTTAATTACAAATAATTTTTGGGTTTAAAATTCTCGGCATTAAATTTAGCCTGAATAGCCGCATAAATCTCCACCGAGCAATAAAAAAAACATATGGTTTTCTAAAAGAGATTTGCGATAACGATACCAGGTTTAACTTCCAATGCCTTTAATATTGTATTGTTAAATCAGAAAAAAATCGACATTTCCAAAACTATTAAGTTTTAAAAAATCTATTGGCATAATTATAGTACTATTAAAAGAGGGATAATAATTTTTTTTCTTGTAATTTAAAGTCAAAAATATGATTTTATAACAAACTAATTTTAGAAAAATTTAAAAAAAAACTTAAATCCTTTGAAAATCCTATATGTTGTTTATCAATTAGAACTTTTTAAACATTGTTTCCACCCTTAGGTTTTATAATACAAAATCCCAAAAAATTCTCATTTTTGATGCTAAAAAACTAAAAATCTGATACGAATTCTGATTTCAACCTTTTCAATGTCTTGTTCAGCGTATTCGATAAGTAACGAAAATGTAAAATTGAGAAGAGAAAAATTATAGAATTATACCAAAAAAGAAGTGCCCTAGTTTGATATAAGCCCTAAAACCATGGATGTTAACTTGAGCGCCGCTTAACACGGTCACGATTGCCTCCCGCAGAATCTAAACTTAAAAAAAGTTTTCTTTTGAGATTTTGTTATATATTTAAATGTATTATGGGTTATTACAATTGTTGCGATTTTTTGGATCTTTGACCAATTTAACGTTTAATGTGAATATAAATAAATATTTTCAATACGCCGTCATTAATCAAATTTTATTTAAGGCGATTTCTTAAGGATCAAATTAACAAACAAATTTTTATCAACAAGCAAAAACACCTCTAATTATTCATAAAAATTATTAAAAGGCCACATGGTACGTTTAATGCAGGGGTTTGAACCAGACCTGAAACCCGAACCGTTTCGAACCTTTCTTTTTTGCTAACCCCTGACCTAACCTAAACCCCATTTTTTTATTTTTACGAACCTGAACCCGAACCTCCAAAAGAATATTTTGAATCCGGGTTCTAACCTGTTTTTTTTATTATTATTGTGATTTATAATTAAAAATTATAACATTTTCACATTTTTTTTGGTTTTTGTTTTTTTGCTCTTAAAAAAAATTAAAAACATTTTTAAATTTTTTATTAAATGTTTAATTATAAAATATTGTTTTATCAGTAAAAGTAAAAATAATTAATTTTCTAAATAAAACCCGTATCAGAGCCATAGCCAGGACTTTAGAGAAACGAAGGCACCCAAAAAATATTTCAGCCGCCATTTTTTGACGCCCTCGACGCCAAAAAATTGAGCTTTGCTTATATATACCACCAATCTATAAATTTTTGAGAGTTATGAGCTAACTACAGAAAGAGATCAAACCTGCTACCTTAGGGATTTTCAAATCCGTTTACCGTGTTTTCTAATCAAACTTTGTAACTCAGCTATAAAAATTGCGATAAGTTTAATTGAATAAAATTTAAATAAAAGTGAATGCATGGAAATATTAACCTTTATAATGTAGCAATAAAATCGTTTGTATAAGTAATTATTTTCAGACGACCGAGCGCATGTAAATTTGTTTGTCTTCTACAAAATAAGCAGCGTTGAGCCGGGTTATTAGTTAAATCGGTGACCGCAACGAAATTCAAAGCCGTCCATTTCTCTGAGAACTTAGGCGACTCCACCAGCGCCCATTATATCTGCCGGGTTTGCTAGCTTTAGAAAATGGCAAACAGGAAACAGCTCTGGAGGAAATTCCAATACCACAGATTTTAAAGGTCCTTATTGATGGCTATGAATACAATATGTGGCTCCCAATTTCGATCTTATGTTTAAGTTTGGATCAATAGAGTAAGAGTTAGGAACAAAACCGGTTCATTAATAAGGGCAATTTAAGCCATGGGCATCAAGCTAATTTTACTAAATACTAAGGTTTTTAAGCATAAATAAAAAGTACGCATTTTAAGCGCAAGAAACAGTTGGCTTATAGGTGCCAATGCGTCACGGACCGGCCTTGGTCAAGAGATTAACTTACATAATGTTGTTTTGCATAAGCATTTTTTTAAAATTAAGGGCCTAGCCGTTTTTAGATCAACTAAGAGGCTAACCTGGCAATCCAACTACCTTTGGGATTGGGGGGGGGGGGGAGCGCCAGGTTATCTATATTACAAAAATGAACATCGGTTGAGGGGGCACCAAGCCAGGTTTGTCCCCCCTCCCCTTCCACCCCCTGGCTAATCAAAACATAGTTTTGTTAATTCAATTAATTATAAAATTATAAAATAAAAATATTAAATTATTCATATGGATTGCGCGATCAGCCCTTGCTTTGTTTTTGCTTAAACAGTTTGCTACATTAAGTTTTTGAACGTCAAAAAATTTCAAAAATATAAATTCCTTTCAAAAAATTTAAAATTCTTTACTCATACAAACAGAAATCATAAAGAGTTTTTGTAAACAATCCAAAAAAGAGCATTTATAGTCTATCACATCAGACAATGGAAAAAGCAAGATTAAATCCAACGATTTAATTAATGAATAGACCAAAACGATACTGACTTTTTTTTGAAGGAATTTGAAGGGAAAAACAGATTTTAAACATAATCTAAATTCTGCTAAAAACGATATTGAACTAGACAGCCAAGTACATACGATTAGATCCGCTCACACACTTCAGCTTGTCATTAACGAGCTTGAAAAATACCAAGATAAGTATAATTTTTATTCACTATTAGATATGTTAATAAGGTTAATTGAATATAAAAGTTCTGTGAAATGGCAGCGGATAATCCCGAGTTTTTAATGACTAATGAAACTGGGACCATATGAATCTATTATTTTCAATCCTGGAATCAAAAAAGCCACTAAAATCATGCAAAAAAAGTTGCCACTTTCTAATTGTTATGTTGCATGGCTCAATTAAATATTAGGTCTTGAAAAAAGGTGATCTCCTTCACACAAATACTTTTAAAAAATATGATAAATCGTTGACAATTTAATGGATGTTTGAATTGCAGCAGTTGATAGATCACGCTACAAGGGATTTTTGTCGAATGAAGAAAGGGTGGCAGGATTTCTTGTTAAGACTATCAACAAGAATTAGTAAATTTTACTTTATTGTTTAATATGACAAACAAATATACTAATAATTATATAGTGTCTGCAAAATTTGTATATCGAAGAAATAATCCTATGGTTGAAAGGGCTAGAAATAGTGATGATTTTAAAAACCTACGTTAGAAGAAGAAACCCTGAATTATGGGAACAGATTAATGTATTATCTACAAAATTACTGAATTTATGAAGTTAACACGAATTGACAAAGACAAGGATATTTACGATTGAGTAAATACTGTGATACTAATCCACGTTTACATCATGTGCCAAAGTTTTAAATGCGATTTCTCCGACTCAAAAGAGCGTTGAGCAACTTCTTTTTGCTTTAAAATTTATTATGAATAGTTATAGAAGTATAATGACCGAAGAAATAATAGACGATTTATTATTTATGTTTTATTATATGATATATATGTTACTCATAAACATAAATTACAAAACTATGTTTTTTTAGTCTGTGTAAAAAACTAAATTTCAATAACGTTCTTAAATAAAAAGAAATAATGTTAAAAAAGACTTGTAAAAGCATATCATAAAAATAAGCATAAATTTATATATTAGAACTTTAGCACTTACAAAATATATAGCGCATGAATTTTCATTCAATATTAATTACACTTTATAAATTTTAGATTTTTTTTAAATTTTATTTAACAAGATTAGCTCAAATAACACAATAATAAATTTAACTGATTTTCTTTCAAGTCGCTTATTTTTATATCCAATGAAGACAATATTTTTTATACTTCCAAAATTGAATTAGACGCATGAATATCTTTTTATATCTCGAATTGGTTCCGAATTCTGGAACACCGGCTTCATTATTGCGCGAAGCGAACCGGTCCATTTAATTCTATGAACCCGAACCGTACCTTGAACCCCCGAAAAATAGGAGAACCGGAACCCTATTATTCCCTGAACCCGAAGCCGGTTCAAAACTCTAGTTTAATGTTGTTTTTTTTCTACTTTTGGATGTAGCTACACTTGCATTTAACCGCTACAAAAATCGCTGAGTTTTCAAATTTATGTAATGACCCTTCATTTTTTCAGTTTGAATCACTGGGAAAAGAAGGCACTTGCGCCTAACGAAAAAATGGCTAAATTTGGCAACTTCAAGAATTTTTAAGAAAAATTGAAATTTTTAAAAAATTATTTGTAACTTTAATTTTTTATCAAAAATTACACTGCACAGCAAAATTTGGACGACCTTAAGCATCATTTATGGCAAGTTTTAGGAGCTGATAACGAATTTGAAATCACAATTTTAGCCAACCTCTATTTTGTTATTTGATGTCAAAAATGAAAATTTTCTGATTTTGGGGTATTTTGGGCTTCTATATAATAAAATCTATGGGCAGAAACAAAAGTTTAGATATATCTTTAGATTATGGATACGTTCATTATTAACGTAAGGCGTTTAAATTTGTTTTTATTGAATTTTTTTTAATTTTTATGTTTTTGTAAAATTAGTGTTTTTTTTATAAAATCCGTTTTTTGATTTTTAAATAACTTGAAATTTTTAAATTTTTTAATTTTTTTTTTTTATTTTATTTAAAAAAAATAAAGAAAGGAAAAAAATAAACTGTACCGTTTATTAAAAATTTTCCTAACCCCTATAAAAGGTTTTTTTTTTTTTTTTTTTTTTTTTTTGTTTTTGAAAAATTTAGAAAAAAAAAAATATTTTCACCACAATATAAAAAAACACCAACTTTGCTGGGTTTTTAGTAAAATATTTTAAGTTTGGAAATAACAGTTTAGCTCTTTGTATATATAAATTATTTTTTTCCAATATTATTTTAATTCTCATTCTTTTCATTTTTCAATATTTAAAGTTTGACCAGAAAAGGTACACGGTTGAAGATATCTGAGGTGTGATCTTATTAGCTTAAAAATCTTGGATCTGTGTAGTTTGTTGAAAAACAATGACAAATGTCACTTTCATTTTTACTATTAATATGAAAACTCTCCCAAAAATATGAAAAAATTTTAAGCTGGAACTAAACTTGGTCTGCTTCTTATGGTATAGACTATGACTCTAACTTATACACCAATTTTTTTTATTTAATTTTATTTATAAAATTTTATTCAATGTCGGGTTTTTATTTTTGACAATGAAAAATTCTTAGTATCAACTATATTAATAGTTAGTTTGGATGCAAACACATAGTTATCAAAGAGCTCAAGTTCACCTTTCCCAAAAAATAGGTGAGCTTTTTTTTATTAAAATTGTAGCTAATTTTACTTACTAATTTTTTTAAGGGTGATAAATAAATTTGATTTTTAGCCTCATTTTACAACTTATTTTCTTTATTTTAATGAATAAATCAATAGTGACTTTGATGGGTTGCAAACTCACGCATATTGATTGTTTTTATTCTGAACATAAGTGAGAGCTCATATATGGCAAAAACTTATAGACCTATATTCCAAATTTTTTCTTCTGTTGAAAATTATTGACATAAAAGACATAATACCAACTGGGTCAATGCGCCCGGTATTTTTGCTCTGATTTTTAATATTGCTTTCATATATTATGCCGTTCAAAGTCTTGGCACATACGCTTTATTTTGGCTCCTCGCCGATTTTTATAATTCGTTTATTTAGGTCACATTTGACACGCTGAAGAATCTGTTTTCCAAATTTGTCTCTCTCTTTTAGTTTTGAAGATAAAAGTTCAAAAATGAACTTTAATGCAAGCTGATCGGAACAAAAAGGGTTAAAGTCAGTGTTAAACTAAGGTTGTCTTAAGTGTAAGGGATTTCGACGGTTTTGGCTTTTTATATTTTAAGTCTAGAATGCATATTTAAACTCGGGATTTAATTTTATTATGCTAACTTTACAAACCAATTGCCTATATATTTATGCCTTTTTTTTATCCTTCCATATACCACCCAAACTAAAAAACAGAATTAAAGTAATTATTATTGGAACTGTTCAATAAAAGTTTAGTTCAATTATATTTATACATAATATTTTTTCCCTTTAGATATTCACACTTAAATTTTGATGCCATGCATTTTGGTTTAAAACTTTTAAAGGGAACTCACGATTTTTCGTCATTTATGTCTCCGGTTGGAAAAAACTCACACATATGTTACTATGATCAAGACTTCGAGACTGGTAAACGAAATTATAGAAATGGGTATGGCCAAAAAATTGTACCCATTGATGATAACATACAAGATAATCAAGATGCTGAAAATTTTGACGACAGTACTGAATCTAATGCGTCAAAAGAAAACGGCCTTAAATATGATAGGTAATTCTATTAATTACACAAGTCAACAAATGTCAATGGCATAATCGTGAATTTTATAAAAACATAAAAAAAAATTTTCCCATGATGGCCTTATCTCATATATATATATGGTCAATTCCACCTCAATCCAACAAGTCCGGGAGGGGTACCCCTTTAGTTTTGACTGAAATTTTGCATGGAGATAGTATCTAAGGGTATCTCATAATCTGGAAATTTTTTTTGACCGAAAGTGATTTTTGACGGAGATAGGGGCAAAAAAAAATTGCAAGGTGAATTTTCAAATTTGATGCAACTTTGGGAGGTTATAAGTCAAAAAGTATTATAGCTAGAGACTTAATTTTTTTTTATTTTGAAGAGGACAATAAGGGCTATCTTGCAAGTGTTTATTATCTTAAAAAATTTATTTTAAAATTTTACAATTTTATGAAGAGTATTCAGCTTAAAATAACTAAAAAAGCATTTTTTTAAATTTCTTAAAAAAATTGCTAAAATATACTCCTAAATATTCTTTATAAATATTCGAACTCAAAAGTTTGGGACCGACATAACCTTTTTCAAAAAATTCAAAAAAATAATTTTTTTTTGATTTTTAGACAAAAATTTGCTCCCTGCACTATATTAAAATATTTAAAAGTGCCAAATTTAATTAATAAGATAGACATAGGGGCAATTATGTTAGGCTATAACAGTTTTATTTATTTAATTCATACCATTGTCAATTTTGGAAAGAAAAAGTGAACTTCAGATCAAAAAAATTGGTATTTTTCAGTATTTTACTCCTATCTTCAAAGCCGACTTTCTGGGTCACTACCAAACCAATTTGAAAATTTAAAAATGCATTTTATACATAAAACATCGCTATATAACATAAATTTCCCCCAACATTTTTTAACGAACCTATTTTTTTTATGAAATAAAAACAAAAGTTTGCCAAGTTTTTTAAAAATTTAAGGTGGAAAAAATAAAAACATAAAATTTGTATGCTTACATTTGTCAACTTTTACTAGTCTTATTTAGTTTAATGAACAATATTAGAAATTATACATAATTCTTAATATTTATATTCGGCAAAATTCAAAAAATTTGTTAAATTTATTGTAAAAAATTTTGGGAGGATTTTTGAAAAAAATAATAAGGTTAAAAAATTTGTAAAAATTTATTTTTTTCTTTTATTCATTTTTTTTTAAATAAAACAGCCACAAAAACGTTAAATTTGATAAAAATGGTAAATTAGAATATATTTGGCCTATTTTGAATATTGAGATTCAACAGAAGTTCTTTTTTTATGCATATCAACAAACTTAAAATAAACGTAAAAAGTCAAATATTTTATGAAACATATTGATATGGTGTTTTGATACTATAAATACAAAAAACAAGTCAGTTTTAGGGTTAAACAACTTCAAATGATTATAACGGGCAGAATTAGCTTCAATGATGAATTTTAAGACTAAATATTAGACCTTATTTAATATAAACAAAATATAGACATTTAGTCTTTTTTACTAATTTCTACAAATGCAAAATATGTTTTTGAAAGGCTATTTTGAGCAAGGCATACAATATATATCTAACAATAATAAGCTTAGTTTAATTAAAAACAAATTTGTGCCCTTTTAAAAATTTTTACTAATTGTGTAATAATACGTACTCTATGTGTTTTTTAAATTATTTCTCATACTATTACCAGCATCTTAATATACTTTTGACCACATCCAATTATAATATTTCATGGAATACACCATTCCATTCTATTTTTTATTATTTATTATTCATTGACAAAGAGAATCAAAATTCTCGAAAATTCTGTATATTTTAATTTTTCTTTATATATAATTTATTATATGTTTAATACCGGAAAATACCATTCTTAAATAAAATAAATATGATTCCGGACTTAAACTCTTATAAACCTTAATAATGTTTAAAAACCACTAATTTTAGTTCCATTTACATCTAAGTTTCTTAATTATAGACGCACTAGACCTATTAAAAAAAAGAGGAAATATCAGTATCACTTGATTCTATAATCATATGGATTTGGGCAATGACCTAAGGTTTTTTATAACCTAATGTGTTCCTACGAATTTTTACACAAAAATATGTTTTTAATAATATAAAAAATTCAATTTTCATTAAAATAAATGGAATGATTTCATGGTCTCCTTTTTTTGTAATTTTCCTATCGTTCTTTTAAGATTTTCTATACCTATATATACTATTTTTGTAACACTTAAATAGTCAAATTATAACTGATTTTATAGGTTCTAAATATTATTAGTTAATTATGCAAAAATAATAAAAAAATAAGCTTGTACAGATGAATACAATCTGCGTTAGTTTTTTGACACCTAATAATTTGCTGTTTTTTGGCAAATTTTGGTATTTTTGTTGTAGAAGAGTCAAAATCGAATGAAAAAAGCTGGGGCTATTATATGCTATTAAGCAATAATTTATCTATAAAATAAATGTTAAATATTAAAAAAAAGTTGGCTGGTTAACCAGAAAGTCGATTTTGAAAATTGGCAAAATTTTTACTTTTTTCGGTTTTGAGGTTCACTTTTTCATTGTAAATTTAATAATAGTAATAATCAAATAAATCAAACTATTATGGTCTAACATTATTGCCCATATGTTCTTTTTGAATATTGTCAAATTTGGCACATTAGCATATTCTAATATAGTGCAAAGGGCGTGCATAAATATGTCCCAAAATTAGGGCAAAAAATTGATTTTTTTAAATTTTGTAAAAAGGCATGCCGGTCCCACATTTTTTAAATTATATATTTATTAACATTATTAAGGGCCATATTATATAAATTTTTCAGAAAATTTAAAGATACGTTTTTTGAGCTATTTGTGTCTAAACTTGACTTTAAGTTTTTAATAACTTGAAAAAAATTTTTTTAAATATTTTTTATTTTTAAAGTAGCCCTTATTACGATCTTCAAAATAAAAAAAAAATATGACTCTCCTTAGACGCAAAAAATATTTAAAAAATTTTTTTTTAATTACCAAAAAATTAGAGTTAAGTTTAGACACATATAGCTCAAAAATCATATCTTTGAATTTTCTGAAAAATTTATATATATGGCCCTTAATAATGTTAATAAATATATGATTTAAAAAGTTTGGGACCGGCATGACTTTTTACGAAATTTAAAAAAATCAATTTTTTGCCCTAATTTTGGGACATATTTTTGCCCTTTGCACTATATTAAAATATGCCAATGTGTTAAATTTGACATTATTCAAAAAGCAGAACATATGGGCAATTGTGTTAGAACATAATAGTTTGATTTAATTGATTACTATTATTATTAAATTTACAATGAAAAAGTGAACCTTAAAACCGAAAAAAGTGAAAATTTTGCCATCGACTTTCTGGTTAACCAACCAACCTTTTTTTAATATTTAACATTCATTTTATAGATAAAATATCGCTTAATAACATATAATAGCCCCAACTTTTTTCATTCGATTTTGACGCTTCTACAATAAAAATACCTAAATTTGCCAAAAAACAGCAAATTTTCAGGTGTCAAAAAACTAACGCAGATTGTATTCGTCTGTGCAAACTTATTTTTTTATTGTTTTTGCATAATTAACTAATAATATCTAGAACCTATATAATCAGTCATAATTAGCCTGTTTAAGTGTTAAAAAAATAGTATATATGTTATGTATAGAAAATCTTAAAAGAACGAGATAGGTAAATTACAAAACAAGAAGATTATGAAATCATTCCATTATTTTAATTAAATTTGTAATTTGTTATATTTATTAAAACATATTTTTGTGTTATAATTCGTTAGGAACGCATTTAGTCATAAAAAACTTTGGGTCAATGCCCAAATCCATGTGTCTATAGAATTTACAGTGATATTTCCTCTTTCTTTAATAGGTCTAATGTGTCTATATTATAAAACTAAAATGTAATTAGAACCAAAACTGTTGGTTTTTAAACTTTATTAAGGTCGGTTAAATATATATTGTGTGCCTTGTTCTAAATAGCCTTTTAAAAACATATTTGGCATTTGTAAAAATTAGTAAACTGAATGTCTATGTTTTATTTATACTAAATTGGGTCTAATATTTAGTCTTAAAATTCATCATTGAAGCTGATTCTGCCCGTTATAATCTTTTGAAATTGTTTAACCCTAAAACTGACCTCTTTTATGTATTTATAATATCAAAAAACCATATCACAATGTTTCATAAAATATTTGACTTTTTACGTTTATTTTAAGTTTGTTGTTAATCATTAAAAAAGAACATCTGTTGAATCATAATATTCTAAATCGGCCAAAATTCTATTTTACTTTTTTTAACCAGATTTAATGTTTTTAAGGCTGTTCAATTTAAAAACTATTGAATAAAGGGAAAAAATAAATTTAAATTCTTTAACCTTATTATTTTTTCTAAAATCCTCCCAAAATTTTTTTTATACATATTTTACAAATTTTTTGAATTTTGCCGAGGATAAATATTGAATATTAAGTACAATTTCTGATATTGTTCATCAAACTAAAAAGGACTAGTAAAAGTTAACAAATATAAGCATACAATTTTTAAGTTTTTATTTTTTACACCTTAAAATTCTAAAAAACTTGGCAAACTTTGGTTTTTATTTTATAAATAGTTATGGGTACGTTAAAAAATGTTGGGAGAAATTCATGTTATAAAGCAATGTTTTATGTATAAAATGCATTTTTAAATTTTTAAATTGGTTTGGTAGAGACCCAGAAAGTCGGCTTAGAAGATAGGAGTAAAATACTGAAAATTACCAATTTTTTTGATCTGAAGTTCCCCTTTTCTTTCCAAAATTGACAATAGTATAAATCAAATAAATAAAACTATTATAGCCTTACATAATTGCCCCTATGTCTAACTTCTTATATATAATTAAATTTGGCACTTTTAAATATTTTCAAGAAATTTAAAAAAACGCTTTTTTAGTTATTTTAAACTGAATACTCTTCATATAATTTTAAAAAAACACATGCAAGATAGCCCTTATAGTCCTCTTCAAAATAAAAAAAAAATTAAGTCTCTAGCTATAATACTTTTTGACTTACAACCTTCCAAAGTTGCATCAAATGTGAATATTCACCTTGCAATTTTTTTTCTTTTGCCCCTCGTCAAAAATCACTTCCGGTCAAAAAAAATTTCCTAGGGCAAAAAATTGATTTTTTTAAATTTTGTAAAAAGTCATGCCGGTCCCAAACTTTTTATATCATATATTTATTAACATTATTAAGTGCCATATTATACAAATTTTCCAGAAAATTCAAAGATACGTTTTTTGAGCTATTTGTGTCTAAACTTGACTTTAATTTTTTGGTAACTTAAAAAAAAAATTTTTAAATATTTTTTGCGTCTAAAGTAGGTCTTATTAAGATCTTCAAAATAAAAAAAAAATTATGACTCTAGCTACAATACTTTAGATGATACATGCGCGCAAAGTTGCCTCAAATTTTTTTTTCTGCAAAAAAATGAAAAATATTTTTGCTCATATCTCGGTCAAAAATCACTTCCGGTCAAAAAAAATTTAGGTTTTTATCAGCACCCAAGGACCCTACCAGTGTGCCAATTTTCAGCCAACTGAGACTTCAAGGGAAAAAGTTTGTCGATTTGAGGTGGAATTGACCATATATATATATCGTTAGCCTTGGCTCCTTACATCCGTCCATAGCGAAAAATGGCCTTTTTTGACCAAATTGACCGATTGATAATACCCTAAAAAGAAAAAATTTAAGAAACTTTTTTTCATAGAAAAATCCCTTGTAACTTATATTTATCATCTCAAATAATAAGAAATAAATTTTTTTAGTATATTAAGCTCTTACATCAGCATTTAGATAATGCAAAATATATCGCGTCCAAACTTAACAACGACACGATATATTATCGATTTTTAATAAAAATTTTATTTGAAGTTTGAATTTAATATGCAAAAAAAAAATCAATTTATTTTTGTTTTTGAATCTTTTTTGTTTTTTTTTGGCATTTTTTCTAAAATTTTCAATGTTTATAGCTGACTAACTAAGTTTGATTAGAAAAAGGTAAACGGATTTGAAAATCCCTAAGATGGCAGGTTTGATCATCGTAGTTAGCAAACTCTCAAAAATTTGTTGACCTGTGTTAGGACAAGAATAATAAATATAATTTTAAGGGCATTGATATGCTGATTTTATCTCACTTCCTTTTTCCCATCGACGTCTAGTTTTTATAAAAATTTATGTCAAGATTGTAAAAATGCTGACTCAGCACTTTTGAGCTTAGCTCGGCTTAGTTTTGATAAAATTTAAAATTTCAAATAATTTTTGAGTCCTTACATAGCTACCAAATTTAAATTTTTAGTTTAACGCTAAAGGCTTATGCATAACTTTTGGTGACACTTTGGAAATTTCTAATTTTTTAAATTTTACATGAGTGAAGAAAGGAAAATATGGTACTGGAAAAATATTATTTTCACGATGGTTTTAAATCATATATATTTTACGTTCACGAAGTTTTTTCAGACTTCGGCTAATATATTTAATATATATCGAAAATATGGCCAAATTTGACCGATGATTGACTTCGAGAATATTTTAAAGAAAAATGTAAGAATATTTTTATACGATCACTTGTACCCTATATTTTTTAATCTCAAATAATGAGAAATAAAATTTTGTGTATATCAAGCTCTTACAACAGCATTTCGGTTATACAGTTATTTGGCACCCCAACCTAAATAAGACACGATATATTATCCGTTTTATAAAAAATATTATTTGAAGCCGTTTATTAAAATGAAAATATTTTTTTTAGTATTTTTTTTTGTTTTTGAGTTTTTTTTTGTTTTTTAACATTTTAAAAGTTTTTAATGTTTTTAGCTGGCGTACAAAGTGTGATTATAAAAAACGTTAAACTGTTTAAAAAATGACTAATATGGCATATATGGTCCATAAAGTTAGCTCTTTACCTTCAATAATTTGTTGACCTGTATCAATTACACTGGACAACAGAAAAAAACAACATAATATTTACAGGTCTTTGTTTAGAATTTTGTGGAGATCATGATGGCGCTTTTAGTTTTTTTACTGATGCCTCCAAAAATTTTTAAAATGACCTCAAAGTCCAAAAAAATGATTTTTGAACTTTAATAAAAACTAAAAAAATTGGTGCCGTTAGAAAGAGCATAGTCTCACGCATCTGATTATGAAAAATTTAATTAACTTGCGTTATTAGAACTCTAGTTATTTGAATTTAAAAACCTTTATATAAAATGCTATTTTAAGTTCTTTGAGCTTTTACACTCAAATCACTGACCCTGTGCCCCTTATTTGCTCCTTACGCTTCTATTCCCATTATTTTTTTTATACACTTTTTCATTTTCCCTTAATATTTTACCTATCTCTCTCTTGGTAAATTCACATATTCCGCATCAAGGAATTGAAGTGGTTTAATACTAATATAAGAGCGCCGCCTGAATATTTTTAATTTGGGAGTTAGGTTAATATTAGTATTTGGATTAGGTTAGTCTTAGGGCGTTATGTTTAGAATTAAGGTTGGTATTAGAATTAAAGTAGGGTTAGGGTTTATTTAAAGTTAGTGTTAGGTTTAAGTTTCAATTAAGTTTAGGGCCGGCTCGTTTTGTGGGCTAATTAAATTTTAGTGTGACAACATAAGGCTATAAATTTTCGCTTAACATATATTCAAGAGTTATGAGCTAACTATAGAGATCAAACCTGCCATCTTAGGGATTTCAAATCCGTTTACAGTTTTTTTATAAGTTTGTCAGCTATAAATATTGAAAATTATAGAAAAAATGTCAAAAAAATAAAAAAGATTCAAAAACATATATAAAATTGTTTTTTTGCATATTTACAACAGATAAACTGTTAAATTTAAACTATAATATTTATATAAACCGATAACATATTGTGTATTTGGATGCGAATAATTCTGTATTATGTAAATGCTGATGTAAGAGCTGGATATACTAAAAATTTTATTTCTCATTATTTGAGTTGAGTATAAGCTACAAGGGGTGGTTTAATGAAAAAAAGAGTCTCGAATTTTTTCTAAGGGTATTCTCGAGGTCGCAAAATCTGTCAATTTGGTCAAAAAGGCCATTTTTTTGAATAGATGGATCTAAGGAGCCGAAGGCTAGAAACAACCAATTGTAATTTAGCTTTTTTAAAAAGGCTACTTTGTTATGACTTGTTCTGTTTTAGAAATGACGGGCGATAAGTGCATAGATTTAAACTTTTTCATTATTATGTTCTATAATATAATTAATTATGAATCCTAAAGTACTTTTAATTATGTTTTACATGTCTTAATTAAATAAATTGTGCGTAATGTTATGTTTGTATTGAATATTTTAGGTGCTTAGTTGATAAAGTTGCTTCATATGTAAAAAACTAAAATAAGTTTAAACTAAGTTGATATTCGTATACCATGTTAAAAACTGGTCTAGAAAAGTTAATTGTATAAATGATTTATAGTCTGGCTTACGAAAAATTTGGGCCTGAAGAAAGGTGTGTGAGAAAAAATGAGTAAATTTAAAAAAATAAAAAAAGATATTATTTCTATAAAAATATAAAATACCTTGAGTTGTTAATGAAGGTTTTCTCTTTCTAAACACCTTTTTAATTTTTTTTTGCTTTTTTTGTTATCAAGTTATTAAAGCTCAAAATACCCCTAAAATGACCAAAATGGCGTTTGACCCTAAATAACAAAAATTCTGAGGCATTGGGAAAAATTCTGACTTCATATTTCTAATCAGCACCAAAAGTTTGACCAAGATCAATGGTTGCCATAAATGATAGATGGAGGTCGTCCAAATTTTGTTGTCCAGTGTTATTATTGTCACTTAGATCAATTAAAACTGTCTAGATCACTATATTTTGTGCCAGAGGCAATAGCTAAATATCTTAGCTCCATACATAATTTCATCAGGCTGGACAAAAGTTTTATATTTGGTCAGTTACAGCTTGCCAAATTTATTGAGATTTTATCTCACAGTTAACACCTATGTGTATAAATATAGATTCATATAGACATTAGAATAACCACCGTAATATTCCGGCCAGCCCGACATATTTTTAATGTACACCCGGCTCGAATTTTTTATTTTAGGCCCGGCTTAACAAATAGGACCCGGAAATTTTATATTACAAGCTTAATTTTTTTTGCTCTGAAATTATCAATATAATACAGATACAATACCCTTCATTGGGTTATAATAAATTTATCCTTTTTTATTCTCGTTTGTTCAAAATTATGAGGTAAAATGAGATTTAATTTTATGAAATTTTTTATAGGATTTTGGGTTTAAACGGGGCCGTGATATTCGGTCCGGCCCTCCGACATTTCTAACTTAGGTCCGGCGCACTCAAACCTACTAATCGGTCCTGCCCACTCAAACCTGAGGGTCGGTCCTGCTCACTTAAATTTACGGGATGGTCTTTCGCTTTTTATTTTCGGCCCGATCCGGCTTTAATTACAAAACAAGCCAAATTTTTATATTTTAAGCAATTTTGTGCAAAATTCAAAAACAGTGCATTAATCTTTATAATGTGATAATATTTATTTAAAATCTTGTTAATGGCTAAAAGCAATACAACACAGGTCAACAAACATCAATGTCACAAAAAATAAGTTTATGAAAACATAAAATAACTCATTCCCATGATAACCTTATCTCCTATATATTTCCGTTTTTGTTAGCTTCTTCCGCCTTCGGCTCCTTAGATCCGTCCAAAACGAAAAATGGCCTTTTGACCAAATTGACAGATCTTACTTAATAAACATTAAGTATCTTTATTTGATATAAAAATCTCTTGTAACTTATATTTATTTATCATCACAAATATTGGGAAATAAATTCCATAAATACATAATGCTCTTACATCATCATTTAATAAAAAATATATTGCGTCCAAACTTAAATACGACACGATATATATCGGATATAATAATATTATTTGAAGTTTGAATTTTACAGTTTAGCTGTTGGGAATATGCAAAAAAAACTTCAATTTATCTTAGTTTGATTCTTTTATGTTTGACCTTTTGTTCTAAAATTTTCAATGTTTATAGCATCTAAAAAACGGTAAACGGATTTGTAAATTCCTAAGATAATATGTACAACTCATAACTCTCAAATTTGTTGACCTCTGCAATTAGAGTAAAATCCTGGCTTTGATTAGGATCAATTCATAGCACAGGTCAACAAATTTTTAAGATTTACGAGCTAACTACAGGAGATCAAACCTGCCATAGGGATTTTCAAATCCTTTTACCGTTTTTTCTAATCAAAAATAGTAAGTCAGCTATAAACATTATAAAAAATGTCAAAAAAAAAAGTTTAAAAAACAATTTTTTTTGCATATTCACAACATCTAAACTGTTTTATTCAAAATTCAAATATATTGTGTCGTATTTAAGTTTGGAACGAAATACTGTGTTATCTAAATGCTGATGTAAGAGCTTGATATACTAAAAAATTTTATATCTCATTAACCCGACAGGTACCACTAATGTTTCGGCCGAGCCGAATTTTACAAAAAAAATTTCTGGGTGTCTTTAGAGGTCAAATAAACCTAATCCGTTGAGAAAACTTAAAAAAATTTAAAACTTCCGGAAATAATGGGGTGTCACCTACAGGTTACATTGGGTGGCAAGAGATCATACATGTATTGAAAATTTTATTGCATATAAAATAATACAAAATATAAATCATATATTATGAAAATTTGATCAACAATGAACATGAACTGTCACTTGGCAGTAACTACAGATAATTGTGGTCGCTTTACCGCACACGACAATATCGTCTTTGGATGCATTTTTCCCTAGCGTGTATAGTTGTATTCAAATTTCGACCAATTCTGGGGTTTAATCCTCTTTTTGCAGGCACAATTTTTCTTTTGAAATTGCAGAATTAATTTTTCTTTATTTTTACAATATGTATGCCAAGCATTTTGGCATGCCGCATCAATAACAAAAAAAAATAATGGAAATTTCCATTTTGTGCCTCGAAATGATATCCTAGTGCCATCTATATTTTGGTCATAACATTTGAATTGCGTAGGGACATGGTACACGAATTTTTTTCCTCGTCTTATCAACTTGGGCAACTCGGTCAATATCGGGTGTAGACCATGGCAGTTTGATAGCATTAACGATGTTATTATCGTTCCAACGAACTGCCATTACGTTGGACGTATTTTTTTTTGAAATATACCCTCGATCTTGCTTTTTCATTAGTTTTAGGTCAACTAATGGCGATTATATTCTGTTTGCTCTTATTGTTCCTGTGCCGCCAACATTTATTGTAGATAAAAATTGTAACAGTATTTGCCCAGTGAAATAATTATCCATGGTTTATATTCATTTGGTAGTTTTTCAACTAAATCAATTATAACAGAACCTCCGAGACCAAATTCTTTTTGTTTGTCCATTTTTATTGATGAACCTTGGTACGGTTTAAAAGTTGCTATATACCCACTTGCAGTGGCTGCACACCACATTTTGTATCCGAATCTGATGGGTTTCCCCTTGATAATTTGTTTAGCTGTATGGTGTCCGTAATACGGAACCATCGATGTATCTATAGATATGTGGGATGAATTGTTGTATTTGAAATTGATCATTCTATCATTAATCAAATCAAGATAAGGTCTGACTTAGAAAAAATTATCCTGGTTATTTAAATTATAATTATCGGCCAAATAAAGAAATCGGGTAATTTCTTGAAATTGTTTCGCCGCATGCCATTTGAAACCATTCTGCTAAAAGTATCGGATTGTAGCTCCCAGAACATTTTAATGTTCACTGGGCTTAAATAACCCGTTAAAAGGATCGCAATATAAATTTTGCAATCATGTTAAATTAAGGTCGTGATTATGTTGTTTGACATACAAATTACTCTTAACGATTGGAGAAAAGACATCGTTGTTAATAAATTGTTCAAAATAATCTTCGGGTTGTTCTAAGACAATTTCATCAGCTATAATCTTTTCGGCTAAATCACCACAGCCACATGGTTTAAATATTGTACCGTCATAATACCACCGCTGAGAATTTATCTCAAGAGAATCTTCACTAGCATTTAATCTCACAACTTCGACAGATGAGTTCAGCATAGATCGGGGTAGGTGTTGAAGATCGACAATAGTTTCATCCCCACTATTCGGTTTCTTCTTCATTTTGTGGGGGAATGATTATAATTTCATCAATTTCTTCATTAGGTCGGGCATCAAGTTCTTCAATAATAATTAATATACCTAAAAATCATATGTTATAACAGTTAATACGATTAAAAGTTCACATTTTAGAGGTATAAAATTAGGGACAAAATCATTAAATTTATTTGAGGTGGATTTAGAAATTTTTATTTTACTCAAGTTACATTGAGCAGGTCCCTCCAGCCCAATGTAACGTTTATGCGACAGCCATCTTTAAATGCGAATAAAATAAAAATAACAGATTAAAAAAAATTTTTTTTTATAAATACAATATTCATAATGTATAGATTATAAATATACCTAATAATAAAATCAAATTTACGTATAAGTATCCATAAATTTCAAATGAAAATGATGATACTTAAGGTGAAATTTTTTGGGTTTTTGGAATGGGATAAAGAATGGAACGAGAGGAAATAAAATGAACAAGATCAGATGTTAAGATGCGTGAGGGCTTTTAACTGAAATTAAAAAATTAAATTTTGAGTGGCTAGTTTTTAAGATACAGGCCTAGTAGGCGTTACCTGTAGGTTCATTGGGAACTCTCGAGTTAAGATGATAAATATATGTTAAAAGGGATTTTTATATACAAAAGATTCCTAAATTTATTCATTTTAGGGTATTCTCGAGGTCGCAAAATCTGCTAATTTGGTCAATAAAGGCCATTTTTTTGATATGGGCGGATTGAAGGAGCCTAAGGCGGAAGAAACTACAAAAAACGGATAATATATTTGAGATAAAGCCATCATGGGGGGGGGGGGGGGGTCACGAGTTCATTTTACACCGAATAGACTTTTACACGAGTTCATTTTACACCGAATAGTAAAAACGCTTTGCAACATATGTATTATATTTAAATAATGGTTTTCTTATGTAAAATTTTATGAGGATTCCAAATATGTTATTCAATTTTTGTCTAACTCTTTTAGTTTTTAAATAAATGCGATTTTTCGACCAATCTAACATTATACAACAAATTTAATTATTTCATTCGCAAAAAAACATTCTCTATCTTATAATTTCTGTTAAAATATACATAAATAAAGCCCAAATGTTAGTTCGGAAATTTTATTATAAATAGATGAATTGTATGCCTTTAATTTATAACTCCTGTTGCCGAGAGGCTAGAGTTTGTCTCTCCAGCCCATGCGTGCCCCGGTTCTATTCCCTGAGGATACGTTTTTTTTAAATATTTTTTTAATATACCAAAGTGTTGCCTGACTTAGTTTAAATACTAGCAGTTCCTAAAATGTTATTTTGAACACTTAAATGTTGTTATATTTTATCCCTGGAGCTGCCTGCACTTTTAATTTATTACCCTTGATTATACATGGAAAAAAAATAAATTGTAAAAATGATGAAATTTTATGTATTTTTTAAAACACTACCAATGAATATTTTTTTAAGTTTTGCTTGTTTATTGATGTTAGATTTTTTGATTTTTGCTTGTTTTTTGTTTCTAGCTTGTTTTTAAGTTTGCCTAGAATTTTTATGAATTATAGCTTGTTCTACTTTTTAATTTTTATGCATATATGGGTTATCCAAGCTAATTTGATTTACTTTGTCTCTTTTGTATTTTTTTTTAAACACTGCGTTGAACCATTAATGTATGCAGAGAGAGGTTATAATAGGTTTTTTAAAAAAATATCAGCTTAATTACATCTCACCATGTCCCAAGCTAATCAATACTCCTAAGACTGTAAACCAATACAACCCTTTTATAAGCCAGATTGTAACAAAACACACAAATGCATATCTCATTTTTCTGTTTTTTTTGACAGGGCCGTGTGCCTATCCCACCTCATACATTTATCAGATGATTAAAAAGATTTTAAAAGAAAGTAATAGTTCTGTTGAATTTTTTTTTTTAAAATTAGAAGCTTAAAATTCTGTCACTTTAAAATTTTTGTACCTCAACATGCTGCTAAAAAATTTGGTAAAATGATTAGGAGTAAAAAATTATCCAACTGGTCATTAAGGGCCTGTATAGTGATGAACAACATAAATTAGTTCAAAAAATTCTTAAAATTTAACCCACTAACTAACTTTAGTGGTAAATTAAAAATTATTTCATATAAAATTAATAGCTTAATTAACAAAAATGAGCTTAACAATGATGTAAATATTTAATATTAGGATTACAAGAGACTTGCATAGAAATCATTGGAGAATAAATTTTAATAACTTTAGTTGCCTTGCTTGAAGGTTTTTATGATAAAAATGTAGCTGGAGAGAGAGGAGTGGCTATAGTATGCAGCAAAAATATGTACTTTGAACAAATAGGTGAAAATTCTGGCAACACACTATGGGCCAAAACTATTTTTAATAAACAAACTCTGATTTTAGCTTCAGTCTATATACCTAATAACACTTACAAATTTGAAAGAACTGCTGTAATAAAAAACTTGATTAACAGTACTGTCAAAAAAAGTAATTGATTTAACTGGCCAATTGTTTTAATGGGGGATTTTAATATGGGGAAAGATGAGGCACAGAATCTTGTAAATAAAATTTATTCTAACCTAAATAGGGACATGTTTATTCTTGATGAAAATACCAAAGTGAGTTTTTGTAGAAAACATTTAAAAAATCAAAGAGCTTTCACAGTGGGTTATTTCATTGTAAATAAGCATTTAAATTTTTCCCCTGTAATAACTGAGGAGTCTTGGAATTTATCTGACCATTTTCCCATTATAATTGAAGCAGAAGTTTGCGTAAAAGATAAATTTCAACCAAAAAATACATTGGGCTCCACCATTATGTTTTATAATACTAAGGTAAAAAAAACTATTTAAATATTATTCACCATAATAAATTTAGTGTCTTATAAGATTTAGGGAACTCTCAAGATTTAAATACTGAAGGACTTAATTTGACTAACACTATTTTAGAGGTTGCCACTGATTTAAAACTTACCAAAACAAATTCGTTCAAAAAGATAAAAAATTTTCTGTCAGAAAAACTTAGAAATAAAATTCTATATAAAAACTGGTTATTTAAAAAATGGCTTCAGTCTTAAAATAAAAAATGCTATGTTGAATATTAAAAACGAGGTAAAAAATCTTTTAAAAGCAGAAAAAAATGCAGCTTGGAAATAATTAAAAGGTTTTGAAAATAGAAAAAATAATCCAAAACCTTTCTTCAAATGGGTTAAAAATTTAACCAAAGGCCACAAAGTACACTTGGCACTGGCCCAATTAGTTCGTTTGGTGTTTTACAATCTGATCTAGAATTAATTAATTTATGTTGGAAAAAATATTATACTAATCTTCTCAAGGATAGTACTGGCCACAGTGGGTCTAAGGAAGCATGGGCCAATGTCTCGTGTAAAGTTAATTCTGTGTGTCTGATAGATACCCCTTATAGGGGGGAAATTATTAAGGCAATTATGATCATTATTTTTAAAGTTAATAAAAAAAAGTCTTGAGTGAAACAATTTATATTAACATATAAATTATAAATAAAAATAAAAATGTCGAAAGTATTATTAAATGAGAAGTATGTGGCTCACCTTTTATAATTAACATAAGAAGCGCCTAAATTTACTAATTAAACATATAAAAAGTTTCCTAGAAAAGGTATTTTAATTAAAAAATTATTGACAAAAAAATAAGGTTAAAAAATATTATAATATAATATTATCTTAGTTACCTAAATTAAAAACATACAATTTATCTATTTATAATAAAATTTCCAAACTAACATTTGGGCTTTATTTATCTATATTTTAACAGAAATTATAAGATAGAAAATGTAATTTCGCGAATGAGAAAATTAAATTCGTTGTATAATGTTAGATTGGTCGATTATAATTAATAAATTTGTAAGAATTTATATATGCTAATTTATATAGTTATTAAAATTTTGAAATCGCATTTATTTAAAAACTAAAAGAGTTAGACAAAATTGAAAAACATATTTGGAATCCTCATAACATTTTACATAAGAAAACCATGATTTAAATATAATACATATGTTGCAAAGCGTCTTTACTATTCGGTGTAAAATGAACTCGTGTAAAAGTCTATTCGGTGTAAAATGAACTCGTGTATTTTACACGAGTTCATTTTACACCGAATAGACTTGCCGATCATGGAGATGTATGCTTATATGTTTTCATAACCTTATTTTTTCTGATATGGATATTTGTTGACCTATGTAGTAAGGGTCAAGAGGTTAGCTTAAGTAATTTTAAATGCATGCGCACATTATGAATTTAAGGGCCAAACCATTGTTTAATATATTAGTCGGTTAACACGGCATATTCCATTTAGAAATGGAAGAGGCAATTTTTAGCACAGGTCGTCAAAAACAATGAGTGAAAAAAGAAAATTATGACAGTGGGGAAAATACCAATGATGATTTTATCGCATATATATTTTCCGTTTTCCGAAGTTTCTTGACTTCGGCTATTTTCTTAAGTAAATATTGAAAAATGGCCAAATATAACCAAATTGAGAGATTTTGTGACCTTGAGAATACCAGAGAACAAATTTAATATTATATAAAAATTACTTGTATCCTATATTTTTTATCTCAAATAACAAGATATTAAATTTTTAAGTATATCACGCTCTTACATTAAAATACAGAATAATTAGCATTCTAACCTAAATAGGAACGAGTTTTTGTTTGTAATAAAAATTTTATTAAAAGTTTATTTAGTTGTTTTAAATATAAAAATATTATTTTTTGTTTTTGAACCTTTTTTGACTTTCAAACAATATTTATAGCTGGCTTACAAAGCTTGATTGGGAAAAACGGCAAAAGGATTTTAAGATCCCTATAATGGCAGGTCTAGTCCCTGAGTTAGCTCATAAATCTCAAAAATTTGTGACCAGTGTATCAACTAGTAAAAATAAAAAGCTTACCGGGAATGGGTGCGCTCGGGCTAGGTTTGACCCCTCCCCCTCCTGGCTATGGCTCCGTATAAATTTTTACTATCCCGCCGCTTCCCTTGATTTTTAGGCATCGCTTCGTTTTCAATTGATTGACAGAAAATTAAAAAAAAAGTTTTTAATCCCGTCTTATTAAAGTCCATATGTCACCTAATATACTTTAAATCGAATAAAACTTAAAAATTATTTTAGCCCAAAAAATAGTGTAAATGAAAAATGTGATTCTTGTTTTTCACATAAACCAGGTCAACAAATATCAATGGAACAACCGTGAATTTGATGAAAACATAAAAGAATTTATTCCCATGATGGCCTTATCTTATATATTTCGTTTTTCTTAGTTTCTTCCGCCTTGGTTCCTTACATCCGTCCATAACGAAAAATGGCCTTTTTTGACCTTGACAGAGAGAATACCCTAAAAATAATTTAAGAATCTTTATTATATAAAAGTCCCTTGTAACTCATATTTATCATATCAAATAATGAGAAATAATTTTTTTTAGTTTATCAAGCTTTTACATCAGCATTTAGTTAATACAAAATATTTCGCGTCCTTAAATACGACTCGATATGTTATCTGTTTTTATTTTATTTGAAGTTTGAATTTAACAGTTTAGCTGTTGTGTAAATATGCAAAAAAAAATTTCAATTTGTTTTTGTTTTTAATCTTTTTTGTTTTTTTTGGCATTTTTTTTAATATTTTCAATGTTTGTAGCTGGCTAACTAAGTTTGATTAGAAAAAATGGTGAATGGATTTGAAAATCCCTAAGATGGCAGGTTTGATCTCCGTAGTTAGCTCATAACTCTCAAAAATTTGTTGACCTGTGTAAATCAATTTAATCAGTGCTGATTTCGATGCTCGTATATAATTTTAGCTAAATTTAATCTAAAACGGTTGTTTATTAGTTTATTGTATTAATGGTAAAATATAATCTCGTTTGCCTAAGAAGAGTTTATAATATTTTTTTTGAAAATCTTTAAAACATTTTCGTAGGATTTTATAAATTTATTAATTTTTTGTGAGCGCCTATCTTCAGCCTTTTTTAACACCCTAAAAAATTTTAGATACCAAAATTTTTTGTTTCAAATAAATAAAAATTGTGACATGCTAGGAAAAAACGGTTAACAAATTTTTATTCAATATGTTTATCTGCCGCAAAGACAATTTTATCTGCCGCAAAGACAATTTTATCTGCTTTGCCATGTTTTAGTTGCACCGTTAGTAAGTTATTTTGTTTTTGCTCGCTTGTTCCAAAATTATATAAATTTCTCATTTTTTTTAAATTATTACATATGGTCGTCAAAAATCAATGAGTGTGATCAGCAATACTTTATCTACTGATGGCCTTCTAAATTTTCCGTTTTCCCATATATAATCAGAACTCGGCTATTTTGATCGATGAAAATTGAAAAATGGCCAAATTGACTTTTTTACTTGAGATTATCTAAAGGAACTTTTTTTATATTATAACACAGGTCAATATTTTTTTGAGAGTTATGAGTTAACTACAGAGATCAAACCTGCCATATTAGGGAATATCAAATCCGTTTACCGTTTTTCCTAATCAAACTTAGTTAGTCAGTTATAAACATGGAAAATTTTAGAAAAAAAGGTCAAAAAACCAAATAAGATACAAAAACAAAAATAAATTAAAATTTTATTTTTGCATATTCACAATATTTAAACTGTTAAATTCAAACTTCAAATAATATTTTTATTAAAAATCGATAATATATCGTGTCGTATTTAAGTTTGGACGCGAAATATTTTGTATTATCTAAATGCCGATGTAAGAGCTTGATATATGAATAAAATTTGTTTTTCATTATTTGTGATTAAAAATATAAGTTACAAGGAATTTTTGTATGCAAATAAGATTTTTAAATTTTTTGTTCTTAGGGTATATTTAGATCTGTCAATTTGGTCAAAAAAGGCCATTTTTCGTTATAGACGGATCTAAGGAGCCAAAGACGGAAGAAACTAAGAAAAACGAAGAATATATATGAGATTAGGCCAGCATCAGAATGCATTCTTTTATGTTTCCATAAAATTCACGTTTCTAAGATTGATATTTGTTGACCTGTGAATTATAGCTTTTTTTTTATAATTCTGTCCTGGGGACATAATAATATGCTTGTAACGGCAGGTTAAAAAACTACATTGAACAAAAGTACACATAAAAGCACATTCTAAGGTACGAAAGACGTTCATCTTTATTTATATATTCATATAAGTTTCGAAGTTGATAACTTGGAGTTTAAAGTACTTCCAGGCGTGTTAAATTTAATGTTGTTATATTGTGATGTTTTGGAAATTGGCGTTTGTAATTGATGCGGCCAAACTCTATTTTAAATATTTATAAATTTTTTGGCCTACTATTGTGGGTTGAGTCTGTTTAGAAATCAGAAATAGATTTAAAAAAACGGATGCGTCTAAGGTTGAATTGATTATTTTTGTTAAATATAACCGTGGGATGTGTCTGTATAAGGTTCTAAATCAGATTATGAAAGTATTTGAGAAATGGTAAAACATATACGATTTAGAAGCAATAAAATATTTGAAATAAATTATTTATACATAATAAACTAGCTAAACTGTATCCATACTTAAAATATTATTTTTATTTCAAACCGATATATCGTGTCATATATAGGTTGCAGTGTCTCCTACTCCCCAAATTTCATGGAAGAGCTACCCCCCTCGGCAAAATCTCGGGGGTAACTTTATCCCCCCCCCCCCCCCCCCCACCCAATTTTTTGTCTGATTATAAGCAGCCACTTCAAATCTATTCAATTTTATTTATTATAATGAATTATTATAATGATATAAATGTTTAAAATTATTAATAATTAAGTCATTATCTAATTGCAATAAAATGTCCTCTTGATTTTAACAAAAGGAGATTTTGTAAAAACATATCTCCCATTTTGTTACGAAGAGAAGTTTTAATTAATTTTATCTTGCTCATTGATCTCTCAGCGCTACAGCTGGAGATCTTTATTGTGAGCAAGATTTTATATATTTTTTTTAGGTTTTCAAAACTGGTATGTTTTATTTAAAGCCCTATAAGGTAGTAAGAAATTGTCATCTGGACAAAACAAGGTGTTTCATCATCATCCTCATCACTTTTTTCAACGTCGTCCTAAGGATAGTTATAGAAACTCTCTGGAGTATTTTTTGATTTAGAATTTAAAAAAATATTAACCATTCAAATATTGTAGAAATGATTCCATCTATTAAAGCTTGGCGGAAAAACGGAATAAACATTTTCATTTCTTCAGAAATCAAATAAGGGTCAAGGTCGTAAAAAGCACATACCTAGTTTATATTTTCCACATTTACTTCTTGTATTTTTTTATTGAAGCTGTGGTAAAATACGAGACTCCTTTATAAAATTGTTGTATCGTCATTAAATCTTTCGTGAAATTGCATCAAGATAAGATCCAAAGCTTTAAAATATGTTTTAATATGGTAGCTATGAATTATATACTATTTTTACCTTTTGATTACGTCCACCTTTTTTAAATTTTTTTTTTTAAAAAATAGCCCTATTTTTTTTTTATTTTTTTTTTTTTTTTTATTTAATAAAAAAAACTTATTTTTAATTTATATAAAAATAAAAAAAAAAGAGGAAAAAAAAAAAAAACGGAACCCATATAAAAAGAAGGAAAAATATTTTTTTTTAAAAAAAATATTTATTTTTTTTTTTATTTTTTTTTTTGTGTGGAAGGGAAAAAAAAAAAATAATATTATTTTTTTCTTAAAAATACCCCCCCTGTTTACTACAATACTCATTAAAAAACCCCCCCCCAAAATACCCCCCCCCCCCCACAACCCCCCCCCCCCCCCGGTTGGTGGGAGGGCGGGGTCCCTCCCCCCCCCGGAGGGGGGGACACTGATAGGTTGGGATGCAAAATATTCTGTATAAGGGCACGTTCAGACTCATTTTATTTTTTTGAAAAATTTTAAATTTTTAGAAAAAGTTGCCAATTTTTGTTATTAGCATTTAAATAGTTTTTCTGTAAGAAAAGTTAAAAAATTTTGAAAAAAAAATTAAATATAAAATTTCATAAAATTCGAAATTTTTAAATTATTTAAAAAAGTGAAACGAGACTTAACGCGCTAACATATGTTGATTAATTTAAAATATTTCTCATTATAAGAGGTGAAGATAAAAAAATAATATGAGATAGGCCATCTGTAGATATTGCTACAGTTTCATAAACTTCGCTGAATACTTATTGTTTTTTAGACCTGTTTAATTTAGCGTAACTATTATTTAGAAATTGATTGGTTTATTATTATTTCGTTTGTTAAAAATAATGGATTTTTATAATAAAATCCTTTTTTTCGAAAAATTTACAGTAAATTGCTGAAAATTCATGTAATCACCCTTTTAAACCAGTTTTTTACTAGGAGTTTTAAATACTGATTTTATTGAAATAAAAACGTCGGCACCATTATATTCAATCAAAAAATGCATATTTAATTTAAAAAAACGTATTATTCCATGGCGAGACGTTAATTTTGAAGGCAACAAATAATTATAAAATGGAATGTTTAGACTGATTATTGGAAAAAATCACTTAATAGGTACAACGTAATTAAAAATTTGAGGGATAGGATAGGTATGGCGCTCAATGGTACGGCAAAGAAGGAGATAATACTTCCCGACGAAGTGTCGGCTTACCCAAAAAACGGGCTGGACCTGAATGGTTAAAATAAGTTTTGGGCTTTATTTTTTTACATCTTTTGCCTTATTTTACATTGTTAACAAATTATGAATTTTACTATCACACGTTAAAGGGTATTACTTCTACACTTTGTAAATTATTAATATAAAGCAAAAATTTAATGTTGCAATATAAAATTTCCGGGCCGTATATGTGAATTTAATCCTGGCTAAAAATGAAAAACTAAATTTCGGACGGGTTAAGCTGGGCTAAACCATTTGGGCGTGCTGGGTCTTAGTTTAAAAACTTGTCGAGACGGGCCGGAATATTACGCTAAGTTTGAACTCCAAGAAGACACCTATTAATTTATCCTTACTAAATATACAACTATCTATGCTTTAAAGGTACGTTTTAACTACGCGGACGCTGAAGGAAGCAAAATTAAGTCTTATTCAATCAAAGCCTTCTACTCAAAGCATTCAAGATGCCTTTTATAATTCATATTTCGATCTTTCACGACTCGATTATTACCAATTCACGTTTCAATCAAGAGGCTTTTTATATCACCAAGTATTAAATATAATTAATTGACTTGCACGCCTTTAATTATAAATTTAAATAAGATAGAGGTCTTGCGAGCTGAGTTTTATATAAATAATTTTTATGGTGTCTTATTATAACACAGCACAAATTATTGAGATGTATGAGCTATTGGCGATCAGACCCGCTTATTTTGAGATTTTCAAATCCGTTTACCGTTTTTATTAATAATGAAATTTTGTAAGCCAGCTGTAAATATATATATTCAGCCACCTCAAATCGACAAGCTTTTTTTTCAAGTCTTAGATTTGGCTGAAAATTGGTACACTGGTAGGGTTCTTGGGTGCTGATAAAAACCTAAATTTTTTTTGACCGAAATATAAGCAAAATTATCTTTTTTTGCAAAAAAAATTTAAGACACTTTGCACCCATTTAAAAAGTTTTTTAGTTAGAGTTATAATTTTTTTTTATTTTGAAGATAATGTGGTAATATTAAAGTTTACTTACCAAAAAATTAAGCCAAGTTCAAATATAAATAACTCACAAAACGTACTTTAAATTTTTTGAAAATTAATTAAATGTAGCCCTTGATAATGTTAATAAATATGGTCAATTCTACCTCAATCCAACAAGTCCGGGAGGGGACCCCTTTAGGTTTGGCTGAAACTTTGCATGGAGGTAGTATCAAAGGGTACATAATCTGGAAATTATCCGGAAGTGATTTTTGACGGAGATAGGGGCAAAAGATAAATAAATCGCAAGGTAAATTTTACTTTTGATGCAACTTTGTGAGATTATAAGTCAAAAAGTTTTATAGCTAAAGACTTTTTTTTTATTTTAAAGGACAATAAGGGCTATCTTGCATGTGTTTATTATATTAAAAAATTTATTTTGAAATTTTACAATTTTATAAAGAATATTCATTTTAATATAACTAAAAAAGCAATTTTTTAATCCCCTGAAAATTTGCTAAAATATACTCCTTAATATTATAAATATTCGAACTCAAAACCTGGGACCGACATGACTTTTTAAAATATACAAAAAAATATTTTTTTTATTTTCAGACAAAAATTTGCTCCCTGCACCATATTAAAATATTTAAAAGTGCCAATATGTATAAGAAGTTAGACATTTTATTTATTTGGTTCTTACTATTGTTAATTTTGGAAAGAAAAAGGGAACTTCAGATCAAAAAATTTGTATTTTCATTTACCCCTATCTTTAAAGGACTTTCTGGGTCACCACCAAACTAATTTGAAAATATAAAAATGCATTTTATACATAAATCATCGCTATATAACATAAATTTCTCCAAACATTTTTTAACGTACCCATAGCATTTTATGAAATAATTAAAAAAGTTTGCCAAGTTTTTTGAAATTTTAAGGTGTAAAAAATAAAAACTTAAAATTTGTTTGCTTATATTTGTTAACTTTTACTAGTCCTTTTTAGTTTGATGAACAATATTAGAAATTGTACATAATATTCAATATTTATCCGGCAAAATTCAAAAAATTTGTAAAATATGTATAAAAAAAATTTTGGGAGGATTTTAGAAAAAATAATAAGTAAGAAATTTGTAAAAATTTATTTTTTTCCTTTATTCAATAGTTTTTAAATAAACCTCAAAAACGTTAAATCTGATTTAAAAAGTAAAATAGAATATTTTTGGCCTATTTAGATTATTGAGATTCAACAGATATACTTTTTTTTATAATTATCAACAAATTTAAAATAAACGTGAAGAGTCGAATATTTTATGAAACATAGTGATTTGGTTTTTTGATATTATAAATACATAAAACAAGTTAGTTTTATGGTTAAGCAACTTTAAAAGATAACGGGCAGAATTAGCTTCAATGATAAATTTTAAGACTAAATTTTAGATAAAATTTAGACATTTAGTCTTTTTTTCTAATTTTTACAAATGCTAAATATGTTTTTGAAAGGCTGTTTAAAACAAGGCATACTATATATCTAACCGACCTTAAAGTTTAAAAACCAACAATTTTAGTTCCATTTACATCTTAGTTTCATAATAAAGACGCACTAGACCTATTAAAGAAAGAGGAAATATCATTGTTACTTGAATCTATAGGCATATGGATTTGGACATTGACCTAAAGTTTTTTATAACTAAATGTGTTCCTAACGAATTTTTACACAAGAATATGTTTTTAATTATATAACAAATTACAAATTTAATTAAAATAATGGAATGATTTCCTAATCTTTTTTTTTGTAATTTTCCTATCTCGTTCTTTTAAGATTTTCTATATATAACGTATATACTATTTTTTTAACACTTAAACAGGCAAATTATGACTAGTTTTACAGGTTCTAAATATTATTTGTTAATTATGCAAAAATAAAAAAAATCTGCGTTAGTTTTTTGACACTTGTAAATTTGCTGTTTTTTGGCAAATTTTGGTATTTTTATTGTAGAAGCGTCAAAATCGAATAGAAAATGCTGGGGCTATTATATGTTATTAAGCAATATTTTATCTATATAATAAATGTTAAATATTAAACAAAGGTTGTCTGGTTAATCAGAAAGTCGATTTTGAAAACAGGCAAAATTTTCACTCTTTTCGGTTTTGAGGTTCACTTTTTCATTGTAAATTTAATAATAGTAATAATCAAATAAATCAAACTATTATGGTCTAACATAATTGCCCATATGTCCTGCTTTTTGAATACTGTCAAATTTGGCACATTAGCTAGTTCTAATATAGTGCAAAGGGCATTAAATTATTTAAAAAGTCATGCCGGTCCCAAACTTTTGAAATCATATATTTATTAACATTATTAAGGGCCATATTTTATAAATTTTTCAGAAAATATAAAGATACGTTTTTTGAGCTACTTTGTCTAAACTTGACTTTAATTTTTTTGGTAACTTCAAAAAAATTTTTTTAAATATTTTTTGCGTCTAAGGTAGCTTTTATTACGATCTTAAATAAAAAAAATTTAGACTCTAGCTACAATACTTTTGATGATACATGCGCGCAAAGCTGCCTCAAATCTTTTTTTTGCAAAAATTGCTCATATCTCGGTCAAAAATCACTTCCGGTCAAAAAAATTTAGGTTTTTATTAGCACCCATGGACCCTACCAGTGTACCAATTTTCAGCCAAAACTGAGACTTCAAGGGAAAAAGTTTGTCTATTTGTGGTGGAATTGACTATATATGAATAAATAAATTTAGGACCGGCATGACTTTTCAAAAATGTGAAAAAATTACTTTGCACTTTTGGGACATATTTTGCCTTTTGCATATTAGAATATGCCAATGTGCCAAATCTAATAGTATTCACAAAGCAAGACATAGGGGCAATATGTTAGAACATACTATTATTAAATTAGCAATGAAAAGGTACCTCAAAACCGGAAAAGTTTGATTTTCGCCTGTTTTAAAAATTAACTATTTAACCAGCCAACCTTTTTTTAATATTTAACGGTCATTTTATTGATAAAATATATGCTTAATAACAGATAAGAGCCCCAGCTTTTTAATTAGATTTTGACGCTTCTAGATTTTTATCAGATTAGGTTTTTGTGGCTGTTTTTTTTAAATTAATGAATAAAAGTAAGAAAATAAACTTTTACAAATATTTAACCGTAATGTTTTTCTAAATCCATTAAATTTTTTTTATACAATTAATTTAACAAATTATTTAAATTTTGGCGCCGATAAATGGGGATCAAACGAGCAAATTTTTCCACCTCCTTACCAAAAAAAAATCTAATATTATTTATTAAATCTAAAAGGGCTATTTGAGGCAGTGTTGGGAAAACAATGAGCCAAAAAACTTTGGCTTATTTTTTCCCCCAAAACTTAAAGGAAAGGGAGCTACAAATAAAGGGCCAAAATAAGAATTCAAAAAAGCTCTCACTAAAAAAGGGGCAAAAAAAACTCAAAAAAGTGGCTCTTAAAAAGCGCCCCAAGAAGCCCATTGTTTGTTTTCTTTATAATAATTTCGTAAAATTTTGATTTTTTCTTTATAATAAAAATGGGTGGGTTATTTTTTAGAGCTTCTAAGAGTTTTTTGAAGAAAAGGGGCTTTTTTTTAATATGCCCCTTATCTTTAAGCAAGAAAAGGGGTTTTTCTTTTGCCATGCCCACGAGTTTGTGGGCATTTGTGGAAAAAACTCTAAAACTTGTTAAAAAAAGCCCATTTATTTTTTTTCCCCAGCCCTGATTTGAGGTTAACAAATGTAAGCATAACAATTTTAAATTTGTATTTTTACCTTTTTAAAAATTATAAAAATTTTGGCGAATTTTTGTTTTTATTTTATAAAAAGCCATGGGTACGTAAAATAATTTGGTGGAAATTTATGCTATAAAGCGATGTTCTATGTATAAAATGCATTTTTAAATTGGTATTTTGCCAGAAAGTTGGTTTTTAAGGTAGGAGTAAATTACTGATAAATACCACTTTTTTGCTCTTAAGTTCACTTTTTCCTTTCAAATAAATTAATAGTATTAATCGTTACTAAAACTGCTATAGCCTAAGTTAATTACGCCAATGTCTAACTTCTTGTATACAATCAAGTTTCGAATATTTTAATATAGTGCAAGCATATTTGTGTATCAACTAAAAAAAAAATTTTTTTTTTGATTTTTTTTAGAAGGCATGTCGGTCCCAGACTTTTGAGTTCATATTTTTATAAAGAATATTAAAGACTATATTATAGCATTTTTCAAGAAATATATAAAAACGTTTTTTAGTTATATTAAACTGAATAATCTTTAAAAAATTGTGAAAATTCAATATAATTTTTTTTGAATTATCCCCGTATTCAATATAATTTTTTTTGAATTATCCCCGTATGCAAGATAGCCCAAAAAATAAAATAAGTCTCTAGCTATAATACCCTTTGACTTATACCCTCACAAAGTTGCAAATAAAAAATTTGCCTCGCGTTTTCATATTCTTTTGACCCCTTTCGGTCTAAATATTTTCTATAAGATATTCTTTGAAACTACCTCAATGCAATATTTCATCCAAATTTGAGAGGGTGGCCTTACCGGACTTGTTGGATTGAGGTGGAATTGATACACAGTATAACAAATAAATGTCAGAAAATATAAGTATATGAAAACATAAAAGCTTACATCCCCATGGCCTCATCTCAAATATATTTTCCGTTTTTCGTTTTTCCTCTTCGGCTCCTTAGATCCGTCCATCGAAAAAATAGCTTTTAACCGATTTGACAAATTTTGCGACCTCGAGAATACCTTAAAGAATAAAATCAATTATATATTTCTTCTAACTTCTATTTATCATATTATGAGAAATAAATTTTTTAGTACATCGAGCTTTTACATCAACATCTAGATAAATGGCCTTTTTTGACCAAATTGACAGATCTAAATATACCCTAAAAAGAAAAAATTTGAATTTTGCATATATAAATCTCTTGTAACTTATATTTTTAATCACAAATAATGAGAAATAAATATTATTAATATATCAAGCTCTTACATCGGCATTTAGATAATACAAAATATTTCGCGTCCAAACTTAAATACGGCACGATATTTTATCGGTTTTAAATGAAAATATTTTTTGAAATTTGAATTTAACAGTTTAACTATTGTAAATATGCAAAAATATAATTTTAATCTATTTTTGTTTTTGAATCTTTTTTGGTTTTTTGACCTTTTTTTCTAAAATTTTCAATGTTTATAACTGACTAACTAAGTTTGAATAGGAAAAACGGTAAACGGATTTGATATTCCCTAAGATGGCAGGTTTGATCTCTGTTGCTAAATCATAACTCTCAAAAAATTGTTGACCTGTGTATGAGAAATAAATTTTTTTTAGTATATCAGGCTCTTACATCAGCATATAGAAATACAGAATATTTTGCGTTAGCTTAAATACGACACGATATATTAAGTTTTTAATATAATATTATTTATTGAGTTTAACAGTTTAGCTGTTGACAATATGCAAATAATAAAATTCAATTTATTTTTGTTTTTGAATCTTTTATATATTTGACATTTTTTAAAATTTTCAATGTTTATAGCTGACTTACTAAGCGTGATTAGACAAATCGGTAAACAGATTTGAAAATTCTTAAGATGTTAGATTTGATTTCTGTTGTTAATTAATTTTAAAAAATTTGTTGACCTATGTTATAGGATTAAAAAAACTATAAGTTGGTTCTATTTATGACTAAAACTATATAGGAATTAACAAGATATAGTGTGTTGGTGTATATCTCCTTATTATATTAAATTATTTAAATTTAGCATAATCCTCTTAGTTAGTTATACCACTAATTACATCTTCACGTAATTTTCAACCAATGTGACCTTCATATATATATGGTAAATTCCACTTCAATCCAACAAATTAAGGAAGGTCACCAGCTTCTATTTTTATGAAATTTTTACTGAGGGTAGTATTAAAATGTATCTAATAATTTAGATTTTTTTTATGACCGGAAGTGATTTTTGACGGAGGTAGGGGCAAAAGTAAAACTGAATATTCTTTATAAAATTGTAAAATTTTAAAATAAATTTTTTAAAATAAAAAACACATGCAGGATAGCCCTTATTGTCCTCTTCAAAATAAAAAAAAATTATCTCCCTAGCTATAAAACTTTTTGACTTATAACCTCCCAAATTTGGACCAAATGTGAAAATTTACCTTGCGATTTTTTTTCTTTTGCCTCTATCTCCGTCAAAAATCACTTCCGGTCAAAAAAAATTTTTAGAATGTGAGATACCCTTAAATACTACCTCCATGCAAAATTTTAGCCAAATCAAAAGGGGTACCCCTCGGACTTGGTAAATTGAGGTGGAATTGGACCGCATACAAATTTTAAGTTTTTATTTTTTACACCTTAAAATTTTAAAAAACTTGGCAAACTATGGGTACGTTAAAAAATTTTGGGAGAAATTTTTGTTATATAGCGATGTTTTATGTATAATGCATTTTTAAATTGGTTTGGTAGTGACCCAGAGAGTCGGCTTTGAAGATAGGAGTAAAATACTAAAAATTACCAATTTTTTTTGATCTGAAGTTCCCTTTTTCTTTCCAAAATTAACAATAGTAAATAAATAAAACTGTTATAGCCAAACATAATTGCCTATGTCTAATCTTATATATAATTGAATTTGGCACATATATTTTAATATAGTGCAGGGAGCAAATTTTTGTCTGAAAATCAAAAAAAATATTGTTTTTTTTGAATATTTAAAAAAATGTCGGTCCCAGACTTTTGAGTTCGAATATTTTTAAAGAATATTAAGGAGTATTAGCAATTTTTCAAGAAAATTAAAAAAATGCTTTTTAGTTATATTTAACTGAATATACTTTATAAAATTGTAAAATTTTAAAATAAATTCTTCAAATTAATAAACACATGCAAGATAGCCCTTAGTGTCCTTTTCAAAAAAAATTAAGTCTCTAGCTATAAAACTTTTTGACTTACCCTAAAGTTGCATCAAATTGCCCCTATCTCCGTCAAAAATCACTTCCGGTCAAAAAAAATTCCAAATTAGGAGATACCCTTAGATACTACCTCCATGCAGAATTTCAGCCAAATTAAAAGGGGTACCCCTCTCGGATTTGTTGAATTGAGGTGGAATTGACCATATATGAACTCAAAAGTCTGAGACCGACATGACTTTAAAAAAAATACAAAAACCCAAATTTTTTTCAGTATTGAGACTAAAATATGCTCCCTGAACTATATTAAATTCTTCAAAAGTGCCAAATTTGATTGTGTGCAAGAAGTTAGACTTATGGGCAATTATGTTAGGCTAAAACAGTTATATTTTGAGAGCAATATAATTGGTTTTTTTCCTTTTTATGCATCAACAAACTTAAAATTAACATAAAAAGTCAAATTTTTTAGGATACCCAGTAATATGGTTTGTTGGTATTATAAACACATAAAACAAGTTAGTTTTACGTTTTAACAACTTCAAAAGATTATCACTGGCAGAATTAACTTCAATGAATTTAAAAACTATATATCAAACCCAATTAAGATAAATAATATATAGACCAATATTTTCTAATTATTTTCGCAAATGCTAAAATGGTATTTACAAGGCATATAATATATATCTAACCGATCTTAATATAGTTTAAAAACAAATGATTCTAGTTTTTACATCTTACTGTTAAGACGCAAGACCTATTATAAAAAGAGGAAATATTAATATTATTTGATTCAATAGGCGTATGGAATTGGTTGACCCAAAGTTTATAACTAATTGTGTTCCTAAATAGTTTTAACAAGAATTTTTACCAATTTAATAAATTACAAATTTAATTAAAATAATGTATATGTGACATATCAAGGTCTAGTTAACACCATTTAAAGGACAAACCAATTAGCTTTTTTAAATTTATATATACACTATATTAGCATGTCACTTAACTTACTTTTTGTCATTGTTTTATACTACAATAAAGATTTCTTTTCTCCGTTTGTTACATTATAATACTCGTCTTTTTTTGAAAATTTTCTATTATGTTCTTTTTAGATTTTTTATACATAAATATTTACTAATTTTGTAATACTTCAACAAGCAAATTATTATTGATTTTATAGGTTGTATTATTTAAATCTGCAAACATAATAAAAAAATAGCTTGCACAGACGAATGAAATCTTTGTTAGTTTTTTTGACACCTTGTTCGCTGTTTTTTGGCAAATTTTGGTTATTTTGTTCTAAAAGCGTTAAAATCCAATAAAAAAAGGTGGGGCTAGCGATATTTTATTTATAGTGCATGTTAAATATTAAAAAAGGTTGGCTGGTTAACCAAAAATTGATTTTGAAAGGCGACGCTTTTTCCCTTTTGAGGTTCACTTTTTCCCGTTTTGAGGTTCACTTTTTCCCGTTTTGACGTTCATTTTTTCATTGTATTTAATAATGGTATTAATTAAATAAATCAAACTATTAAGGTCTAACATAATTGCCCCTAAGTCTTACTTTTTAAACGAAATCAAAATCGGCACATTGGCATATTGTAATATAGTGCAAAGGGCATAAATATGTTCCAAAATTTAGGCAAAAAATTTTTTTTTTATTTTTTTGTAAAAAGTCATGCCGGTCCCAAACATTTGAATTTATATATTTATTAAGTATTAAGAGCTATGGTTAATAAATTTTTTTATTTTTAAAGATATGTTTTTTATGTTATTTTTATTTAAACTTGACCTTAATTTTTTGGTAATTAAAATTTTTTTTTAAATATTAACGTCTAAGGTAGCCCATATCACGATCTCCAAAAAAATAATGACTAATACTTTTTATGATACATGCCCGCAAAGTTGCCTCAAATTTTTTTTTCAAAAAAATGAAAAGTTTTGCTCATATCTCGGTAAATTACTTCCGGTCAAAAAAATTTAGGTTTTAGCAGCAACCAAGGACCTACCCTTGTACTAATCTTCAGTCAAATTTAGGATATAAAGGGAAAAAGTTTGTCGATTTGAGGTACAATTGACCATATATATATATTATGTATATCTCACTTAATATTGTAAAATTTATATCATTACTATTACTCTTGTTTAATTATTTGATTCATTAGCATCTTATATTTTTTACAAAAAATATTGCTCTAGTCATTAAAAAAACACTGAACTTTTTTCTTAGAGAGATTGATGTTTAAATAAATAAGGTTAAATAATACAAAAAAGAGTTATGCAATATTAAAATTAATTTAACTTACAAATATCAATGAACTAATACTACTGATTACTACCATTAAACGAATACCTAACGAACCACTATAACTCAATTGCAGGAAAATCATTAACCGCGAATGCTTAATTATCTAATTTCTAAATAAATTTTGTTATTAGACTTAGACCAAATTTTAATTACTAGTTTGGTTTATATTATATTTAAGATAAAAACCTAAAATTTGACTAATAACGCAGGTCAACAAATTTTTAGGAGCTAACTACAGAGGTCAAACCTGCCACCTTAGGGATTTTTAAATCCTTTTACCTTTTAAACATGAAAATTTATAGAAATGTCAAAAAAAAAATAGACTGTAATTTTTTTTTTTGCTTATTCAACCAAACTTTTAAATTCAAATAAAAAATATTCTTATTAAAAACCGTTAATATATCAAGTTTAAATGCGAAATATTCTGTATTATCTTAATGCTGATGTAAAAGCTTGATATATTAAAAAAATTCATTTCTCAATATTTGAGAAGATAACTATAAGTTACAAGGGATTTTTATCTAAAAAAAAATCTTGAATTTTTTCTTTTTAGGGTATTCTCGATGTCGCAAAAATTTTCAATTTGGTCAAAAGTGGTCATTTTTTTATACGGACGGATCTAAGGAGCCGAAGGCGTAAGAAACTACGGAAAATATATATGAGATAAGGCTATCATGGGGTTGTATGCTTTTAAGTTTTTATAAACTTATTTTTTCTGACATTGATATTTGTTGACCTGTGTATCTCAATAAATATTTTTACAATATATAACTTAACTTATGGACAACAAAATTTGGACGACCTTAAGCATCATTTATGGCAACTATTGTTTTTGGTCAAGTTGTTCTAATTAATATGCGTAATTTTAGTTCATTAATGTAAATATTTTCACACAGTTCTTACACAAATAGGCCAAAATTTATAGTTTCCATTTTAGGATTCAAATGAAAAAATTATGATAGAATTACGCCTTAGCAGCAAGTTAAAATGTTGTAAATAATATTCTACAGTGTCTATTAAATATTATAAACGACATTACCTGATTGTACTCTTTTTTGCGCCTAAATGATTTTTCTTGTAACAAACCTCGTGAAGATGAAAAAACTTAAATTATTTTTTTTCTGTCAATAAATATATCTTGATTGAAATCCTAAGAAGGGAATATAAAATAAAAATTCAAAAGAACCGAGCTGTTTCTTATATGTTTTTATGACATATAAATTTGATTGACAGGTACGTAAAATGGTAGGGAGCCTTCTAGCCTTAGGCCAGGGTGTACTTACTTTAGATGACCTAAAGCGTATGTTAGACAATCCTGATCGCCATAAAAGTTGGAACCCAAAAATATTGACGGCACCTGCTCATGGACTTTATCTTGCCGATATTGAATTTGATCCCCTAGGTATGATTCCATTTTATTAATTGAAAAATGATATAAATAATACTCTTTTAGATTAGAGAACATACATATTGGATAAAAATGAGACCAAGTGATAAATAACAGTCCTGCCATTTCCGCCAGAATTTTACCGCGCACCAGTTATGAATCACTAGTTTACAAAATTTATTTTAGGTCGATAACAGTTCTAATTAACGTTTTTTATTGGGACCCAAAAGGCTGTCTAACCCGATTTCAACCGTGTGAAACTCGGATTATTTATATTGGATTGGATCTTATAGTTTCTAATCGAACTGGGCTGGAGCATTAAATTAAAACATTTTTTACATATTTGCTGATTTAATTAAAAAAGCTTCAAAGTACTTAAACCGTTCGAGGGCTCGTTTACACTCATTGGCTTACCGTGTCCCCCCTTTGCTACATGATCATATTTGTGAAACGTTTAAAAAGCAATAAAAATTAGGTCTTTATAACAACATACCCCACCCCATTGTTTCCCAAAATATTTTCCACGTCTACTTAACTCCCCACCCCTCTCTTTGAAAAAAACCTAGGTATGCCTTCGTTTACCCTTAATATATTTTTTATCGTTTCTCTTTTCAATCTATTGAATCTTGTTATTGGAAATGTTTATAGGATCAATCGCGCTTTGTTTACATGTTTACATTATTTTGTCACCTTAATATTTAAAAGTTCTTGACAGTTAAGGGCTTAATTATAAGCAAATGTCGTTGATTCGTTATCTGGCCTTTTACGGGTAAAAAGTTCATGTGTATAATATCAAAAGTTTTACAATTATAAAAATTTTTAATTCAATCATCCCTATAACTAATTCAGTTTTTGGCATCTTGTCGTTTGAAAGTTGTTGACAGTTAGACTTGTTTAAGTAGCTAAACAAAGGTCGTTGGACACCTGGTTTACGGGTAAAAAAATCGTGTTTAAAATATCTAAAGTTTTACGATTGTACAAATTTCTCTTGCAATCATCCCTGTAATCAAGCATATTTTTTGTCTCTCTAAATAATACCTAATTAAATGTAGGCGTCGAATTAAAGTGCGTTTTTGCACTTTTATTAGAACATGGTCTAGTGAAAGCTTATTCGTCTGATTTGCTATAAACAAATTAACACATAGCATTTAAAAACAATAATAAAAATTTTATTCTTATTACACAAGTCACCAAAATTTTAAGAGTTATGAGCTAACTACAGAAATTAAACCTGCCATCTTAAGGATTTTCAAATCCGTTAATCGTTTTTTCAAATCAAACTTATTAAGGCTATAAACATTGAAAATTTTAGAAAAGATGACAAAAAAAGAAAAAAGTTTCAAAAACAAAAATAAACTGAAATTTTGCATATTCACAACAGACTGCTAAATTCAAACTTTTAACAATATTTTTATTAAAAACCGGTAACACCGGACTACAAATAAAATATAAACGATTTTTACCGGGTTTTATAGAGAATTGTCTTGCGATAACGATCCCGGGTTTAGTTTTTTCCCATTGCCTCCAATTTTTTTAAACTGCGTCCAAAGTTTAGAAACAAATCAAAATTTTTTTCACTATTTCTAAAAAATCTATTGGCATATTTAGATTCTTTTTTAACATATCAAAAAAAGGTTATAGCTTAAAATTTTTAGCAATTTACTTTCAAGATATTTAGGACCAAAAAACGGATTTTGTTACGAAAACTACTATTATAAATATAATATAAAATTATTGTAAAAAAAAGATAAACGCCTTGCATTAACAATGAATTTTTCCGTAATCTAAATATATTTTGATACTTTACTACCCATAAGTTTTATGATATAGAAGCCCAAAAATAGAAAAATCTCAACTTTGACATAAATTAATTAAAAATCTGAGGCATTGGCTAGTTCTGATTTCATATTCGTAATAAGCTCCAAAAACGATAGTTGCCATAAATGATGCTTAAGGCCGTGTAAATTTTGTTGTCCAGTGTAATATATCGTGTCGAATTAAAACTACTAAAAATGATATTTTTAAGGACCTGTGTTACTTGCTTAATGTATTTTAGTATTTTGTTTTCCTTATTCTTTCCTACTCAAATCTGATTGTAGCGGGATGAATGAGGTACCGCACTCATAATTTAAAAAACTTATTTTTTTGCCAATTTTTTTATAGCTTAATATCTAATGGTGAGACGATTTGATTTTTTTGATATATTATATAATTTGAAAAATCAAATGAGTACCACTAAATTGCAATTCTGTTTTGGCTATATCTAAACCATTACTAAATGAGGCATATATTTTACTTTGATAGTTATGGGTTATAGTCGACCAACTATGTAGCATTGTTTTTTTTAATATTAAGGTTTTGTTCAGCTATCTATATCACAGGTCAACAAATATCAATGTCAGAAATGTGAATTTTATAAAAACATATAAGAATGCATCCCCATGATGGCCTAATCTCATATATATTTTTCGTTATAACGAAAAATGGCCTTTTTTGACCAAATTGACATATACCCTAAAAAGAAAAATTTAAAAAATATTTTTTGCATATTAAAATCCCTTGTAACTTATATTCATAATCACAAATAATGAGAAGTAAATTTATTAATATATCAAGTTCTTACAGCGGCATATAGATAATACAAAATATTTTGCGTCCAAACTTAAATACGACACGATATATTATCGGTTTTAAATAAAAATATTATTTGAATTTAACAATTTAACTATTGTGAATATGCAAAAATAAAATTTTAATTAATTTTTGTTTTTGAATTATTTTGGTTTTTGACCTTTTATTCTAAAATTTTCAATGTTTATAACTGACTAACTAAGATTGATGGAAAAACGGTACACGGATTTGATATTTTCTAAGATGGTAGGGTTGTTCTATGTTGTTAACTCATATCTCTCAAAAAATTGTTGACCTGTGTAATATTAATTCAAAATTATTTTACCATATTTGTTTTTCCATAATACACAAACACAGTGTTAAACACCAAGTAAAACATTTAAAATTAAAAAGTTTGCAATATACTAATAAAGCAAAAATTTAGGCTACATAACCCACCCTGTGGGGTCCATATGGTCCCAGCACACCAAAAATTTTAAATATCTTTTAAAATATGATATAATATGTCACAAATTTTTGACTTTTCTAACATAAATAAATAAAATTAGTAATTACTTGATCTAAGTGTAATAAAAATTAGTTTATTTAGAAAATCTATTGGGGTTCATGTGGACCCCATATGGTCAATATGTTGAAAACCAAGATATTGCTCTAGGTAATTAAAACTGAAAAAATGCTACCTTATTTTCTAGGTATTCTTTTATAATAAATTGACATATTAAGTATATAACATGTTTGTATTGTAAAATAATGTTATAAATTAATTTTTATTTCATATTTTTTTGCATAAATCATTTTTAAAATGTTTTCCTGGACCTAAAAACACAATTTAATCAATAACAATAAATTTAATTAATTTCCAAGATTTAATTAATGTAATATAGAAAAATCAAAAATTCTCTATAATTTTTTTACTTTGTGTTAAATAAATTTGTTAAAATACATTAATGATAACTTAAATTAGTTTGTAATGAAAGTGCATGTGTTCATCTTTAAAATAATACTAAAGTTAATAACTTCAAAACTCTTGAAGTTATAGAGGTTTAAAATTCACTCGCGTTACAAATTTCTCACCCTAACATTCGCGGGTCAAAAAACATAAATATTTTTTGTTTGCACATCGTTGGGCCATTAAGTGAACTTTTCTTCTTGCGGCTTGATGAAAATTAATAGCACAATAATAATTAAATTCTATTTACAATGTGTTTATAAATATTGTCAATATATCAAATTTCGCTTTTTGTATTTTATTTAGAGATGGCATTTCATTTAGATCAACCAATGATTAATTACGATCAAAATGGCAACATAATTAGATCAATGTAGTCGATTTTATTTATATATATTAAATAACAATTTTGATTTATTAATAGATGTGGGCTTTAAATATAAATGCAAACATCCTAAAAATGATTTTTATTTTATTTAATGCAAAAATAAATTGAACTTTTTTGAATATATTTTAATAATGATGGGGTATTATTAAAAAATAAATAAAAAATTTGGCATTATTTAATTTTTTGTAAAGGTCAACTAACTTGTTCTATTACTCGCCTTCATGCCATAAATATTTATTTTACTATTTTATACTGCATTATATTAATAGCTAGGTATTATAAATAAAAAATATCTGTAGGCGGTAAAATTACACAGGTCAACAAATATCAATGTCAGAAGCGTGAATTTTATGAAAACATAAAAGAATGCATCCCCATGATGGCCTAATGTATTAGATATTTTTCGTTTTTATTAGTTTCTTCCTTCTTTGGCTCCTTAGATGATTCGTCTATAACGAAAATGACCATTTTTGACCATATTCACAGATCTAACTAAATATACCCTAAAAAAAATTTAAAAATATTTTTTGCATATAAAAATCCTTTGTAACTTATATTTTTAATCACAAATAATAAAAAATAATTTTTTTTAGATAATATAAAATATTTCGCGTCCAAACTTAGATACGACACGATATATTATCGGTTTTTAATAAAAATAATATTTGAAGTTTGAATTCAACAGTTTAACTATTGTGAATATGAAAAAAAAATTTAATTTATTTTTGTTTTTGAATCTTTTTTGGTTTTTTGACCTTTTTTCTAAAATTTTCAATGTTTATAACTAACTAATTAAGTTTGATTAGGAAAAACGATAACCGGATTTGATATTCCCTAAGATGGCAGGTTTGATCTCTGTAGTTAACTCATAACTCTCAAAAAATTGTTGACCTGTGTTATAATTAAGAAAGATATTACAGCTCACAAATTTTTGAGATATATGAGTATTTCACCATTTTTTCTAATACTTTGTGCGCCACCTATAAACATTGAAAATTTTTAAAAAAATTGTAAGATAAAAACAAATAAAATTAAACAAATATTAAAAAAAATTAATTTTACATATTGAAAGATTTAATATTCTTATAAAAGTGTTTATCTAAATAAGATTAAAAAAAAGCCCAAAGAAAAGGAGGAAAAAAACTTGAAAAATGGCTCTGAAAAAATGCCCCGAAAAGCTCATTTTTTATATAATTTTACAAAAATCTTAAATTTTAAAATTCTAAAACTTTAGGAATTTTTTTACCGCACTTAAGGATATATTGAATCTTTATTTGTAAGCATAGCATTCATATAATCATATGAAAAAAATTTTACCTTTAATCTTTCATATTCTTAATGTGGGTGGGGACAGCCAATCTTGAAATAGTTTGGTCGGGCTGTATTTAAAGCTTACAGGTCTAGCCAGACATTTTAAAGGATTATTGGCAGAGCTCGAACTTTGGCCTAGGTCATTAATAAATGCTGCTAAGTTTTATGTCAGACTTCTTCTAGATTTCAAACCGGGCCGTGATATTACGGTTTGGCCCACCCGACATGTTTTTCAACTTAAGCTGGCTTTTCATTTTAGGCCCGGGCCCAAATAAAAAATTACCACCCAGAAATTTCATATCGCAGGCTATAAAATTTTTGCTTCAATAAAATCGAAAAAAAACAGAGTATCTTTTTTTAAAAAAAATAGTTAAAAAATCAGGCAAAGTGAAAATCGGCCCGACCTGTTGTATTAGGTGAGGCTGGGCTCGGCTTTTTTGAAGCTAACACCGGGCCGGGTGGGCTTTTGGGTCTCGACTTTGATTTCTAGTCCCTTCAGCCCTGTCCGGTAATTTTTTTTAGATATGAATTACAATTATATTCTTCAACCTTTTAATCACCATTCATATTAAAACAAATTTTACCAATTATATTAAAACCTAAACCGAATTGATCGGTTAAAGCTTTGTATTAATAAGATTAACCTATATGGTAAACAGATGGGGCCTAAAAATTTGAACGAGTTTTAGGTGTTAATAATTTGTAATAAAAAGTTCTGTAACTCGAACAAGATATTGTACAAATTATGCAACTTTCAACCGACCTAAAGAGAAATATTTCAAATATTTGTGCTATGGTCTCAAAACCAATATCTATTAGATCAAAACAGTCAAGGGGCAAAATCAAAAACCTCAACCTTAGAGAATAAACCTACAGTACAGAAAGCAACAAAGCTTAAATTAATGGTAAAAAAAGGCCGGGTGAATTTTATTTTCTAAAAACTCCTAGGTGTTTTTTTTTCAAAGAAAAGGGGCTTTTTTTAAATAAGCCCCTTCATTTTCATTAAGCAGAAAAAGGCGCTTTTTTTGCCATGCCCACAAACTCGTGGGCATTTTGGGGAAAAAACTCAAAAAGTTATTTAAAAAATCATTTTTCCCCCAGGTTTAAGTGATACTAAAATCCTACCTATAGCCAGTAGGATGTGGGATGTAAATACAGACTTTTATAAATAATTAAAATGAATATTTAAGTCAAGAAATATAATTTTAAAAACTATGTTATTCAACTAGCATGATTTGACCAAAAATATAAAAAAATCGATAATCGAAGCCTATTGCCTATATCATAAGTCACCTCCCTTTTTCAGGGGATGCCACATTAAGGTACCATACATATATAAAACGGGCGTGTTAATTTGGATGATACAACTTTTAATTCTGAGTTAATATGCATAAGAATTACAACCTACTCTTAATATAAATTATTTGACCCAAAGTTCGATGCAAAAGTAGATATTTAAATCGGCAAAGACATTAAAATAGAAGCTTTAGTCTTATCCTCAAACTATTATTTTTTATTATCATTAGATATATTTTGTAAAATAAATATTCCTTTTAAGGTTTCAGTTTCATGATTGTTTTTTAAAATAATTTTGAAATCTTGAGATCGCATTAATTTCTTCGATTTAATGTATCTGGCAATCAATCTTACAAAATCGGCATCTAAAACACATGCACAACCATTTTGAGTTGTTGATAGGCCTATTTAGGCAGTACGTCCTAAACTAAAGTGAGCGCATAGGTCGAAATAGATCGCCGACGTGCGAAGATTCTTCATATTTGTGCTCGGTTTAAGAGTCAAAGCCCTTACGGGTCCGATTTGAGATCAGGGTTGGGAATAATTTCAATTTATTATTTTTGTTTTGGTGATTCTACTAATTTCGTTTAGTAATACCTATATAATCAATTCAACCCGAAATTTCAACTCCGGCTCAAGCATATGCATTTTTACCAAACAATAATTGACGCAAACTAAAAATCGAACATCGTGCCCTCGAAAAATTTCGGCCCGTCCCACCCGACACGTTTTACAATTTAGGCCCGGTCCGAATTCGTAAAAACGGCCCAAATCTTATATATTACAATCTAAAAAATTTATTGAGTATGCTTTTGCGGACGTACTTAGTGAAAAAATAATTTTTTTTGTATTTGCCAAAAAACTAATATTTTGGGTTTAAATGATTTATCATTAATTTTGTAATCGCTATCCAAATGTTTTGGTATCGCACGAAATGTCACAATCTTTAATAGGTGGCTGTTACGGGTTTAGGATAACTGTAAAATTTGCTGGGCTATTTGTTTTTGCATTAAGATATAATCTAGGTGACGTATTAAATAAGGTAGCCGTGCCCAATAGAGCCTTTATTGCATTTGAAATAATCGAACACAGTCTTTTTATAGATTTTTTTATTTGCATAGCAGAGCTCGACAGTTATCAATGTTACAAAAAGAAAGTTATGATATAAAAATAAAACGATCCCCATGATAGCCTTTTCTCTTATATAATTTTTTCGAAGTTTCATTCGCTTTCGGCTATTTTCTTAGATCTGTATAAAAAAATGGCCATTTATGAAGAAATTGACATATTATGCGATCTCGTAAATATCCTAAAGAAAAAAATTCGATTATTTTTTTTATATTTAATCACTTGTAACTTAAAGAGAAAAATAAGATTTTCAAAGTATGTCAAGCTCTTACATCAACATTTAAAATTCACAATATAACACAGGGCAACAATCTTTTGAGAGTTAGGAGTACCTGCCATCTCAGGAAATATCAAATCCATTTACCGTCCTAATAAAACTTAGTTGGTCATTTATAAACATTGTAAAATTAAGAAAAACAGGTCAAAAAACCAAAAAAAATTCATAAACAAAAATAATTTGAAATTTTACATTTGCATATTCACAATAGTTAAACTGTTAAATCCAAACTTCAAATAATATTTTTATTATAAATCGATAATATATCGTGTCGTATTGGTCGCGAAATATTTTGTATTATCTAAATGCCTAGCTAAGAGCTTGACATATTAATAAAATTTATTTTTCATTATTTGTAATTAAAAATATAAGTTACAAGAACATTTTATATGCAAATAAAATTTTTAAATTTTTTCTTTTTAGGATTTATTTAGATTTGTCTTTGGTCAAAAAAGGCCATTTTTTTATAGACGGATTTAAGGAGCCTAAGACGGAAGAAACTAAGAAAAACGAAAAATTTATGAGATTAGGCCATCATGGGGATGCATTCTTTTATGTTTTAATAAAATTCACGTTTCTGAAATTAGTATTTGTTGACCTGTGTAATAAAACATTGTTAAAACAATAAAATAATAATATATATGTACCACTGTTAAATTGTTTGTTCTCATCAATAAAACATAGAGTTTAAAAGTAACCCTTTATCGTGCGGTGAAAGATTTATTTATTTTTTGTTAAAAAAATTTAAAAAAACGGGGCAATTAATATGAGATTTAAACTCCGACCGCCCGGTCCGCTCGTTTTAAATTTGGGCCCCAGGTCTAAACTTTGGTCTCTAATTTGTAGATACCAAGGTTTTCTTTTAAAACATTTATTAGCATATAATTTGACATATTCTTCATATTAAATAAAATTCATTTATTGAAACGATGCTGAAAAACAGAAACAATTGCGGGTTAAAATAAATATCCTTGATTTAACCGAAGCAATTTAAATTTTAGAGGGGTGTAAATATGAGTAAAATAATTAATTTCTGTGGACATTTTTTATTATAAATGGAAGTTTAAGCTTAACAAATTTTAAAAATCAGATTAAGCCGCAGTCAACGTAGTAGTTCCACTGGTGGAAGAAGGAATCATATGGCTTAAGGAATTTACGTGTGGCAGTTTATAATCTGTACGATCGACCTTAACTTCGCCATTCACAAGACGGTATATGTAAATTGCAACCATTTCATTTTGGATATCCATAAGCGCGAACGAGGGTATTGCATTTGTCTTTACCAATGTATCCTATATAAAAAATATTTATTTTTTTATTATCCCTTAAATTCAATAATCCATTTTGCTTTTGTATTTGCATATAACACAGCTCAACAATTTTTTGTGAGTTATGAGTTAACTACAGAGATTAAACCTGTCATCTTAGGGAATATCAAATGCGTTTACCGTTTCTTCTAATCAAACTTAGTTAGTCAGTTATAACATTGAATATTTAAAAAAAAAGGTTAAAAAACCAAAAAGATTTAAAAACAAAATAAATTGAAATTTTATTTTTGCATATCTACAATAGTTAAACTGTTAAATTCAGACTTTAAATAATATTTTTTATTATAAACCAATAATATATTGTGTCGTATTTAAGTTTAAACGCGAAATATTTTGTATTATCTAAATGCCGATGTAAAAGCTAGATATATTAATAAATTTTATGTATTATTATTTGTGAATAAAAATGTAAGTTACAAGGGATTTTTATATGCAAGATTTCTAATTTTTTTCTTTATAGGGTATATTTAGATCTGTCAATATGGTCAAAAAAGGCCATATTTCGTTATAGACGGATCTAAGGAGCCAAAGACGGAAGAAACTAAGATCGAAAAACATACATGAGATTAGGCCATCATGGGGATGAATTCTTTTATGTTTTCATTAATCTCGTTTCTGACATAAATATTTGTTGACCTGTGAATAATTCATTCTTGTCTTAATTTTTAAGTTTTTATTATCAACCAATTTTTGTTTTTGGCATAAGAGATGGCTATCTCCAGAGCAGGAAAAACAGTTAGTTACAAACCTTTGGCTTTCTCTGCCCCATAATTTGGGGGAAAGGAGAGTTATAAATAAAATATTTTAAAAAAAGCTCTCATAATGGGTCAAAAAATTGGCTCTAAAAAAGCCCCAAAAAGCTCACTTTTTATTTTTCTATAATTTTTCAAAAATTTTAAATATTATATTTTTGAGACTTTTACCTCGACCGCAATTAAGGATAAATTTATATTTGTAAGAATCAGAGCTGGGAAAATGCCCATTTTTGGGTCAAACTCATTTTTTTATTTTTTGAAATTTAGAAAAAATAAAGGGTTTTAACTTTAATCAAGAAAATATTTATAAAATTTAAGATTTTCTGCTTATATTCTGTATTTATTAATAATTAATTTTTTTAATCTGTCATAAAATTTTTAAAAAACAAAAATTTGAGTTTAGTCGAAAAATGGGTTTTTTCCCAGCTCTGGTAAGAATGTATTCAGTAATATTTTGGAAAAATCTTGTAGCTTAAAATTTCTTACTTCTTAAATATGTATGGGGACAGCCAAGGATATTTAGAATTAATTAAGTCGGGCTGTACTTTAATTTGCTGAAATCTGCCCAGAAAATGGTTTAAAAGATTATTTGGCTTTGCTTGACCTTAAATGGCCGATATTAATAATAAATGATGCATTTTGAGTTATATATCAGACACTTTATAGAGTTAAAACCGGGCATTTATATTACGGCGCGACCCGCTTGAATTTTTTTTTCTCAAGTCTTGCTTGGAATTTGGTTTTTCATTTAAGGCCCGGCCCGAAAAAAACGGCCCAGAAATTATAATGCAGGCTATATATATTTTGCTTAAAAATCGAGAAAATACAGAGTATAAGTAATATTCTTTATAGCGTAATAATCAATTTATCCTTTTTAATTCTTGTTAACAATAGCTCAAAAAATAGAGCAAAATGAAATATTAAAAATTTGTTTCAAAGAAAATGTTTTTATTAAATATGCCCCTTACTTTATTCCGGGCCGGCTGGATGGTTTTTAAATTTTAGGACCGGCCCGACTCGGCCCAAATAATAAAATACGGCCTGGCCCGTTTTAATTGCAAGCTTAAATTGTGAGGTATTAATGAAATACAGAGTGTAGAAGTAATACCCTTCATCGTGTGATAACAACTTTATCATTTTTAGTTCTTTTCACCAGGAGTTAAAATAGGGCAATATATGATTTAAAACATAGGCCCGGCCTAGAATTTCTATTTTCAAATTCAGGCCCGGCCCGCCGCGTAATTCTTTTTTTTTAAATTAAGGCCCGGCCCGTTTTAAATTTAGGCCCGGTCGGCTTTTCGGGTCCTAACATTGATTTCTAATCGCCACATACTCGTGAGCTTTTTGCTAAAAATACACAAAAAAAACTCTTTCTTGTTTCCCCAGGTCTGTTTATCTCATATTTTTCCTATATAAGGAAAGGCTCTATTAAAAGTAGAAAAAAATGGCCAAATTTAAAAAAAGTGACTGATTTTGCGAGCTTAAGAAGCAAAAATGCGATAAGAAAGCGCTTCTAGTATTAATGCATCATCCATAGATTGGATTAAATGTTTGTTAGTTGAGGGTTGAGTTAGAGTAAGAAAAGGGTTAGGTAAAGGTATTTTTTAATTTAGGATTATTAGTTAGAAAAAAATTAGCATCATATCGATAACACTGGACAACAACAAAAAAACAACATAAACGAGTTTTTGACGGTTTTGTAAAGAATTTCATTTAACGATCCCAGGTTTAGTTCTTTTTCTAATGCCTCCAATTTTTTTTAACCGCGTCCAAACTTCAGAAACAAAATTTCTTTAATTTAATTTTCCAAAAAATCTATTGGCATGTTCAGATTCCTAATAAAAAACGTATTTAAAAAAGGTTTTAGCTTAAAATTATTTGCAATTTATTTTCAAGTTATTAAGAATCAAAAAACGGATTACACAGGTCAACAAATATCAATGGCACAACCATGAATTTTATGACAGCATTAAAGAATATATCTCCAAGATGGCCTTATCTCATATATATATTTCGTTTTTCTTAGTTTCTTCCGGCTTCGGCTAATTAAATCCGTCCATATCAAAAAAATGACCTTTTTTGAAATTGACAGATCGAGAATACCCTAAAAAATTAAGAATCTTTTTTTCATATTAAAATCCCTTGTAACTTATATTTATCATCTCGAAATAAAATTTATTAGTATATCGAGCTCTTACATCAGCATAGATAATAGGAAATATTTCGCGTCCAAACTTAAAGACGACACAATAAATTATTGGTTTTTAATAAAAGTTTTTAAAGTTTAAACAGTTTAGATGTAAATTTGCAAAAAAAAAATAATTTATTTTTGTTTTTAAATCTTTTTTTTTTGGCATTTTTTCTAAAATTTCCAATATTTATAGCAAACTAACTAAGTTTGATTAGAAAAAACGGTAAACGGATTTGAAAATCCCTAAGATGGCAGGTTTGATTTCCGCAGTTAGCTCATAACTCTCAAAAATTTATTGACCTGTGTTATATGACGAAAACCACAAATTTTATAAAAATGGAAAAATAAAAAAAAATTAAGTATTAAACAAAAATTTATATGCCTTACGATGTTTCCGTAATACAAATATATTTTTAAATTTATTTTACTACCCATGTTTTATGATATAGAGGCTCAAAATACCCCAAAAATAGAAAAATCAACTTTGACACCGAATATCAAAATCTAAGGCATTAGCTAAAATTCTGATTTCATATTCGTAATTAGCATTAAAAACGATATTTGCCATAATTGATGCTTCAGGTCGTCCAAATTTTGTCCAATGTAATATACTAATTCTTGCAAGCTAAAATAATCATACAGGGAGCTAAAATCAGAATTTCAAAGCCGTGAATACCTAATGAAAAAAAAAAATTTATATTGAAAACACCTGTATTTTCTATCGTCTAAAAAAATGAAAAATAAAATTTTTAAATAAAGTTCATCGACATATTGGTTATACAGTATTAAACACCCCAATCTAAATAGGGCACGATATATTATCGGTGGAAAAATAGTTTAAATTTGACATTAATATATATACGGTCAATTCCACCTCAAATCGACAAACTTTCCCTTGAAGTCTCAGTTTTGGCTAAAAATTGGTACACTGGTAGGGTTATTGGGTGCTAATAAAAACCTAATTTTTTTTGACCAGAAGTGATTTTTTTACAGAGATATGAGCGAATATATTTTTCATTTTTTTGCAAAAAAAATTTGAGGTAACTTCGCCCGCATGTATCTTCATATTGTAATTAGAGTCATATTTTTTTTTATTTTGAAGATCGTAATAAGGGCTACCTTAGACGCAAAAAGTACTATAAAAAAATTTTTTAAGTTACTGAAAAATTAAAGTCAAATTTAGATACAAATAGCAGATAAAACGTATCTTTGAATTTTCTAAATTAATTTATAAAATATAGCCCTTAATAATGTTATATGATTAAAAGTTTGGGACCGGCATGACTTTTTAAAAAAATTTATAAAAATTAATTTTTTGCCTTAATTTTGGGACATATTTAGGCCCTTTGCTGCATTACATTAGAATATGCCATTGATAGTATTCAAAAAGCAGGACAGCGCTTATGTTAGACCAAGTGAACCTCAAAACCAAATAAAGTTGAAAATTGTGCCTGTTTTCAAAATCGACCTTCTGGTTACCCAGCCAACCTTTTTTTTAATGTATAACATGCATTTTATAGATTTAATATCGCTTAATAACATATAGTAACCCCAGCTTTTTTTCATTCCATTTTGACGCTTCTACAATAAGAATACCAAAATTTGCCAAAAAACAGCAAATTTTCAGGTGTCAAAAAACTAACGCTAATGTATTCGTCTGTGCAAGCTTATTTTTTATTATTTTTGCATATTTAACTAATAATATTTAGAACTTTAAAATCAGTCAAGATTTGCCTATTTAAGTGTTAAAAAAATAGTATATACGTTATAGAAAAATGTCAAAAAACGAGATAGGAAAATTACAAAAAAATGAGATCATGAAACCATTCCATTATTTTAATTATATTTGTAATTTGTTATATTATTAAAAACATATTCTTGTGTAAAAATTCGTGGAACACATTTAGTTATAAAAAACTTTAGGTCAATCCCTAAATCCATATGCCTATAGAATCAAGTAATAGTAAGAATTCCTCTTTCTTTAATAGGTCTAATGCGTCTTTAAGATGTAAATACTAAGATTGTTGGTTTTTAAACTCTATTAAGGTCGGTTAGATATACATTGTATGCCTTGTTCTAAATACCATTTCAAAAACATATTTGGCATTTGTAAAAATTAGTAAAAAAAGACTGAACGTCTATATTTTATTTATATTAAATTGGGTCTAATATTTAGTTTCATCATTCAAGTTTATTCTGCCCGTTATAATCTTTTGAAGTTGTTAAACCCTAAAACTGACTTGTTTTATGTATTTATAATATCAAAAAACTATATAACTGTGTATCATAAAATACTTATTTTTTTTAAGTTGTTAATATACATAAAAAAAGAACATCTGTTGAATCTCAACATTCTAAATAAGCCAAAAATATTTTTATTTTACTTTTTTTACCAGATTTAACGTTTTTGAGGCTGTTTTATTTAAAAACTATTGAATAAAAGAAAAAAAATTTTTTTTACAAATTTCCTAACCTTAATATTTTTTCTAACTCCCAAAATTTTTTTTATTCAATAAATTTAACAAATTTTTGAATTTTGCCAAGGATAAATATTGAAAATTATGTACAATTTCTAATATTGTTCATCAAACTAAAAAGGACTAGTAAAAGTTAACAAATATAAGCATACAAATTTTAAGTTTTTATTTTTTACACATTAAAATTTTTAAATGGCAAACTTGTTTTTATTTCATTAAGAGCTATGGGTAAGTTAAAAAATGTTGGGGGAAATTTTGTTATATACCGAAGTTTTATGTATAAAATGCATTTTTGAATTTTCAAATTGGTTTTGTAGTAACCCAGAAATTCGGCTTTGTAGATAAGGGTAAAATACTGAAAATTACCATTTTGTTGATCTGAAGTTTCCTTTTTCTTTCCAAATTTAACAATAGTATGAATCAAATACTGTTATAACCAAACATAATTGCCTATGTCTAACTTCTTATATATAATTAAATTTGGCACTTTTAAATATTTTAATATAGTGCAGGGAGCAAATTTTTGTCTGAAAATCAAAAAAAAATACATTTATTTTTAATTGTTTTAAAAGTCATATTAGTTCCATACTTTTTGCATATTAATAATTTCAGCAATTTTTCAAGAAATTTAAAAATCCGTTTTTTCAAAATTTTAAAATAAATTTTTCAAAATAAAAAACACATGCAGGATAGCCCTAAATGTCTTCTTCAAAATAAAAAAAATTAAGTTTCTAGCTATAATACTTTTTCACTTATGACCTCCCAAATTTGCATTAAATGTGAAAATTCACCTTGCGATTTATCTTTCTTTTGCCCCTATCTCCGTCAAAAATCACTTCCGGTCAAAAAAAAATTCCAAATAATAAGTTACCCTTAGATACTAACTCCATGCAAAATTTCAGTCAAATCTAAAGAGATACCCCTCCCGGACTTGTTGGGTTGAGGTGGAATTGACCATACATATAACACAGGTCAACAAATATCAATGGCAGAAGCGTAAAATTTATGAAAACATAAAAGAATGCATTTCCATAATGGCCATGTATATTTTTCGTTTTTCTTAGTTTCTTCCGTCTTTGGCTCCTAAGATCCGTCTATAATGAAAAATGGCCATTGACCAAATTGACAGATCTAAATATACCCTAAAAAGAAAAAATTTTAAATTCTTTTTTGCATATAAAAATCCTTTGTAACTTATATTTTTATTCAAATAATAAAAAATAAATTTTATTAATATATCAAGCTCTTACATTGGCATATAGATAATACAAAATATTTCGCGTCCAAACTTAAATACAACAATCGGTTTTTAATGAAAATATTATTTGAGGTTCGAATTTAACATTACCGAATATCCAAAAATAAAATTTCAATTTATTTTTGAATCTTTTTTGGTTTTTTGACCTTTTTTTTTTAAATTTTCAATGTTTATAACTGACTAACTAAGTTTGATTAGAAAGAACGGTAAACGGATTTGATATTCCCTAAGATGACAGGTTTAATCTCTGTAGTTAACTCATAACTCTCAAAAAATTGTTGACCTGTGTAATATATATGTTAAATTCAACCTAAAGCCAACAAGTCCCGGAAGGTCTGGATGAAATTTTGGGAGGTAGTATCTAAGGGTATCTCATAATTTAGAATCTGATGGACGTGATTTTTGACGTGGGGCAATAGGGGGAAAAACGCAAGGCAAAATTTTACATTTGATGCAACTTTGAAAGGTTATAAGTCATAAGCGCTAGAGACTTTTATTTTTTTTGAAAGAGGACGATAGCTAGGGCTACCTTCCATGTTTTTACTATTTTTTACAATATATTAAATTTATTTACTAGAAGTTTTTTAAATTTTTTGAAAAATTGCTAAAACAGCTTAGTATTCATTATTAATATATGAACTCATTAGTCCGAGAATGACAAGAAATTTTGAGACAAAAATTCGCTCCTTGCACTATAATTAAATATTTAAAAGTGCCAATTTGATTATATTTAAGTATAATAAGTCACACATCGAGGCAATTATATAAGGCTACAACGATTTTATTAATTTGATTAATTATTTATTTTGTAAAAAACAAGAGACCATAAGAGCAAAAAAATTAGTATTTTCTACTAATTTACTCCTACTTGCAAAGCCGACTTTCTGGCAAACCATCATTTAAAAAATGCATTTAATACTAAAACATCGCTTTATTACAAAGTTCTCCCACACTTATTAAACGTACTCATGGCTTTTTATAAAATAAAAATAAAAGTTTGCCAAATTTTTTTAAATTTTAAGCTGTAAAAAATAGAAACTTAAAATTGGTATGCTTACATTTGTTAACTTTTATTAGCCCTTTTAGGATTAATGAACAACATTAGAAATTATACATAATTCCCAATTTATCCTTGTCAAAACTCAAAAATTTGTTGAATTTATTGTATAAAACTTTAGAAGGATGAAAAAATATTAGTAAAAAATTTGGTTTTTTTACTTTGTTTCATTAATTTTCTGGAAAATGAGAGCCCGGAAAACGTAAAATCTGATAAAAAAGATAAATGAGTATATTTCTGGCCTATTAAATATTAAAGTTCAACATAAGTTCTTTTGTTATGCATAACAACAATCTTAAAATAAACGTAAAAAGCCAAATATTTTAGTATACACAATGATATGGTTTTTGGGTATTATAAACACAAAAAACACGTCAGTTTTGTTTAACAACTTAAAAAGATCTGACAGAATTAGCTTTTACACAGGTCAACATATATCAATGTCAGAAGAGTGAATTTTATGAAAACATAAAAGAATGCATCCCCAAGATGGCCTAATCTCATATATATTTTTTGTTGTTTTTTAGTTTCTCCCGTCTTTGGCTCCTTAGATCCGTCTATAGCGAATAATGACCTTTTTTCTCCAAATTCACAGATCTAAATATACTCTAAAAAGAAAATAATCAGAAATTTTTTTTGCATATAAAAATCCCTTGTAACTTACATTTTTATTCACAAATAATAATACATAAATTTTATTAATATATTTAGCTTTTACATCGGCATTTAGATAATACAAAATATTTCGCGTCCAAACTTAAATACGTCACGATATATTATTGGTTTATAATAAAAAATATTATTTAAAGTCTGAATTTAACAATTTAACTATTGTAGATATGCAAAAATAAAATTTCAATTTATTTTTGTTTTCGAATCTTTTTTGGTTTTTTTGACCTTTTTTTATTATAAAATTTTCAATATTTAAAACTGACTAAGTTTGATTAGGAAAAACGGTAAACGAATTTAATATTCCCTAAGATGGCAGGTTTGATCTCTGTAGTTAACTCATAACTCTCAAAAAATTTTGACCTGTGTAATGAATTTCAAAACCTAAATATTAGACCTAATTAAAAATAAATAATATATAGACATTCAGTTGTTTTCTAATTTTTACTAAAGCTAAATATGTTTTTCAAATGGTACTTTGAATAAGGCTTACAATATATATATAACCAACGTTAAAGAGTTTAAAAGCTTACAATTGTATTTTTATTTACATCTTAGTTTCATAACACAGATCAACAATTTTTTGAGAGTTTTGATACTACAGAGATCAAACCTGCCATCTTAGGGAATATCGAATCCGTTTACCGTTTTTCCTAATCAAACTTGATTAGTCAGTTATAAACATTCAAAATTTTAGAAAAAAAGGTTAAAAAACCAAAAAATATTCAAAAACAAAAATAATTCAAAATTTTATTTTTGCATATTCACAATAGTTAAACTGTTAAATTTAAACTTCAAATTATTTTTTCATTAAAAACCGATAATATATCGTGTCGTATTTAAGTTTGGACGCAAAATATTTTGAATTATCTAAATGCGGATGTAAGAGCTTGATATATTAATAAAATATTTTTTCCATTATTTGTGATTAAAAATATAAGTTACAAGGAATTTTAATATGCAAAAAAGATTTTTAATTTTTTTCTTTTTAGGGTATATTTAGATCTGTGAATTTGGTCAAAAAGGTCATTTATCGTTTTAGACCGATCTAAGGAGCCAAAGACGGAAGTAACTAAGAAAAACGAAAAATATATATGAGATTAGGCCATCATGGGGATGCATTCTTTTATGTTTTCATGTAATTCACGCTTCTGACATAAATATTTGTTGACCTTTGTAATAAAGACGCATTAGACCTATTGAAGAAAGAGAAGATATCACTATTATTTGATTCTATAGGCAAACGGGTTTGGGCATTGACCCAAAGTTTTATATACCTAATTACACAGGTCAACAATTTTTTGAGAGTTATGAGTTAACTACAGAGATCAAACGTGCCATCTTAAGGAATATCAAATTCGTTTACCGTTTTTCCTAATCATAGTGAGTGAGTTATAAGCAATGAAAATTTTAGAAAAAAAGGTTAAAAAACCAAAAAAAATTCAAAAACAAAAATAAATTGAAATTTTATTTTTGTATTCACAATAATTGAACTATTAAATTTAAATTTCAAATAATATTTTTATTAAAAACCGATAATATATCGTGTTGTATTTAAGTTCGGACACAAAATATTTTGTATTATCTAAATGCCGATGTAAGAGCTTTATATATTAATAAATTTTTTTTCCATTATTTGTGATTAAAAATTTAAGTTACAAGGGATTTAAATATACAAAAAGATTTTTAAATTTTGTTTCTTAAGGGTATATTTAGATTTGTCAAATTGGTCAAAAAAGGCCATTTTTCGTTATAGACATATTTAAGGAGCCAAAGACGGAAGAAACCAAGAAAAACGAAAAAATATATATGAGATTAGGCTATCATGGGGACGCATTCTCTAATGTTTTCATAATAATCACGTTTCTGACATAAATATTTGTTGACCTGTATAATGTTACTAACAAATATTAAGTTTTCCAAACCATTCTAGGCATCAGTGGCAAAAACAAATAAATAGGCTAGACTTTTAGAAGTTTGGAGATCGGAATATAATTTAAAATATGTATTAGTAAATTTCACATTCGACATTATTTATTGTTTTGGACTATTGAACATTATGTTACAAAGGTCAACAGATTTTTGAGATTTATGAGCTACAAAAAAACCTATCGGAATTTTCAAATTCGTCCATTTTTTCTAATCAAACTTAGTTAGTCAGCTATAATTAAAAAGTTTAAAAAAATGTCAAAAAAAAAGATTTAAAAACAAAAATAAATTGATTTTTTTTGCATATAACAGCTAAACTGTTAAATTTAAACTTCTATTAATATTTTGAACAAATATATCGAGTTGTATTTAAGTTTGGGTGCGAAATATTCTTTATTATCTAAATGCTGATTTAAGAGCTTGATATACTAAAAAAATTTATTTTTAATTATTTGAGATGATTAATATAAGTTACAAATTTTTATGTAAAAAAAAAGGTTATTGCGTTTTTTTTTTAGGGTATTCTCGAGGTCGCAAAATCTGAATTTGGTCAAAAAAGTGCATGTTTCGATATGGACGGATATAAGGAGCCGAAGGCGGAAGAAACTTCGAAAAACGGAAAATATATATGAGATAAGCCCATCATAGGTATGTATGCTTATGTTTTAATAAACTTATTTTTTCCGACGTTGATATTTGTTGACCTGTTATTCAACTGTATCATTTTTATAACACATTCTTAATTTTAAAGGATAATATTACACAGGCCAATAAAATTCATTGAATATTGTTAGAGGCAGAGGCGTACCCAAGATTTTTTGAGGGAATGCCGTTAGGAAAACAAAGGAATGTGTTGTCATATAGGCCTGATTTTTGTTGCATTTTAAACGTTTTACAATTTTGCAAAAGGGGGTGCGCAGTTCGCCCCTTCTCAATACGCAATGATTAAAGATATAAGAATTTGATAAAATACAATCTACATAATATCTTTCTTAAATATATCCGTTTTTCAATTAGTTCATAGCCCACTAGATTCTGAACTATCGCCAAATTATGCAAAATTAACTGTTTTTGCGACTTCGAGAACACTTAAAGACAAAATTAATAAAAAATATCTTTTGAAACTGATATCAAATGTAACTTTAATTTTTTATCTAAAATAATGAAAAATAAAATTTTTAGGTACATCAAGCAAGCTCTTAAATCAACATTTAGGTTAAACATAATATTTTGCAATCCAACCTAAATATGACACTTTGGCTTGAAATAAAAATATAATTTTAAGTAATTTAACAATTTAGCTTTTTTTAATATTTTTTTTAATTTTTTTGTTTTTTTAACATTTATTCAAAATTTTATGTAAAGAACAAGCTTACAAAGTTTGATTAAAAAAAATTTAACAAATTTAAAAACTATCAAAATATTGTTGATCTCATAAATTAGCTCATATATGTCAATTGTCGAACTTAATGCAAACAAACGATCAAGTAACACAGTAGTTTCGTGTGGTGAAACCCCAACATTGTAGATTTAGATTGAGTCTACTTTTACATCCAAGAAAATAATTTGTACTTTTTTAGTATATAAAAACATTTTAACTATTCTGTTATGTTATGTCCCCATAATTCATTACTATCAATTACAAAAAGCGAATTAGGTGGGTAGAGTTAAAGATTTATGTATGGTAAATCGGGCCTAATTATTCTTCCTTTATATAAAATGAAGGTTTATAAATTATAAAAATTGTAAAGAATAAAAACCATTACCTTATCTTTATCACAATTAAGAATAGAGTACGCCGGGTGATAGGCCCCAGTAACCGTTCCGGGGTTTATGTAAAATTTCCCTTCATGCTCAAACGCCTCAAAACAATGCGTATTACCATATATAACAATGTCTGCATTGAGTTGTCGCTGCACAGCAAACAAGGAACTTTTTTCACTCCTTGAAGGTGGGGGAATAAGCTATTAAGTAATTCATATTTAAAACCCATCATCATTCTGCATTTAAGAGCTTTGATTTATAGATCTTATCATATTCAAAGACAAAAACAACAATAAATAGTTTGCCACTTATTTCATCCGATTACCTATTTTAAGATGAATTAGAAAAAAAAATACTGGTGGCCGTTTTTTTTAATCTCAATGGCCCTTTTTTTTATCTATTACCCAAGTCGACAAATATTGTCAGAATAAATGTTTTTGAAAACTGAAATGAATGGATCCCCATGATGGCCTTATATATAAATCTCGTGTCACACTCTTATTGATCATTTACATTTGATTTTCCTGCGCATTCTGATATGAGCCCGTTCAATATGCTCATGATAATCGGTGCTATGGATAAAGAATGCCCGCATTGTAATACGCTCAAATTTAAAAATGGGCCAGCCGGGATGTGCTGGTCAGGAATGCAACTACCTGAAAACCCCCACCTTAACCAATGAACGGTTTACTCAACGGAATTTATCCAGATTCTAACCTCCTAAAGTCAATTCGAACACAATTCATGTTTCCAAATTACATCGTTTTGAGCCAAAGAAAACAATTAGAAATAATGCTGCAAATTGTCAATAATTTAATTCAGCATTCAAAATCAAAGGCCAAATTTATCATAAAATGAGCTCATTGCTGCCAATGCCAAACGAACCACATCAATTTTTACAGGTCTACTTTATGGGCGGTATAAATTTCGGAAGTGCGCTTGCCAATCGCGTGAATGCACGTTGTGACTAATATAACCTCAATTCCCCTTTTGCAAGACGCATCACCGGCGGATGCCCTAGTGAATGAGCGCAATGAATTGTTAAAATATATAAATCACAAATGCACAAATTACAATGTGGTAATCACGCTATTGTCATAAATTATGATAAAAGACCAGTTGGAGAGCACACTCGTAAATTCAATGCACCGGTTGTTATGTTGCTGGAATCATGGTTGGCGATCGTACAGCTGTACGAGATTGTGATTAGGTCCCAGTTTTGTTCGGTCGAACCGATTATATCAAAAAATATTCTGAGCACATTTGGTCAATAAGAAAGAGAAATTAAAAAGTTGGATGCACATTTCAAAGAAAAATCGGATGGAGCCTTAAAGTATATTGAGTTGGCTATGACACCGACCATAACGAATGGACAGCAAAGTTTTACATTCATAAATTCATCTTTTACCTTTATAAATTACTTGAGCGTCGTTACAAACTTTTATAATGAGGGTAAATATTAAAAACTTTTGAAGACCTTTCTTCATAAATGTCGTGCCATAAAAGCACGTTTACATTTATTTTATAATATAGTCGCGGGGAAGAACATGAAGAGGGAGCTAACAAACACGAAGAAGATTTAGCGAAGAGCCTTTGATTTAATTTGTTTTTTTGATTTTATTCATTCGATATTTTTTTTGCGTGATTAATTTGAAATAAATTAAATTATTTTGTAAATAAAATTAAATTGACTCGGCACGACAATAAATATTAACAATGAAATAAAATTATTTGGAAAAGGTGGGGATGGGAGGAGTTTGACCCTTCTACCAAGTCGTATTTATAGTGCTTTACCCAAACTTATGTTTTAATAATTTCTAACCTAAGAATTCCTTTAAAAATTTGCTTGGCAAAACGACGTTTGCCGGGTCAGCTAGTGTTATATATTTTCTCTGTCCCGTAGTTTATTTCGCCTTCGGCGATTTTGCTACGTTCATATCAAGATGCGACCTTGAAAATTTAAGAGAAAAAGGTCAATAATTTTTTTTTAATTTTAACCCGCCAATGGTAGGGTAAAAAATTTGCAAATGCTACAGTGGGGTCCATACACAGCCCAATTTTAAATCCCTATAACTTCAATTTAAAGCTATGAACTTTATTTTTATAATTATTTAAAGAAAAATACGTGCTCTTTAATTATAAACTAATATAAGTTATCTTTAAAATATATTACAAATTTTATTTAATACAAAGAAAAAAAAATCTGAAAAATGGGATATTTTTATTTTTCTATATTACATTAAATAAATCTTGTTAATAAAACAAATGTATCAATTTTATTGATTAAATTTATTTTTTAGGTCTAGTAAAACATTTTAATTAAGATTCATAAAAAAATTGTTATAAAATAAAAATTATTTTTGGCTATTATTCACCTTATGAACTGTATATTTTATAAGGAAAAAACATAATTCCTATCCTTATGATACAATACAAACCTCTTTCATACATAATATGTAAACTATTATTAAAGCATACCTAGAAAATAGGTTGCAACTTTTTCAGATTAAATTTGCATTGAGGCAATATCAGGATTTTCAACATTAAAATTGACAAGGTGAGGTGTTTTTAAACAAATTATGTTATTAAACTTAGACCAAATTTTAGTTATTAGTTTTATTTATTATATATTTAAGAAAAAAGTCACAAAAATTTGACCTATAATAATATTTTTAGAGATATTAAAAATTCAAGATGTGCTGGGATCCACATGGACCCCACAATGTTAAACGCGGATTAAAATCACTTGTAACGAATATTTTTTTATCTCAAACAATGAGAAATAAAATTTGTTTTTACATCAACATTTAGATTATACAAAAAATATGGCACCTAAGCCTAAATAGGATGTAACACGGTTTTAATAAAAATATTATTTAAAGTTTAATAGCAGTTTAGCTGTTTTAAATATTAATTTTTTTTTTCAATTTTGTTTTGTGTTTTATTTGTTTTTTTTTATATTTTTCCAAAAATATAAAAAGCATACATTTCCATGATGGCCTTATCTCATATATATTTTCCGTTTTTGGTAGTTTCTTCCGCCTTAGGCTCCCTAGATTCATCTATATTAAAAAATGCCATTTTTTGACCAAATTGACAGATTTTGTGATCTCAGAATACCCTAAGAAGAAAAAAATTAAGAATCTTTTTTATATAAAAATCGCTTGTAGGTTATATTTATCATCTCAAATAATGAGTTATAAAATTTTTTAGTATAACAAGCTCTTACATCACCATTTAGATAATACAGAATATCCTGCATTTAAACTTAAATAACATGATATATTATTGATAATATTTATTGAATTTAACAGTTTAGCTGTTGTGAATATGCAAAATTTCAATTTATTTTCGTTTTTGAATCTTTTCGTTTTTTTTAACATTTTCTCTAAAATTTTTAATGTTTATAGCTGACTTACTAAGTTTGATTAAAAACAGTAAACGAATTTGAAAATTCCTAAAATGGCAGGTTTAATTTCTGTGGTAAGCTTATAAATTTCAAGAATTTGTTGACCTGTGTTATATATAGTAGTTTATAAAGAGATTTTTGAATGAGCTAACTATTTTATTTAATGGTATGTTTAGGTATTTGATTAAAAATAAAGACACCCTATTTAATATAAAAAATTAAAAAATATTATTTTTAATTTGAATTATGCCTCTAAAAAAATAATACATATATTTTACGCATTTTTTCAAACTCTTTTATCCTAAAATTGATATGTTTTGTGCCCATATATATAATAATTAAAATAATACTTTTTATTTGAATTAAATTTACAATTCAGCAACTCTGTCATAAAAACAGGCACCATTTTATACCATAGTGATTTTTTACACCTTTTCTGTGATTACTAGGTTTATATTTAAGAACTATCAACTTTTATAATTATTTTTCATATACTATTATCCTATTTTGAAATATATAAAAAAATTTGTGGAAAACCATTGGAGTTTGATAATTTATGTAAAGCACCTATTTGCTTTTTAGAAGGTGTCCCTTATCATAAAAATGGTTAAAAAAATAAAATAAGTATCATGGAATAAAAAATATTTAAAAAAAAATTAATTTTTTTTAATTAAAGGTTTTGAATATATAACATGTTTAATTAAATATAATTCATATAAACACGCCATTATGTTTTTTGGTAATTTTGTCATATTTTTCTATATTTAAATGCAAATTTTTTATGCAGTTATTATGGTAAATTTAATACAAAAATTCATTTAATTAATAAAAATATTATGAATCTTATAAAAAGAAAACTTTAATCCTACCGTTAACTTCCTGGCTGTACTTTAAGAAAAAGAAAATCAAAATATAAATTTTTGGTTATGCTGTAATTGTTTAAAAAAGAAATCATATACAATGAATTAACGTAAGATCTCTTTTATAAAAATTTATAAATTTATTTAAAAAAAATTAAGCTGTACAATCAGTTTTCATATCAATTCTTATTTATTAACAATGGTCCCAAAAGGGCAATGCAGAATTAAGGGCACCAAGCTTTTGTTCTTATAATCACATTAAGGCATGGCCTTAGGCATAAAGTACACGCAAATATTTTAATAAGGCACACACACCTTATATTGGCGCAGCTCTGATTTATACAAATCGTTGTAATTAGGTCATGTTTGGCAGGCTGATTACTAATCTGTTTACTAAATTTCCGGCTCACTTATAGTTTAAAAGATATTTGACATTAAAAGTTTAAAAAATGACCGTTTATCGCTTAAAAAACAGCTGATTTTATCAATTAAAAAAAATCCCTTTGGATCAAAGTCAAACCACAGTGTTTTTAGAGCTCCTATATGGCAGATGCTAAAGGGCACAGTTGGTTTAGGGTTAAATTAGGGTTGTGATAGTGTTAGGTTTCATAGATTTAGCCTGCCTAAACTTAAACAAAACTTAAACCTAACATACTCCCTTACAATAACTATAACACTAAACAACACGCCCTAAGGCTAACCTAACCCTATTACTATCAAGCCAATATAAATTGCTATAATTAAATTAAATATTGATTAACCTGATGTCCATGTACCAGACCTATTCTGAATTTATTTACAGTAACAACTTTTTGTTCAGGGTAATCTTCCTAATTATAATTAATCAAACATTAAACAATACATCATCAAAGTCCCCCTTAACAATATGAACATCATTGGCAAGTGTTTTTAGAAAATTAAGCGAGTCCTGAGTACATAGATTACCTATAAAAATATTATATTTACAATTTAGATAAACACAAGAAACATCTATCATACCTGTGCACAATATATGCTGAATTTTTCCTGGCACAAGTAGTTTCAAAAATTTTTCGGGTAAAGCATAACAGCGATAAGGTTTAAAAAAATCGCCTAATAACAAAACGAGCTATAAAATAAAAACAAATATATTTCATTACCATGTGACACCACGTAAAAAATAACGGCTGATATTTGTTCTAAGAATTATATTATGCTACCAGAAGATTTTTTGTTAAGGGCGCGTTTAGACTCATTTCAAATTTCAAATTTTTTAAAATTTTATTTTTTTTTTAAATTTTTTTAAAAACTTTTTTTCTAGAAAAACTATTTAATGGCTAAATACAAAAATAGACGACTTTTAGTAAAAAAGTGTTCAATGTCAAAACGTAAATTTTTAAAATTTTTTATAACGAACTGAGTCTGAACGCGCCTAAAAATAATTTTGCGTGCCATATTATTCACGCAAAGATTTATTAGTAAATATAAAAAACCATGGAGATTTAATATTCTCAGAAAATTTAATTGTATCGACAAAACTTTTTGTTGCATTTTAAAAAATTCGGTCAAAGGCAATCTTAGTGGTAAATCTATATTTATATAGATTTTTATGCATATTTAACTATATCTACTAAAAATTATGCTAGCTTTTAATACTTTTTATAGTTTTAATAGATACACAACAAATTAGCAAATGAAACCAATATTATTCGTAGATCTTGAGTTATTATATTTTTAACTGTTAAATCTTAAATTACATTGTCTCTTTCACATAATTATGATAGCTTATTATACACTCTGTATTAGTTTACATTAATACATAGCAATTTATTAAATAATTAGCAAATTAGGCCAAATTACGAAAAATTATCATTTTTGGTAATAGTTAAAGCAAAATAATTTAACCCAAAAGTTTCCAATGTAACCTACAGGTTACGCCTAATTTGAAGGCCTGTATCTTAAATAGCCACTCAAAATTAAATTTTTAAATTTTATTTAAAAGCCCTCACGCATTAACACCTGATCTTTTTCATTTTATTTCCTCTCATTCCAGTCGTTACTTATCCCAACAAAAAAATTTCACCTTAAGCATCATCATTTTCATTCGAAATTTATTGATACTCATAAGTAAATTTGGTTTTATTATTTTGTATATTTACTATACATTATGAAGATTATTTATAAAAAAAATTTTTTTAAAACCATTATTATTTTTTATTCGCATTTAAAGATGGGCGTCACCTAAAGGTTACAAGAGGGACCTGCTCAATGTAACTTGAGTAGGTTAAAAACTTCTAAATCCACCTCAAATAAACTAAATGATTTTGTCCCTAATTTCATTCCTCTAAATTGTGAACTTTTCATAGTATTAACTGTTATAATATATGATTTTTAGGTCTATTAATGATATTAATGAAGACCTTGATGCCCCACCTAATGAAGAAATTGATGAAATTATAATCATTCCCCCACAAAATGAAGAAGAAACCGATATGGAAAGTGGCAATGAACTATTGTCGATCTTCAACACCTACCCCGATCTATGCTGAACTCATCTGTCGAAGTTGTGAGATCAAACGCTAGTGAAGATTCTCTTGAAATAAATTCTCAGCGGTGGTATGATGACAATACAATATTTAAACCTAGTAGGTGTGGTGATTTAGCCGAAAAGATTATAGCTAATGCAATTGTCTTAGAACAACCCGAAGATTATTTTGAGCAATTTATTAACAACGATGTCTTTTCACTAATCGTTAATATGAGAAATTTGTATGCCAAACAACATAATCACGACCTTAATTTAACAATCCCTGATTGCAAAATTTATATTGCGATCCTTTTTGTAACGGAAGCCCGGTGAACATTAAAATGTTCTGGGAGCTACAATCCGATACTTTTAGCGGAATGGTTTAAAATAGCATGCGGCAAAACAGATTTCAAGAAATTACCCAATTTCTTCATTTGGCCGATAATTATAATTTAAATAACCAGGATAAATTTTCCAAAGTCAGACCTTACCTTAATTTGATTAGATTGACAATTTCAAATACAACAATCCCCCACATATCTATAGATGAATCGATGGTTCCGTATTACGGACACCATACAAAACAATTTATCAAGGGGAAACCCATCAGATTCGGATACAAAAGGTGTGCGGCCACTGCAAGTGAGTATATAGCAACCTTTTGTACCAAGGTTCATCAATAAAAATAGACAAACAAAAAGAATTTGGTCTCGGAGGTTCTGTTATAATTGATTTAATAGAAAAACTACCAAATGAATATAAACCATATTTGATAATTATTTCACTGGGCAAAAATACAATTTTTATCTAAAATAAATGTTGGCGGCACAGGAACAATAAGAGCATACAGAATAAAATCCGTATTAGTTGACCTAAAACTATAAAGCAAGATCGAGGGTATATTTCAAGAAAAAATTCGTTCAACTATGGCAGTTCGTTGGAACGATAATAACATCGTTACAATGCTATCAAACTGCCATGGACTACACCCGATTAACAATATTGACCGAGCTCAAGTTGATAAGACAAGGAAAAAAATTCGTGTACCTTGTCCCTACGTAATTCAAATGTACAATAAATATATGGGCGGCATCGACCGAATTAACCAAAGTATAGATGGCACTAGGATATCATTTCGAGGCAGAAAATGGTATTATTTTCCAATATTTGCTTTTAGAATTGATGCGGCATGCCATCCTTGGCATACATATTGTAAAAACAAAGAAAAATTGACTTTCTGCAATTTTAAAAGAAAAATTGTGCAAAATTATTTTATAAAATACGGAATGCCTGCAAAAAGAGGATTAAACCCTAGAATTGGTCGAAATTTGAATACAACTATACACGCTAGGGAATGCATCCAATGACGATGTGTTGTGTGCGGTAAAGCGACCAGAATTATCTGTAGTTACTGCCAAATGATACTTCATGTTCATTGTTGGTCAAATTTTCATAATATATGATTTATATTTTGTATTATTTAATATGCAATAAAATTTTCAATACATATATGATGTCTTGCCACTCAATGTAACCTGTAGGTGACACCCCATTATTTCCGGAAGTTTTAAATTTTTTTAAGTTTTCTCAACGGAATAGGTTTATTTGACCTTTAAAGACACCCAGAATTTTTTTTGTAAAATTCGGCTGGGCCGAAACATTAGTGGTACCTGTCGGGCTAATTTAACAAACTATGTAAAAAATATTTGTAAATGGCATGGATGTGCAAAACTATCGATAACTTAATTTAGTTAGAGTAACAATTTTTTAACTAAATTTTTTATTAAATTTGAGTGTTAATTATTAATTAAAAGTTAATTATTTTTTATTTTATTGCACAGGTCAACAAATATGAATGACACAACCGTGAATTATATGAAAACATAAAAGAATTTATTCCCATGACGGCCTTATCTCAATATAGTTCGTTTTTCTTAGATTTTTCCGACCTGGGCTCCTTACATCCGTCCATATCAATAAAATGGCCTTTTTATGACAGATTAAGAACACCCTAAAAAGAAGTTTGATAGTTTCATGGCTTCTCTTAAAAAAAAAATTAGAAAAACGGTAAACTGAACAACCTTAAGATGGCACGTTTAATCTCTAAGTTAGGTTAAGTTCTGTGTAATGGTGATTGCCGCGATATTTTAAAGACCCACTAGTAGACAAAAATGTTTCTGTCGTGTCCAACCGACCCGTCAATTGATAACAATTTTTCAGCTCCCCAATCTTATCCCATCAACCAAATCTACAAATTTAGACCAGCCCAGGCTAATTGATAAGAAACCGGACCAAAAAAATAAATAAATTTTTAGACCGAATTTTTTTTATATTAATTATGAACCTGGCCAGAGATAAATTTAAAACATATATATCTAAAATAGGACTATAATTATTATGCTATGAAAAGTATAAGGTAAACAGTTTCCTCTTAGGTTGTGTATTTACTAAATTCTATTCCGTCCAAAAGATAAACCTTTGGATTTGTAAACCCTTTCCGGGGTCCAGTTTTGTTACATAAACAAATAAATTAGATCAAGGTTGCTAACAACACTATTTTTAATACCGGGAACCGTTTCTGGTCAAATTATATACACCTGTTACATTCATCAAAAATATACAAAAAAAAAATGTCCAAAAAATAAATATTCAAAAACTAAAAAATTGATAATTTTACATATAAATAAAACAACTAAAATGTCGATTTTAAAATAATATCTCTAATTCAACTCGATTAAAAGTAGTGTCAATGCCGAATTCTGCTATTTTTCGAATTTCTCGTAATTGAAGGGCAAAATCCCGATTTATTTTTTGGAGAAAATATTGTAAAAAATTCGCAGTTTCACCTAGTCTTGTTTATAAAAAAACGGACATATAATAAAATGATAAAAATAGAGCTCACATAAGTAACACGTGTCGATAAATTTAAACAAAAGCAAAAACCATATGAAGCAAAAAATATGTCTTTACTAGTAGATCATAAAATCCTTTGTTTATTTTTTAATTAACACAATATTTGTAAATCCTTCAATTTCGAGAAAATGACAAACAAGAATATTTTTTAATTACAATTAATCTTTTCCCTTTTTATAAAAATAATGTTCAGAAAATAAAAAATTTTATAATTAACGTCCACATTTAGAAATAAGTTTCGCGTTTAACCAGTAATGGTTTATATTTTAACTTGATAAAATAAAAATATCAGATAAAAATTAGTTATTTCATATAAATAAATTTTTTTCTCAAAATTTCCAAAAATTGAAAAAATGGAATTATGCATATAAAATAAGAATAACAGTTTATTTAATTTGATCAAACATGTATATTACAAATTTGTTAAACTATATTATAATTTAAACCAAAGATTATTATTTTTTAATCAGAACAAAACTTCTTAAAATCAAGGTTAGGTTTGTTTACATTTAGTTAACAATTATAACCAATATTTGATTGCTAGGATGTATAAATTATATTTAATCAGTTAAAATTTATTATTATATTGAAATAATAGGATTCGCTTGCGAGATACGTTGTGACGCACACGAATATTCGCCACCCTCAAGATTTAATTGCTTTACAAAGTCTTCAATTTTGTGGATGCAACTAAGCTTCACATAAACGTATATTGTGCGCTCAAAGCCCGCTAAAATGTTTTAGTTTATAAAAGATGTCACAATTAAATTCATATCAGTTTCCCTTATAAAAATACCTAAATTATTATATAAATTACATGTAATTTAAATTTCGGATTTAGATATATAAATATTAAATAGCCATATGGCAAAAATTTTTTTTTATGAAGGTAAATATACTGCAGTTCTAGGCATTGTAATTTTTAAAAATGATTCAAATAAATTGTAAATTTGTATTGGACTAAAATTGTTAAAGTTTATAAAATTTAACATAAACAAACAAGGGTTAAAGTGAAAAAAAAGTAATAAAAATTAAATTATTTTGTCGTAGTCATGCCGATGAAACAAAGTGGCACACACCTACCTTGAAATCAGTAATAAGATGTTGGGCATTAAGCATGCCCTTCTTTCTTAAATTGCTTGTCATTTTTACACAAAGTTTGGAAATTATTCAATTATTACACTTTCATTTATAAATTTCATCCTTCTTTTAACAAAGGTTTGTATTTCGCTTTTATGAGTATTACACACATGCCTTATGAGAGGCATTTTGTATGAATGTCTAAACGCCATTAACGCGCTAAGGGTAGATTTACAATTAAAAAAGTAAAATATAATAAGGCACACCCTTGATTTGAATATAGGTATATGTATTGTTTAACTTAAAGTTAACCGGAGCGTGATCCTCCGGCCTGGCCCACCTGCTGGTCGGATGAAATTGGTATTGCAACTTTGGCCCGGCCCGCCCCGAAACTACAATTAACAGCCGTGAAATATTGTATATTTCGAGCTATAAATTTGCTATATATTTTAAACAAATAGTCTATGTCGAAATATTAGACTGTGCGAAGTAATAAAATAATTGTATATTTTAATTATTATAAATAGCTGAAAGCAATTGATTAAATATCAGTCCGGCCAAAAATTAACCCACCCAGCTTTCGACGTCTTTGGTTCACAGTATAATTAAAAAGGGACGATAAACGTTTGAATAATTTTAAGCAATTATAATTAACTTTAGTCCATTTTTTTTTCTTTCACGAATGTAAGCTGGGAAAATTGTAACGAGAATGTTATAGTGGGTTCCATACGAACCCCAATTTTAAACCTCTATAACTTTAAAAGTCTTTAGCTAAAAACTTGATTTTTTTAAATGTTTTGAAGAAAAATACGGGCTCTTTAATTATAAACTAACAAAACACAGGTCAATCAGAAATGTAAATTTTATGAAACATAAAAGAATGCATTCCCATAATGGCCTATCATATGTTTTTCGTTTTTCTTAGTTTCTTACGTCTTTGGCTCCTTAAATCCGTCTATAACAAATGGCCTTTTTTGACCAAATTGACAGATAATATACCCTAAAAATAAAAAATTCAAAAAATCTTTTTTTGCATATAAAAATCCCTTGTAACCTATATTTTTAATCACAAATAATGAAAAATAAATTTTATTAATATATTAAGCTCTTACATCGTCATTTAGATAATACAAAATATTTCGCGTCCAAACTTAAATACGACACGATATATTATCGGTTTTTGATGAAAATATTATTTGAAGTTTGGATTTAACAGTTTAAATATTGTGCATATGCAAAATTTTTTGTTTTTAAATCTTTTTTGGTTTTTTGACCTTTTTATCTAAAATTTTTAATGTTTATAACTGACTAACTACGTTTGATTGGAAAAACGGTAAACGGATTTAATATTCCCTAAGATGGCAAGTTCGATCTCTGTTGTTAATTCATAACTCTCAAAAAATTGTTGACCTGTATAATTTATCATTAATGTATATCGTAATATTTAACACTATAGAAAAAAAATTAAAAAATTTGTATTTTTAAATTTTCTATTTAATAAATCTTGTCACACAATTAAATTTATATTATTAATTGAATCGTGTTTTTAGGTCTAGTAAAACATTCTAAGAAAGATTCAAGAAACAAAATGTAATAAAAAGATTTATTTTTAGCTTATTCTTGCCTTAAAAATTTGAATTTTCATATAGAAAAAAAATTATTTCATATCATTATTATACAATACAAACATTTTATATACTTAACAAGTAAAACCTTAGTGGCAATTTTACAATTTTAATTTTCTTTGAGGCAATGTCATGGTTTTCAACATTGAAATTGACAATGTGTAGTCCAAACGAACCCCAATAAAATTTTTAATTTTTATACAAATTTTGTTATTAGACTTAGACCAGATTTTATTTACTAGTTTTGTTAAATATATATTTAAGAAAAACAAAAATTTAGCCAATAATTATAAAATTTTTGAAGATTTTCAAAATTTAAAATGTGCTGAGGTCCATGGATCCCACAGTGCTAATCGCGGGTATTTTGGGGCGGTCTTTATTAGAAATAAGATCATAACACTGTGCAACAAATTTCAGGCAAGTATGAAATACTAGGTCAAATTAATATGCTGATTTTAGATATGGCTTCATTTCCACTCGACGTCTAGTTTTTATTAAATTTTAGGTCTGAGTCGTAAAAAAGTGCCACTATTTGGTGTCCTATAGCTCGGCCTAGGCCTGATAGAATCAAACAATTTTAGATTTTTTTAATTCCACCAAATTTATTTATTTAATATATTTTTTTAAAATTGTTAAGGCTTATCATAATTTTTGTTGACTAATTCAAACATCTTTAATTTTTAAAATTCTACCCCTTAAACGAGCTTAATGCTAATTTTAAAGAACCCATTTTATTATTCGCCCAAAGATCAATATTCCGCCCTTTCTTACTTAATTATCCCAAATGTCCTTTAAATTTTTAGCTTTGATTGAGAGAAAATTAAAAAAAAATTTAAAATTCGTCTTAAATTCCATATTGTAACCAAATAAACTATAAATCGAGCAAAACTTGATAAAAATCATAGTGGCACCAAAATGAGTATACCACAGGTCAACAATTTTATGAGAGTTATGAGTTAACTACAGAGCAAAAAAATTCAAAAACAAAAATAAATTAAAAGTTTTTTTTTGCATATTTTCCAGCTAAACTATTAAATTCAAACTTCAAATACAACTTTTATTAAAATCCGATAATATATCGTGTCGTATTTAAGTTTGGACACGAAATATTTTGTATTATCAAAATGCTGATGTAAGAGCTTGATATACTAAAAAATTTTATTTCTGAATATTTGATATGATAATTGTAAGTTACAGGGGATTTTTATATGAAAAAAAGATTCTTTAATTTTTTCTTTTTAGGGTATTCTCGATCTGTCAATTTGGTCAAACAAGGCCATTTTTTCGATATGGACGGAAGTAAGGAGCCGAAGCTGGAAGAAACTAAGAAAAACGAAATACATATAGATAAGGCCATCATGGGGATATATTGTTTTATGTTATAAAATGTTATTTAATAAATATAAGTTACAAGGGATTTTTATATAAAAAAAAAATCTTATTATAGGTATCTCGAGGTTGCAAAATCTGTTAAAAAGGCCTTTTTTCTATATGGATGGATCAAAGGCAGAAGAAACTAAGAAAAACGAAAAATATATATAAGATTAGGCCATAATGGGTATGCATTCTTTTATGTTTTCATAAAATTCATTTACTTGACATTGATATTTGTTGACCTGTGTATAGGCACTTATACTTCCCTGGAATGTCCAGTGTTGAGTTTGATATATTTTCTTTTATAGGTTGCTTATTCAAACCAAAGTAAAGTTATTCTAAAAATTTTTATTTTCCGCTTGACGGTGATATACCAGCTATGACGGAAGAATTAAGTCGGCATACTAGATAAGTATAATTATATTAGCCGCATACTTTTATAAAATTAGGGGTATAAGTTTGAAAGCATACAATAAAATATTATTTTAATCGTTTTAACTGAAAGCAAAGCAGACCCACCTTTGTATGATTAAAATTAGAAAGTTCTTGATAATTATAAGTTAACTTAAAAATAAAATCTCAACTCTATATCAAATCTTACATTGTCAATGCATGAATTGGTTGGCTAGTAAATTAACCCGCAAGCGAAACTATAACAGCAAACCAATACCTTAGATTATGGGAACTTTAAAAATTCTGGCGCCTGCGAAACATAAAAATATTTTACCAAACGTAGGTAAAGGATAGGTTACTTTATTAAAAAATTTATTTATTGTCAAACAATCCACGCAAATGCGTAATTTTTTATTTCCTTTTGAATGGGTACCAAAAGAATAGCCCAACCACTATTTTCGACCGATCTTAACACTCCTAACCCTTGCCAATCTTGTAATGCAGATTTTAAAAAAGTCACTCGTACGACGTAACAAGCGGTCATTATGATAAAGAGCTTATCAGTCAATTCGGATTCCCCAAACCCATTGTGACAGACATCGGTACTGATTTTACAGCCCAAGAAGACATTCTGTGATAAATGGATATAGCTAATCTTTACTCTACTATATCACCCTGGTTAAAATGGACTAGCTGAGAGACCGGTTGAAATGTCTAAAAGATGGCTGAAATTACAACAATATGAGAAAGCTGGAACATGGCTGTCTTTTTTTAATTACCTTATAAAAGGTTTATGGTCAGCCCACAATTTGAATCTTTAACCAATTAAGTTTTCCCTACATCTCTCTAAGCAAAAATGAATGGCAAAACATTCTTATTCTATTGTTGAGTACCTAGTTTCTGGATTACGAAATATACGTAAAAAACAGAATTGGCCTATTTGTTGTAATGTACTTTTGTAAAAGTCTACCATCGACTTCATGTGTAAAAACATCCACTGCTAAAATTAGTGGGCGGTCGGGGTTAAAACTTGCCAAGACTGGCGTATTAAAAAGACTTTTATTGAATTTAAGGACTTATTTGAGGGTTAGGATTATTGAATGGTATAAAATTTAGGTTGTTTTACCGGACGCCAGTCTAATTTCCTTACGTCCCGCAGGATACCATTTGCTGGATGAAGTATAATCAACATTACAAGATTGAGGGTTAGGAGTGCTATGACACAGGTCAACAAATATCAATGTCAGAAACGAGATTGTTATGAGAACATAAAAGAATGCAACCCAATGATGGCCTAATCTCATATATACTTTTCGTTTTTCTAATTTTCTTTCCTTCTTTGGCTCCTTAAATACGTCTATAACGAAAAATGGCCTTTTTTGACCGAATTGACAGATTTAAATACACCCTAAGAGGAAAAAATATAAAAATCTACTTTGCATATAAGAATTCCTTGTAACTTATATTTTTAATCACAAATAATGGAAAATAGATATAATATTTAAGCTCTTACATCGGCATTTAGATAATACAAAATATTTCGCGTCCAAACTTAAATACGACATGATATATTATCGGTTTTTAATAAAAATGTTATTTGAAGTTTGAATTTAACCGTTTACCTTATGTGAATATGCAAAAATAAAATTTCAGTTTATTTTTGTTTTTAAATCTTTTTTGTTTTTTTTTTTGACATTTTTTCTAAAATTTTCAATGTTTATACCTGATTAACTAAGTTTGATTAGGAAAAACGGTAAACGGATTTAATATTCCCTAAGATGGCAGGTTTGATCTCTGTAGTTAACTCATAACTCTCAAAAAATTGTTGACCTGTGTGATCGGTCAAATGTAGTGGTTTGGTTATTTGTTACCCATACAAAAGGAAAATACAAAATTCGCATTTGCGCGGATTTTCGTTTGACAATAAATAAAATTCTTGGAAAAGTATCCTATCCCTTACCTAGGTTTGATATAATAATTTCACGTTTCGCAGGCGCCAGATTTTTAAGCTACTTAAATTAGCATTAACGAAGAAACGTGTCAAGGTTTTAATATTAAATATGCATATACGTCTATTTCAATTTCTAAGACTTCCCTTCGGCCTCTCTGCATCGGCACAGATATTTTAAAGGGCAATGTTGCTATTATTGGAGACCTACTAGATGACATTCTTGTCATTGGCCGAAGGATGCAGGAACACAATGAAAGACTTTTTACCGCATCATGTTGCATCTAGGAAAAGGGAATGAGATTAGGTCGAGACAAATGCTTCTTTCTTTTGAAAAAAAGGTTATTTAGGACATGAAATTAGTGCGCAAGGCAATAGATTTTTAAATAAAAAGACGGAAGCCTTGACAAAAATAAGAGATCCTAATAATAAAGCAGAACTTTTTTCACTTCTCGAAATTTATATTATTATGGTAGGTTAATTCCAGACTATAAGAAAATTTCTGCACCACTTTAAAAATTTTGTATAAAGGATGTTCCTTTTATCTGGGATTTACACCATGAAAAATTCGAGTCGGCGAAGAACAATATAACTTATCCGCCAGTCTTAGCAAGTTTTAACCCCGACCCACCACTAATTTTAGCAGTGGATGTTGTTGTTGTTTATTGCCCCATAGCAGTGGATGTTACACATGAAGTCGGTGGTACACTTACAAAAGTACAATAATATAAATAATTCAGTTCTTTTCAGGTATATTTCGTAATCCAAAAACTAGCTACTTAACAATAAAACAGGAATGTCTTGGCATTTAATTCGGCTAGAGGAATGTAGGGAATACCTAATTAGTCAAGGGGTCAAAGATTCACAGTTTGAACTGACCATAAACCTCTCAAATTAAAAAAAGACAGTCAGCTAGGACGCAAACATTTGTAATAATAAGTTGAGGTATACGAGCATCATTCCGACTTTTTTCCCCATTAGGAAATGGCTTGCTTGTTAAGGCTTTGCCACTCTTCCGACTCTACAGCAGGCCTCACAGAGTTAAATGAGAAACACGCGCAAGTAACCTAGGTTTCTAGGCCAAAGCTCTCAGGAAAATGGACGGTTTGGGATTCGTTACGCCACCCAACTACTAAAACGTTGCTTCGCTTAAGGTCGTCCGACCTAATTGTAATGAAGCTTAAATACATACCTCGTAAATACATATTGTTTGACCTAAGTTCCTTTATACTATATACCTTGGTTAAATCAATAAAGTATTCAGCTAATTAACCTAAGGCAAGTAGGACTATCAATAGAAAAATTGGTGTCCAAATAAAATAAATCATATGCATTGCAACTTCAACTTTATCTTTGTTGAAAGTTCGTTTAGCTGTTTTAGTTAGTAATTGAATTTTAACTTGATTCAAGCGCAGAATAACTAAATTTAAACAGTAAATTGTATTATTTATAGCAGACTATTATGTGGAGATTTTCAAATATGTTTACCGTTCCTTCTAATCAAACTTTTAGTCAGCTCTAAATATTAGGAACCAAAAAAAAACAAAAAAAATTCAAAAACAAAAATAAATTGAATTTTTTTTTTGCATATTAACCACAGCTAAACTGTTAAATTTAAACTTCAATTTTATTAAAAACCGATAATATATCGTGTCTTATTTAAGTTTAGACGCGAAATATTTTGAAATGCTGATGTAAGAGCTTGATATAGTAAAATAATTTATTTCTGATTATTTAAGATGATAATTATAAGTTACAGAGGATTTTTATATGCAAAAAAGATTTCTGTTTTGACCAAAAAAGGCCTTTTATTCGATATGGACGGATGTAAGGAGCCGGGTAGAAACTAAGAAAAACGAAACATATATATGAGACAAGGCAATAATGGGATATCCTTATATGTTTTCATAAAATTCACTTTTCTGCCATTGAAGTTTGTTGACCTGTGTAATTAAAAATAAAGTAAATGTTTTTATAAAGCATAAATTTAGCCCGCATCGTGCATGTGGGGTATTGGTACCCCAGCACTTTTTAAAATGATAGAAATTTTAATTATAACTATTTAAGCTTAATATTTTTTTAACATATTAATCCTTTAAATAAATTTGGGGTATCCAAGTACTCCACTTTGATTTTTAAAAAAATGCATGGCCTTTAATAAGTAACAAAATAATATTTACTTGTCAGGTCATGGAAAATACATTAACTAATAATGCTTTTTTATTAAAATATTGATATGAAACCTTATTTGTATAATAATTTATTTATATTTAGTAGTATAAGCTAGTGCTCATTATCAATTTTCATGCAATTCTTATATTTTTATGTTTTTTGGCAAACTATGCTTAAACTTAACTTTAAATTAATTATAATTTTGCCGTATTGTTAGGTTTAATTCTATTCTGTCCAAAATTTCAAAAATTGCCTGGTAAATTCTATTTTGATTACCTATAAATGTTTTTTAAATGTATAATAAAATAATTAGAATATATAGGTAATACACAGGTCAACAAATATCAATGACACAGCCTTGAATTTTAAAATATAAAAGAATTTATTCCCATGATGGCCTTATCTCAGATATATATTTCGTTTTTCTTAGTTTCTTCCGGCCTTGGCTCCTTACATCCAATAGCCTTTTTTGACCAAATTGACAGATCGAGAGTACCCTAAAAAGAAAAAATTTAAAAATCTTTTTTTCATATAAAAATCCCTTATAACTTATATTTATCATATCAAATAATGAGAAATGAATTTTTTTAGTAAATCAGGCTCTTACAGCATTTAGATAATACAAAATATTTCGCGTCCAAACTTATATACGACACAATATATTATCGGTTATTAATAAAAGTTTTATTTGAAGTTTGAATTAAACAGAGCTGTTGTAAAAATGCAAAAAAAAATTCAATTAATTTTTGTTTTGAATCTTTTTTGTTTTTTTGACATTTTCCAAAATTTTCAATGTTTATAGCTGACTAACTAGTTAACGGTAAACGGATTTGAATCCCTAAGATGGCAGGTTTGATCCAGGCCCGATCCTAGCTTTTCCAATTTTGGGGTAGTGGGGGGGGGGGGCAAAAAAACTTGTGGGGGGCAGAAAAAAAATTTTGCCGCCTTCGGTCACGGCAAAAAATATACATGTACACCATTTGAATCCATGTTCAAACTTTTATTATTAAAAATGTGGCCTCATAACTCGACATTGTAGAGCCAAACAACAAACTTATAGAAAAATCATAAGTAACACATTTTTGTCATTATTATGTTTCTTTATTAATTTTTTTTTGCTACGTTAATTTCTTTAAATAATGAATTTTTATCAATATTACTTATTTTTAAAAGAGGCTCTAATTCATTTATATCTATAAAAAAGGATAATCAAATTTATAAAGAGAATTTAGAGATTCTAAATAAATATTATCGGTAAAAATCTATTATTAAAAGAATCAACAAATAAATCAGCAATATTAAAATACTTTTTAATTTATCATTAATTTTTAAATTATTCTCAAACTTAAGAGTAGAAAATAAATAAAAATCAGAAAACTCTTATGGTTTAGTTTTTCTTTTATCTATAAATAAAGTATTGTCATTTAAAAAAGTATTATATATATATCAAAAGAGTTTTTAAATAAATCTGTAAATGTATTTGGATTTCTTAATTGTTTAATTTCTAACAAACAAGGTGTATTAAATCAAAAGTTTTAGAAACATAAATCGTTTTGTATTAAATTTGATCATTAATTGTTTTTAATAAATAAAATAATTTTTCAAATAATAAAAACAAAAAAATAAATTGATGATTATAAATATGGTCAAAAAACCCCGACACTTTGGCCCTGTGACCTAAGGATATAAAAACTTTTTTATTTTTAATATTTAAAAGAATATTCAATATTTTTATGTGATATTTTTAAAAAAAATGGCGTCTTAGTGACCACACCACCGATGGGGTAACAGCTGGGGTATGGTCCCGCATTCACTTACTTCCTTGATTGCATTATGTTGTAAAAATTTATGAAGGGAAGAAAAAATATCAAAAAAATCTTTCCCTTCACTTATTTCAAGACAATCTTTTACAACAAGATGCAATTGGTGGTTAAAGCAGTGAATATACGGACATGGCGTCCAGCCATTTTGCTTAGAAATACTTGAACACCACCTTTTTCCCCGGACATTACGTTCTCCACATCGTAGCATTGTGCGATCAGGTTTTTTGGTTCTAGATTATATTCTAACAAAAGATTGTTGACAAGTGAGTAAATTTCTTTGGCATTAGATTTATGAATTGCTTTTACAAATATACAGCTTTCTGTAATATCATATTTTTCTATATATCTAATAACAACAGAAATAATTTCTGTGTTAGTTAGATCTCTTTAGCAGAAGTGTTGATATGAATGAAAACACGTTTTAAAAGAAGTAAATATTTTATAATAACAATTTTTAGATATTTTCAGGGGAACAAATTTAATTTTATGGGGGTGGAAGGGCAAAAATAAAATTTATACGTATTTGGGGGGGGGGGGGGGGGGGGGGCAAAAATAAAATTTGTATTTGGGGGGGGGGGGGGGGGCAAAGTAATTTTGGGAGGGGGGAACTAAAATCAATATTAAGAGTTCAAATAAATTTATTCTGTTTAAGTTATGCAAACAAAGAATATATTTGTAAACATTATATTAAAAAAGGCCAGAAATATCCTAAAATATTTTTATATTAAATATCACAAAGGGCTGTTTCCTTAAAAAATAAAGATTTTGAGGAAGAATTTAGATTTATGAGTTTTTTACCCATTATTTTTTTCTAAGTTAATTATTGAAATTTCCCATAGTGTCACCCATGAGCTCAAAAATATAATAAAAAAATTGTTTAAGAAGAAATTTCCAATTATCACCTTTATGCCAAAACAAATAATATCAATTACAGGGATGAATAGGAAAGCTAAGGAGGAGAATAACTTAGAATGCCACAAATTATACAATTTTCCATATCAGGGTAGATATTGGGGTAAAATAAAAATATGCAGTTTTTCACAAATTAGAGAGAGGGAAAAATAAAAATTAAGAAATATTGAGTAATTACAATAAAGAGATTTAATTTGACACCAAAAATTCAACTGTGAATTCTTTTAAGGATAAAAAATGCATTATTTTTAAGGTAAATAATTGTAAAATTAACATATCACATTTAATAGCTAAATTCTGAATAAATTACCAGAACCCAATGTGCAAATTTAGGGAGTATTAAATTTAGCATTCCTAATAGTTTTAAATTAAATAATTAAAAAAAAAGTTATGGCATTTTTTTTAATCCTAAGGGGTTGGTAAAGACTTTTCAAGGGCAGTGTTAGTTATTAATGCCCTAAAATAGTTATAAACCATCCTAAACAGGCCTAAAATTATATAACATTCATTTATTAAATGGCCAAACTTGTAGAAGATGTTGGTGGATGAAAAGCTTTTACATAGGCATATCCAAGATCATTTAATAAATATGATTTAAAATTTTGAGGCCTAAATTTCAGACTACTATAGTTTTTCTTGATCTAATAAAGAATATAAATATACATATAGATATAAAATGTTAAAATTACAATCAAAACTATATGAATAAATTGTGAATGATTAAGAACCTTTTTCTTAGCCTTTTTATAACTAGGCCAATCTTGAGGCTCAAATATAAAAATTCCCCCTTCTTTGAGCTGATAAAATATTCTCTGCAAAGTCAATATCAAACCAACATCTCCCCAATTTAAATGAATCCATTTTGATATTGAAAGAAACAAAACAACCTCAAATTCAGGCAACTGCAAATCTAAAAAATCCTTTGATTCAAAAATATAATTTGCCTAAAGATTATCATTGTAAACAATTACTCTCTGAAAAGTTATATTATTGGGATATATTTCTCTTGATGTTTTGGAATACAAAGGAAACAAATAATTTTTTGATAAATGTGTATGCATTAATTTTGGTTTTTTATTAATAATTTTATTTTGATCTATTTCTTTCAATAAATCATATTTGGCTTTTTTGATTAAATTTTGATCAATATCAATACCAACAATGGTCAAAGGCTTAAAAACTCTTGCTAAATACCTGGTCACTACTCCAGAGTTACAACCAATATCCAAAACCATTTTTTTGTAAATCCAATTTTTATTAAGTATAACTAGGCGAGGATCAACTAATTTTTGAGATGATATTCCTTTATTTCGATATTTATAATAAGATGGATAATTTCCATAAACATAAATATTACTGTTATATTTATTTTGCACTTGATTATTCAATGAAATAAAGGTTTTATGATCTTCTTTAATGATATTTAACGAATTTTTTAGCCTAGTGATATTCAAGTCGGTTCGTTCATCCTTATCTTTATAAACATCTTTATTAATTTCTGATTGCAAATTTAAAGGATCATCCAGATTTAAAATATGTGGGGGTAAAATTACGGGATCTTCAATAATTTTAGAGAATCCATGACTATCTTGCTCATTCAAGCTTTTCAGATTCAAAGGATCCTCGAAACTACCACCTTTAATAAATTGTCCCTCATTTCGAATTTTCTTTCTAGCTCCATAAATGCTCATTTTCAGTGAGTTTTCAGATGTAGATTGTCTTGTTACAATCAAATAATTTTAAATTAAGGTTTTGTAAACGCTCAAAAAGTTAAATTGTATATTAACAATAATGGGTTATATATTTTTGTAAAAATAAGGCATGGCTTAATAAGTGCCACTGCTGGTAGCGCCAAATGAAAATTAGTGTGGTAGATATTATTAAAACATTAATTAAAATATAGAGTTAAAAACATTTAATTTGCGGCATATATCTAGACAGTTAGCTAGCGTACCATGAGAAAAAAAGTAAAGGATGGGGCACTTGTAAAATGTTTAATGTAATGAAATATTACCTATATGACAATATAACACACCTCATCGTTTTTCTCTCAGGTCTCCTATCCTTAGACCTTTAAAAAAAGCTTACGCCTCTAATTCTTACATTAATAAGGTAATATTTCTTAGCATTTAAATATATTAAATTTAGTTAAACGTAGTAATAATTTAAATTTTTAAAATTGGTTAATATTATTTAACCTCCGGATAAATAAGTGCATAAGTAACCGGCCAAACGCAATATCCATCCGGCAAAATATTACTTGGGCTTGACCTTCCAACGCATATATTCCGCCGGTGGAATATTTCAAACATATAGTTAACGTCCAAAACTTATTTTGGCCGGCGGAGTATTTTAACTTGAAATCAGCATCCTTATAAATCGCTGGTAAAACTATTTGAACATAACGTACTAAAATTTACTTCCGCCCGCAGCTTTGCCCATTTTAACAAATAAACTACCTTGCAATTTATTTTTTTAAATTTTATACAGGATTTAATTTAAACCAAGTTAAGGTTAGTGTTATAATAGTGTTTAGAATTAACTGCTAATCAAGAGGGCGCATTTGCGCTAGTGTATACTCAAAAAGTAAAAACTGAAATCCCGCAATTGTTTAAATTCCAAAGTGCATTAATGAATGCTAAGGGCGCAATTTTTTCCTGCACTTAAAAACGCCCCAAGATTTTTAAAAGAACATTGAGGTATCTCATATTGCGTTTATGACTTTAATCCACGATTAGTACTGTGGGGTCCATACGGACCCCAGCACATTTAGAATTATGAATGTCTTCAAAAATATTATATATTATGGGCTAAATTTTTTTAACTTTTTTCTTAAATATATAATTAACAAAACTAGTAATTAAAATTTGGTCTAAGCCTAAAAATATGTTTAAAATTTAGAAATTGAATTGGGGTTCATATGGATCCCACCCTCTCAATTTCAATGTTAAAAACCATGTTAATGCTTCTATTTAAATTTAAACTTAAATAATTACAACCTTATATTCCAATAATTTTTTAAATACTTTTCATTATTAAGTATACAAAATATTTGTATTGTATAATAATAATATGAATTATCTTATTTTCTTTTTAAAATATCTAGTTTTTATGGTAAATAATAGCCAAAAATAATTTTATATATCAAAATATTTTTTTTCATGACTCTAAATATGTTCTACTAGACGTAAAAACACGATTTGATCAATAACATTGATACATTTAAATTATTGAAGGTAATAAAGAAAAATAAAAATTTTCAATTTTTCAGATTTTTTTCTACTTTGTGGCAAATAAAATTTGCAATATTCATTAATAATAACTTATATTAGTCTATAAAGAGCCGTATTTCTCAAAATAAAAAAAAATAAAGATCATAGCTTTATACTCTTAAAGTTATAAAGGTTTAAAATTAAGGTCCGTATGGACCCCACCATAGCATTCGCCTTACAAATTTCTCACCCTACCATTCGCAATTTAAAGCGTGCAAAATTTAAATTACATAAAAATGTCTCAAAAGCACAACGAGTAAATTAAGTGTCGCACAGAAAGGCGCGCAATAAAGATGTGATTTAAAGTTCAAACCGGGCCATATACCGGCCTGGCCGGCCAGATGTATTTTCAATTTTAGCCCGGCCGGGCCCGAATATTGTTTTTCAAATGGCCGGGAAACGAATTTAAAATTAAAGCACGACAATTATTAATCAAGCTAAAAAATATTTGTTTAAAAATTTAGAATAAAATCCCGAGTGTAAAAGTAATTCTCTTCATCGTATGATTAGAAATTTATTATTTTTAGTTCTCGCTAATAATTAAGTGCAAGTATATAAAACGGCCTTTTTTAATTTAAGCCCGGCCCGCTTGGACCGTTGTCAAATATTGGCATGGCCTGGTCCGGCCCGTTTATCAGGCGAGTGCCGTCACCGGGTTGGACTTTCAGATCTTGACTTTACTCTAATGTTTGTAGGCAAATCTTTAGTGAAAATAATATAACAAAGAGGTGTCGAAGACTTTTAAGCAAAATAAGGTGCTATGAATAAACAGGTCAATAAATATCAATTTCAGAAACGTGAATTTTATGAATACATAAAAGAATGCATCTCCATGATGGCCTAATTTCATATATATTTTTTGTTTTTCTTAGTTTCTTTCGTCTTTGGCTCCTTAAATCCGTCTATAACGAAAAATGGCCTTTTTGACCAAATTGACATATTTAAATATACCCTAAAAAGAAAAAATTTAAAAATCTTCTCTGCATATAAAAACCACTTGTAATTTATACTTTTAATCACAAATAATTTAACTAAATTTTATTAATATATCAAGCTCTTACATTGGCATTTTGATAATGCAAAATATTTCGCGTTCAAACTTAAATACGAAACGATATATTATCGGGTTTTAAGGAAAATATTGTTTGAAGTTTAAATTTAACAGTTTAACTATTATGAATATGCAAATATTTTTGAATCTTTTTTTTTGGACCTATTTTTCTAATATTTTTAATGTTTATTACTGGCTAACTATGTTGTATTAGGAAAAACGATAAACGGATTTGATATTACCTAAGTTGGCAGGTTTGATCTCTGTAGTTAACTCATAATTCTCAAAAAATTGTTGACCTGTGTTATAATTAAATTTCCCCATTTAAAATATGTCCATTTAAGTGAATATTTTTATATCATTTTGAGTCCCATATTCATATTATCTAAAGAGAGAGTAGGGAGACCTAGAAAAAATGAGAGCCCACTATCTTAAACATTCCATAACTCAAATCTAAAACATCATTTTCATAAAAGGTATGTGCCGTGCGCGCATACGTCACGAGACGTAATTGGAAAGAATGAAGAAAAATTATTCAGTTTTTAGTTTTTGGTTTCGTGGTGAAAAGTAACCATTTGTGTTGGTTTGGTGCTGGAAGGAATTGCGGATGGAGATTCGATATTTTGATGCAATGGAATAATAAATTGTTTGAAATAAATATAAAAATCTGAATAATAAATTGTTTGAACTGAATATAAAAGTCTACAAGTCTTTATTCCTTATTCTAATGCCCCAATCCCAAATGTTAATAATTGATTTTTTCCCCCAATGATTAAATACGCCCTAATAAAAATAATCCCCTTCTTTTTCCCCGCGGAGCACGTCAATAATAAATCTTTCCTTTGGCCCCCGGATTACCTCAATAGCTCAAAGTAATAACCGTAACCCCTTTGGCTCCTTTATGGCCCAAATTTTGTCAGTATGGTTATTTATTAAGGTTTTAAAAATTGAAAGTGTGACTAATCCCTGTTTAATATTTTGCTCACGTCCGACCTAATTTATTGCATCGTGCTCAGACACAAGAAGCCTCATTATAGTCATCTCAAGACGTCAATACATTTCACAACCTTGTTATAAACCAAAAAAAAACCCCCCAAAAACCCCCAAAGAAAAACCACTCTTACCAAAAAAAACAACCACCCCCCCCCCCCCCACAAAAAAAAACATAACAAAATATTTTTAAAAAAAAAAAAAAACCCACGCACAAAAAAAAAAAAAACCCTACCCCAAAAAAAAAATATGAGGGGGGGCCAAAAAAAGGTTTTTTTCAATATAAAATAAAAAAAAATCTTATACCAGGGCCCTTATACCTGTTATAGTGGAATATGGGGGAGTTCCCTATAATCATGCCTTGATCATCATTAAATTTTATATATTTGTTGAGTTGGGGGCAATAAAATTGGAGGCGACGTCCTACCCCTGGGATCTTAAACAAAATATACATTGGAATGTCGCCGCATGAAATACAAAATGCTAGCATTATAACTCTGACAAAACCCGAAAGTCAGAATCATTCACTTTAAAATACTAATCCCCTTGCCCTATATTTGAAAAAGACAGTATGCCCATCAAAACTTAGCCTTTCCCAGTCGGGTAAACAATTATCATTAACATAAAATATAGTTTTTTTAATGTTTAAAATTCTTAACGGATGAAGGCTTGGACAAAATTTATGAGATAGCAACGCAAGGTTGTTGGGTGTTGGATACTTGGCTCTTACATGTAAAACAATAACCGTGTAATTTTATCAAACATTTTACCACTTTCCCACGAAGTAAACAAAATTTTTTAAATGATAAAAGCGCTTTTTTTTGGCTCTTTCAGGTAAATGGACAGAAGCAAATCGCCTCAACTTTGATGGCAATTAAACATGTTTTAATGAGAAATTTACATTAGGGGTTTGATTCTAAAATTTCAAGTAACTTTTGTAAAAAATTGGCATTTGATAGCCACAGCTTAAAACTCTCTACTAATCAACCATGTGATTTTATTAGCAAATAATTTTCTGCGTGTTAGATTTTAGTCTTAGTAGCTTCATATCAAATTTTGTACTAATAAGAAGCAGTCAAAACGGGTACACTGTGCGGGACCACTTTATTATATCTCATTTTGCCTTCCTTTTAAAATATCGCGAACTAAAAATGGGAAATGTTTTATTAATGTGGTATTACATCTGCACTCTGTATTTTACAGATCTTCCAACAAAAAAAATTTTGTTTATAATATAAAATATCCGGGCCTTATTTGTGAATTCATGCCGGGTCTAACATAAATAAACAGGGACGGGCATGCCAGACGAAATGGGCGAAAATTTCTCCGCCCGGTTTAAAGTTCTAATACGTTTTGAGGTTTTTACATAGATTTTCTTAATCTTTTAATCATCAGAACAGGGGATCCAAAATGGATGTCAAAATATTTACATTCGAAACATATCTCTAAAATTATATTGAGCCCAATGTCGGCCATAGTTCTTTATTCTCTTAAAACGTATGCTTAGGTGGTCCAAAAAATATATAAAATGAGGCGAGTAGAGTGCGAAAAAAGAATTTAAAGCCGGTTCGTTAATTGGATTACAATTGCAGACAATTAATAATAAACCTCGACTTTCATATTTTAAAAGCTTGGTTACGCAGGTCTAGAATTCAAAACATAAATAAGATGTGGCATGAAAATTTTTCCTATATTCTAAAAGTCACGGCTCAACATTATTTTGAAATTTTTAGTCACAATTAAACTCTTTATGGTTGAAACTGAGTCATTTTAACTTCTAAGTATTAAAAAAAAATAAGAGAAAAATGAGGTATAAAAAATCGGACGGAATCAAAATTCTAAAACCGTTTGGTCCTGCTAGCAAACTATAATTTAACGGGATTTTTAAAAGCACATGTTGTTTGCTTTGTAATAATAAAGACGGGTATAAGCGTAGAGGGAGGATTGGTTTTTTCCCAATAAAAGTTAACAAAAACATCTGAAGATTTATCTCTTCGAGCGCATGTAAACTTTGTTGTGTTCTACACTTCAAGTTAAGAAACGTTGAGCCTGGTTAGTAGTCGGATGGGTGACCGCCAACGAATTCTAAAGCCGTCCATTTTTCGGTCTAGGCCTAAAACCTAGGTCACCAGTGCGTGTTAATTCTCATTTAACTCTGCGGGGCCTGCTGTAGAGCTAAAAGTGGCAATGCCTGAACGGGTAAGCCGTCCCCTAATGGGGAAGGTCTGGAGAGTCCTTTACCACAGATTGTAATTGGCAATATTCCCCCTTTTAAATAATCAAAATCCAGGCCTCATCAAAAATAGTTTTATGTACATAAAAATTGCTACTTCTTTAGGTCAAATGTGATATATTACCCAACAAAGTGTTGAATGAGAGCTTTATTAGGTCTTAAGTGTAATAGACTGACAAAACGTCTTAGTCTGATAAAAGGGCAATATTATGATAAGCACAAGACTTTTAATTATAAAAGTTTTATTTAAAGTTTAAATATAACAGTTTAGCTGTTGTAATATGCAAAAAAAAATTCAATTTATTTTTGTTTTTGAATCTTTTTTGTTTTTTTTTTGGCATTTCTAAATTCTTCAATGTGTATAGCTGACTAAATAAGTTTGATTAGAAACGTAAAGATTTAAAAACCTAAAGATCAGTAATATTAGTTTCTCATAACTTACAAAATCTTTTAATATCAGAAAAACAAGATATGTATGAGCTTCATCGCGAGATAATAAATTTATCATTTTTAGTTTGCCTTAATAATAGTTTAAAAATAACGGGCAAAATGAAGAAATCGGCCCCGCTAGTATTTTTTCTAATTTACAGGTCCTTTTTTCGGGAGGGCCGGCATCGGGTCCAACTTTGATCTTTAATCTCTATTAGTTACAAATTGCACAGCTGAAAGGTCTTTAGCACCACGGATGGGTTAAAATCATATTACTTTTTTCTATGGATGATTTGGCTTTGTGTCAAATAGGTGTTTATAATGCATTATTTGAAACACAACAGATAGAAGAGGCATTGTCGTGGCGTGTGATAACTAGCAGGATCATGCTAGAAAATTGATTGAATTGTATATTGAATTTGGCTTAGTTATCATAACTTGCAGAAATAGATTTTTATCAATATAAAAGTTTTATCTTTAGATTATCATTTTAATTTAGTTTTTAGATAATCTTAAAAACAATTGGTTTGAGGTTTCCCTCATAACTTTCCCCATTTAGGGGCGCCATACCTTAGGGTTTTAATTCTTTTAACCCGAGTAAAGCAATTAATATTGCCGACGGGTTAAATAGTAAATTTTGCTGACACGCCGGCGATCTAGGTTTTTAGCCTAGGCTTTCACTTTAGGCATATAGTTTAGGGCCTACTGTCTAAGCAGGCCACTTAACAGCTTCAAAGTGGTTGCACATATATACTATTTTTCCGAAGAAAAAAGCCCTCTATGCACGGATTAGAACTTGCAACCTCCTACGTATAAGACAGGAAGGCTTGTCACTGAGCTATCTGAGCCGACTAGATAATCTTAAATTACAAATAATTCATATCCTAGTGGTTTACTTTAGTATGATAAAAAATTCAGTCTACATCCTTAAATGAATTACTAAAAGATATTTATTATTAAACCATATTAATTTTTTTATTCATCCATTTATTTACATTTTTATAAGACTGATTTAATATCTCAATAAATGATCATTAAAAATATTTTGTGTATATGAATATTATGCAAATGACATTCGTTTGACAATTTTTAATGTCAAATTTTTGCAAACTCGTTGCGGAAAAATTAAAGTTATGCCACTGATATGTGCGTTTATTATTTTTTGCTAAAACGGAGCACAAAGTTAGTTTTTAAAAAATTTAAATGAGATTTTTCTTGTGTTTACAAAATGTTGCCAATGCTATATTAGCACTATAGTTTGAAAAGGGTATTTAAAAAAATTAAATTTCAATACATTATAGAATTAAAAAAAAACAAATCAACTTCAAACGGGCTCATAAAAATTGTCTTTTAAATAGGCGATGCCTATAATTATAAATATAAGTTACAAGGGATTTTAACATGAAAAAAAAGGATTTTTAAATTTTTTCATTTTAGGGTATATTTAGAACTGTCACTTTGGTCAAAAAAGGCCATTTTTCGTTTTTGACGGATCTAAGGAGCCAAAGACAGAAGAAAGTAAGGAAAACGAAAAATATATATTAGAATAGGCCATCATGAGGATTTCTTTTATGTTTTCATAAAATTCACGTTTCTAACATTGATTTTTGTTGACCTGTGTAATACACGTATTTAACAAACTTTTACACTATGCAACAAATTGACCTCAACGAACAAGAATGAACATATTTTTTAGGTCATATTAATAAGCTGATTTCAGATCTATATTCCGCCGACATCAAGTTTATATTAAATCTAAGGAGTGTTAAAAAAAGGTCTTATAACTAGAGGTCTATAGGAATTGAACAAAAATTTTATATGTTTTTCGAGCCATATTTTTTATTCTAACATCGTACCTTTTTTTGAAAAGGTTTATGTATATTTTTTGGTTACAATTTTATACATTTCTTTAAACTAGCTTATATGCATCTAAATATTTAAAAAAAATTCTTTAATCAATATTCTGTTCCCTCGTTTCTTAATATCTTATCTAAAATGTAATTTTTAGGTATTACGCCATTCACTTCCAAATTTTATTTTTAAGTTACAAATTTATAAATATTTTTTTAAGGTTTTCAACAAAAAAGCCTATATTAATAAAAATTATTTTGGCGCAAAAAAGGAGTATTATACGTAGAAATTGTGATTAATGTTTTTTCCAAGGAGATATAAATTTAATTAATTAATTTGGTGCTGATTTCGATGCTCCTATATAAAATTAGCCGTATAATTACAAATTTTCAAATTTTATATGCCTAATTTCAAAAAGAGATGTAAATTTGCAAAAAAACATTCGTAATATAATTGTATTAAAATCTTTGTGATTTTGTGTTTGATCTTAGACCCGGTCCCCCAATTTAACGGCTCAAACATTTTATATTACAAGCTAATTTGTTGTTTTAGAATTATCAAGTTGGCAGTTATAAACATCGAAAATTTTTAAAAAAATACTGAAATAACAATAAAGATTTTGATACAAAAATTATTGAAAGGATATATTCACAACATTTGAACTGTTAAATTCAAAAAATATTATTATTTTAAAACCAATAACAATGGACAATAAAATTTGGACGACCTTAAGCATCATTTATGGCAACTATCGTTTTTAAAAGTTTTGGTTTTAATGACAATGAAATCAAAATTTTAGCCAATGCCTCAGATTTTTAGTTATTCGGTGTCAAAGTTGAGATTTTCCTATTTTCAGGGTATTTTGAGCCTCTATATAATAAAACCTATTGGTAATAACAAAAGTCTAAAAATATATTTAGACTACGAAAACATTCATTATTAACCTAAGGCGTTTAATTTTTTTTAATATTTAATTTTTTTTAATTTAAAAATTAGAGGTGTTTGTCGTAAAATCCGATTTTTGATCCTAAATAACTTGAAAGTAAATTAGATAATTTAAAGCAATAACTTTTTTTTAGATATGTTTTTTATAAGGAATCTGATGATATATAGATTTTTTGGAAAATTAATGGTTAATTTTGTGAATTGTTTTCTGAACTTTGAACGCGGTTAAAAAAAATTAGAGGCATTGGAAAAAAACTAAACCCGGGGTCGTTATTGCAAGAAAATTCTCTACAAAACCCTCAAAAAATCGTCCTTGTTGTTTTTTTTGTTGTCCAGTGTAATATATCATGTCCCAATTAGGTTGGGTTGCTATATATTCTATGATGAAAAAGCTATACTAAATAATCATTTTCTCATTATTTGAGATAAATAGGTTACAAGTGATTTTGCAAATAAATTTTTTCTAAAGTTTTCCTTTTGGTAATATCGGAGTAGCAAAATTAGTTATTTTGGTCAAATTTGGCCATTTTTTGGATACCTAAGAAAACAGTTAAAGGAAAGAACGGAAAAAATATGAGATGGCCATCATAGGGGTCATTTCCCCCCAATGTCATAATCAGGACTGGGAAAAAAAATAAATGGGCTTTTTTAACAAGTTTTTGAGTTTTTTTTCACAAATGCCCACAAACGTGGGCATGGCAAAAGAAAAGCCCCTTTTCTTGCTTAAAGAAAAGCCCCTTTTCTTGCTTAAAGAAAAAGGGAATAATAATAAAAAGCTCCTTTTCTTCAAAAAAAACCTCCTAGGAGCTTTAAGAAAAAATAACCCACCCATCATTATTATAAAGAAAAAATCAAAATTATTCGAAATTATTGTAGAGAAAACAATGGGATTTTTTGGGGTGCTTTTTAAGAGCCACTTTTGGGTTTTTTTTTGCCCCCTTTTCTTAATGAGAGCTAATTTGCCCTTTATTTGTAGCTCCCTTTCTTTCTTTAAGTTTTGGGGGAAAAAATGAGCCAAAGTTATTTGGCTCATTGTTTTCCCAGCACTGGTCATAATTTCCTTTCTAATAGTTTAAAAATTATTGGGCAAAATAAAATGAAAAATTGACCCGGCCCATTTTTTGAGCGGGTTTTCGGGTCACTTACTGGGCCCATTATTTTGTTGCACTGTGTTATTATTATCAAAAAAGTCATAAAAAATTTTAAAGTTGAGCACCTCTAAAAAGAAATTCCTTACTACGGTCTTGCTGTTCACACAGCCTACATTAAACAAACAAATTAGGTAGGGGAGACCGGGGCGAAATGAACATATTTTTGCAAAATCGTTGCTGCTGACACATTTTTAATCCAAAAGAAAAAATTAATGGCTCATTTTATATATAATTCATTATATTTTATAAAATAATTTGTTTAACCAAAAAAATATAATTCTGTAAAAAGATATTGAACAATGTATAAACCCACTAGTATTAACCATTTCGCCCCATATACGGGGTAAAATGAAACACCCATGGGGCATGAAAGTGTATAAAATTTATTAAATTTACAGCTCTAATTTCAAATAAACCTTATATATTGAAAAATAAATATAGATTTAGATCATTTTAATGAAAGTTATATCATAATCAATTACCAGTGGCCCAAAAATCCCAACATCAAGGGGTTGAAGTCTATGTGAACAATGAGGTGGTAGTGTGGCCACTTTAATCCCATTTATTTAAAAAAGGTCACTGCTTTAATGGATATATATGATACATGGTTATCCATCATTATAAGTGCCTTTATTTATAAAATAATTAACCAATTTACTGGATCCTCAGTTAAGCATTTAACATATTTTTAAAAATGTTATTCATTTCGCCCCGCATTGAATAGTGTTTGCAAAATGAATAATGTTCAAATAATATTAAGTTTTAAGTTAAAAATGTATTATATTCTTACAACGAAGTGTTTTTTAAATCTTTTAATTATAATAATATTTTCGAGGTAACATTTTATTAAAAATAAAGCAAAATTATTATTGCTTAAAACATAAATTTGAAATAGCATTTTTTATTTAATTGAGATTTTCTAAATTTTTTCAAATGGATGTATATGTAAAAAATATAATGAATCGATAGCTTGTTTAAAGATCTACAACATATATAAAATTTATAGATATTGAATAATTTTTGGCAGAGATATATCCATTAATCATTTCACCCCACCAACCATTTCGCCCCGGTCTCCCCTAATTTATTAAGCGCGAAATAAAGTCTACTTTTTTGGATGTCATGAACCTGCTGTATCTAAAACTTAGCTACTCAACTATTTGATTTCTAAAAACTAAATAAAAATGAAGGATAAAATTGAACAGGGAGCTCCGTATTAAAAAATTGACCATTTAATACGAAACAAAATTATGATAGCGAAAATTATTTTATTTAAAGGTGAATTTCGCATGAATTTTGTGAGATTAAAAGAAAATATATTAGATATTTATTAAAGAAAGCTTGTATGCGGAATAGGGCAAAATATTAAAAAGATATAAAAAATTTAGGCTGAGGTCATATGACAAAAATTAGTTTGTATTATTTTCAATAAAAATTAGCAAAAATTCACAAAACATGAATATGCTTGAGATATAAATAAAAATTTATTTTAAAAGAAAGAATTATAAAGATGTAGGTAGTAAATGAGGCATATGTTTTTTTGGTTTGTTGAAGAATAATACTTATTAGGTCTCGACATTTAGTAACGAACATTTTTGTCAAAAACTGGGATCTTAGTTTTTCGTCAATTACTATTTTAGTTTTATATTTTTGTCAAAATGGTCTTTTGTTTTGTGGGTATATTGAGAATGTCGTGTTAATTTTCAACAAAGCTAAAAAAAATTCAGTTTTAGACCTAAAATATTATTTTTTGTTTTTGACAATATTTTCGCGTTTGTATTTGACCATAGTTTATATATTACAAAATCATATGCTGCTGCTTATTAAATCAATATCTTTGCAAAAAAAAACTTTTGAATTATTATTATGTTAGGCCAGAAGATTGTTTTTTTCTAAAACAAAAAATTTAATTGCGTCGAGCCCTACTTAGTATATACGCAAAATACACAACTTTATATTATAATAATCTCGCGTATTTTGGGTCAATGTCAAATAAAAGTAGAGCCTTTTAAAATTGTTATTAATATAAAAGTGACGTTTAATTTTCCCACTAATTTCGCAAAATATGGACAAAAATTTAAGCCTGATATTTATAAGGACAAAATATAACTTCCCTTCTTAAGTAAACCTTTTTGAAAATTGGCTCCTACCCCATTTTACGGCGCTGGAGATTGTCAAAAAAAGATATAATAAAAACATGATAATCTGCAGGCATATCCTATGACCCAAAATCGTATCAGCTTAGCCTTATCTTTTAAGGCCATGCCAATATAAACAGTAAGTAGTAAATGCAATATATAGGCAACATTTATAATAATAGCAGCATTCGTTATAAAATATAATAAAATTTGAAGTAGTGTAATTAATAATGGTCAAAAATGAAAATTATTTAATAAGAAACAATACTTTATCCATACATTGCAAAAAAAATATTTAAATAATTTATTACGTGGTGTTAACATACAAATATTTAGCGGAATCTCGGACCCATTTTAGTAGGTGTAAAATTAATATTTGCTACCACTAAAAACACACAAAAACAGACATATTTAAAATCAGTAAGGTTTTATTTAACGATAAGGCCAAATTTAATTAGTTATACAAATTCAAATGTATTTAATATAGAAAAAATAGAAATTAAGTTTAAATTGCAAGTCAACAAATTTTGAGCTAACTTCAGAGCCTAGACCTGCCATCTAAGGGATTTTAAAATCCTTCCGTTTACCGTTTTTTTAATTAAGCTTTATAAGCAATTAAAATTTTCGAAAAAAAGTTAAAAAAAAAAGATTAAAAGCAAAAAATATTTAAACAAATTATATTTAATTTGATACAATTAATCTGTTAAAATCAAACCATATTTTTATTTTAATACAAATAATATATCGTGTCCTATTTAAGTTGGAGTGCCAAAATTTCTTTATAATCAAAATGTTGATGTAAAAGCTTGATTTTTTTTCTAAATATTTGAGATATATAAGTTACAAGTGATTTAAATATGCCTTTTAATTTCCTTTAGGTCATCTCGAAGGCAAAGATAATCATGGTCAAATTTGGCCATTTTTTTGATATATAATTAAGAATATAGCCGAAGGCTAATAAAGCATCGGAAAACGGAAATATTTATGAGATAAGGCTACCATAGGGATTATTTCCCCTAAATTAAATTTAAATCTTCTTTTAGATACATTTCAAATGCTATAATTTTTTACATATTTAATCCGACTAAAACCTTAATTTCTAAATGAAATATATATATCTTAAAATGTTAAATTATTTATTTGTAAATTAAATTAATAATTCTTTAGAATCCTTTGGCTTAATGCCTAGGCGGCGAAAACTTTTAAACTCACTAAAAAGTTACCGAATATAATAATTAAAATTAAATATTTACATTATAAATATGATAATTCAAATATACGCAATCGTTATATTAATCATAAAATGTTTAGATCGCTTTTATCAAAAAATATTTATACAATAAAATTTGGGGGTTAAAAAAATATAATGTTAATTTTTATTGGTAAATTAAATGAAAATTTTTCGTGCAAATGTTTGCCGTGAAAAGAATAGATAAATGAAATTCATCCTGTATTAAAAGGTTATGTTGTTTAAATTCTTTCTATATTATCAGGAGACTCACTTGTCTGATTAGATTCTAGGATACTTTGCTGTTTGATCATAGCACGGACCTCTTCCACGTGATCAACCTTGGCAAGCAATCAAATATATTAAAACATTTTAACTCTAAATAATTCTGGGCAAAAGTGAAAACTCCGCTATTTAGATGCGTAAACCAGAGCCGTATAGATGGAAGTTCTTTATGAGGTGTCCCAAAAAAATGCGCCAATTTAGTTCGGCAAGTAAATATTAAAACATTAAGCTCCCCTAAAAAACTATTCCCAACGGCCCTAGTTGCGACCAAATTTTTTCTCGGATTTTGTTTAAATATTTTAACCTAAATAAAGGCTAAAATTTAAATGCGCTTATATATTCTAAATAATTTTGTAAACCATATATGTTTAATTGTGCCTATTAACTCTCTTCAAAAGAAAGGGGTAAAACTAGCACCAATGTTTTTTATGTGCTATATAAAAATACTAGCTGACCCGGCAAACGTTGTTTTACCTTAATAAATCTGTAGAAATTCATACGATAGGAATTTTTTAAAAAATTAGATTTTAATGTCGCCATAAATATAATTTCTTAAAATTTACAATAGAAATCAATCTAAATATGCAAAAATAAACAATTTCGCTTAAAAAATGCAAGGTAAAGTGCAGATTCTACAAACGTTGTTGTACAAAACAATTTTTAAATTAGTTTTATTCAAACTAAAGAAATTCCCTTTGTGTTAAATTTTTGATTTATAACCAAAGCAATTACAGAAGTTTTTGACTATAAAATGGCACTTTTGTATAATTCAGAATTGTTAAAAAAAGTTACAGCGAAAATACAAAATCCGTAAAAAGCATCAAATACATTTTCAAGTATGTGCTAAAGGCTATATGGCTGTTTTTCAAATCAAAAATACCGATTTAAATGCTACTCCGCTCTACAAAATTAATTAGATAGGCAGCTATTAAATGGGCCGTTATGTTGGCTCTAATGAAGCTGTTTGGCGAATGGCGCCCAAATTCCTTTAAGGGATCCCGCAGTTATTCACTTAGCCGTTTACTTTGAAATTTTTACAAACGAAATACAGGGAGCGAGCTAAAAATCCACCAAGAACTACGCTCATCTCATCCTGTAAATTATGCAATTCTACGGATGCTCTTGGTGCCTTCACATATTTAAGTATCAAGCTATTTTACATGGAGCTAACAAAATAATAGATACTTCATAGGTAAGGCCGACCGATTAATACATTTTTTAAGGGCATTTATAGGTAAGGAGGCCCACAAAGATAATTTACGGGCTGAATGACCTTTTAATAACTTTTGATGAAATTAAATATGACTTTTGCGCATAGAAGGTATATTATGAGTTACCATGAATTGGTCAAAATTATGAAAAATCCTCTATTGCCTTTTGAGATATTCTCGGCAGATTTCTGGCTCATGAGTTGATCTTAGGAGGCTTATATAATCGGATTATTAAAAATGAGTGGTGCTAGAAGGCTCAAAATTCGTTAAATTTTCATCTAAAAATTAAAAGAGGGTTTGAATTGCTTCTGGCGGGCGACTCATAGGATAATGTGGAAAATTTTTTTATAGCGTTATATGTATTTTTTTATGCCAAATTAGATGAAAAAATCAGAAAAGTTGTTCGTGAAAATCCGAAAAATTCATAAAAAAACAACTTCAAATGCTTAGGGCGGGTGAACCATATGACATAGGCGCATGAAACCTAGAATACACATTAATCTGCCTCCAAGAGAATATATATATAAAATTTTGTGGGAATCGATTTAGTCGGTAGAAAGTTATCGGGGATCAAAAATTAAATAACGCGATTTTTTAAATTGCTTCGGGCGGGCGACTCATAGGACCTAGGCGCATGAAAGATACGTATGAACCGATTCCACCACCTAGAGAATCTACATGTAAATTTTATAGGGATCGGTTTAGCCGTTTTTGAGCTTACTACAAAAATTTTGATGCTTAATTTTTACATATATAGATAATTGCTAGAAATCATACATGTTCTTTAATTTTCAGCCTAATGTTAACGAGCTGGTCCTGTCGGCTGGCAATGGCTGCGCACATTTTAGCTTTCATTTTCGCGTCCATCTCTTGTCGCATTTCTTCGTTCTGTTTCCGTACCTCTTCAACTTTTTGCTCCTAAAGATATTATGGTTAATTAAAAAGTTTTAACTAGATAGGGGGGGGGGGGGGGGCAATTAATTTAATTATGTAAAACTTAACGCTATCTACGCCCAACGCGTAACTAAAGATATATTTGGGACATGCTCTTATATGAACATATTTTGGACTGTTGTGTTTGTGCTAAATTTTTTTATTTAAACAACAAAATTCAAAGTACATCCGGATTTAAAATAAATTAAAATGAAATAGATTTTATTCCTAAATATGAATCAGGGCTTTCCTGTAATTGTTAACTTCCGTTGTCGAAGACTTATTTTCAGATGTTGATAAAAATTGTTTTTAAAGTTGTAGAAGTTTTATGAAACTTGTTTACGTAAAAGTCATTTTTAAGTTAAGTTGTACTAATTTAGGCCATGTCTATTTTTAACATCCTTTTTGCAAAAAAAATCACATATTCATGAATTAAGGCATTTTGCATTATATTTAGGGCGCCAGCTTTAATTTTAAGATTTTTTTGTTTTTAATTTACGAAAAAACCAAATTATTTATAAAACAGGGTTTATAAGTAATTATCAAAAATGGTCAAACTCATTTTAAATAAAAAAAAATATGATAAAATAACAGTTTTTTTAATTTCAAATTAATAGAGCAAAATAGTTATTTTATTTACTCTCCGGTTGCCCTACAAATTTAATAATTCAAATTACAAAATCGCGACTGGTATGGTGGGGTCCATACGAACTAAATTATAAATATCCATTATGCAATATTATCTTTCATATTTCTATGACTTCCTGAATATATGACATAGGTTAATTAAATTTGGAGAGTTATGAGATAACCGCAGTAATCAAACCTGCTAGGGTTTTTCAAATCCGTTTACCGTTTTTTCTAATTAACTTTGTAAGTCAGCTATAAACATCAAACATTTTAGAAAAAAAAGGTAAAAAAAAACAAAAAGATTCAAAAATTAAAATAATTTGAAATTATTTTGCTATTCACAACAGCTAAACTGTTAAATTCAAACTTCAAATAATATTTTTATTAAAAACCGAATATATTGTGTGGTATTTAAGTTTGGGCGCGAAATATTTTGTATTATCTAAATGCTGATGTAAAAGCTTGATATATTAATAAAAATTATTTCTCATTATTTGTATAAATATAAGTTACAAGAGATTTTATTTGAAAAAAAGATTTTTAAATATTTTCTTTCTCGGGTATATTAAGATCTGTCAATTTGGTCAAAAAAGGCCATTTTTTGTTATGGACGGATTTAAGGAGCCGAAGGCGTAAGAATTTGAGAAAAACGGAAAATATATCGAGATATGGCTATCATGAGGATGCATTCTATGTTTTCATAAACTTATTTTTTGTAACATTGATATTTTGACCTGTGTTATATATTTATGTTTAATAACTACTTTTGATTTTAAGGATCATTTTATTTACTACATTTTGGATTGAGAACTATTTATGTTAGCGAAGAAAAATCAGAATTGCATTACATAGTAAAAAATGTGTAGAAAGCATTTCTCCAATTGAGAAGACATCTTAAACGAAGACACCTGTCGTGCGCGCGCACACCTAACCCGGGTGCCTTGCGCGCACGAGACGTGATTGGAAAGAAAGAAGAAAAATTTAATCAGTTGTTAGTTTTTAGTTTTGTGATGAAAAGTAACCATTTGTGTTGGTTTGGTGCTGGTAGGAATTGTGGATAGATATATTGATGCAATGGAATAATAAATTGTTTGAAATAAATATAAAAGTCTACAAGTATTTATTGCTTATTTTTAATGCCCCAATCCCCAAATGAATGTTAAATTGACCCCGTTTCTCCCAATGATTAAGTACGCCCTAATAATAATATTATTCCCCTTCTTTTCCCTCACGGAGCACGTCAATAATAGTACCTTCTTTGGCACCCGGATTACCTCAATGGCGCATCTTAAAAACCGTGAATCCTTTGGCCCTAAATCACGTCAATAATGATAATAATCACCTCTTTCAAAATTACGTCAATACTTATAGAGATTACAAAAAATAAAAGAAAGATACCCCGAAAACAACAATTCCATTAGTGAAGAATTACAACCAAAATGATCAGTTTTTAGATCAACCAACATCATCAGAATGTGTAAATTTTCATCTCAATGAAAAAATTATTACTAATTAATTGAAATAAATGCAAAAAATGGCAGCTTTTCTGTTATTGACCATTTTGGATTACAAAAAATCCTCTTTCCATTACTCGCAAGTTTGTAAATCCATCAACCAATCACCACGTTTACTATCCGTTCCAAAGTTGTCATTAGACGCAAGTCATTTTAGATCTCGAACCGATTCCGAACCCTGGACCAAACCGGGTTAACCCAAAGCGAACCGGTTCATTCAATTCTATGAATCCGAACCGAACTTGAAGCCCCGAAAAAATTTGGCAAACCCAACCCTATTAAGCTGGTTCAAACGCCTGCAAAACTAACTTGTTTTTTGTATTTATAGTATCAAAAACAGTAGCTGTGTATCCTAAAATGTTTGATTTTTTCCGTTTATTTTATGTCTGTTTGCATGTAAAAATTGCATTTATTAAACTTTAATATTTAAATACGCCAATATATTAATTTACTTTATATATTTAAAATCTTTTTAGGGCAGATGATTATAGAAAACTAATGAATCTAAGTATGAAATTTGACTTTCGTTTTAAACGCAATATTTTTTTTATATCCTAAATTTTTTCTATAATTAATCCAAAATTTTTTCTATATTATAAATTTAATTATTTTGAGTTTTGGCAAGAATAATGATTAGAGTTATATATAATTTCTAATATCGCTCATAGAACCCATAAGTGCTAGTAAAAGTTAACAAACGTAAGCATACAAATTTTGAGTTTGTATTAAACCTAAAAATTAACCTGGCAAATTTTTGTTTTTAATTTATAAAACGCCATAATAGACGTTAGTAAATTTTGGAAAAATTTATGTTATAAAGCGATGTATTATGTATAAAATGCATCTTCAAATTTTAAAGTTGGGGTAGTTTGTTAGAAAGTCGGCTCTGAAGGTATGAATAAATTATTTAAAATTAGGAATTTTCACTTAAGGTCAGTGTTTCTTTTCAGAATAAATAATAATAACTATAAAATTAATAAAACTGTAATATCCCAACATGATTACCCTATTGACTTCTTAAATCCAATTTGGCATTTTTGAATATTTTGCTATAGTGAGGGAGCATATTTTTGTTTCAAAATTAAGAAAAATAATTTTTAAACTTAAAAATCATATCGGTCCTAGTAAGTTTTAATATTTATAAGGAATACCAAAAACTATAGTTCCGACATTTTTCAAAAAAAAATTTAAAAAAAATGTTTTTTAAGTAATACTAAATTAAAGTGCAGTAAAAATAGGGAAAATTCAAAAAAGAATTTCTCAGATATTCAAAAAATTAAGTCTCTAGCTATTATACCTTTTGAATATCCTCCCAAAATGCATTAAATGTAAAATTTTATTTTTTATTCTCTTTCCCCCACCTCCGTCATAAATCACTTCCGGTCAAAAAAATTCCCTGATGTACCCTTAGATACTACCTCCATGCAAATTTCATCAAAATTTGAGAGGGTCACTCTCCCAGACTTGTTGGCTTGAGGTGGAATTGACCATATCTACATTGTAAACCCAGAGAAGACATATAACAATTTTTTTTATATCTTGGTCTTAATAAAGAAAGGGCCTAAACAGAATTAATTGTGATCGCCAAAAAATACACCGCTTAGTACAGGCTAACAAAATGATTAAATGGTATGGTCCTTTTTAAAACTTTAATATTTTAAGGACTTAACAAAATATTATAGTGTATATGGTGTTTCTTTTTCTTTTGATACTTTTTATTGAAATATAGCAAGAATGATCTTAGTTGATTATAACACTTGTTTTTATTATCATATAACCTTGTGTAGTTTGGGCTAGATACATTTTGAATTTACAATTACTTAAACATGTAAGCAAATCTAATTTTTATAACACAGTAACAAATATTAATGTCAGAAACGTGAATTTTATGAAAACATAAAAGAAGGCATCCCCATGATGGCCTGATCTCATATATATTTTTCGTTTTTCTAGGTTTCTTCCGTCTTTGGCTCCTTAGATCCGTTATAACGAAAAATGGCCTTTTTTGACCAAAATAGATCTAAATATACCCTAAGAAGAATAAATATAAAAATCTTTTTTGCATATAAAAATCCCTTGAAATATATTTTTAATCACAAATGAAGGAAAATAAATTATTAATATATCAAGCTCTTACATCGGCATTTAGATAATACAAAATATTTCGCGTCCAAACTTAAATACGATACGATATATTATTAATTTTAGAAAAAAATATTATTTGAAGTTTGAATTAAGTTTAACTATTGTGAATATGCAAAAATAAAATTTTTGTTTTCAAATCCTTTTTGGTTTTTTGACCTTTATTTCTAAAATTTTATGTTTATAATTGACTAACTAAGTTTGATTAGGAAAAACGATAAATGGATTTGATATTCCCTAAATTGGCAGGTTTGATCTCTGTAGTTAACTCAAAAATCTCAAAAAATTGTTGACCTGTGTAGAATACCAGGCAAAAGTTGTTTTGCCATTCAAATTTCTAAAGAAATTCCTGGGGTAGAAATTATTCAAAATTAAAAGTTTGAATGTCGCCATATATCATCAAAATTTTGAAAAATTTACATTAAAGATCAATATGAATAGTAAGCAAAATTTTCCAGTTAAAAGGCTACAATTAGGAAAAGCGCCGATTTTGAACCCGCAAGATTTTTATATTTTGGCTGATTTTCTATTTTTTTAATGCGGGGTCTAGAAACTTTTGACATGAAAAACACCGTTTTGAAAATTCACATATAAAGTCAATTTAATAGAACAAATTAAAATTTTTTACCCACAAAAAATTTTGCCCAAAAAATTAAAAACAATGCTTGGGTAAAGCACTCTTTAAAATACAACTTGTTAAGACTCCATTGAATTTTTCCCAGAAATATGTCCTTTACTTTTTATTCTCTTTAAAATTTTTTTATCGACCAAGCTCAGATTAATCGGTTCGGCCGAACAAAACAAGGACCTATTCACATTCTCGAAGATCGTCAACCTTGATTCCAGCAACATTGTAACCGGTGCACTAAATCTACGAATGTGCTTTCCTGGTGTTTTATCAGGATTTATGACAAATTATTATTTATTAATTTTTGCATGTTTAATTTAAAAATTTTAAACAATTCATTGTGCTCATTTATTAAGGCATCCAGCTAAGTGTAATTGAGGTTATAGTAGACACAACGGGCATCCACACGATTGGCAAGCGCACTTCCGGAACCCTCAATGCCCATAAAGTAGATCTGTAAAAATCTATGTGGTTTGGCATTGGCAGCAATAAGCCCATTTTATGATAAATTTGGCCTTTTATTTTAAATGTTGAATTAAATCATTTGGAAAAATGAATTGAATGTTCAAATTGACTTCAGTAAAAGGTTAGAACTGGATCAATTTCGATGAGTAAACCGTTCATTGGTTCAGGTGGGGTTTAAATTTCAGGTAGTTGCATTCCTGAGGCGCAGCACATCTCGACTGGCCCATTTTTAAATTTGAGCGCATTACAATGAGCAATCTTTATCCATAGCACCAATTATCACTTTTGAAAAAGCATTATATTAAATATCGGGCTCATATCTAAGTGCTAGACGCAGGAAAGAATCAGTAAATGATCGTTGTACTTGTTGGCGTTGTGTCATTCGTTCTGTATCTCTTGACTGTGAAACGTCGTGCTTGTCTGTTTACTAATCCTAAAAGTTAAGTTCGTGCAATTTCTGATTTCTTTGGATGCAATAGAATCAAATATATGCAATTAAAAATAATGGAAATAGGGAATGATTTGGCGAAATGGTTCTAAACGTGTAATAAAAATCGTAAACTATCTTGAATAGTAAAGTTTAAAAATGTATATATGCAAAATGCAAGCGAATTCTAGAACACTTATTTTAAGGCAGAAATGATTTAGAACAGGCTTATATGTAATGTGACAACTTTCCTGTTAAAATCTTGACCAATAAAATGTAAATATAAATGGGAAATTCGGAAAATCTTTTCTGGATAAATTAATATTTAGAGTTTGAAATATAAACCTAAATTAATAATAAAAATCTTTTCTGTTTAGGTAGAGGGAGAAGGTTTATAATATGAGATTTACCGGTTAAGAATACTAATACGGATAATTAAATATATGGGTTGGTAATAGAAGGCTCAAAATTTAGGTGAGTATGTGTTTTTATATGCTACAACTTAAAAAAAATGAACAATCGCCCAAAAAATAAAAAAGGGCTATAACATACGGGTTTGTGGTAGAGGAATTAAATTTAAGGGTTATATGTATTTCATAATGCCAAATCAGATAAAAGCATAAAAATTTTGTCCAAAAATGAAATTAAATTAAAAAAACAAATTAGGGCGACCTATATGACCTAGGGGTATGGAAAATAGATTACATTTTATTATTACACCTACGGAACCTACATATAAAATTTCGTAAGAATCAGTTTAGCCGTTAAGGAAAAAAAGTGAATGCTAAGGGCAGGCCACCCTAACCTAGGGGCATGAAAAATAGATATATATACTTACTCCAACAGAATCTGCATATAAAATTTCATGGGAATCGGTGCAGCCGTTTCGGAGGAGTATGGTAACAAAAGTGTGACACGAGATTTTTATATATATAGGTAATAATTTAAAAGCTGGTACGCAAAAGTTTATTTTAAATCAAGATTTGAAAAACTTAGGCTTAATTTATTTAATTTTTATGTTTACAGTTTATGTCTTGATCCCCGTAGTTTTTATAATATTAGGATAAAAACAAGCGACGGTGATCTATTGTAATTTTTTTAGAAGATTGCAAATGTCATAAACACTTTATGATTTTTATTTGATTTGAGTAAAGAATTGTTTAATAAAATAACAAAAAAATATTTATATTGGGGTATGTAGTTATTAGTTTTAAGGGTTTTGAAAATATCACAAGTGTATAAAAATTATAAATATTTATTACGTGTTCTTTCAACTTTTCACTTAGGCTTGTCAAAATTGAGGTCCGATTTTCTTTTGCACATTTGTGCTTCTTATTGAGTTTTTCCTTCACAAGTTTACCAAAAAATTCGCTGGCGATGCAAACATCCATCACGTGTTTTTCCTTTTGAGATCATGGTCATAAAATTAAAGAAGATAATAAAATCGGCAAAAAAATTTTAAATAGCAGATTGTTTGTTAGCCGGCACATATCAACTTTAACTTTCGGTCGGAATAAAGATGACCTGTAGGCAATGTACCGAGTGCACATCGCCCCCCCCCCCTGCAAATCTGTTAAACGTTTAAAAATGTAATAAAAATTAGTCCTATATAACAAAACACCCCATTCTGCCAAGTCTACTTTTCACCTCCCCAGGCCCGAACCCCTTTGCAAAAATGGGCACTGAATGGTATAGAAATTTGCGCCTCCATATTCAGTTTAACACAATATCGTCCAAAGACCTTTATTAATTTGGCCTCACAAAATTTTTTTTTAATATGATACAAAAAAAATTGTCTTGTTTGATTAAGTTATTTTATCTCTTTTAGCTGTGCAATCTTATGTAAAAACACTTAGTTGATCAAACTCATTTCAAAATTTAATTTTTTTAACAACCATATCCATATTACAAATCATAGTCAATACCCTTTGCCCGGCTAGATTTTTAAAAAAGAAAAATTAAGGGCCGGGCCGAAGTTTTAAAAAGAAAAGTTTGGAATTTTTTTTATTTGATAACTAATTTATAAGTGCCCTATTTTTTTAAATTTTATTAACAAAAAAAAATAAATATACCATTAACGATAAAAATTATTACATCTACACCCTGTATGATATGGATAATTTAAAAAAAATTTAACAATGGTACATACCTTCAGGATATGTTTTATTAGTATAATATGTTGATGTAATTATAAAAAATTTTAATCGCATTATTTGAGATATTTTAAGTTACAAATAATAATATACTAAAAAATTCAGATTTTCTTCTTTAGTTTAAAGAAAATAGCCGAAAGCGAAACTTAAAAAAACTGAAATTATATAAGATATAAGGCCACCATGGGGTTCATTTTATTTTAATGTCATATCTTTCTAAGCATTATCAAGGGGTAGGTATAAAACGCAAAATCTTAAAACGCAAAAAGCGGAAGTCATAAATCATTTTAAATGAGTTTTTGCGTTTCATACCTAGAGTTTTTGCGTTTCATACCATTTTGGTATGAAAAGCCTAAAATGCAAAAAGCGGATGTAATTAATCAATTTTTTTACAAGTTTTTGCGTATCATACTAAAAATTTTTTTTTCGAGTTTTAGGCGTTTCTAATGGTTTATAATGGGGAAATTAATAATTTTTTCCGCGTTTTTGCGTTTTAAGATTTTGCGTTTCATACCAACAAATTTTTTTTTAGATTTGACTTAAATGAGTTCCTAATGCATTATTATGGACCGAGTACCCGTTTTTTCCGCGTTTTTGCGTTTCATATCAAATTTTTTCCGATTTTTTGCGTTTCATACCAAAAAAATTTTATTTTAGATTTGACTTAAATGAGTTCCTAATGCATTATTATGGACCGAGTACCCGTTTTTTCCGCGTTTTTGCGTTTCATACCAAATTTTTTCCGAGTTTTTGTGTTTCATACCAAAATTTTTTTTTGAGTTCCTAATGCATTATGGACCGAATACCCGTTTTTTCCGCGTTTTTGCGTTTCATACCAAATTTTTTTTGAGTTTTTGCATATCATACCAAAAAAATTTTTTTTTAGATTTGACTTAAATGAGTTCCTAATGCATTATTATGGACCGAGTACCCGTTTTTTCCGCGTTTTTGCGTTTCATACCAAATTTTTTCCGAGTTTTTGCGTTTCATACCAAAAAAAATTTTTTTTAGATTTGACTTAAATGAGTTCCTAATGCACTATTATGGACCGAGTACCAGTTTTTTCCGCGTTTCATACTAATAAATATTTTTTTTAGATTTGACTTAAATGAGTTCCTAATGCATTATTATGGACCGAGTACCCATTTCCGCGTTTTTGCGTTTCATACCAAATTTTTTCCGAGTTTTTGTGTTTCATACCAAATTTTTTTTTAGATTTGACTTAAATGAGTTTTTAATGCATTATTATGGACCGAATACCCGTTTTTTCCGCGTTTTTGCGTTTCATACCTAATTTTTCCGAGTTTTTGCGTTTCATACCAAAAATTTTTTTTTAGATTTGACTTAAATGAGTTCCTAATGCATCATTATGGACCCGAGTACCCTTTTTTCCGCGTTTTTGCGTTTCATATTTTTTTCGAGTTTTTGCGTTTCATACCAAAATTTTTTTTTTAGATTTGACTTAAATGAGTTCCTAATGCATTATTATGGACCGAGTACCAGTTTTTTCCGCGTTTTTGCGTTTCATAACAAATTTTTTCCGAGTTTTTGCGTTCATACCAAAAAAATTTTTTTTTTAGATTTGACTTATGAATTCCTAATGCATTATTATGGACCGAGTACCCGTTTTTTCCGCGTTTTTGCGTTTCATACCAAAAAATATTATTTTTAGATTTAACTTAAATGAGTTCCTAATGCATCATTATTAGGGCATGTCAAAACTCCGGAATTCGGGAAGGACTCCGATTTACCTAAAAAACACTCCCGAAAACCGCCCGGAGTTTTCCGTTTTTAAACTCCGGGGTTTTTTCCCGGGAGTTTAAAAATTAACATTAGCCCATTGGAAATGTTGGAATTGTGTATTTTTTTTGTCCAAACTCATTTTTTATAAAAATAAAGTTGTAAATTAATGCAAAAGCAGCTGTTTAAGCAAATATCTCACATTTATAATGCTAGTAATTTAGTTTTTTTATGATACTTGATATAAATTAACTAAATAATTAATTTAATGTCTACATAGAATTTTAGTCGATAATTTATGTATTTGGTGGTAATTTTTTTATTAGACGATTTGTACAACTTGTATATTAAATTATGGTAATTTTTATCAAATTTGTGTCTGCTAACGGTGTCACTAAATTTGTCGCAAATGCATTTTATGCATTATAAATCTAATTTTTTTTTGGATTTTTTTTTCTTGCTGTAAAATATGAGTAGTTATTTGGTAAAATTAATCCATTTTTTCAACTTGTGATAATGTCACCAAATTGTCGCAAATGCGATTTATGCATTATAAAGCGTATTTTCGATTTTTTTTCGTGCGGTAAATATTGGTAGTTTTTTTAGTAAAAATATTCCATTTTTAATTCTTGTGAAAATGTCACCAAATTGTCGCAGATGCATTTATGTATTATAAAACTAATTTTATATCGATTTTTTTTTTCTTGTGGTAAAATATAATTAGTTTTTTTTTGGTAAAATTACTAATTTTTAATTGTGATAATGTCACCAAATTGTTGCAGATGCGATTTATGCATTATAAAGCTAATTTTTTAACGATTTTTTTTTCGTGCGGTAAAATATAAGTAGTTTTTTTGATAAAATTTATTCATTTTTTCTCATTGTGATAATGTCACCAAATTGTCGCAGATGCGATTTATGCATTATAAAGCTAATTTTTTATCGATTTTTTTTTCGTGCGGTAAAATATAAGTAGTTTTTTGGTAAAATTAATCCATTTTTTCATCTTGTGATAATGTCACCAAATTGTCGCAAATTTGATTTATGCATTAAAAAGGTAATTTTCGAATTTTTTTTCGTGCGGTAAATATAAGTAGTTGCGACAATCAGGTGACATTGACTCAGCAGGCTTCATATTAACAAAATTTGCCAAAATATATTAATAAATAAGGTTAAAAACAAAAAAAACTCAAAAAAGTTTTTTCAAAATTTAAATAATTGCATTTGCGACAATTCGGAAATGTCACTAGTTGCCTAAAACTAAAAATTTTCACAAAAATTACTCATGTATGGCAGCCCGAACAAAAAAACTTGAAAATATTTATTCAATGTTAAATTTTGAAAATTTGCGACATTCAGGTGACATTGACTCAGCAGGCTTCATATTAATAAAATTTGCCAAAATTTATCAATAAATAAGCTTAAAAACAAAAAAATCGAAAAAGTTTTTTCAAAATTTAAATAATGGCATTTGCGACAATTTGGAAATGTCACTAGTTGCCTAAAACTAAAAATTTTCACAAAAATTACTCATGTATGGCAGCCCGAACAAAAAAACTTGAAAATATTTATTCAATGTTAAATTTTAAAAATTTGCGACATTCAGGTGACATTGACTCAGCAGGCTTCATATTAATAAAATTTGCCAAAATTTATCAATAAATAAGCTTAAAAACAAAAAAAAAATCGAAAAAGTTTTTTCAAAATTTAAATATTGGCATTTGCGACAATTTGGAAATGTCACTAGTTGCCTAAAACTAAAAATTTTCACAAAAATTACTCATGTATGGCAGCCCGAACAAAAAAACTTGAAAATATTTATTCAATGTTAAATTTTAAAAATTTGCGACATTCAGGTGACATTGACTCAGCAGGCTTCATATTAATAAAATTTGCCAAAATTTATCAATAAATAAGCTTAAAAACAAAAAAAATCGAAAAAGTTTTTTCAAAATTTAAATATTGGCATTTGCGACAATTTGGAAATGTCACTAGTTGCCTAAAACTACAAATTTTCACAAAAATTACTCATGTATGGCAGCCCGAACAAAAAAACTTGAAAATATTTATTCAATGTTAAATTTTAAAAATTTGCGACATTCAGGTGACATTGACTCAGCAGGCTTCATATTAATAAAATTTGCCAAAATTTATCAATAAATAAGCTTAAAAACAAAAAAAATCGAAAAAGTTTTTTCAAAATTTAAATAATGGCATTTGCGACAATTTAAAAATGTCACTAGTTGCCTAAAACTAAAAAATTTTCACAAAAATTACTCATATATGGCAGCCCGAACAAAAAAAATCTGAAAATTTTTATTCAATGTTAAATTATAAAAATTTGCGACATTCAGGTGACATTGACTCAGCAGGCTTCATATTAACATTTGCCAAAATTTATTGATAAATAAGGTTAAAAACAAAAAAAATCAAAAAAGTTTATAAAAGTCAAATTATAGATATGCGACAGATAGGTGACATCCAGCAGGCTTATTAATGACGAAATCAAAATTTATTAATAAAGCCTAATTGAGAAACTTTATATAAATAATATTATCATACGACCGACCCAATCAAAAAAATAAAATTAAATTCAATATTAAATTATTTGCATTTAGGAGAGTTTATTGACACAATTTCAGCAGACTTGACATTGAAAAATTTATTAATAAATAGTGCAAACAAAAATTTTCCAGGGCTTAATATTGACAAAGTTATATTTGATATTTATCAAAATACAAAATACTAATTTTCCCTCACAATTATTTTCTTTACCTAAAAAACTATCGTTTCATTTTTAATAACGTAGTAAAAACATCTGGTGGCTAAATCCCCCTATTTAAATAAAAAACTCACTTTTGAAAAAAACTCCAATAAACCCGCCCGGGCTGAGCTCCAGGAGTTCAAAACGGGAAAACTCCGGAGCATAGGGGTTCCCGCCCCACTCCTTCCATAAACTCCAACTGGAGTTTTAGCAAGCCCTAATCATTATGGACCGAGTACCCTTTTTCCCCGCGTTTTTGCGTTTCATATATTTCCCGAGTTTTTGCGTTTAATACCAAATTTTTTTTTCAAGATTTGACTTAAATGAGTTCCTAATGCATTATTATGGACCGAGTACCCGTTTATCCGCGTTTTTGCGTTTCATACCAAATTTGTTCCGGTTTTTTGCGTTTCATGCCAAAAACATTTTTTTAGATGTGACTTTAATGAGTTCTGGGTGGGTCTGATAAGCAAAATTCCAAAACGCAAAATCCCAAGAATTAAATTCCTAAAACGTAAAACCGTAAGTAATTAATCTTTTTTTTAAGAAATTGCGGCGATTTTTTTATTTTTATGGCATTTGGGTATTTTTATCATTACTCTGATGCTTGGAATTTTTAGAGATTTTGCATTTTAGGGTTTTGCTTTTCACACAAAATTATCTTTTTAGTTTTTTGACGTTGGTCGGTGTTTAAAGTAGGATGTTTCAATTAACTTCTAAAAAATTTTGCTATTTTGATTTGCATTTCAGACAAAAAATTTTTTAGATTTTGATTTTAATTAAATTATATGGTGTCTTTTTAAAATTGTAATGTAAAATCCCCCCTCTTCTTGGGAATTTTGCGTTTTTAGCCGTTACAGTAATTCTTCCAATTAAAATTTTTTGATTTTAATTACAATTGATTAAGATGGTGTCCCTTTGATGTTATATGGTAAAATTTTGCCGCCCGGACAACCACAATCCTTTAGCATTGTGCAGAAAAAGATTTAAAATCAACGTTTTGGTTTATTATAAATGCATTGAGCTTACGTGAGCTTTTAGTTTTTCTTGCATGGCGCAGATCTGTTGACTTCTTTTTTTATCCTTAAGACTCATCTTAGCGTCATATTTATCCCTAGCTTTAGCATTTGCCTCCTTTTGTGCATTGGCTAATTCTCGTATCTTGGCCTCTTTTTCGCGCCATTGCTCCTTTAATTGGCCTTCATGAGACTAAAGTGTTGTTATTATAGTGTGATTAACATAATCAATTTAATTTTGGTTCCAATAACAAGAATAACACGGATTTATATTCTCTTTTAGACATTTAAACATTTTATATTTTCATTATAGGGTTTTAAATGTACAGAATAACAGCGAAGGATAGAAATACGTGCAACTTTATAAGTTTACTAAACAGAATAGCCATTAAATTGCTTTTCAAATGAACTTTAATTACTATATAAATAGACAAAAAGCAACAAAAATCCACAATTCATTCGTTATCTGCATTTTAAAATGGCGGGTTTTAGTAAGGCATTTTATGTCAAAAAGTCACTAAACAAAAATTTTAATTTTTCAAAAAAATATTCAATTAAAGGTTAGGTAAATCCCAAAGGCATATAAAGAAATATATATCAAATTTAAATTAATGCATATTTGGATTCCCTGTAAAAAGGTCCAGAAAAGCACTTATCATTTTTAGTAATTTGTTTTATGATGGGTCAAAAAAATTTTAAAACGAAAATCACCAATTAAAAAATGTTTCAAATTTTTAAAAATATTAACTTCGTAATTGATCAATGTTTTGTTAATCCTAATAAGTGTTAAATGTTTTTACTATAAAGCTTATTCTAATAACTTGAAATACCCTAAAAATGGGGATAACTAATTTGACACAAAACAACTAATATATTGAAGAAAATTCAGATATTATATTCGGAATCAGCCCAACTTCAAGCCTAGAAACGATGGTTGATATAAATTTTCTATATAGCTCAGTGGGGACATCCCTGTCTTAAGCATAGGAGGTTAGGTGTTCAGTGCATAGGCAGCTTTTCCCCTAAAAAGCAAACATGTAAAACATTTTCTAACCTGAGTGTTCCAATTACGCAGTGTGCCAAAAACGGCCTAAAGCGAGAGCCTAAGTTTACCTGGATAGGCGGCATGCGAGCATATCACTATTTAACCCGACGGTAATAATAATTGTTTTGCTCGGGTTAAATGAGCTAATGTCCTAAGAAGGCACCCTATTTGGGGAGGGGGCCCGTTAATTTACGAATTCGTTAAATGTTTTCTGAGTCGATATTTCAGTATTAAATTTTAGCAGTACACTAATTAAACAGGTCAACAAATTTTTGAGAGTTATGAGATAACTACGGAGATCAAACCTGCCTTTAGGGATTTTCAAATCCGTTTACCTTTTTTCTAATCAAACTTAGAGCTATAAACATTGGAAATTTGAAGAAAAAAAATGCCAAAAAAAGAAAAATAAATTGAACTTTTTTTTGCATATTTACAACAGCTAAACTGTTAAATTCGAACTTCAAATAAAACTTTAAAAAAACCGACAATATATCGTGTCGTATTTAAGTTTGGACGCGAATTATTTTCTATTATCTAAATGCTGATGTAAAAGCTTAATATAACTAAAAAAAAATTATTTCTCATTATTTGATATGATAAATATAAGTTACAAGAAATTTTTATATGAAAAGATTCTTAAATTTTTTCTTATTCTCGATCTGTCAATTTGGTCAAAAAAGGTCATTTTACCGATATGGATGGATGTAAGGAGCCGAAGCAGGAAGAAAGTAAGAAATACGATGAATATATAGGCCAACATGGGGATAAATTCTTTTATGTTAAATTCACAGTTGTGCCATTGATATTTGTTGACCTGTGTTATATCAATGTTTTATTCGTAAAATGAAATATTTTCTCCAATGAATTCATTACACAAATCAAAAAAATCATTAAGTGATCAAAGAAAATTATGACATTTCGGATAAATGTACATGATGGTCTAATCTTGTATATTTTTTCCATTTTCACATGTAACACAGGTCAACAAATTTTTGAGAGTTATGAGCTAACTAGAGAGGTTAAACCTACCATCTTAGAATTTTCAAATTCGTTTATCGTTTTAAAATCAAACTTAATAAGTCAGCTGTAAACATTAAAAATTTAAAAAAAAATGTCAAAAAAATAAAAAAAATTCAAAAACAAAAATAAATTAAAATTGTTTTTTTGCATATTCACAACAGCTAAATTGTTAAATTCAAACTTCAAATTATATTATCAAAACCCGATAATATAACATGTCGTATTTAAGTTTGGACGTGAAATAATCTGTATTATCTGAATGCTATGTAAGAGCTTAATTTACTAATAAAATTATATCTCATTATTTGAAATAATAAATATAAATTAGGAGAAATTTTTATATGCAAATAAGATTCTTAAATTTTCTTTTCAGGGTATTCCTGAGGTCGCAAAATTTGTCAATTTGTCTTAAAAGGCCAGTTTGATATTGGCAAATCTAAGGACTGAAAACATAAAAACATGCATCTCCAGACAAATTTTAAGAATGCTTTTTTTTTCATACAAAAATCCCTTTAACTATTTATCATCGCAAATAATGAGAAATTTTTTTAGTTATATCTAGCTCTTACATCAGCATTTGAATAATTCAGAATATTCCACGTTCAAAATAAAATACGACACATTATATTATTAGTTTTTAATAATTGTTTTTGAAATTTGAATTTAACAGTTTAGGTGTAGTGAATATGCAAAAAAACAAATTTCAATTTATTTTTGTTTTTGAATCTATATTGTTTTTTTTTTGACATTTTTTCAAAAAGTTCAATGTTTATAGCTAACTAACTAATTTTGATTAGAAGAAACTGTTAACGGATTTAAAAATCCCTAAGATGGCATATATGATACCTGTAGGTTAACTCATAACTCAAAACTTTGTTGACCTGTGTAAGTTTAAAAATCAATAATTTAAGTTTCATCTTACTGTTGCTTAATAAAGACGCATTAAACCTCAATAACCCGACGTTTATTATCAGGTCTCGTGGGATTAAATAAAAGGACAAGTGATGTGACGATCGTACTACACAGGTCAACAAATATCAATGTCAGAATCGTGAATTTTATAAAAACATAAAAGAATGCATCCCATGATGGCCTAATCTCATATATATTATTCGTTTTTCATAGTTTCTTCCGTCTTTGGCTCCTTAGATCCGTCTGTAACGAAAAATGGCCTTTTTTGAAAAAAATGACAGATCTAAATATACCCTAAAAAGAAAAAAATTAAAAATCCTTTTTGCATATTAAAATCCCTTGTTACTTATAGTTTTAAGCACAAATAATGAAAAATAAATTTTATTAATATATCAAGCTCTTACATGGGCATTTAGATATTACAACATATTTCGCGTACAAACTTAAATACGACACAATATATTATCGGTTTTAAAATGAAAATATTATTTGAAATTTGAATATAACAGTTTAACTATTGTGAATATGCAAAAATAAAATTTAATTTATTGTTGTTTTTGAATCTTTTTTAGTTTTTTTGACCTTTTTTTCTAAAATTTTCAATGTTTATAACTGACTAACTAAATTTGATTAGGAAAAACGATAAACGAATTTGATATTTCCTAAGATGGCTGGTTTGATCTCTGTAGTTTACTCATAACTATCAAAAAATTGTTGAACTGTGCTATGCATATCTATTTTGTGGCGTCTTATTTAAATATAAAATATGTTTTCTAAATATATCACCATGGATTTAAAATAAATAGAATAAAATCACAACACTTGATTATAAATTGTGGTCTAACTTATCTGCCCCTATGTCTTAATTCTTACAATCAAATATGGCACTTTGGCATATTCTAATATAGGGCAAAAAAAATAATTTTATCTCAAAATTAAGGCAAAAAATAAAATTTTTAAAAGTCAGGCCGGTCCTTAACTTACATATGTTTATTATTAAGAATATATTTTATAATTTTTTCGGAAAATATAATAAGTTTTTTAATTAAGAAATTTTTTACAAGTCTTATATTTGGCTTAAAATTGGTAGGGTTCTTGGGTGCTGATAAATACCATTTTGAGTGGAAGTGATTTTTTACCGAAGTGTGAATAATTTTTTTTAGATTGACCAACCAAACTTATTTTATATTTTAAGTGCATATTATAGATAAAACATCGCTTATTATAGGAACCCCAATTTTTCTATTGGATTTTGACGCTTCTCAATAAACCTGAAATTTGCCGAAAACAGCGATTTGAGGTGGCAAAAAATAAGTGCAAATTTTATTCGTCTGTGCAAACTTAATTTTTTTTATCATATTTGCGTATTAAGCTAATTGCATTTAGAACTTATAAAATCATTCATAATTCGAATATTTAAGTACAACAATAGTAAATACTTTATAAATAGAAAATATCAGAATGTGATATTAAAATTAACAAATAATACAAGAGTGTTATATCATTGCACTATATTAATTAAATTTGCAATTTATTTAATTTGTAGTAAATCTTTAGGGTCAGTTAAATATATAACACAGGTCAACAAATTTTTGAAAGTTATGTGTTAAACAGAGTTCAAAACTGCATTCTTGGGATTTTTTAAATCCGTTTTCTGTTTTTTCTATTCAAACTTAGTTAGTCCGCTATAAAAATTAAAAAAATTTAGAAACAAAAAAAACAATACAGAACAAAATTAAATTATCAGACATGTTTTTCAGTTTACTATGATTATGGTAAAGATTATTGCCTCTTTCCGGATTTCTTTTCAGAATAACTATTTTCAATTACATCAAAGATTTAGGCATTTCTTTGATGTTGTAGGATTATTCCCGCTTTCCGGGATTATTTTATTTTTAATTTTTATGAATGTTTTGATTCCTAAGCTGTTTTTTAATGTTTGAGATATGTCTAGTTTTTTAAGTATTCCGATTTTAACAATTTATTGAAATCAGGGATTTTGTTTTTTAAAATATTTTTTTATGTTTTTAGTTTTATCAATGTTGCTTTATTTTGGTTCAATTAAAGCCAATTTTTTAGAAACTTTTAAATATTTTTAGTAATATTTTAGGTATTATGGGATTAAGCAAATCGCCCGTCTTTTCAATTTTCCAGACATTTTTGTTTGTTATAATTAATTTTTAAACGTTTTTGCCAATTTTACGTTGAGATTTGCTTTTTCAGACAAAATGATTTTATCTATGTTTAAGGTATTTCATAAGTTTTGGGGCAAAAGGCACTTTTTAAAAATTTACCTTTTCAGAAGACCAAAAAAATTGTTTTTTCTGTTTTGTTTTGTTTTGTTTTAATCAATGTTTAAGACATTTCTTTGGATTTAAGTAATTTTGACCGTTTAATTAAAATTTGGTCTTCAGAAAATAAATTAATTTTTTTTGTAATCTTTAGAGATACAAGTAGGCCGTAACATTAAATAATCTCTTGTTTTAGCTATTTCCCCGACGCTTTTATTAAAGCTCTAGGCCCCGTATTATTCTCCACTAGTCACTACACATAATTAGCATTGGCACCGTTCGAAATATCTTAAGTCATATTTGTCCCAAGATATTAATATCAATAAAATAATGCTCGTTTATAAGAAAAAAGGACAAAAAGCAAAATTCTTAAATCGTCCTTAAAAAAATCAAAAGGTCATCTATAATATAAATTAAAACCATCTCCTTCAAGATAAATTGATTATCCGGCATTTTAATTTTTTTGTTATTTATATAAACATTAAAAAACGAAATTCCGATTCACAAAGTCATGATAGAAGACTTTGAGATGTGCATTTTATTTTATTCAGAGCCATCCGAAAAATTATTTTATTTAAAACAAGAAATATAAACTGAATATTAAGTGTATTTGGTGCAACAAATCTCCAGACATAGCAATCTATAACATACCTTTCTAAAGTTCTCCGCATGTTTCAGCTTATTTTCTATATCGGCGAGCGTTAGATTGACCCTATTATAATAAGTACATAAAATGCTGCCGATAAAATGAATACCAAAATTTGAAGGTTTTTAAAATCAATAAAGCTACTTAATAGGTTCATGGATACCTTAACTTCCTTTAAAAAATTATTTATAATGGATTGATTTAGAAATTTTAAAATAAATCTTAAACTTAAAGAGGGATCTTAGGATTTTGTATTTGTTCGTGTAAAACATATTCTTAATCAAAAAAATGCTGGGGTACTTGTTTCCACTAACACGACGGAACCAATTTCATAACTTATAATTATTGAGACATATTTATTCATTTTTGTAATTTTACACAAGTCAACAAATATCAATAACCGTGAATTTTATGAAATAAATAATATATCCCCATGATGGCCTTATCTCATACATATATGGTCAATTCCACCTCAATCCAACTCAGGGGTACCCATTTAAATTTGGCTGAAATTTTGCATGGAAGTAGTATCTGGTAACTCATAATCTGGAAATTTTTTTGACCGGAAGTGATTTTTGACGGAGATAGGGGGCAAAAGAAAAAAAATCGCAAGGTGAGTTTTTACATTTAACTTTGAGGTTACAAGTCAAACAGTATTATAGCTAAAGACTTAATTTTTTTTTATTTTAAAGAGAACAATATGGGCTATCTTGCATGTGTTTATTATTTTAAATTTTTTTTTTTATAATTTTGCAATTTTTTAAAGAACATTTAGTTTGATATAACAACACGTATAGTCCTTAGTATTCATTATTAATATGTGAATTCAAAGTATGGGACCGACATGACTTTTCAATAAATTCAAAAAAAAAATTTTATTTGATCAGACATAAATTTGTTCCATGCACTATATTAAAATATTTAATAGTGACAAATTTGATTACACAGGTCAACAAATATCAATGTCAGAAACGTGAATTACACTGGACAACAAAATTTGGACGACCCAAGCATCATTTATGGCAACTATGGTTTTTGGTCAAGTTTTTGGCGCTGATCACGAATATGAAATCAGAATTTTAGCCAATGCCTCAGATTTTTAGTTATTCTGTGTCAAAGTTGAGATTTTTTAATTTTTGGGGTATTTTGGGCTTCAATATCATCAAACCTATGGGTAGTAACAAAGGTTTAAAAATATATTTAGATAACGAAAACATTCATTATTATTAACGTAAGGGGTTTAAATTTTTTTAAATATTTAATTTTTTTTTTATTTTTTCATTTATAAAATTAGTGGGTTTTGTCATAAAATCCGTTTTTTGATCCTAAATAACTTGAAAGTAAATTGCTAATAATTTTAGGTAATAACCTTTTTTAGATATGTTTTTTATGAGGAATCTGAATATGCCAATAGATTATTTGTCGAATTAATAGTAAAAGAAATTTTTTGAATTTTTTTCTGAACTTTGGACGCGGTTTAAAAAAAATTGGAGGCATTGGAAAAAAAAAACTAAACCCGGGATCGTTATCGCAAGAAAATTCTCTATAACCTCAAAAAATCGTATATGTTGTTTTTTTTTGTTGTCCAGTGTTATGAAAATATAAAAGAATGCATCCCCATAATGGCCTGATCTCATATAAATTTTTTTTTCTTAGTTTCTTCCGTCTTTGGCTCCTTAGATCCGTCTATAACGAAAAATATCAAAAGGTAAAATAGGCGACCTCCAAACATACAGGCTAAACCTATTTGAGAGTTAAGCTAATTTTCGCTAGATATTTACGGATACTAATCTTAATAAACACTGCTTAAGATATTCAATTATTATATGATTTTTTTAAATACACAAATTTTTATTTAATTTTCAAAAATTTTCATTCCACGACGGCTGCGTTTTTTGTTGTATTTTTGATTTCATCCTTATTTAATTCTTCATTTAGATAGAACTCTAACGCCCATTACAAACTTAATTTTACTCACCAAAACAAAAATAAAACTTTTCTTTACATCGAAATAATAATAAATAACTTTTCTTTATTCTTCCGTGCGGGTAGTAGGCGCGCCTATCATGTACGCGCACGGTCCAAATAATCACACAAAAAAAGAAAAAAAACATTTTTTTGCCCCTAGTTTGTGGAACAGTGTGTATAAAACAGGTCAACAAATAAGTTCTGCCGCTCTTCTCATTTTACTTATATTGCAAACTGTATTTTTTCGCATACGCGTATATATAACGCATTTGTCCAGAAATTATTGATATGAGGAAACATTTTCGATGTTATATTTTGAATTAAGGACTGCTTCAAGCCCCTAACCCTCGATATACAAACCCCCTTTTACAATATGCCAAGTAAATCGCGCAATTCTGTCAAGCATGCCCCCACAGCGCGAAGTGCGTCAAAAAATGAAGGGGGCCTAAAGCTCCATGAACTCCAGGGCTCAGACGACGGCTTTTTCTTCGATGAATTAAACGTTATTTTACTTCGTAAAGACCGAAAGTTGAAATATATTGGTTTTATTTTAATATTAATTACCATAAATTTTTATAACCGGTCAACAAATTTTTGAGACATATAGGCTAACTACGGATATGAAACCTGCCATCTTAGGAATATTCAAATCCGTTTACCGTTTTTTTCAAATCAAACTTAGTTAGACAGCTATAAACATTAAATATTTTGATCTTTATGGATCCACTGCAGATATTTTAAAGAATTAAAAAATCTAAATGTTGCGCCCAACACGGCTGGCATACACAGGCCAACAAATTTTTGAGAGTTAAGACTCTACAGAGATCTAACCTGCCATCTTAGGGACATTATAATTCGTTTACCGTTTTTTCTAATCAAACTTAGTTGCTAAATACATTGAAAATTTTAAAAAAATGCCCAAAAAACAAAAAAGATTCGAAAACAAAAATAAATTGAATTTTTTTTTTCCGAATATTTACAACAGCTAAACCGCCAATTTAAAACATTAAATAAAACTTTTATTAAAAACCGATAATATATCGTGTCAAGTTTGGACGCGAAAAATTTTGTATTATTTAAATGCTGATGTAAGAGCTTGACTATAAAACTCTTTTTCTTATTCAATTATTTTTTGAGAGTTATGAGTTAACTACAGAGCTCAAACGTGCCATCTTAGGGTAAAATCCGTTTGCCGTTTTTTTTAATCAAACTTAGTTAGTCAGTTATTAACATTGAAAATTTTAGAAAAAAAAGTTAAAAAACCAAAAAAGATCCAAAAACAAAAATATATTGAAATTTTATTTTTGTTTATTCACAATAATTAAACTGTTAAAATTAAACTTCAAATAATATTTTCATTAAAAACCGATAACTGGACAACAAAATTTGGACGACCTTAAACATCATTTATGGCAACTATCGTTTTTGGTCAAGTTCTTGGTGCTAATTACGAATATGAAATCAAAATTTTAGCCAATGCCTCAGATTTGTAGTTATTCGATGTCTAAGTTGAGATTTTTCATTTTTGGGGTATTTTGGGCCTCTATATCATACAACTTATGGGTAGTAACAAAAGTTTAAAAATATATTTAGATTACAAAAACATTCATTATTTTCGTAGGGCATTTAAATTTTTATATAATATTTAAATTTTTTTAATTTTTATAAAATTAGTGGTTTTGTCATAAAATCCGTTTTTTGATCCTAAATAACCTGAAATTAAATTGCAAGTAATTTTAAGCTATAACGTTTTTTAGATATGCTTTTTATAAGGAATCTGAATATACCAATAGATTTTTTTGGAAAATTAATAGTTAAAGAAATTTTGTGAATTTTTTTCTGAACTTTGGACGCGGTTTAAAAAAAAATGGAGGCATTGGAAAAAAACCAAACCCGGGATCGTTATTGCAAGATAATTCTCTAAAAACCCCTCAAAATATCATTTATGTTGTTTTTTTTGTTGTCCAGGGTAATATATCTTGTCGTATTTAAGTTTGGACGCGAAATATTTGGTATTATTTTAAATGCCGATGTAAGATCTTGATATATTAACAAATTTTTTCCCATTTATTGTGACTAAAAATATAAGTTTCAAGAGATTTTAATATGCAAAAAAGATTTTAAAATTTTAGGGGTACATTTAGATCTGTCAATTTGGTTAAAAAAGGCCATTTTTCATTATAGACGGATCTAAGGAGCCAAAGACGGAAGAAACTAAGAAAAACGAAAAACATATATGGGATTAGGCCATCGTGGGGATGCATTCTTTTGTGTTTTTATTAAATTCACGTTTATGACATAAATATTTGTTGACCTGTTTTATTTGAGATGATAAATATAAGTTACATGGGATTTTTATAGGCAAAAAAATTTCTTAAATTTTTTCCTTTTAGGGGGTATTCTCGATCTGTCAATTTGGTCAAAAATGGTCATTTTTATATGCACGGATGTAAGGAGCCGAGGCCGGAAGAAAATAAGAAAAACGAAATATAGAGATAGGGCCATCATGGGTATAAATTCTATTATGTTTTTTTAAAATTCATGGTTGTGCCATTTAAATTTGTTGACCTGTGTGATTAAATAATAAATAAATTTTGCACATCATTAATAAGCGTTGTAATGGCCACACGATATTCATTTTTACCATCAAAAACATTAACCTAAAATGTAATGGAAATTTGAAGCGATATCAAATACAGTAGTTGTAGAATTGAGGTAATATAATCAGGTATTACTTTACCTTGTAAAAATTTTTGTCGATATGCGTCATATGCAACAACTTAATAAAAGATTTGATTTAATTAGTTTACCTGTCTGAAAAATTTGTCGGACATTGTAGTATGTTAATTTAGTATATTACAACTAAAATTAAAAATATATTTAAAAAAAAAAGACTTTCTTCACCAAATTAGAAAGACGGAAAATTTAGTGAATAATTTTTTAAAGTATATATAAAATGTAAAGCATAACTAACAATGTAATATTATTTTAATTGCTAATCTAGAAAAATGTAGTCTTGGTCATAATTGAAATTTATTAATGCATCGTAAAATATAAAAACAATACTTAGGTGTCAACAAGGTGCAACCATTATAAGGTTCGTCGTTGGCATGATAACCGATTCCGTTGTGGCCACCATTACTAATGGGAGAAGAACCCAATGCATAGTATTTTTTGAGAGTTAGCAATTCTTCACCTAAAATTAATAAATTAACTTAAATATGCAACCATATAAATGCAACAATAGATTTATATAAAGCAAAAATTGTTATCGACATATTTCACATCATAAAGGTAGGCAGAAACATTGGTGAGCAGAATTAGGTAAAATTAAAAAAACATAATTTTTTGTAGATAAGAACTCAACGTAACATTTGGAAGGAACTATCGTAAACAGTAAAAATTGTTTCTTTAAAAAACAAATTTTTTTTTAGAAAATTTTAATTTTTGTCTGAAGTGTAAAATTGCCTAATTTGCCCAAATTATCTATTAAAACTAAAATTGCATAAGCACACAACTGAAAATAAAATATTTTTTCAAATATGTTAATATTAAACGAACGTTAAAAATTTTCATATCAGAGCTAGGAAAAATATCATTTTTTGGCTAAAAATGATTTGTTAGTTAAATATTAATCTAGATTACCAAGGCCGATAACACAGGTCCAAATTTTTGAGAGTTATGACCCAACTACAGAGACAAAACCATCTTAAGGATTTTCAAATCCGTTAACCCTTTTTTCTGATCGCACTTTGTAAATCGCTAAAAACATTGAGATTTTTGAAAGAATGTTAAAAAAACAAAAAAGAACAAAAATAAATTTAATTTTTTTTTATATATTTACAACCAGTGCTGAAAAAAGTGTGGGTCAAAGAATTAAAAATGGCCTTTATTTTCTCGGGCCAAAGAAAAGAGGAAAAAAGCTCATAGTAATATTAACAAAAAAGCCCCTGAGAAAGCCCTTTTTATTAAAAGCGAAGAAAAAAGCCACTATTTTCGGCTAAATTCGTATTTTATTTTCAACAGTGATATAAAAAGATACAAAATTTAAGCAGAATAATTTACATAAATATTTTCTTGATTAAAGCTAAAACCCTTAATTTTTTCTCTAAAAAAAACAAATAAATGAGTTTGGACTAATATATATAAAGCTCAAAACCTTTAGAAAAAGCCCCTTATTTGTTAGTCCTTTTTATGGAAAAATCGTATATATCTGTTTTTTATAATAGAAAAGCCCTTAAAAAATCCCTTTTATGGGCTGACTCTTTTTTTCCCAAGCTAGTTCACAACAGCTAAACTTTATAATAATCTTTCAAATATTTTCATTAAAAATTAATAATATATTGTGTCCTATTTAGGTTGGGATTCCAACTATTCTGTATTATCTAAATGTTTATGTAAAACATTGATGTCCTTGAAAATTTTATTTTTCCTTATTTGAAATTATAATATATGTTACAAGTGATTTAATACAAAATTTCGTGAATTATCTTTAGGGTATTATCCAAAAAATGTCAATTTAGCCATTTTTTCGATAAGGACGTAGCTAAATGGGCGAAGGCAAAGTAAACTCCGTATAACGGGAAATTAGCTAAAACTAATTTTTCCATTTGATTGCCCAACAAGGACAGTTATACATCTGTGTCTGTTAGAGTCTAAGGAGGGACATAAGAAATAAGTTGAAGTTAATACAAAAAAATATTTTTTTACCGCTAGAAAAAGAGCGATTATTATTGAGGTGTGAACTATTTCCATTCTCGACGTTACTATATGATAGTACCTTGGGAGACATAGGAGGCGCTAAGATCAAATCAAATGCTAATCCCTTTCCTTTGGCTGAAGATTTAAATTCTGGATATTAAAAATTAGAATTTATGTCTTGATTGACCTAATAATTTAAGAATGCAACTTTAAAAATGAGCAGATTTGTATATGATTAAAATTTCGACGGCATATTCTGGATATTCTTTAAATTACATAATTATTTTCTTTCCCTTTTATCTAAAGATTTTTTTTAACTTAGATTGCACAGGTCAACAAATTTTTGAGATTTAGCTAACTACAGAGATCAAACCCGCCATCTTAAAGATTTTCAATTTCGTTTAGCGTTTTTTCTTATCTAATAATTCACCTATAAACATTAAAAATTTTAGAAAAAATGTCAAAAAAAAACAAAGAAAAAAAATATTTAAAAATATTATTAATGTATTTATAACATTTAAACTGTTTAATTCAACCCTTAACCCGCGATTAGCACTGTGGGGTCCATACGGACCCCCACTTTTTAAATTTTAAAAATCATTAAAAATATTATATCTCATTAGCCAAAGTTTTGTGACTTTTTTCTTAAATATATCACAAGTCAACAATTTTGTGAGAGTTATAAGTTAACTACAGAGATCAAACCTGCCATATTAGGGAATATCAAATCCGTTTACCGTTTTGCCTAATCAAACTTAGTTAGTCAGTAATAAACATTGAAAATTTAGAAAAAAAAGGTCAAAAAACAAAAAAAGTTTCAAAAACAAAAAATTAAAGAAAACTTATTTTTACATATTCACAATATTTAAATTGTTAAATTCAAACTTTAAATAATATTTTTATTTTACACCGATAATATATCGTGTCGTATTTAAGTTTGGACGCGAAATATTTTGTGTTTTCTAAATGCCGATGTATGAGCTTGTACTAATAAAATATATTTTTCATTATTTGTGATTATATAAGTTACAAGAAAATTTTATATGCAAAAAAGATTTTTTAATTTTTTCCTCTTACGGTGTATTTAGATCTGTCAATTTGGTCAAAAAAGGCCATTTTTCGTTATAGACGGATTTAAGGAGCCAAAGACAGAAGAAACTAAAACATAAAATATATATGAGTTTAGGGCATCATGGGGATGCATTCTTTCATGTTTTCATAAAATTAACGTTTCTAACATTGATATTTGTAACTAATAATTTAAATTTGGTCTAAGTCTAATAACAAAATTCGTTTATTGGGATAATGGACCCCACACTCTCAATATCAATGTTAATAGCTATGTTATTGCCTTTAAACTAAACAATTGCAACCTATTTTCTGATGTATTCTTTCTAAATATTTTTACATAATTAGTATAAAATGTTTGTATTGTATAATAATGATAGAAAATATCTTATTTTCTATATAAAATATCTAGTTTTTAAGGTGAATAATAGCCAAAAATAATATTTTATTTCATAATATTTTTTTTTATGAATCTTTCATAAAATGTTCTACCTGTCCTAAAAACACAATTTAATTAATAATATTGATAAATTAAATTTATAGACATGATTTATTTAGTGTAATATAGAAAAATGAAATGTCAATTTTTTAGATTTTTTTCTTCTTTGTGTTAAATAAAATTTGCAATATTCATTAATGGTAGCATATTAGTTTATAATTAAAAAGCAGGTATTTCTCTTTAAACTAATAAAAAATTAAAAACCATGCCTTAATACTTTTAGATATATAATAACAAACAAAAAACTAATAGAAAATTTAAGACCATAGCCTCAATACTTTTAGAGTTTTAAAATTGGGGTCCGTATGGACCCCACATAGCATTCGCGTTAAAAATTTCTCACCCTACCATTCGCGGGTTAAAAATATTTTTATAAGAACCCGATAATAAATTGAGTCAGGTTTGGGTTGGGGTGCCAATTTGACTAAGTAGTAAGATGCTTAATATACATAAAAATTATATTATTTTTAACAATGAAAATGTTGTTAAGGACGGTAGTCGAAAAATGACAAAAATATTGGAAAATAAGTTTCCCAAGCTTGTTAAGGGCTACTTAGTCTGACGCCTACGTTTAGGGACTCCAATTTAAAGGGGTTTTTTGTGCTTTATTTGATAGAGCCTTTTTAGAGATTTGGTCCTAAATTAATGCCCAAAAAAACTTACTCTCTTTTTGACGTGTTTTTTTATAAATGTACTTTGCTTGTGAGATTAGAGAATTAAAGGACATTTTATTTTTAGAATAATTTTTTTTATATAATTTCCCTTATAAGGACAATTTTGCTTTAAGGTCAATTTTCTAACTTTTGTTTTAATTATTCCTTATAAAATTGGAATAGCTTAATTAACGTGTCACTACATATATACACACCTTACAAAAACTCGATATCCGGTCACTTTTCTAACATGCCCAAATATGGTAAGTTTGGCCGCTTTTAGTAAAAGTCTCTTAAATTTACGTGTATACAACTGTTAGCGGGGTTTAATGTTTATATGATAAATTATAATCACCTGGGTCTTTAACATAACGTATAATTTTTTTTGATACCTTAATGTTTGACAGGTGTCCGGCTAAAAAACTGCAATTTTAAGGAATTTAAGATAATTACTGCTTTTTTCCCTCTTTTTGGGCTTTATTGAGGTAGCCCAATTTCTTGTACTTCTCTCTTGCATAACCCTCGATTAAGGTGATAGGGCGGGCCATACAAACCCATTTCTATTAAAGGGCAAAAAAAAACTTTTTTTTATATTTTTCTTTTGTCATTTCGGCAGTGTATACATTCATATAATCCGGTAAAAATTACGCTGTAAAAAATGGTGGTCAACGTTTTGGTTTTTTTAGTATCCGTTCTTTTACCTGTCAGGTATATTTTTTACCTGATTATTAAAAAAAATTTATACTACCTTGTGCGGAATTCTATAAGAAAACTTATTTCGCTTTTTTCCCCTCTTGTTATTAGCCCCAAATAAAAATTTTCCGCTTTTTTTGCTTGCAAAAGTTTTGGCCGAGGACGCCATTGTTGTGATAAACAAAAAAATTAAAAATAACAAAGCCCCATTATTATCGATTTTTTGGTTCTTTTACTTACTGCTTTTCCTTGTAACTCACGTAGTCTCCATTGCATTTAATTTCTCCGTAATGGCTTACAATTTCATTTAATTTTTCCGTTTTTACTAATAATATTTTTAACTATTAACATTGTTAATTTAATATTAACATTGTTATTTAATGTTAATTATTGTATAAGTATATGAAAAAGACTTTTGTATTTTTTCTTTTTAGGGTATTTTCGGGGTCGCATAATCTGTCATAAAAGCCATTTTTCGAGACGATTCTAAGGAGCCGAAGGAGGAACAAACAACGAATACAAAAATATTTGAGCCACAATATAAAGATGTATTCGTTTGTATTTTCAAAATTTTTTTCTAACATTCATATTTGTCGACCTGTGTTATGTGTCTTTTAGTATACTTAGATTTAGAGAAATAAAAAATACGGTCTCTTGAGCTTTGCACTTTTAGTCCGCCTATCCAATACAAAAAGTGGACTTTATGTTCTTATTAACTGTCATAGCTAATTATTAATTACTTTTCTTGTTCCCCTTTTATGTCGATATAAAGTTTTATGGTTTAATTTGTCTTGGATTATTAATTACTTTTTTTGTTCCCCTTTTATCGATGTAAAGTTTTTGTATAGTTTAATCGGTCTTAGATTTTTAATTACTTTTCTTGTTCCCCCTATTGTCAATGTAAATTTTTTAGAGTTTGATTGACAAATTCTAGTAAATAATTAGTTCCCCTTGGTCAGCTATTATTTAAAATTATTTTTTTTTCATTACACCTGTATATTCATTTTTCTTACGTTTTTTCCTGCAGATTCATTTTGTGAAACTTGAAAATTATAATTAAACTATTACTACAAATTTTCATTTAGTTTTCTCCTTCTCTTTTATCCTTTTAATAAATTTTGTTTGTAAATATTAGTGTATATCACTTAATTAATTTTAAAACTCTACGCTATGGAAAATATTTGAGTGGTACAAAAAATTCCGGAAGATTGGAATTCGGTTGATAAAAATTATTCACTAGCTAAAGGTAGATATATAAAAAAAACTCGTTCGTTTATCTCAATCAAGTTTATCAAATTTTAGCAAATTTAATTTATTTAAGTTATATATAAAGTGCAAGCATAGGTAGTTAAAAATTTAGGCTCCCGCCAAATTTTATCGACGGTTATTAAAAAAAATGCCGCATAAAACATAAAAAGAAATTTAGTGGAACAGCTTTTTATATTTGCAACAATTTTAGTTTAAGTTAACATATAACCTGGCATTTTTCAATTACTATAAAAAGTAAAAAGTAATTTAAATTAACCAAGTTTTAAAAAAAATATCGCTCATTAATTTTTTTAGCATGCATATTAAATTTCGCGAAAATGGTTTTACTCACTGGCATTATTTCTCTTTAGAATTCTCTTGACGGTATAATTTTACGCGTACGAGTCAATTCGTAAGATACCTTAATTACAAATTCTAAGTAAAAATCTTCTTGCCAGAAGAGTTGAAACAATTATTCAGCTATAAACGGTCATTTAAATAACTAAGAAATAGGCTTTAAAGCTATGGACTAAATTTTTTGTTATTTTAAATACCTGAACTTTCATTAAACCGGACTATAAACGACCTTAAGCATCATATATGGCAATTATTGTTTTTGGTCAAGTTTTTGGTGCTGATTACGAATATGAAATCAAAATTTTAACCAATGCCTCAGATTTTTAGTTATTTGATGGTAAATATGAAATTCCTGTTTTTGAGCTTCTATATTATACAAAGAATCTACAGGCAGCCTGCACATTGGCTATCATGTCCATCAATGGCGCCTCCATAAATCCTTTAGATCTCTAGACAAACCCCATATTAGCCGCCTCAAAACTTGCTCATACCCCCGAGCCTCCCTCACCCTTATACAAAATCGCAGAACAACAACAACATTAAAAATCTAAATATGACAATAGAATTATTTTGTGAATTTATTATGAAAATAAGATACCAGTGTAAATTTACATTAAGGTTCTATCTTGATTTTCAACGTTGAAGTTGACCATGAGGGGTTCACGGAACCCAATAAAACTTAATTCTAATTACTAGCTTTTTTAGTAAAAAAAAAATCACAAATTTTGAATGATAACTGCATATTTTTAAAGTCAAAATTTAGGATGTCCTGGGGTCCGTATGGCTTCCAAAGTTGCACTCGCGGCAAGTAAATTTATAAATAATAATTTGTGTACAGTTTTTGCTAAATTTAAAATTGCTGTACGATAGACATAAAAAAGAAATTTATTTTAGAAACACACTTATAATGTTTCGATAAAAAAAAACACTTTACAAAATATTCACAACAGTAGCAGTCGCGGATTTAGTAAATTTCTAAAATTTAATTGGTGTAAGTTTTTAAGCTAAATATAAAATCGCTGTAGGATAGTCAAATATTAATATAAAAAAAGAATTTTAAATACAGGCTTATTATGATTTTGATAAAAAAAGCGATTTATAAAATATCCAATGAAAAAATTTCCTTTTTATAGTTATAACTGTAACTGAGTTGGCAATAAACTTCAATGTAAACAAGCTATTGTTTAGAGAGAAAAAAGAGATTGGTCAGAAATATCATGAGTTTAAAATATAGGTTCAACAACCACGTCTCCCTTGTCCTAAAATAAGGTTTAAAAAGGCTTACATTCTAAAATAAGGGCTAAAAATAAATCGCAAGAATATTAGAGCCCACCCAGCCTCTTTCATAAAAAGAAAAATTCGAGGATTTATAGAAAACTTGGCGAAATCTTTATTTGTCATCGTGATATGTGATCAGAATACTAATTTTTATACAATATGATTTTCCGGCCAATTGTAAAACAAGAAGGATGGCGTAAATCTTCACCTAGCCTATTAGCTTTTACAATTTAATTTTAAGGTGTAAAAAATATAAACTTAAAATTGGTTTGCTTAAATTTGTTTGGTTTGATGAACAATATTAAAATTATGGTCAATTCCACCTCAAATCGACAAACTTTTTCCCTTTAAGTTTCAGTTTTGGCTGAAATTTGGTACACTGGTAGGGTCCTAGGGTGCTGATAAAAACCTAAAATTTTTTTGACCGGAAGTGATTTTTGACCGAGATATGAGCAAAAATATTTTTCATTTTTTTGAAAAAAAAAAATTTGAGGCAACTTTGCGCGAATGTAACATCAAAAGTATTGTAGCAAGAGTCATATTTTTTTTTATTTTGAAGATCGTAATAAGGGCTACCTTAGACGCAAAAAATAGTAAAAAAAAAAAATTTTTAAACCAAAAAATTAAAGTCAAGTTTAGACATAAATAGCTCAAAAAACGTATCTTTGAATTTTCTGAAAAATTTATATAATATGGCCCTTAATAAAGTTAATAAATATGGTCAATTCCACCTCAATAAAACAAGTACGGGAGGGGTACCCCTTTTGATTTGACTGAAATTTTGCATGAAGGTAGTATCTAAGGGTATCTCATAATCTGGGATTTTTTTTGACCGGAAGTGATTTTTGACGGAGATAGGGGCAAAAGAAAAAAAATTGCAAGGTAAATTTTCACATTTGATGCAACTTCGGGAGGTTGTAAGTCAAAATTATAGTTAGAGACTTATTTTTTTTTATTTTGAAGAGGACAATAAGGGCTATATTGCAAGTGTTTATTATCTTAATTTTTTTTTTAAATTTTTAAAATTTTATGAAGAATATTCAGCTTAAAATAACTAAAAAAACATTTTTTTAAATTTCTTGAAAAATTGCTAAAATATACTTCTTAATATTCTTCATAAATATTTGAACTCAAAAGTCTGGACCGACATGACTTTTTTTTTAAAAATTCAAAAAAATAATTTTTTTTATTTTTAGACAAAAATTTGCTCCCTGCACTATATTAAAATATTTAAAAGTGCCAAATTTAATTATATATAAGAAGTTAGACATAGGAGCAATTATATTAGGCTATAACAGTTTTATTAATTTGATTCATACTATTGTCAATTTTGGAAAGAAAAAGGGAACTACAGATCAAAAAAATTGGTAATTTTCAGTATTTTACTCCTATCTTCAAAGCCGACTTTCTAGGTCACTACCAAACCAATTTGAAAATTTAAAAATGCATTTTATACATAAAACATCGCTATATAACATAAATTTCTCCCAACATTTTTTAACGTACCCATAGCTTTTTATGAAAAAAAAAACAAAAGTTTGCCAAGTTTTTTAAAATTTTAAGGTGTAAAAAATTAAAAGTTAAAATTTGTATGCTTATATTTGTTAACTTTTACTGGTTCTTTTTAGTTTGGTAAACAATATTAGAAATTGTACATAATATTCAATATTTATCCTCGGCAAAATTGAAAAAAATTTGTTAAATTTATTGGATAAAAAAAAAATTTTGGGAGGATTTTAGAAAAAATAATAAGGTTAAAAAATTTGTAAAAATTTATTTTTTTCCTTTATTCAATAGTTTTTAAATAAAACAGCCTCAATAACGTTAAATCTGATATAAAAAGTAAAATAGAATATATTTGGCCTATTTTGAATATTATTATTCAACAGATGTTCTTTTTTTATAATTATTAACAAACTTAAAATAAACGTAAAAAATCAATTATTTTATGAAACATAGTGATATGGTTTTTCAATATTATAAATACATAAAAGAAGTCAGTTTTAGGGTTAAACAACTTCAAATGATTATAATGGGCAGAATTAGCTTCAATGATGAATTTTAAGACTAAATATTAGACCCAATTTAATATAAATAAAATAGAGACATTCAGTCTTTTTTACTAATTTTTACAAATGCCAAATATGTTTTTGAAAGACTATTTAGAACAAGGCATACAATATATATCTAACCAACCTAAATAAAGTTTAAAAACCAACAATTTTAGTTCCATTTACATCTTAGTATTATAATATAGAAGCACTAAGAAAGTGGAAATATCACTGTTACTTGATTCTATAGGCATATGGATTTGGGCATTGACCTAAAGTTTTTATATCTAAATGCGTTCCTAACGTTTTAAAACAAGAATATGTTTTAATAAATACAAAAAATTACAAATTTAATTAAAATAATGGAATGATTTCATAATCTCATTTTTTTGTAATTTACCTATCTCGTTCTTTTAAGATTTTCTATACATAACATAGATAGGGGAGACCGGGGCGAAATGAACATATTTTTGCAAAAACGTTGCTGCTGACACATTTTTAATCCAAAAAAAAATTAATGGCTCATTTTATAGATAATTTTATATTTTATAAAAAAATTTGTTTAATCAAAAAAATATAATTTTGGTAAAAGATATTGAACAATGTATAAACCCACTAGTATTAACCATTTCGCCCCATATACGGGGTAAAATGAATCACCCATGGGGCAAAATGAAAGTGTGTGAAATTAATTAAACTTACAGCTTTAATTTCAAATAAACCTTAAATATTAAAAAATAAATGGAGATTTAGATCATTTTATTAATAATTATATCATAATCAATGACCAGTGGCCCAAAAATCCCAACATCAAGGGGTTGAAGTCTATGTGAACAATGGTAGTGTGACCACTTTTATCCCATTATCTTCAAAAAAGTTCACTGCTTTTATGGATATATGAGATACATGGTTATCCAAAATAATAAATGCCTTTATTTAAAATAAGATTATTCAACTTACTGGATCCTCAGTAATATATTTTACAAAATGTTGTTCACTTCGCCCCGCATTGAGTAGTGTTTGCAAAATCAATAATGTTCAAAATATGTATTATATTCTTACAACGAAGTGTTTTTTTAATCTTTTGATTATGATAATATTTTCGAGGTAACATTTTATTTAAAATAAAGCAAAATTATTGTTGCTTAAAACATAAATTAGAAATAGCATTTTTTCTTTAATTGAGATTTTCTAAATTTTTCAAATGGATGTATATATAAAAAATATAATAAATCGATAGCTTGTTTAAAGATCTACAACATATATAAAATTTATATATATTGAATAATGTTTGGCAGAGATATATCCATTAATCATTTCACCCCACCAACCATTTCGCCCCGGTCTCCCCTACTATTTTTTTAACACTTAAACAGGCAAAATATGACTGATTATATAGGTTCTAGATATTATTAGATAATTATGCACAAATAATAAAAAAATAAACTTGCACAGACGAATACAATCTGCGTTAGTTTTATGACACCTGAAAATTGGCTGTTTTTTGGTAAATTTAGGTATTTTTATTGTAGAAGCGTCAAAATCGAATAAAAAAAGGTGGTTATATGTTATTAAGCGATATTTTATCTATAAAATAAATGTTAATAAAAAAAGGTTGGCTTGGTAACCAGAAAGTCGATTTTGAAAACAGGCAAAATTTTCACTTTTTTCGGTTTTAAGGTTCACTTTTTCATTGTAAATTTAATAATAGTAGTAATCAATTAAATCAAACTATTATATTCTAACTTAATTGCCCATATGTTCTGCTCTTTGAATACTGTCAAATTTGGCACAATGGCATATTCTAATTTAGTGCAAAGGGCAATGTGTCCCAAAATTTGTGCAAAAAATTGATTTTTTTAAATTTTTTAAAAAGTCTCGCCGGTCCCAAACTTTTTAAATCATATATTTATTAACATTATTAAGGGCCATAATATATAAAATTTTCAGAAAATTCAAATATACGTTTTTTGAGCTATTTGTGTCTAATTGACTTTAATTTTTTGGTAACTTAAAAAAAAAAAAATTTTAATTTTCTGCATCTAAGGTAGCCCTTATTACGATCTTCAAAATAAAAAAAAATATGACTCTAGCTATAATACATTTTATGATACATGCGCGCAAAGTTGCCTCAAATTTTTTTTTGCAAAAAAAATGAAAAATATTTTTGCTCATATCTCGGTCAAAAATCACTTCCGGTCAAAAAAAATTTAGGTTTTTATCAGCACCCAAGGACCCTACCAATGTACCAATTTTTAGCCAAAACTGAGACTTCAAGAGAAAAAGTTTGTCAATTTGAGGTGGAATTGACTCAACAACCTTTTTCCCTTGAAGTCTCAGTTTTGGCTGAAAATTGGCACACTGGTAGGGTCCTTGAGTGCTGATAAAAAGCTATTTTTTTTTGACCGAAAGTGATTTTTGACTGAGATATGAGCAAAAATATTTTTCATTTTTTTGCAAAAAAAAAATTTGAGGCAACTTTGCGCGCATGTATCATCAAAAGTATTGTAGCTAGAGTCAATTTTTTTTTTTATTTTGAAGATCGTAATAAGGGCTACCTTAGACGCAAAAAATATTTAAAAAATTTTTTTTTTAAGTTACCAAAAAATTAAAGTCAAGTTTAGACTTAAATAGCTCAAAAAACGTATCTTTGAATTTTCTGAAAAATTTATATAGTATGGCCCTTTATAATGTTAATAAACATATAATTTAAAAAGTTTGGGACCGGCATGACTTTTTACAAAATTTAAAAAAATCAATTTTTTGCCCTAATTTTGGGACATATTTATGCCCTTTGCACTATATAAGAATATGCCAATGTGCCAAATTTGACATTATTCAAAAAGCAGAACATATGGGCAATTATGTTAGAACATAATAGTTTGATTTAATTGATCACTACTATTAATAAATTTACAATGAAAAAGTACCTTAAAACCGAAAAAAAAGGAAAATTTTGCCTGTTTTCAAAATCGACTTTCTGGTTAACCAGCCAACCTTTTTTTAATATTTAGCATTTATTTTAGAGATAAAATATCGCTTAATAACATATAATAGCCCCACCTTTTTTTATTCTATTTTGACGCTTCTACAATAAAAATACCTAAATTTACCAAAAAACAGCAAATTTTCAGGTGTCATAAAACTAACACAGATTGTATTCGTCTGTGCAAGTTTATTTTTTTATTATTTTTGCATAATTAACTAATAATATTTAGAACCTATATAATCAGTCATAATTTGCCTGTTTAAGTGTTAAAAAAATAGTATATTATGTATAGAAAATCTTAAAAGAACGAGATAGGTAAATTACAAAAAAAGGAGATTATGAAATTACTCTATTATTTTAATTAAATTTGTATTTTGTTATATTTATTAAAACATGTTCTTGTGTTAAAATTTGTTAGGAACGCATTTAGTTATAAAATACTTTAGGTCAATGCCCAAATCCATGTGTCTATAGAATCAAGTATCAGTGATATTTCCTCTTTCTTTAATAGGTCTATTGCGTCTATATTATAAAACTAAGATGTAATTAGAACCAAAACTGTTGGTTTTTGAACTTTATTAAGACCGGTTAAATATATATTGTGTGCCTTGTTCTAAATAGCCTTTTAAAAACATATTTGGCATTTGTATAAATTAGTAAAAAAGACTGAATGTCTATGTTTTATTTATATTAAAATGGGTCTAATATTTAGTCTTAAAATTTATCATTGGCGCTAATTCTGCCCGTTATAATCTTTTAAAGTTGTTTTAACCCTAAAACTAACTTGTTTTATGTATTTATTATATTAAAAAACCATACACTATGTTTTAAAATATTTTACTATTTACGTTTATTTTAAGTTTGTTGATAATCATAAAAAAAACATCTGTTGAATCATAATATTCTAAATAGGCCAAATATATTCTATTTTACTTTTTTTTGTGAGATTAAACGTTGTTAAGGCTGTTTTATTTTAAAAACTATTGAATAAAGGAAAAAAATAAATTTTTACAAATTTTTTAACCTTATTATTTTTTCTAAAATCCTCCCAAAAATTTTTTTATCCAATAAATTTAACAAATTTTTTTCAATTTTGCCGAGGATAAATATTGAATATTATGTACAATTTCTAATATTGTTCATCAAACTAAAAAGAACCAGTAAAAGTTAACAAATATAAGCATACAAATTTTAACTTTTAATTTTTTACACCTTAAAATTTTAAAAAACTTGGCAAACTTTTGTTTTTTTTTTCATAAAAAGCTATGGGTACGTTAAAAAATGTTGGGAGAAATTTATGTTATATAGCGATGTTTTATGTATAAAATGCATTTTTAAATTTTCAAATTGGTTTGGTAGTGACCTAGAAAGTCGGCTTTGAAGATAGGAGTAAAATACTGAAAATTACCAATTTTTTTGATCTGAAGTTCCCTTTTTCTTTCCAAAATTGAAAATAGTATGAATCAAATAAATAAAACTGTTATAGCCTAACATAATTGCCCCTATGTCTAACTTCTTATATAATATTAAATTTGGCACTTTTAAATATTTTAATATAGTGCAGGGAGCAAATTTTTGTCTGAAAATCAAAAAAAAATTATTTTTTTGAATTTTTTGAAAAAAGTCATGTCGGTCCCAGACTTTTGAGTTCGAGTATTTATAAAGAATATTAAGAAGTATATTTTAGCAATTTTTCAAGAAATTTAAAAAAATGTTTTTTTAGTTATTTTAAGCTGAATATTCTTCATAAAATTTTAAAAACTTAAAAAAAAATTTAAGATGAAAAACAATTGCAAGATAGCCCTTATTGTCCTCTTAATTTCGGGAGAATTTAGAAAAATATTTCTGGTAAAATTTGGAAAATTTTATTTTCTTGATTCATTAAATTTGCCACAGAAACAAAAAATCTGATAAATGAGCATTTAGATATTTCTGGCCTATTTAAATTATTGAATACATATCAAACTTAAAATAAACGTAAAAAGTCAAAAATTTTAGGATACACAGTGATATGGTATTTTGTTTAAGGTTTAACAACTTCAAAAAATTATACCGGGCAGAATTAGCTTCAATATTGAATTTAGAAACTAAATTTTAAACCCAATTAATATAACAGATAGACATTCAGTAATTTTTACTAATAAAAATGCCAAATGTGTTTTTTAATGGTATTTTGAACAAGGCAAAAAACAATATATATCTAGCACATAATAGAATCTGCAATAATTCTAGTTCCATTTATATTTTACTGTATCATAATAAAGACGCATTAGACCTATTAAAGAAGAAATATCACTACTATTTCATTCTACAGGCATATGGATTTGGGTATCGACCCAAAGTTTTTTATAACTATATGTGCTTCTAACGAATTTTTGCACAAGAAATTCTTTCTAATAATATATTAAATTACAAATTTAATTAAAATAACACAATAATTTCAAACACTTTTTTTTTGTAATTTTTCAATCACGTACATTTGAAATTTTCTATATATAACGTATTAACTATTTTTTCAATACTTAAACATGAATTTATAATTGATTTTATAAGTTCTAAATATTATTAGTTAAAGCAAATATGATAACAAAATAGGCTTGCACAGACGGATAAAATCTGCGTTAGTTTTTTGACACCTTAAAATTCGCTGTTTTTGGCCAATTTTGGCTTTTTTGTTTTAAAAGCGTCAAAATCCATTAAATTAAGCTGGGACTAGTATATGTTATTAGCAATATTTTATCTATGAATGCATTTTAAATATCAAAAAAGGTTGGCTGGATAAGTTTTAAAAACACTAATGCCAAGTTCAAAAGTAAATAGCTTAAAAAACGTATCTATAATTTTGTGAAAAATAAATTAAATATAGCCCTTAATAACATTAATAAATATATGTATTAAAGGGACAAGCACTTTTTTAAAAAATGAGATTGATTTTGCTTTAATTTTACCATTGTGCCCTACTATATTAAAATATTCCATTGTCCAAATAATCCTATTTAAGAATAGGGGAAATTATAATCCAAAAGATTTTGATTTATTTTATAATACTATTATTAAATTTACAATAAAAAGGTAAACCTTAAAATCGAATTTATTTCTGAACTTTGGACGCAGTATAAAAATTGGAGGGAAAAAAACTACACGGAATTGTTATTGCAAGAAAATTCTCTACAAAACCCTGTTAAACGGTTTTTGTTGTCCAACTATTTAGGTCGGGATGGCTTTATAACTTATGTTGATGTAATTGATATATTTAAAATTTTGTTTCTTATTATTTTGATAAAAAATATAAGTTAAAGTGATTTTAATAAAAGATTTTGGTTCCCGAGGTCGCAAAATCTGTTAATTTGGTATAATTTTTCCATTTTTTCAGATACCTAAGAAAATGGCTAAAGTTTGAAAAAATTTGAAAAAAACGGAAAATTTATGAGATAAGACCATCATAATTATTTCTCCCCAGTATCATAATTATCATTTTCAATCATTGATTTGTCGACCTATGTAATAGTTAACATTGGGCAACATGCGATTTAAAACTTCGGCCCGACCCAGCCCGTAATTTATTTTTTTTAAATTTAGGCACGGCCGTTTTTGGGGCGGGCCGACATCGGGCCGGGCAAACTTTCGGGTCCCGACTTGATCTTAAATAGGAGCTTCAGCTTTTTTTATTCGATTTTGAAGCTTCTACGACAAAAAAAAAGAAATATTTGCCAAAAAAAAGGAATTTAGGTGTCAAAAGCCAAAGCAGATTTTATTAGTCTGTACAAGCTTAATATTTATATAATACTTGCAGAATTACTAACATTATTTATACCCACTAACATAATTTTCATGCTTAAGTATTAAAAATAAGTAAATACTTAATGTAAAAAAGTATGAAAAAAAAATTATTATATCCACTATTATAATTAAATTTTTAAAGCACAATTAGTTGAAATTTGGATCAACGATGCCAAAATATTTTTATGCTATAGAATTAATTAACATTAATATTTGCTTTATATAACAGGTCTAATGCGCCATTATTAGGAAAACAGTATGATATAAACGGAACCGAATAATGCGATTTATCTTTTTTTAAGGTCGGTTAATTAATATATTCTTTGCCGAAACAAAATATATTTTAAGAACATAATGTTTTGCCATAATTGTGCATTTTTTTACAGAAATATATTCCTTTTATAATAAATTTTACCCTTTTAGGGCTGTTATTTTAGAAAATCTATGAATCTAATAATGAACTTATAAAAAAACGTTACCCACTTATTTTCTCCCTCCCAAATTATTTCTATGATAAATTTTATAAGTTTTTAAAAATGTGACAAGGATAATTATTAGCTTTATTTAATTTTTAATATTGTTTATAAAACCTATTATGTCGAGTAACAAATGTTACAATTTGATAATTTTGGCAAGTTTAGCCAGGGTTACCAACAAAAATATGAGGGTAATAATGTTATATAATACAGATTTTATCATTTTAAAATTGGTTAAGTAGTTTGCCACATAGTCGGCTTTGAAGGTAAGAGCAAATCATTAAAAATGGGTTTTAAGGTTACTTTTTATATCCAAAATTAACAATATTTTAGCAAAATAATTTAGCCTAAATTAATTGCCCCTCTAAATTGTTATTAAACAATTCGGCCCTTTTAAAAATTTTAATAAAGTGCAGAGGATATATTTTTCCCAAAAATTAAGAAAATCATTTCCTTAAATTTCTAAAAAGCCGGTCCCAGACTTATCATATATTTATAATGAAGTAAGGACTATATTTTAAACAATTTTTTAAGTGGCTATATCAAACTAAATATATAGCTAATTGCAAAAACTCACAATATATTTTTTATATAATAAACACCTGTGAGAGAGCCCTTGCTGTCCTCAAAATAAAAAATTAAATTAAGTCTCTAGCGATAATACTTTTACCTCCCAAAGTTGCATTTAATGCAAAATTTTACCTCTCGCGTTTTTTTGCCTCTACCTTTGTAAAAATAACTACTTTCGATCAAATAAAATTCCAAAATATGAGAGGCCAGTATTATTAACTATTTCCATACAAAATTCATCCATATCTAAGATGGTGACCTCTGCTGGAATAAATTGGAATTGACCATATAAAAAAAACAAAATAAATCAAAAAGCATTAATATTTATATAGGGCGAGTTCATAGTTCATTTTTAAGAAAGTTTTTCAAATTTTAAAATTTTTCTAAAAAATATTTTATCAGTATTTAAAATTTTTAAGCGTTTTTACGTGATTTTGGTGACTATTTATTAGCTATGTTTATATATTAGATTATTTATAATAAAGATTTTTATAAAATTAGAGCAATTATCAGGTTTTAAAAAATTTAAAAAAAACAATGGTTAATATCGATGTAAATCCCTTTTCAAAAATTTCGATAATGTATGAACTTTGACGCCCGTATATGAAACAGAAAGCTGTTGAATTCAAACTTTAAATAAAAATATTTTTAATAACCTAAGATTTTGAAGCTTAAGATACTTCAAAATTTAATATCTCGTTAATTAAAGTTAATTGTATTGAATAAAAAAAACTCCTTTAGGTTCTAGGTCGCAAATAAATTTTGCCAAAATACCATTTATAGTTGCGAGGATAGGGCTGCATGGATGATTTAAAACGAGGAAAAATACATAAGGCCATTATGCATATTATAGCAATTTAATCCTTTCAAATCATTTATAGATTTCTGACCTTTTTACCAATAACATGTATATTTAATAAAAAGTTTTAGAAGCTTTTAAATCACAAATTCGACAATATATGTGTCAGCGCCCAAACGCAATATTCCGCCGGCGGAATATTGTCTGGACTTGACCTCAGCGTCCAAAGCTTATATTCCGCCGGCGGAATATAAATTGGCGTATAGTCAACGACCAAAACGCATTTTCGCCGGCGGAATATTGTCTGGACTTGAGCTCAACGTCGAAAGCTTATGTTCCGCCGGCGGAATATTAATTGGCGTATAGTCAACGTCCAAAACGCATTTTCGCCGGCGGAATATTGTCTGGACTTGACCTCAGCGCCCAGAATTTATATTCCGCCGGAAATTTTTGCAAAATTTAAGGTACAAACAGTGAACTGTAATAAATTTTGAAATTTTGATCATTTTACGTTTTTGATTTTTTATGCTTAGAATATGAAATGTTTAATGAATAGAGATTATGTTAAATTAAAAAATAGGGTTAAGGGCTAGAATAGTGCTAAACTAAAAGATAGGCGGCGGTGTATTTAGAAGCGCTTTAACTGCACATTTGAGAGCGCTTAGATTTTTTAGATACCCTCAGAAGTGCGCTAATGTTATAAAAACCGCGCAATTTTTTTTTAAATTAAGCGAAAGACTCTAAAAAACGCCGAGGTATTTCTGTAATGTACCTGTGACTTTAAATGCACCAAGAATCCTAACGCAATAAAGATTCAAATGTAAGCAGGTATTTAAAAAACATACTAAGGTGCCTTCCTAAGATAGTGCAGAAAAATGAATTAGGACTGCGCACAGGTGTCGAACTTTTAGGAGCACCAAAATAATAAAAAATTTATAACTTTTAAGATCTATATAAGCCTTATTTAACACTTTGTTAATATTAGGGCATTCCCTTCCTAGCTGGCCTTCAAAAATGCGATATTGGAATTAATGGAAGGTTTATAAGTTAAATATCTCCGATTTTAGTCCAGTTAACGAACCGGCTTTAGACCTTCCTTAAAATTTTTTAATTTCACTATTCCTATTTTGTACCAATTAAGAATTAAAACATTTTAAAAGAATAAAGAAATACGGTTGGATTATTATAGGCTCAACATAATTTCAAGTTTAAAGTTTATCTAATATGTATATTTTGACAATCTTTTTGGATTCCCAGCCAATATTTAAAAAGACGCGTACTCACATAACTAAAAACTTTTGGTTATTAAAAGGGTACCAATGAAGGCTCAAAAGCGCGAATTCTGAATTTAAGACCGCCCCAATTATTTTGTAAAGAATTGAGGTATTTTTAACTTGAGCGAAACCAGGGCTGAGAAAAAAAACTTAATGGGCTTTTTTTCAACAAGTTTTTGAGTTTTTTTTTCCAAATGCCCACAAACTCGTGGGCATGGCAAAAGAAAAGCCCCTTTTCTTGCTTAAAGAAAAGGGGCATGTTTAAAAAATGCCCCTTTTCCTAAAAAAAAAATCCTAGGAGCTTTAAGAAAAAATAACCTACCCATCATTTAAAGAAAAAATCAAAATTTTTCGAAATTATTATAAAGAAAATATAAAATGGGTTTTTTGGGGCTTTTTTTAGGAGCCACTTTTTGTGGGTTTTTTTTTGCCCCTTTTCTTAGTAAGGGCTTTTTTTGAATTCTTATTTTGGCCCTTTATTTGTAGCCCCCTTTCTTTTTAATGTTTTAGGAGAAAAAATGAGCCAAAGTTTTTTGGCTCATTGTTTTCCCAGCCCTGAGCGAAACCTCTAACGTGCAAAATATAAATTACATTAAAATTTTCAAAAGCGCAACGATATTAAATTGGCGCTGAGTATTTAAAAGGCGCGCATTTAGAACCAAAATTTGTTTTTTCTTTAAGGCCTGCTCCAATCCAAAAATAAGGCCCGAAAATTTTTAATTACAAGCTAAAAAAGTGTTGTTTTAAAAATACAGTAAAATAAAGAGTAACAGTTATACCCTTTATCGTGTGAAAATAAATTTATCGTTTTTAGTTCTTGTTAATAATAGTTATAAATAGAGCATATGAAATTCAAAACTTCGGCCCATCTCGGCCCGTAATTTCTATTTTTAAATTTAAGCCCAGTGCGTTTGGCCCGTTATAAATTTTGAACCGTCCTGGCTCTTGTTTCCTGGCGAGCCGGGGGCAGGACTTTCGGTTCTTGACTTTAATCTCTAATGTGATTGTAGGCAAATCATTTAAGAAAAAAATAAATCGCGAAGTGAAGAGGGCTTTTAAGCGGAGCATGCTATGATTATTATTGAATTTCTTCATTTAAAATTATACATTTGTGTGGACATTTGATATCCTTTTGAGGGGTAAATAAAATTTTATAAAAGGATAAAAGCGCATTTTTTCGATTCTAGTAAATTAACTTAGTATCCTCATAAAAAAATTTTTTATAGGCTACCAAGACTCGGTAAAAGCAATAAATCATCATATAAGCAGATGTTGCCGCCAAAAAAAATATTTAACAAATATCCTACTGATTCTCTTGCCCTATATCTCTAAAAAAAGACTGCAACCCATCTATGTGCAATAACAAAAATTATTATTAACATTAAAATGAGGTATTAACATTAAAAATTTTATTTAAGAGGAAAGCCGAAAAATGACAAAAAAAAGGGAAAATGAGTTTCCAGTTAAGGGCCACTTAGTTTATAGACATTTGGGGACTTCAAATTCAAGGCTATTTTATGCGTTTTTAATTGGAATTTAAAAAAAGTAACGAGTGTCTTGAGTCAATGCCCAAAAAAACTTATTTTCTTTTTAACGTTTTTTTCTAAATTATGGTGCGTTCAGACTCCTTTCATTTTTTTAAATTTTAAATTTTTTGAATTTTTTTTTTAATTCTTTAAAAACTTTTCTTTCAGAAAAAATATTTAAATGCTAATAACAAAAATTGGTACTTTTTGTAATAAAGCGTTCAATGCCAAGAAATAAAAATTTTAAAATTTATCAAAAAAATGAAATGAGGCTGAACACGCCCTTATAACTTGCTCGTGAGATTGGAGAAATAAAGGACATTTAATTTTTGAAACAATCTTTTTTATATAATATACCATACACAATTTTGCTTTAAAGTCAAAATTCTAACTTTTGTTTTAATTACCCCTTACAACATTGAAATAGCTTAACGGGCCACTACATATATATTAACCTTACTAATTACTCAATATCCGATTACTTTTCTAACATGCCCAAATAGGGAAAATTTGGCCGCTTTTAATAAAAATCTTTTAAATTTTGTATATAACTGTTATACGTCAAGCATTTTTTTTTCCACAAGGGGTAAGCAAATGTTTCTAAACAGCGCATATTTTGGCTCTCTCAGGTATATTGTCAAAAGCAAGCCTCAAAATTGAAGGCAAATATGGGCCATATATGCAAATTCATATCGGGCTGGGTATGAAAATGCGATTACGGGCGGGCAGCTAAATTATAATAAGTAAGACGATTTGGGCGGGAACATAACGTCCGGTCTTAATTCTAATAATAATACGTTTTTGGGTTATCTAGCGGCAGGAGATTTATTTACAAAATATTAACAATATATTTTAATCAATCACATTGAGCCTAATGTCACTCAACCATATTTCTTTATTTTTAATATGTTTTAATCTTTACTTGGCCCACAAAATATATAAATTGGACCGAGGGCTTTCAGCTCTAATTTAGAGTTTTTATGAGGATACTAGGTTAATTTACTAGAATCCAAAAAAATGTGCTTTTATCATTTTATAAAATTTTATTTACCGCTTAAAAGTATGTCAAATGTTCACACAAATGTATAATTTTAAATGAAAAAATTCGATAATAATCATAGCACCCTGCTCCTCTTAAGCCCTCCACATTGCGATATATTTTTTTTAATGATTTGCCTACAATCACATTAGAGATTAAAGTCGAGAACCGAAAGTCTGGCCCCGGCTTGCCAGGAAATAAGAGCCAGGACGGGTGAAACATAACGGGCCAAACGCTGGGCTTAAATTTAAAAATGGAAATTACGTATGCTCTATTTGTAACTATTAAGGGCCTAAAAACGATAAATATATTTTTACACGATAATAGGTATAACTTCACTCTATTTTTACTGTATTTTTAAAAGAAAACTTTTTTCAAAATTTTCGGGCCTTATTTTGGATTGGAAGGCCTTTAATTTGAAAAAACAAATTTTGGTTCTGGCCGATCTGGCTGTTTTGTCAGAATTTGGCCCGATCTAAATGCGCGCCTTTAAAAATACTCAGCGTCAATTTAATATCGTTGCGCTTTTGAAAATTTTAATGTAATTTTTATTTTGCACGTTAGAGGTTTCGCGCAAGTTTAAGACACCTCAATTCTTTATAAAATAATTGGGGCAATCTCAAATTAAGAATTCGTGCTTTTGAGCCTTCATTAGTTCCCTTTTAATAACCAAAATTTTTAATATGTGAGTACGCGTTCAAATATTGGCTGGGAATCCAAAAAGATTGTCATAATATACATATTAGATAAACTTTGAACTTGAAATTATATTGAGCCTATAATAATCCAACCGTATTTCTTTATTCTTTTAAAATGTTTTAATTCTTAATTGGTTCACAGGAATAGTGAAATTAAAAAATTTTAAGGAAGGTCTAAAAGCCGGTTACTAAAATAGGAGTTAACTTATAAACCTTCCATTAATTCCAATATCGCAATTTTAAGGGCCAGCTAGGCAGGGAATGCCCTAATATTAACACAGAATTAAATAAGGCTTATATAAATCTTAAAAGTTGTAAATTTTTTATCCTTTTGGTGCTCCTCAAAGGACACCTGTGCGCTGTCCTAATTCATTTTTCTGCACTTTTTTAAGAGTCTTTTGCGTGCTCTCAATATCACCTACTCGTTAGCACCTTAGTATGTTTTTTAAATACCTGCTTACATTTGATTCTATATTGCGGGTTAGGATTCTTGGTGCATTTAAACAGGTACATTACAGAAATACCTCGGCGTATTTTAGAGTCTTTCGCTTAATATTAAAAACAAAAAAAATTGCGCGGTTTTTATAACAATAGCGCATTTCTGAGGGTTAAAAAATCTAAGCGCTCTCAAATGTGCAGTTAAAGCGCTTCTAAATACACCGCCGCCTATGAATCTTTAAGTTTAGCAATATTCTAGCCCTTAACCCTATTTTTTAATTAACATGACCTCTATTCATTAAACATTTCATATTCTAAGCATAAAAAATCAACGTCTAATGATCAATATTTCAAAATATATTACATAAAGTTCACTGTTTGTCCCTTAAATTTTGCAAAAACTTCCGGCGGAATATAATTTTGGGCGCTGAGGTCAAGTCCAGACAATATTCCGCCGGCGAAAATGCGTTTTGGACGTTGACTATAGGCCAATTAATATTCCGCCGGCGGAACATAAGCTTTCGACGTTGAGCTCAAGTCCAGACAATATTCCGCCGGCGAAAATGCGTTTTGGTCGTTGACATATGCACCTATCTCAAATTTTAGCTTTTGAGAGAAATGAAGGCCACATAATGCGATGAATAAAGTAACCTAAGATAATTATTTTGATTATAAATCCACTTTGGTTCATTATAAATTTTTAAATGTACCCCAAACAAGTTGGTATTATTTAACATTGAAAATTTTTATAAATTTTTGAAAAATAAGCTCTTATGGCACCCTGACTATAAAATATTTTGTACCCTCTATCTTAATCCCTATTGAATGAAGCATGGCTAGGCTCTCGGTGTCAAAGTATCTGAGATATGTAAATTTATTTGTATAAGCTTTCGCATAAATATTTGGCCGATTTGGATATGATGACGGGGTGGAATGTTCATCGGTTATATTGTTCGAAGTATTATAACTCTGGGGGTTGTAGGGGGGTGAAAGGGGTTGATTAGATATAACTTGGGGCAACATTGGAAACCGTTGTTCTAGGGTAATTTCGGGCAAATTGGAGGGTTTAGTATTCACGTAACTTAGACCTATTTTGTTTTTACAACTAGTGAAGGTGCTAAAATCATTGTCAATAATAGTTATTTGACAGCCTTCTATATCATCAATCACCTTAGGCTGAGTTAAAACTTTATTAATCTCGACATCCACAGGTTTGCCGTAGCTTGAAATGAGCCCAGAAGCTTGCGACAATTGAGGGCTAACGGCACAACATGCCCGATAGGGAATGTTATTTATAGCATATTTAAAATATTCAATTAACATCAGAATATTAAAGCTTATTAAGAATAAAAGTTAAAATTTGAGAGGAATTAAATTAATTTTTTTGTTGTGTTAATTTAAGAAATTGAGGGATCTAAGGTGGACGATAAGTTTTATTTCAAATTTCCTTTATATTCAATTTAGGCATAGCGAATAATTGGAGTAGCAATTAGATCAAAAAGAAGAGCGCTTAAACAAAAGTTATTATTAGAAAAAGTTTCAAATTAAAAATCACTAAAATTATCGTAAAAAACGAAAAATAAATAAATAAGCTTTATTAAGTTTAAGAGAAAATATAAAAATCAAAACTGCGCATGAACATTTTTTAAGGAATTAAAACCAATAAAGCGGTAAAAAATATAGATTTTTTTATCAATTTATCATGTACCACAAAATGTATATATCATATTTATTAAACAATTTAAAAATCTGATGAAAATAAATTTGGAAGGACCTAGAATATTTAAATGTTCGACCAAAATTTAACTATCCTTATAACTTAGAGCTAAAAATAATAATGGTGTAGAATATAACAATGCGGACTAAATTTTATAAAATGTATTGATGAAAGAAAGATTTGTTAATTAAAGATGAGCAGTCATCAATAATATTTATTAAAAAATTAAAGGCTGTGCCTTGTTCCATTTCAAAAAATAATTTAACGGCTTATAAAATAAATATTAATAAGATTTTCTCGTTTTATAAACGCCTAACAAACAATTTATAAACCACTCTAACGTTATTCTATTGTGTTCGATTTTTTTTATACAAAATTTCTTTCTCAATAGCAGTAAACCCAACTGATGGTCTTTTCCATTACGCAGGTCAACAAATTTTTGAGAGTTAACAACAAAGGTCATATCTGCCATCTTAGGGATTCATATCCGTTTACCGTTTTATCTAATCAAACTTTGTTAGTCAGCTATTAACATTGAAAATTTTATAAAAAATGTCAAAAAAACAAAAAAGATTCAAAAACAAAAATAAACTAAAATTTTTATGCATATTCACAACAATTAAACTGTTAATTTTAAACTTCAAATAATACTTTAATTTAAAACAAATAATATATCATGTCATATTTAAGTTTAAGCGCTATCTAAATGCTGATATAAGGAGCTTGATAAACTAAAAAATTTTAGTTCTCATTATTTGAGATGTTAAATATAAGGGATTTTATGTAAAAAAAGATTCTTAAATTTTCTTTTTAGGGTATTATCGAGGTCGCAAAATTTGTTAAAAAGGTCATATTTTCGATATGGGCGGATCAAAGAGCCAAAGGCGGAACTTATAAAAACGGGTCATCATGGGGATGCATTTATGTTTTCATATAATTCACTTTTCTGATATTGATATTTATTGACCTGTGTTATTAGACTTTATTTAATCTTTTGTATAATACCTGCCCGCCTAAAAATCCCTTTTATGAATGAACTAGATAAAAGGGTGGGACTCATAACAGTAGTTTTAAGTATATCTCTCAGTGTTTTTAAAAGCTAGGAAAATGATCAGGCCACGACTGAAATAAATTTGCTTACAATTTTTACTACTGCAGACTTTAGCGCAAAAATAAAAAATCTCTAAACTTAGGAAAAACGATAATAAAAAAGCAATAATAGTTAGGTGCTGATATTTAACGATCTTGCGTTATAAAATATATGCACGCAGATTAAATTATTTAAGATATTCAATTATTTTTTCTAATTGAATTGAATAAAAATTTGATATATAGCCCTTATCACCAGATACATATATTTTTAATTTCAACATCTTACCTTTTTTTGATTTTTGAGGTTTATGCATTTTGGTGACAAAGTACTTTTCTAATCTTTACCTGCATCAAAATATTATAAAGATCACATATTATATAATTATTTGCTTGCTTACGCCCGCCCCCCCCCCTTCTTGGTTTTTTATCCCGAATGTCTAGGCATCACGTCAATCACTTCCAATTTTTATTTTTAAGACAAAAAATTTAAAACTATTTTCAAAGTTTTTTTCAATTCATTTTTTTTTGAACCAAGTAGAACCATGATTCGATAATACTAAATGAAAATCATTTTGGCGCGAAAAAAGAGTTTAATACGTAGAGATTTTATTTCTATATTTTTTCCATTAAGTTAAAAAAAATCATAATTAATTAATTTGGTGCTGATAATTGCTCATATATTAATTTAGTTATTAGCAATTGAATTAAATCATGATCTAATTTGTCGCAAAAAATAAGTGTATAAAAATTTTTTTTAAGTCTGCCAAAAACATTTCTCTAGGGTATCTTAAATTGCAATAAAATTTTTGTGAGAAATCTTAACCATTTTTGTAACAGTTTCCTTTAAAAGTTTAAAATTTATAATTTTTATTATGCAAAATTATATTATTGAGGAAAAAATTAAACAATGGCATATGCTAGAAAAAAAACGGTTTACGAATATTAAGTTAGTAATTTGCCCAAAAAAACATCTAATCTGCATTGCCTATTTTTTTGTCAACGTAATAGCTAAAAATGGAATTATTAAAAAATCCCATTGTGTGTGCTATTTATCGTCAATTGAATTTTCTCCAGCCTGTCTTAGCCATTCAGGATAAAAAAAACAAAAGTGACATTGTTTGTTGAATACTTAAAAACCAAAGATGTCAAAAGTATGTTTTTTAGGAATAATATATTATTTGAGTTTTAGAGACTATAATAATAATTTAATTAAATTTTAAAATAATTAAAAAATTTTAAAACCATAAAAACAAAAAGATTTAAAACCGAAAAGATTTTGAAAAAAAAATATTTATATATATGAAATTGCTGAACTGCTAAATTCAAACTTCAAATAATATATTTATTAACCAATAATATATACTGTTTAAGTTGGGATCCAAAATATTTTGTAGTTTAAATGTGCATGTACGAATATTTAAACATTTTATTTCTTATTACATGAGATAAAAATATATGTCACAAGTGATTTTAATGTGAAATAAAAATTCTGGAGGTCGCAAAATCTGTCATTTTGGTCAAATTTGACCATTTCGATACATATCTAAAAAATATTAAGTGAAGAAACTTTGGAAAACAGGAAAAACAAATAGATAAGAACATCGTGGGAATTATTTTCTCCAATGTTTCTTTTTTCACTCATTGATTTAGTCGACTTATGAATGAATGTATAACCTATCTTTAGCACGGGAAGGTAAAAATAATCAATATATGAAGAGTCATTCTCTTTCGATGAAATAACGATGTTATCACACTGGCGAGACAGAGAAGTTTTTAATGTGTATTCTTTCTAAAAAAGGTATAAGGCGCCGTCAGCTGAATTTATAAATATTGTATCTCTATACTATAAGGATAAACTGCAATTCTTCTTATTTTGGTAATGTCCGTGTTACCTACTGCTAGTATTTTTTGTTCCTTGATTTTATCGAAAACCTTATATTCCCTACTATCCACTCATGCTTAATTTTTTCGTATTAAGTTTGGAGAGGAAGGGAAAGGGAGTTGTTACAAGCTAGAGTGGGGAAAAAAAGTTCGTTCCACTTAGCTTTATGTTTTCACATATTTCGTCTTTTAACTGAAGGGGCGCACGCGCCAATTTTCTAAAACTATGTTTTTAACAGTATAATAATTTTTATCATCCCCGACGACTAGACGCGAGACTTAAAATTGTCAACAACCTTATGAGATATGTTTCCGTCTACAACCAAATTTTTAATCAATGGGGGTAAATAATGGCCTTTGTACTACGTCTTCTCCCAAAATTTTAAATAAAAAGCCCTGTAATTGGAAAGGATGAATTATACAACACACCAATTGGACATTAACGTCTGTGCGTGCAACGTAAAAACAAGGCAAGATGGACCATCGAAAAAATTTATTTAAAATCGTAAATTTAAAAATATATTTTAGTTTGACTGATTATGCTGTCTATTATTTAAAAAAGGCTTATGTGAAATTTTGCAGGTCAGATCTATTCGGTGTAAAATGAACTCGGAATGACCTTTTACACAAGTTTAATTTTTTACCCAATAGAGTTTAACACGAGTTCATTTTACACCAAATAGTAAACATACTTTATTGGAGTTTGGTAACTTTTTATTAGGATTGCAAATATGGAATCAAAATTGTTCTAACTTTTTGTATTTTAGGGCGCGTTCAGACTCAGCTCATTTTTTTAAAATTTTTACCTTTTGACAATGAACGCTTTTTAAAAAGTTGCCATTTTTGTTAGCATTTAAATAGTTTAGAGAGAAAAGTTTTTAAATATTTTGAAAAAAAAAAAAAAATTCAATTGAAATTTTCAAATTGAAATGAGTCTGAACGCGCCCTTAAATGCGATTTTAAATTTTTATGACTTATTAAATGAAAGAATATTAATTACCAAGTTATTAAATATATTCTGTTAATATAAAATTTACGGGAATTTAATTATTTTATTGGCGAAATTAACTTAAAGGGCATTAAGATCTTCTAGATTATAATTTATGTTGGAATAATACTATAGAATTATAATGTTATTTAAAAATTTATATAAGGGCGCGTTCAGAACGTTTCATTTTTTTTTGAAAAATTTTAAAAATTTTATTTCGAATATTTTGAAATTTTATTTATTTTTTTTCAAAATTTTTTAAAAACTTTTCTTTCAGAAAAACTATTTAAATGCTAATAATAGCGACTTTTTGTAGCGTTCAATGTCAAAAGGTAAAAATTTTAAAATTTTTTAAAAAAAATGAAATGAGTCTGAACGCGCCCTAAATAGATAAATTGTGTGAAAATACTAAGAGCAAGTATGTTGCGATGGGTAGCGTGCTTGATTTATAAGCGGAATAGTTTCAAGTCCGTGTAAACACTTTTTTAAGTTTTTTTTTTATTTTCTAAAAAAGGGTATCTCATAATTTGGGAATATTCTTCGACCGGAAGTATTTTTGAGGGAGGTGCAAAAGAAGAAAAACTTGAGGCAAAATTTTACATTTGATCCAACTTTGAAAGGTTATAAGTCAAGTATAATAGCTAAAGACTTAATTTTTTCTTATTGAAGAGGACAGGGCTATCCTGTATGTGTTTACTATTAAAAAAATATATATAAAAATTTCACAATTATATAGAGAACATTTTATTTAATATAACTATTTTTTAAAATTCCTTGAAAAATTGCTAATATACTCCTTAATATTTTTTATATACATATAAAATTAAAAGTCTGAGACCGCCATGACTTTTTTAATTCAATAAAATAAATAAAAATTTAGTTTTGATACACATATATGCCCCCTGTATAAAATATTTAAAAGTGCCAAAATTGATAGTATGCAAGGAGTCAGTCATAAGGGCAATTATGTTAGGCTCTAACAGTTTTTTAAATTTAATTATTTTAGAAAAGAAAAAGTGAACTTAAGCAAAAAAATTGGTATTTTTGATCAATTTACTCCTAACTTTAAAGCCTTTTAGCAAACTACCAATCCAATTTTTAAATTTAAAATAGCATTTTATATATAAAACATCGCTTCATAATACCCCCAACATTAACGTACCCATAATTTATATTAAATAAAAACAAAAATTTGCCAAATTTTTTGAAATTTTAAGGTGTAAAAAATACAAACTTAAAATTGTCTGAACAATATTAGAATTTCTACATAATTCTCAACATTTATCCTTGTCAAAATTTAAAAAATTTGTTAAATAAAAAAAAATTTGAGGAGATTTTAGAAAAAATATTATGGGTAAAAAATTTGTAAAAATTAATTTTTTACTTTTAATCATTGGTTCTTAAATAAAACAACCACAAAAACGTATTTAGAATATTGAGGTTCAACAGATATTCTTTTTTTGTACAAATCAACAAATAAACGTAAAAAGTCAAATATTTTATCACAATGACAAGCACGATTCTAGACCCCTTTAGTGGGGTGGGGGGGGGGGGGGGGGGGGCGTTGCCACCCCCAAAAGTTTTTGATTGCCCCCCAAAAATACATAGTAATTTTATGATTGCCCCCCCCCCCCAAAACGTATAAATTTAATTTTTTCTTCCAAATAATATAATTAAATTTGCTCCGCCAAAAATATCTAAAAAATATTATTTTAAAAATACTTACTTTTTAAGTGTTTTCATTCATCAACACTTCTCGCTAGAAAAATCAAACTAACACAGAAATTATTTCTGTTGTTATAAGATATATAGAAAAATTTGATTTTACAAAAAGCTTTATATATGTGAAAGCAATTCATAAATCTGATGTATAAAAATTTTGTCACTTGTCAACAATCATTTGTTAGAATATAATCTAGAACCAAAGAACCTCGCACAATGCTACGATGGGACAAACGTAATGCCCGGGGATAAAGGTGGTGTTCAAGTGTTTCTAAGCAAAATAGCTGGACACCATGTCCCGTATATTCACTGCTTTAACCACCGATTGCATCTTGTTGTAAAAGATTGTCTTGAAATTTTAAGTGAAGGGAAAGATTTTTTTGATATTTTTTCTTCCCTTCATAAATTTTTTCAACATGATGCAATCAAGGAATTTAGTGAATGCGGGACCATATCCCGGCTGTTGCACCATCGGTGGTGTGGTCACTACGACGCCATAGTTTTTTTTTAAAAATTACATAAAAATATTAAATACTCCTTTGAAAAATTAAAAATAAAAAAATTATTATATCTTCAAGTCACAGGGCCGAAGCGTCAGGGTTTTTTGACCATATTTATAATCATCAATTTATTTTTTTTTATCATTTGAATTATTTAATATATTAAATAAAATTAATGATCAATTTCAATGCAAAACGATTTATGTTTCTAAAACTTTTGATCTTATACACCATTGTTTGTTATAAATTAAACAATTAAGAAATACAAATACATTTGAAGATTTATTCAAAAACTGTTTTGATATATATAATTTTTTAAATAACAATAATTTATCAATGGATAATACAAAAACTAAACCTAAAGATTTTTCTGATTTTTATTTATTTTCCATAATTTTGAGAATAATTTAAATATTAATGATGAATTATAAAGTATTTGTTTTAATATTAAATTTATTTATTGATTCTTTTGATAATAGATTTTTTACCGATATTATTTTTTTAATATCTTTAGATTCCCATTATAAATTTGATTATCCTTATTTTTAGATATATATAAATTAGAGCCTCTTTTAAAAATAAGTAAAATTGATAAAAATTCATTATCTAAAGAAATTGACGTAGCCAAAAATTTATTAAAAAGACTTAATAATTACAAAGAATGTGTTACTAATGATTTTGTTGAATTTTTACATGATTACAAAGATGCGTTTCCTCTAAACATTTTTTCTATAAGTTTATTAATTGGCTCTTCAACTCGAGTTGTAAGGCCCCATTTTCTTCTTTAAGAAGAATAATAACTTCTAGAAGGCTGGCAATTAGTGACCTGTGTAAAAATTTGGTTCTTCTAGGACACGAAAAATCATTAATTGGGGCGTTGAATTTTGAAGAATTTTATAATTTAATCAAACAACCTCTAGCATAAAATTATTAGATTAATACAATACACTGCTCATAATCAGCTAATTATTATATACTATTTTAAGACTTGGTTGCAATTTTTTTATGCGCATTTATCGTTTATGTTCATGTTTTATTTAATTTTTTACCCTAATATTAATTACTAGTTATATATAACCAGTGTTTTTTATATATATTCTTCCAAATTAGCATACTTATACAATTTGTTTTCATGATAATCAATCTTATTTTACTATTCATTTTCTAAAATCCAAAGTTTTATATAATTCATTTTTATCATTCATATATATCAAATTTTTCATGCGCATGGATACCAAATGATAAAATTATACTTACAATTAATTTCCAAATCTCATATTTTTTTAAAATTGATATTAGTGAAAACAATTAATTTTAATTCACATATCCAATTTATAAACGCAATCATTTTTTTTTATTTTATGAATATAATAAATTACTAACAATTTTTAAAAATAAAAATTTTGAACATGGATTCAATTGTTATACATGTAAATTTTTTGCCTTGACTGAAGGTCACGGCTAATTTTGCCGGCGTCAAAAAATATTTTTCTGCCCCCCCCCTCCACGAGTTTTTTTGCCCCCCCCCCCCCCGTCCAAAGTGGAAAAGCTAGAATCGGGCCTGCACAGTGATATGGTTATTCAATATCATAAATATATAAAACAAGTCAGTTTTAGGATTTAACAACTTCAAAAGATTATAACGGGCAGACGTGCTTCATTAATGAATCAACAAAATTATTAGACCCAATTAATACTAAATATTATATTGACATTCAGTATTTTTCACAAATGCCAAATAAGTTTTTTAAATGTTATTTTAAACAAGGCATACAATATTTATCTAACCGACCTTAATAGAGTTTAAAACCAACAGTTCATCCTGTTTCATAATTAGGACGCATTAGGCCTATTACACTATGATTTTATAGGCATATGGATTTGGACATTGATCCAAAGTTCTTTATAACTAAATGTGTTCCTAACAAATTTTTACACAAGAGTTTCTTTTTATTAATATAACAAATTATAAATTTAATTAAATTAATGGAATGTTCATACTCTCCTTTTTGTAATTTTCCTATCTTGTTTTTTAGAGATTTTCTAAATTCCACCTCAAATCGATAAACTTTTTCCCTTGAGGGCTCAATTTTGGCTGAAAATTGGTACACTGGTAAGATTGGGTGCTGATAAAAACCTAAAATTTTTTGACCGGAACTGATAAATATTTTTCATTTTTTTGCAAAAAAAAAATTTGAGGCAGCTTTGCGCGCATGGATCATCAAAAGTATTGTAGCTAGAGTCATAGTTTTTTATTTTGAAGATCGTAATAAGAGCTAACTTAGGCGCAAAAAATATTTAAAAAAAAAATTTTTAATTTACCAAAATATTAAAGTCAAATTTAGACACAAATAGCTCAAAAAACGTATCTTTATATTTTCTAAAAAATTAATAAAATATGGCCCTTAATAAATAAATATATGATTTCAAAAGTTTGGGACCGGCAAGAGTTTTTAACAAAATTTAAAAAAATCAATTTTTTGCCCTAATTTTGGGACATTTTTATGCCCTTTGCACTATATTAGAATATGCCAATGTGCCAAATCTAATAGTATTAAAAAAGAACAGGGCAATCTTAGACCATAATAATTTAATTTATTTGATTAATACTATTATTAAATTTACAATGAAAGTGAACCTCAAAACCAAAAAAAAATTTTGCCTGTATCAAAATCGACTTTCTGGTTAACCAGCCAACCTTTTTTTAACACAGGTTTAAAAAATTAATGACCCTAGGGTGTTGTGAATCTGCTGCTAGAAAACAATCTAAATAATGGATGGCCCTAACTCTAATTTTCTCATTATTTGAGATGATATATATAAGTTACGAAAGATTTTTATATGAAAAAATGTATTTTATAGATAAAATATCGCTTAAGAATATATAATAGCCCCAGCTTTTTTCATTCGATTTTGACGCCTCTACAATAAAAAAAAAATTTGCCAAAAAACAGCAATTTTTAGGTGTCAAAAAAATAAAGCAGATTGTGTTTATCTGTGCAAGCTTATTTTTATATTAATTAGAACCTATAAAATCAATCATAATTTGCCTGTTTAAGTATTAAAAAAATAGCATATACGTTATGTATAGAAATTCTCAAAAAACGAGATAGGAAAATTACAAAGGAGATCATGAAACCATTCCATTATGTTATATTATTAATAACATATTCTTGTGTAAAAATTTGTTAGGAACACATTTAGTTATAAAAAACTTTAAGTCAATGCCCAATGCCATATGCCTAAAGAATCAAGTAATAGTGATATTTTCTATTTCTTTAATAGGTCTAATGCGTGTTTATTATGAAACTAAGATGTAAATGAAACTAAAATTGTTGATTTTTAAACTCTATTAAGGTCGGGATAAACAATGTATGCCTAGCCTTTCAAAAACATATTTGGCCTTTGTAAAAATTATAGACTGAATGCTATATTTTATTTATATTAAATTGAGTCTAATATTTGGTTTTTAAATTCATAATTGAAGCTAATTCTGCCCGTTAGTTTTAAAGTTGTTTAACCCTAAAACTGACTTGTTATATGAAAAAAACCATATCACAGTGTATCATAAAATATTTGACTTTAATTTTAAGTTTGTTGATATGCATAAAAATAGATCATCTGTTGAATTTCAATATGCTAAATAGGCCAAAAATATTCTATTTTACATTTTTTTATCAGATTTAACATTTTTGTGGCTGATTTATTTAAAAACTATTGAATAAAGGAAAAATAATAAATTTTTACAACTTTTTTAACCTTTTTATTTATTCTAAAATCCTCCCAAACAATAAATTTAACATTTTTTTGAATTTTGCCGAGTATAAATATTAAATAATGTACAATTTCTAATATTGTTAATCAAACTAAAAAGGACTAGTAAAAGTTGACAATTGCAAGCATACAAATTTTAAGTTTTTATTTTTTTAACCTTAAAATTTTAAAAAACTTGGCAAACTCAAGTTTATATTTAATAAAAAGGCATGGGTAGGTCAAAAAATTTTGGGGGAAAATTATGTTATATAGAGATGTTTTAGGTATAAAATGCAATTTTGAAATTGGTTTGGTAGTAACCCATAAAGTCGGCTTTGAAGATAGGAGTAAAAAACTGAAAATTGCAATTTTTTGATCTGAAATTACATTTTTCTTTCCAAAATTAACAATAGTATGAATCAAATTAATAAAACTGTTATAGCCCAACATAATTGCCCCTATGCCTAACTCGTTAAATATAATCAAATTTGGTACTTTTAAATATTTTAAAATAGTGCAGGGAGCATATGTCTGAATATAAAATAAAAAAAAATTTTTTTGAATTTTTTAAAAAGTCATGTCGGGCCCATACTTTTAAGTTCACATATTAATAATGAATACTAAGGACTGTAAGCAATTTTTCAAAAAATATAAAAATACGTGTTTTTTGTTATATCTAACTGAATGTTTTTATAAAAATTGCAAAATTTTTAAACAAATTTTTTAAAATAATAAACACATGCAAGATACCCTTATGCCCTTTTTAAAAAAAAATAAGTATCTAGCTATGATACTTTTTGACTTATAACCTCCCAAAGTTGCATTAAATGTGATTCACCTTGCGATTTTTTTTCTTTTGCCCCTATCTCCGTCAAAAATCACTTCCGGTCAAAAAAATTCCAGATAATGAGATACCCTTAGATACTCTCTCCATGCAAAATTTTAGCCAAATCTAAAGGGATAATCCTCCCGGACTTGTTGAATTGAGGTGGAATTGACCACTATAAACACTTAAATAGGCAAACTATAATGATTTTATAGGTTCCAAATATTACACAGGTCAACAAATTTTGATGGCACAACGGTGAATTTTATGAAAACATAAAAGAATGTATCCCCATGATAATCTTATCTCATATATGTATTTCATTTTTCTTAATTTTTTTCTGCCTTGGCTCCTTAGATCCGTCCTTATCGAAAAAAGGCCTTTTTTGACCAATTTGACAGATTTTGCGACTTCGAGAACACCTGAAGGAAAAGATTTAAACAATTTTTTTTGTTATATATAGATAAAAACTTCAATTTTTTATTTTAAATATCCGCATCCACTTTATTTAATAAAAAAATGCAATAAATGACAATTTAAAAAATCTAAAAAGAGTAAGCAAAATAATACTAATAAAGTACATAGTACTGAGTACAAGGAAGGTTCATATTTTTATATTTTTTTGTTTATGTTTGCCTGGTAGAGTTCATCCATATGCAAGTTTTTTGTTTAAATGTTTTTTTGCATGATGTTGTAGTTTGTCTTTGTATTAAATTTACTTGGTGTCTGCCAACAAGTCTAAGTACATGAAAAATTAATGCGTCCAAACTAATTATTTTTTTTTATTTTGGACATAATTAACCTTGGGATATGTCCGCCAAGAAGTTGAATCTATCGAAAAAATGGATGTGTCCAAGGTATAAATTTTTTTTTTAAATTTGATTTTATTGACAAATTTAAGTGGAATGAGTCTGCCAAGGTTTCTAAACTTAAATTACAAATATTTCAATGCGTCCAAGGTTAACGTAATAATTTTATTTTTTTTTTGATTTTTTATGTTTTTTTAGACAACCTCGGGGTGTGTGTCTTAATATGGTTTCGTCCAAGGTTAATTTGAGTTTTTTAAAAAATTTGAAATTTAACCTTGGACGCAACCACTTTAAGACACACACCCTGAGGTTTTCTTAAAAAAACTAAATAAAATCAAAAAAATAGTAAAATTTTTAAGTTTAACCTTAGACGCATCGATATATATATTGATAACCACCTTGGCAGACTCATCCCACTTAAATATGTCAAAATCAAATTTTTAAAAAAATTATTAAGTTTAACCTTAGATGCGACCACTTTGAGACACAAACCCCGGGGTTGTCTAAAAAAATAAAATTAAAAAAAAAAATAATAAAATTGATTTAACCTTGGACGCATCGATAATTTTTTTCATTTTAGACACTTTGACAGACTCATTCCGTTTAAATTTGTCAATAAAATCATTATCTTTTTAACTTAACCTTGGACGCAACCACTTTAAGACACCGACCTATAGTTGTTTAAACTTACCCTACTGTTTGGTTGTCTGCTTGCATTTTGTTGTGGCAGAGTTTAGTAACTTGGCGTACGAGCTTTATGAGGTTAGCAGGGACATAGATTTAGGTCTATAATCCCTATGTATGACACTAGACTTGCTGCCATGGGCAGGTCACTTGTTGGCCTTGGTGGTTATATATTCCATCAGTTCGTTTGAACTAATATTACTTAATCTTTTTGTCATCTCCAGGTTCCAACACAGTTATGTACTGTAGGCAAGCACATTACACCTACCAGTTATCGGAGATTAAAAAACTTATCATATTAATTTTTTAAAGCTGAGTACCTAATTTTAAAAATTTTATAATGAAACTGTTTTACAGGCAATTTCTTTACATTATTTTAGAAAATAAGCAATTTTGCATAAATTGAAAAAAGATTTAATTTAAAGGGTTAGAATTTTGTCAAATTTTGCAAGCTTTATCAAGTAATACTGCATAACCACTTAAAAAATATTAGTTACTAATTTTTAATGGGGTATGTTTAGGTAACTAATCTAGCTAGGACATTTTTAATAATTATTAATTAAGCATTATCAACTGGGGAATTTCAATATAAGTTTAATTAAAGGCCTGCCCAGCCTGCTCCACCAAAATATAAAACGGGCCAGGCAGGTCAGGCTTTATTTGAGTAACTGTGGTTCAGCCAATGTTTATAAGGGTTAGGGGCGGCTTAATAGTAATATACGGGCGCAGCCTGAATATTCCTAATGGTTAGGAGCAGGGCTGGGAAAAATATAAATGGGCTTTTTTAAAACAAGTTTATGAGTTTTTTTCACAAATGCCCACACACTCATGGGCATGGCAAAAGAAAAGCCCCTTTCCTTGCTTAAAGAAAAGGGGAAAGTTTAAAAAAAGCCCCTTTTCTTCAAAAAACTCCTAGGAGCTTTAAGAAAAAATAACCCACACAACTTTATTATAAAGAAAAAATCAAAATCTTTTGAAATTATAATAAGAAAAACAAACAATGGGCTTTTTGGGGATTTTTTTGCCCCTTTTCTTAGTAAGAGCTTTTTTTGAATTCTTATTTTGGCCCTTTATTTGTAACTCCCTTTCTTTCTTTAAGATTGGAGGGAGGAGGGGGGGGGGGGGGGGGGGGGGAGGGGGGGGGGGGGGGGGGGGGGGGGGGGATAAGGCAAAGTAGTTTGACTCATTGTTTTCCCAGCACGGGTTAGGAGTTTGTTGTTAGGTTAGTTTTAGGGTTAGGCAAGACGCATGATATTTTGGGTTAATGTAGTGTAAGGGATAAATTAGAGTTAGGTTTGAGTTTTGATTAGGTTTAGGCAAATCCTAAACCTTCGAAAACAACCCTAACAGTAATCACAACCCTAATTTAACCCTAACAACCTCAACTGTGCCCACATTAGCATCTGCCGTATAGGTATTAGAACTCGTACTAGTGATTCAAATGTGATCCAAATAAATTATTTTTTTAAATAAGTAAAATCAGCTGTTTTTTAAGCAATAAAAAGCCATTTTTGAACTTTCATTGTCAGATATCTTCAAAACTAAAAGTGAGTCAGAAATTTGAAAAACATGTTCGTAAATTGGCATGTCAAATATAATACTAAATACAACAATTTATAAAAATCAAAGCTGCACCCAAATAAAGTAACTGTGCCCCAAAAAATTGTGTAAATTATTGAGTCCTACTTAAATATATTTTTCCAAAATACATAAAAATTTATGTGTAACATGCAAAATTTAATTTTACCTATAAATCAGTTGAATTTATCACAAAAAAAGTATTTGTAAGTGCAATATATATAGATAAGCTTCCAAGACAAAGTTTAAATTATTTATCTAAGGATGCAGAAGTGTCAAATAAGCATTTTAATAGACCTCTTAAAAAAAAAGCATAATAGCACTATTTGCAACAATAGAAGTTTCAATATAGGAGTTAAAAACAATTTCAAACCCCTTTTAAATCCAACATTGAAATTAATAGGGAAAAAATATCATTGTAATTTTAAATATAAAATGACTAAACCCTTTTTGAATTACTTATATACGACCTAAATTTATGATTAAATTGTCCCAGTAGATATTATGATATTACTAATTTAGATATGAACAAAGTTGTTAGATATAAATGCCTTCCTTTTGCACAAAGGATAATAAAAAATGTGTTAATTTACTAATTTAAAAATTTAAATAAATTAATTATACTTTAAATAATAATAATATATAGCATAAGAATAAATTAACCTAAGGGGAGGTTTTTTGAAGAGTCTGCCATTACTAGCTATTATTCAATATTTCAAATTTGGCACAATGATTCCGCCAATCAGATAATCTCTTCAACTATATCCGTGTCCTATTTCGTGCAGTGACCAATCCAATGCTTGTTTATAATTTTATTATTTATCCGTTCAAATCTATAAAACATTATTAATTTACCTTCTAACTTACTTTGATGTAGCTTTTATTAATTTAACCCGCGATTAGCACGTGGGATTCATATCGACCTCAGCACTTCTTAAATTGTAAATATTCTCTAAAATATTATATATTATTGGCCAAAATTATTTTCATAATAAACAAAGCTAATTGAAATTTGGTCTAAGTTTAATAACAATATTAGTTCAGAATTTAGAAAATGACTTGGGGTCCGTGTAGACCCCACATGGTAGAACACCATAATATTGCCTCATTGTAAATTTTATTTTAAATAATTACAACCTTATTTTCTAGTTAATTTTTTATTGCACATTAACTCGCGATTAGCACTGTGGGGTTCATATGGACTCCAGCACTTAGATCTTTAAAAATATTATATATTGTAGGGTAAATTGTGAATTTTTCCTTAAATATATATTAAACAAAATTAGCAATTTTTTGTTTGAATTTGATTAAAAATTTAATTAGAAATTTTAATGGGGTTAATATGGACCCCACACTCTCAATTTTAATGTTGAAAGTCATGATATTGCCTCAATGTAAAATTAAACTAAATATTTTGCAACCTTATTATTTAGGTTTTTAAATAGTTTTATCAAGTATTTAAATGTTGAAATTGTTTAAAAATGATAAAAATCTTTTTTTTTTCAAATATTATTTAGTTATCTTTAATTTTATAAAATATCTAGTTTAACCCGCGATTAGCACTGTGGGGTCCATAACAAAGCACGTTTTAAATATTTTTAATTATATTATACTCTATTGCTCAATTATTTGTGACTTTTTTCTTAAACATATAATAAACAAAACTAGTAAATAAAATTTCCTCCAAGTCTCATAACAAATGTTTAGAAATTAAAAATTCTATTGGGGTCCGTATGGACCCCACACTTTCAGTTTCATTGTTAAAAACCATAGTATTGCCTTTATGTAAATTTAAACTAAAAATATTGCAACCATATTTTCTAGGTATTTTTTAAATATTTACATATTAGGTATAGAAAATATCTGCATTGTATGATAATAATAAGAATTATTTTATTTTCTTTATAAAATATTTAATTTTAAAGGTAGCAAAAAAAAAATTCTTTGAAAATATTTTTTTTCTTAAATCCTTCTAAAGATGTTCTACTAGACCTAAAAACACTAATATCGATAAAATTGATACATAAATGATTGACAAGATTTATCTAATGAAGTATAAAGAAATGAAAAATTCCCATTTTTAGATTTTTTTTTACTTTGTGTTAAAAATAAGTAATATACATATATGATAACTTATACTAGCTTGTAATTAAAGAGCACGTCTTTTTCTTTAAAATAGTAAAAAAATAAAGGTCATAGCTATTAAACTTTTGAAGTTATAGAGATTTAAAATTGGAGTCCGGATGTATTTGAAGAAAAAATATGTCGGTCAAAATCTAGCTAGTTTTATTTAATCGAGTGTGAATTTGTAATAATGAAATAGTAAAAGAGCAAAGTAGTATGGGTGGTAAATAAAATCATATATATAAAATTAGATCATTATACAGCCAGAAAACCGTCATTAATCAATTTATATCTTAGCACAAATGACTTATTAAAATATTGTATTGACTTAGAGGCCGTTATGTGATAACAAAATTTCACTATTTTAATAAATCATTCATTTAATTAAGTAACTAATTAAATTCTTAAACCAATCAATTGTCTAAGACACCTTACCCTATACAAAATGTATAGCCTAAGCTATCTTTAATTATAAATGGATAGTTAAAAATTTAATGTGAATATGCGTAGTCGTCTTTTTCAAAAAAACTACCCTTCAAGTTGTTTCTTATCGTAACTAGTTCCCATAGTCGTGGGGTCTTCATTTGCAGTTATCGTTTTGAGTATCAATAAATAGCTAACCAATTCCTGGACATTGTAAGGTTTGATTTTACTTTTGAATTAACTTTTAATTATCAAGTACTTTTCTAATCATACAAAGGTGGGTTTGCTTTGCTTTCAGAAAAACAGTTCCAACTTATAACCCTAGTTTTATATAATATGCGGCTAATTTAATTGTACTTATTTAGTATGCCGACTTAATTCTTCTGTCGTAGCGGGTATATCACCGTTAAGCGGAAAATAAAAACTTTGGAATTTACTTTACGTTGGTTTAAATAAGCAACCTTTAAAAGGAAAAATATCAGACTAAACACTCTGGACCGTTCACCTGCCAACTTCGGACAAAATCTCACGGTTCTTTACTCTTGATAATTAAAAAAAATTAAAAAAAAAGATTTATGTTTAAACAACAATTGGCGATTATCATATTACTAATCCATAAGGATTCTATCTAATAAAGACATTTATACTTCCCTGTCTACTGCTAAAAATTATTTTGACCATATAAGGCATTTTGTTGAAACTGCAGTACTTTAGATTGGGGTAATCTTTCGTATTTATCGTGCCATTACTTAAATTATTCTTTTGAATTTTTATATAGTACGTGAACATTTAAAAATCTGTTAAATTGCAAAAACATTGGGTTTAATAATACTCCCAAAAATCCTAGCGTCCGACGCAACGCTTTAATAGAGGGCGAGCGTCATTGGCTGAAAAAATTGCACACTTGCCAAACTTAGTTGTTTGTCGAATTTAATTATTTATGAACAACACTTATGAAAAATTTCTTTGTGGTCTGTATATCTTTATTACGAGTTTATACCATCACGAATACAAAAATTATGGGTGTCGAAAATTTCCGAAAAATATACTGTAATTTTAATAGTGTAACTGAATAGTTATAATTACTGTAAACTTTAAACTGTTTAACTGAGTAATTCTTACTGTATGCTTTGAACATTGTGACTGAGTGGTCATAAGTTAATTAATTAATAGCCGACTCTAACGTCCTCAACATGCCTAACCACTATTGTTTTATCTTGTGTTAAAATTTCGAGAACCCGAGACCCTTTGGAGGATATTACCTCTCTGAGCCACTTGGAATGTCTCTTGTTGTGAGATAGATAAGCGGGGGGGGGCCCCCCCCCCCCCCCCCCCCCCCCCTCCCCCAATGTCTCTGAGCCACTTGGAATGTCTCTTGTTGTGAGATAATACCAAATCTTTTGACCTTTAGCATATTTAAAATCAGCTATTGGGTTTGGGTAATAAATACATGAATAATGCGCATGCGATTTTTCTTGATCCTGGATTGGACAATTCAAATTATACCACATGCCACCAATCATTTGTTATATTAAAATTAATAAATATTGTCTAAAAATATTAAAAGTATTAATTCTTACTAATATTATTAAAAATAGTAAGATCCATACTATTTGTTTTATTTCCATTGATATTTAATTTTGTCGGAGAAGTGGTAAAAAATAAGTTGTTTTTAAACAATAAAAAGATTAAATAAAGACTTATCATGTTTAGACATAATTAAATTCCATTTTTATTGTGCTAGTTCAATTCACTCATTTTTTAAATAATGAGGGGTGCGGCGTTTAGAGTTCATTCGTTTTATATTAATTTCAAAGAAAATTATCTATTTTTTACATTTTACAACCGGGGTAGTTGCTTTATATAGAAGAAATCTTATAATTTGAATATCATACATGACTTAAATTCTAAAAAAATTTAAACATTAAAGAAATTTTTATTTTTTACAATTTAAACTCTGAAAGCACTCTAATAAATATAGCATTATTTTATAAGAGTAACAATAAAATTATGAACAGCTTGCAACAAATTTTGATTTTATATAGATTTCTAATAATACTAAAAAATTGCCACCAATATAAAATATTGTATGAAGTAAATGATGGTTATTTAGGTAAACATTAAATAAAGGTTTGAATTTTAAAAATTTGAAATATTAAAATAAATTGAATAAACTTTTAACGTGCTTTATATAACATTTTAATGAAATATTATATTGTAACGCGCTAGTGAGGTCCTTAGTAACCTTAAGCATCTATTTTATAGCTATGGACATATTTTTTTGTTATTCTAAAGAAAAATATAAGGCACTTTTAATATAAACTATTCTACAGGTTAACAAATTTTTAAGAAATAATGAGCTAACTACAGAGATCAAACTTGCCATTTAGGTTTCAACTCCGTTTACCGTTTTATAACCAAAAATATTAAAAAATTTAGAAAAAAGTCAAAAATAAAATAGATTTAAAATAAAAAAAATTTTATTTCTTTTGCATATTAACAACCTATAGTTAAATAAAAATTTTGAATAATATTTTTAAAAAACAGATAATATATCGTGATGTATCTAAGTTTGGATGCCAAATTTTATGTATTTATGATGATGTAAGAGCTTGATATATTAAAAAATTTTATTTTTTTTGGGATGATAGATATAAGTTACAAGAAAATTTTATATAAAAAAAAGATTTCAGCTTTTTTTTAGGGTATTCTCGAGGTCGCAAATGTCAATTTGTTTAAAAATAGCATTTTATAGATGGATCTAAGGAGCCGACGTCGGAAGAAACTACAAAAAACGGAAACCACATATGAGATAGGGCCATTATGGGTTATGTTTTAATAAACATATATTTTCCGGCATTGAAATTGGTTGACCTCTGTTATAAATTATTATCAATGACTTACCTGTTCATTTATCATAGAGATGAAATAAACCCTAAATGGCATATTAAATTCTTTATGGCATTAAATAGATTTCATCAAAAACTTAATTTAAATATTATTTAAGTTATTGTGTTTGTACCTATAGCACATTCAAAGAGCTATTCAAGGAAAAATATTATAAAAATAAAAAATCATATTTGGCTATGTTTATTTATAGGCAAAATATTAATTCATAACATTTACATGGAATGATACCTTTATATACCTAATTAATAAAACTATAAACTTTTATATAAGGCTGTAGTTTTTCAATTTTAAATTATTATTGAGCAAGGGCGTAGCAAGTTGTAAAGCCTGGGGGGGGTTTCAAAAAAAATTTTTGCCGCCTTCGGCGGCATAGTGCGGGCACGACCTTCGGTCGTGCCATAGTGTTTTAATTTGAAATCTAATGATTGTTACTTAATTTTGCTTTCTAAAATTTGAGTAATCATTAAGGACTTTTATAAATAATGTTTATATAAACAAACATATATGGTATTGTCAGCATCCAAACGCAATATTCCGCCGGCGGAATATTGTCTGGACTTGACCTCAGCGTCTAAAGATTATATTCCGCCGGCGGAATATAAATTGGCGTATAGTCAACGACCAAAACGCATTTTCGCCGGCGGAATATTGTCTGGACTTGAGCTCAACGTCCAAAGCTTATATTCCGCCGGAAATTTTTTGCAAAATTTAAGGGACAAACAGTGAACTGTATGTGATTAATTTTGAAATATTGATTAATAAACGTTTTTGATTTTTTATGCTTAGAATATGAAATGTTTAATGAATAAAGGTCATGTTGCATTTAAAATTAGGGTTAAGGGCTAAAATAGTGCTAAAAACTTAAAGATTTAAAGATTCATATTTGGACCGGTATATTTAGAAGCGCTTCAACTGCACATTTAAAAGCGCTTAGATTTTTTAGATACCCTCAGAAGTGCGATAAAAACCGCTCAATTTTTTTGTTTTTAAAATTAAGCAAAAGACTCTAAAAAACGCCGAGGTATTTTTGTAATGTACCTGTGACTTTAGCACCAAGAATCCTAACTCGCAATAATCAACTCTAAGCAGGAAAAAACATACTAAGGTGCCTTAAAACGCGTAGGTGATATTGAGAGCACGCAAAAGACTCCTAAAATAATGGAAAAAAATGAATTAGGTCTGCGCACATGTGTCAAACTTTTAAAAGCACCAATAATAAAAAATTTACAACTTTTAAGATTTATATAAGCCTTTTTTAACCCTTTGTTAATATTAGGGCATTCCCTGCCTAGCTGGCCCTTAAAAATGCGATATTGGAATTAATGGAAGGTTTATAATTTAAATATCTCCAATTTTAGTCCAGTTAACGAACCGGCTTTAGACCTTCCTTAAAATTTTTTTAATTTCAATATTTTTTTGTACCAATTAAGAATTAAAACATTTTAAAAATCAAGAATAACGGTTGGATTATTGTAGGCTCATTATAATTTCAAGTTCAAAGTTTATCTAATATGTATATTTTGACAATCTTTTTGGATTCCCAGCCAATATTTGAAAGTCGCGTACTCACATAACTAAAAACTGGTTATTAAAGGGAACCAATGAAGGCTCAAAAGCACGAATCCTGAATTTTAGATCGCCCCAATTGTTTTGTAAAGAATTGAGGTATCTTAAACTTGAGCGAAACCTCTAACGTGCAAAATATAAATTACATTAAAATTAAAGCCTAACGATATTAATTTGACGCTGAGTATTTTTAAAGGCGCGCATTTAGAACCAAAATTTGTTTTTTCAAATTTAAGGCCTGCTCCAATCCAAAAATAAGGCCCGAAAATTTTTAAATACAAGCTAAAAAAGTGTTGTTTTAAAAATACAGTAAAAATAGAGAGTAAAAGTTAAACTATTTATCGCGTGAAAATAAATTTATCGTTTTTAGTTCTTGTTAATAAACAAATAGAGCATATATAATTCAAAACTTTAGCCCATCTCGGCCCGTAATTTCTATTTTTAAATTTAAGCCCAGTGCCTTTGGCCCGTTATAAATTTTAAACCGTCCTGGCCCTTATTTCCTGGCGGGCCGGGGGCAGGACTCGGTTCTCGACTTTAATCTCTAATGTGATTGTAGGCAAATCTTTTAAGAAAAAATAAATCGTGAAGTGAAGAGGGCTTTTAAGCGGAGCAGGGTTATGATTATTATTGAATTTCTCTATTTAAAATTATACATTTGTGTGGAAATTTGATCCTTTGGGGTAAATAAAATTTTATAAAATGATAAAAGCTCATTTTTTTGATTTTAGTAAATTAACTTAGTATTCACATAAAACCTTTTTTTTTTATTAGTTAAGGCTACCATTTCGGTAAAAGCACTAAATCATCACAATATAAGCAGATTTGCGGCCTAAAATTATAAACCTTCCATTAATTCCTATATCACATTTTTAAGGGCCAGCTAGGCAGGGAATGCCTTAATATTAACAAAGGGTTAATTAAGGCTTGTATAAATCAAGTTGTAAATTTTCTATTAATTTGGTGCTCGTAAAATTTCGATACCTGTGCGCAGTCCTAATTCATTTTTTGCACTATTTTAGGAGTCTTTTGCGTGCTCTCAATATCACCTACGCGTTTTAAGGCACCTTAGTATGTTTTTTCCTGCTTACATTTGAATCTTTATTGCGAGTTAAGATTCTTGGTGCATTTAAAGTCACAGGTAAATTACAGAAATACCTCGGCGTTTTATAGAGTCTTTCGCTTAATTATTGCGCGGTTTTTATAACATTAGCGCACTTTTGAGGGTATCTAAAAAATCTAAGCGCTTTCAAATGTGCAGTTAAAGCGCTTCTAAATACACCGGTCCAAATATGAATCTTTAAATCTTAAAGTTTTAAGCGCTATTCTAGCCCTTAACCGTAATTTTAAATTCAACATGACCTCTATTCATTAAACATTTCATATTCTAAGCATAAAAAATCAAAAACGTCTAATAATCAATATTTCAAAATTAATCACATAAAGTTCACTGTTTGTCCCTTAAATTTTGCAAAAAATTTCCGGCGGAATATAAGCTTTGGACGTTGAGCTCAAGTCATAACAATATTCCGCCGGCGAAAATGCGTTTTGGTCGTTGACTATACGCCAATTTATATTCCGCCGGCGGAATATAAGCTTTGGACGCTGAAGTCAAGTCCAGACAATATTCCGCCGGCGGAATATTGCGTTTGGACGCTGACAGTATTAAGATAATTATAATATTGATATATTATATGCAATAAATTTTTATATTAATGATACAATTATGTAATGAATTTATATAATAAAAATATTTAACTATTTTAATTTGAGGGGAAGGGAGATTTTAAAGTTAAATATTTAAAAATATTTTAAATGTAATTTAATTTTATATTTAATTGGTATTTTAGTTTGGGGGGGGATATGCACTAAAAATTTTCAATTTGGGTGGGGATATGGCATGCTTGGGGCGGGTTTCATCCCCAAAACCCCCCCCCCTCTCCTACGCCAATGTTATTGAGCATCTTTTCATTGCGTTTAAATTTAATGTGTTTGTCTAAAACTAAGTTAGTCATAAAAGTGTTAGATAAAAATTATTATAAATTAAGAATTAGATAGTTCACTTATTTTTTAATTTTGACATAAATTTAAAAAAAATAATGGTTTAATGTTCAAAAATAAAAAACTAGAATTTTTGGCAATAAAATAAACTCTAAACGCGCCAGCATATTAATTTAAAATTTAAGATGTGCTTAGGTATATATGAGCTTTATAGTGCCATTTGCGGGGTAAGCATTTTAGGTAGTAAGACTAATACAGATTTTAAATATGAGATTATGATTCAATTAAGTTATGCTATTCATAGCTCCAAAGTTTGTTAAGATTCGAAAAATAGTTTATATTTTATTTATTATTTTTGATTGGGGTTAGTGATTTAATTAAATTGAATTAGTTTCGTCGAAATATTTTTATTTATTTATGCTTTATATATTGAATCTACCAATTAAATTTAATTTGTTTTCCGAGATTATATAATTTTCAATTTAAATTCATTTTATACGTCGGATTTTAAACTTTCACAATTGTGCGCGATGCAATTGGCATAAGTTTTTAGATATTTTATTTATAATTAATCAAATTAAACAGCTAAATTACCACGACACCTTTTGAAATCTCTTTATTTTATATTTTACAACAATTTTAAATTTTAATTTTTGAACAAAGGAGTAAAGTTTGGACACGCTTTATAAAAAATTTATATTTAAAAACTATAACAATTTTTATTTGTGAATGCGCTTTCCGAGTTTATTGTTTTTTTTCGCAATTGATTAATTTATCATATAGTTCCTGAAATAAAGGTTATAAAGTATCCTCGCCCCGCAGGTTGTAACTTTTTTTAACTAACCGCAGGTTAATGTAACGGTGGACCCAAAGTTGTACGAAACGAAAATCTATAAAATAACGAAAACCCATAAAGTATGCTAACATTTATAGTTTAACACCAAATATGTACGAAAAATATTTGATTGGTCAACCAATCAAAAATAAGCTGGGATATTATAATCAAGGCTGTTAATTTGACCCAGGGCGGGTCGCCGGTCAGCAACCCGCCCTGTATAAAATTAATGGGTCGGTCGGTCGCTCGCCCATGGGTCACCGGGTCGTTTTAACAGCCCTGATTATAATCTTAAAACCAACCCTAAAATAGTCCAACCTTACCGTTATGCTAATATCACTCCAACCTTAAGCTATCTACATTATTATACTAAGCTATCCCCACCCTAAGACTAAGCTAACCTAACCCTAACCTTAAGACTAACTTACCCTAACCCTAAGTAAACCTTCTAAAACCCTAAGCAAACCTCATACTAAGGTTATCCTAATCGTAATTTTACCTCAAACGTTAAACTAACCCTAATTTAACTTTGCTCTAACCTAACCCTAAACTATGGTGGACCCAAAGTTGCACGAAACAATAATCCATAAAATAACGAAAATCCATAAAATAGGCTAACATTGTGACATAGTTTAGGGTTAGGTTATGGCAAAGTTGGATTAGGATTAGTTTAACGTTTGGTTGAGGTAAAATTTTGATTAGGATAAGCTTAGAAGTTTGCTTAAGATTTTGGTGAGGTTTAGTTAGGATTAGGGTAAGTTAGTCTTAAGGTTAGGGTGAGGTTAGCTAGTGTTAGGGTGAAAATAGATTAGCATAACAATGTAGTTATCCTAAGGTTAGAGTGAAATTAGCATAACGGTAACGTTGGATTAATTCAAGGTTAGTTTTATGATTAAATATCCAACTTAATTTTTGATTGGTTGACCAATCAAATTATTTTCGTACATGTTTGGTGTCACCGTTAAAATCATATAGTAAAAATAATGTATTCTTAATAATTATAAAAAATTATTAAGGATGCTAATATAACGTGTTATTGCATATTTTAATGTATAAAAATAAAAATGATACCAAATAAAGTATTAATTTATAAAAAATTAAGTAAATATTAGTATGTAAATTTGATTAACTATGAGGTTGAGGTAAATATATTGCTTTAGGTGGTATTGCACAATGAGCTTAAGAAATCATTATCAGTTTTTATATTAAATTCAGATAATATGCTAATTAATAAAACAAATGTTATACTTCCCTTATAGACATGAAATAATTAAGGCCTCTACATAAATATTTCAAAAAAATGTATTTATATTAGTTATATGTTTAGAAGTTACTAAAAGTTTTAGACATATTGCTTAATATTGGTATTCATCTGCTATAAATATATTGATAAACCCTTTGAAATTATCTGTAATTTATTACTTATAATTTCATATTTTTATGGTAATAAAAATTTTCAGTTACCATAAAATTGTTCAGCTATATCATCTATTGTTTTAATACATGTAGTTGAAATCCCATACTGTTCTATAATAAAAATGATAAGGTATTAATAGTCCAGTATATAAAAAGAATATTATCTCAACTTTAAAATTATGCCATTATCAAAAAGCATAATAGGATGCCATAAGAGGAATTCTTTGTTATGAGAAGCTTTTTTATAGTATATATATGTTTTAAATTAATTATACTTTTAGATTACTCACTTCATTTAACGGCAATTTTTTCCATTCGATAACCGTAGGAGTGCGCCATTTTCAAACATAACTTCGTTTTCCCGCATTTTTCTTAACTTATTATTTATGATATCATTAGGTAATTTTATTTTACGCCCTAGAAACCTTCTGAAATAGATGGTTGTATATACGATTTCGCTGCATTGCGCTATACTTGATATAGCCATGTCCCATCTTTTTTATGTTGTTGTAGCCAGGCACGATTCTAGACCCCTTTTGGGGAGGGCAGTGCCCCCCCCCCCCAAAAAATAATTGAATTTGCCCCCCCCCCCCCCCCCCCCCCCAAATACATAGTAATTTTATTTCTTCCACATAATATAATAAAATTTGCTCCGTCAAAAATATTTAAAATTTATCTTAATATTTACTTTTTTTAAAAGTGTTTTTATTTATTAATACTTCTCATCCGCAAGAGAGATCAAACTAACACAAAAATATATAGAAAAATTTGATTTTACAGAAAGCTGTATATTTGTGAAAGCAATTCATAAATCTGATACCTAAGAAATTTTTTCACTTGTCAAATCTTTTGTTAGAATATAATCTATAACGAAAGAATTTGATCGCACAATGCTACGATGGGGCGAACGTAATGCCCGGGGGGGAAAGGGGGTGTTTAAGTATTTCCAAGCAAAATAGCTGGACACAATGTTCCGTATATTCACTGCTTTAACCACCGATTGCATCTTGTTGTAAAAGATTGTCTTGAAATTTAAGTGAAGGGAAAGATTTTTTTGATAATTTTTCTTCCCTTCATAAATTTTTTCAACATGATGCAATCAAGGTAGTTAGTGAATGCAGGACCATACCCCGGCTGTTGCCCCATTGGTGGTGTGGTCATTACCTGCCTATTGTTTTTTTTTAATTACACAAAAATATTTAATACACATTTAAAAATTAAAAATAAAAAACCTTTTATATCTTTAGGTCACAGGGCCGAATCGGGGTTTTTTGACCATATTTATAATCATCTATTTATTTTTTTGTATTTTGAAAAATTATTTTATTTATTAAAAATAATTATAGATCAATTTAAATGCAGAACGATTTATATTTCTAAAACTTCTGATTTAATACACCATTCATTGTTTGTTCGAAATTTAACAATTAAGAAATACAAATACATTTGAAGATTTATTCAAAAATTGTTTTGATACTAATACTTTTTTAAATGACAATAATTTATCTATGGATAAAAAATTAAAAAGATTTTTCTGATTTTTTATTTATTTTCTATTCATAAGTTTGAAAATATTTTAAATATTAATGATGAACTAAAAAGTATTTATTTTTATATTATTGATTTATTTATATTTTGATAGTAGATCTTTTACCGATAATAGTTATTTAAAATCTTTAGATTTCCTTTATAAATTTGATTAACCTTCATTTTAGATATAAATAAATAAAAATTTATTATCTAAAAAAATTGACGTAGCCAAAAATTTTTTAATAAGAAACTTAATATTACAAAGAATGCACTATTGATTTTGTTAAATTTTTATAATTACAAAGATGCGTTTTCTAATCTATTAACATTTTTCCTATAAGTTTGTTAATTGGCTCTTCAACGTCGAGTTGTGAGGCCACATTTTCTTCATTAAGAAGGATAATAACTTTTAGTAGGCTGGCAAGTAGTGACCGTAAAGGTGATTTGGTTCTTCTAGGACACGAAAAATCATTAACTGGGACGTTGAATTTTGATGAATTTTATAATTTAATCAAAACAACCTCTAGCATAAAATTGTTAGATTAATAAAAAACACTGCTCATAATTAGCTAATTATTTTTTATTTAAGACATGGTTGCAATTTTTTTTATGCGCATTTAACGTTTATGTTCATGTTTTATTTAATTTTTTACCCTAATAATAATAACTAGTTATATATAACCAGTGTTTTTCATATATATTCTTTCAAATTAGCATACTTAAACAATTTGTTTTCATGATAATCAATCTTATTTTCTATTCATTTTCTACCAAAGTTTTATATAATTTATTTTTATCATTCATATATATCATATTTTTAATTTTCATGCGCATTGATACCAAATGATAAAATACTTAAAATTAATTTCCAAATCTCAGATCTTTTTAAGCAATTGATATTAGTGAAAACAATTAATTTTAATTAACATATCCAAATTATCAACGTATTTTTTTTATTTTATGAATATAATAAATTACTATTAATTTGTTAAAAAATTTTGAACATGGATGGCCATTTTTGCCGCCGAAGGCGGCAAAAAGTTTTTTTTGCCCCCCACGAGTTTTTTTTGCCCACCCAAAATGGAAAAGCTAGAATCGGGCCTGGTTGTAGCTATAGCCATTTTTTAGCCATTCCACCCGATCTCTTAGCTAGTCTGTTTGAACTAGGATGATATGGTGGAGTAAAGATTAGCTCGATATTCCATTTGTCACAGAAAGTTTTTAACGCTTGTGATGTAAAAGCAGTACCGTTGGCGGTTACTATTGTTTCAGGAAATCCAAATTGAATAATAAGCTTTTTACGTAATTAATTACTACTTGCGATGTAGTATGGTTGACTTTTATATAATCTGCCCATCATCAGCCACGACTGAATAATCGTTTATCTAAATCAAGAAAATCTAGATGCTAGGCCATTTTCTAACTTTGTCGCGCTTTGGACATGATGCTTTAAAGCACATACTGTGAACTTGCATCGTTAATGTTATCATTCATTTTTGGCCACAAGTATTATACACCGGCTTGTTGTACGCACTTATCGCGTCCTTGATGTCCTGCATGTATTTCTCGGATCTTATTTGTGAGACTTCTTGGGATAACTAGGCGATCTTGTCGTTGAACTAGTTTGTCTTCCAAATGTAGTTCTGTCATTATTTTATAATAAATGTTAGACGGATTAATATGCTCAATATTACCCTTTAAGTATTTTTTAAAAATACTTAAGTCTTCGTCTTTTTCAATCGCCTATACAAAATCTTGCCCTGAGGCGCAACCTTCATCTCAGATGGAGTTGATTATATCCGGCGTTATACCGTAACAGCATAGATAAGGCATCTGGCAAGTTACTCCATTTACCAGGTATATATGTACTAACTCAAGGCTAAAATTTCCCATGAGTAGTTGCCAACGCTGCAATCGTGTGACAGAAGTAGAACACGGTTGTCCTTTTTTAATAATTCTATGAGAGGTTTATGGTCAGTTCACACTATGAATCTTTGACCAATCAGACATTCTTTGCATCTCTCTAAGCCGAAATGAATGGCCAGGTATTTCTTGTGTATAGTGGAATACCTAGTTTCTGAATCACGAAATATGCGTGAAAAGAAAATAATAGGCTTGTTTATTGTTTTATACTTTTGAAAGAGCGTGCCACCGACTCCATGTGTAGACGCATCTACTGCTAAAATTAATGGGTAGTCGGGGTTAAAACTTGCTAAAACTAAGGGATGTGTTAAAATGTTCTTCGCCGATTCAAATTTTTTATGATGTAAATTTGTCCAGATAAGAGGAACGTCCTTTTTATAAAGATTGTATAGTGGTGCCGAAATTTCCGTCTGGGATTAACCTACGATAATAACCTAAAGTACTGAGTATTAAGAGAAGTTCGGCTTTATTGTTAGAATCTCTCATTTACATCAAAGCTTCGGTCTTTTAAGGTAAAGTCTGATGCCTTGTGCACTAATCTCATTTCTTTTAAGATTTTCTGTACATAACATATATACTATTTTTTTAACACTCAAACAGGCAAATTATGACTGATTATATAGGTTCTATATATCATTAGTTAATTATGCAAAAATAATAAAAAAATAAGCTTGCAGACGAATACAATTTGCGTTAGTTTTTTGACACCTGAAAATTTGCTGTTTTTTGGCAAATTTAGGTATTTTTTTTGTAGAAGCGTCAAAATCGAATGAAAAAAGCTGGGGCTTTTATATGTTTTTAAGCAATATTTTATCTATAAAATGAATGTTAAATTTTTAAAAAATGTTGGCTGGTTAACCAGAAAGTCTTAAAAACAGGCGAAATTTTTACTTTTTCCGGTTTTGAGGTTCACTTTTTCATTGTAAATTTAATAATAGTAATAATCAATTAAATCAAACTATTATGGTCTAACATAATTGCACATATGTTCTCCTTTTTGAATACTGTCAAATATGGCAAATTGGCATATTCTAATATAGTGCAAAGGGCAAAATTAGGGCAAAAAATTAATTTTTTTAAATTTTGTAAAAAGTCATGCCGGTCCCAAACTTTTGAAATAATATATTTATTAACATTATTAATGGCCATATTATATAAATTTTTCAGAAAATTCAAAGATACGTTTTTTGAGTTATTTGTGTCTAAACTTTACTTAAATTTTTTAGTAACTTAAAAAAAAAATTTTAAATATTTTTTGCGTCTAAGGTAGCTCTTATTACGATCTTCAAAATAAAAAAAAATTATAACTCTAGCTACAATACCTTTGATGATACATGCGCGCAAAGTTGCCTCAATTTTTTTTTTTGCAAAAAAATAAAAAATATTTTTGCTCATATCTCGGTCAAAAATCACTTCCAGTCAAAAAAAATTTAGGTTTTTATCAACACCCTAGAACCCTACTAGTGTACCAAATTTCAGCCAAAACTGAGACTTTAAGAAAAAAGTGTCGATTTGAGGTGGAATTGACCATATATATCTTTCTGGGTCACTACCAAACCAATTTAAAAATTTAAAAATGCATTTTATACATAAAACATCGCTGTATAACATAAATTTTCCCCAACATTTTTTAACAAACCCATTTCTTTTTATGAAATAAAAACAAAAGTTTGCCAAGTTTTTTAGAATTTTCAATTAAGATGGAAAAATATACTTAAAATTTGTATGCTTACATTTGTTAAATTTTACTAGTCTTTTTTAGTTTGATGAACAATATTTGAAATTATACATAATTCTTAATATTTATACTCAGCAAAATTCAAAAAATTTGCTAAATTTATTGTATAAAAAAAAATTTTTGGGAGGATTTTTGAAAAAATAATAAGGTTAAAAAATTTGTAAAATTTATTTTTTTTCTTTTATTCATTATTTTTCATAATAAAACAGCCACAACGTTAAATCTGATAAAAATGGTAAATTAGAATATTTTTGGCCTGTTTTGAATATTTAGATTCAACAGAAGTACATAATTCTTAATATTTATACTCAGCAAAATTCAAAAAATTTGTTAAATTTAATACATAAAAAAATTTTGGGAGGATTTTTGAAAAAATAATAAGGTTAAAAAATTTGTAAAAATTTATTTTTTTCTATTATTCATTATTTTTTAAAATAAAACAACCACAAAAACGTTAAATCTGATAAAAATGGTAAATTAGAATATTTTTGGCCTGTTTTGAATATTGAGATTCAACAGAAGTTCTTTTTTTATGCATATCGACAAACTTAAAATAAACGTAAAAAGTCAAATATTTTATGAAACATATTGGATATGGTGTTTTGAAACTATAAATACAAAAAAAAGTCAGTTTTAGGGTTAAACAACTTTAAATGATTATAACGGGCAGCTTCAACGATGAATTTTAAGACTAAATATTAGACCCAATTTAATATAAATAAAATATAATTCAGTCTTTTTTATTAATTTCTACAAATGCTAAATATGTTTTTGAAAGGCTATTTAGAGCAAGGCATACAATATATATCTAACCGACCTTAATAAAGTTTAAAAACCAACATTTTTTAGTTCCATACATCTAACATAATAAAGACACACTAGACCTATTAAAAAAAGAGGAAATATCACTATCACTTGGTTCTATAGGCATATGTATTTGGGCAATGACCTAAAGTTTTTTATAATTAAATGTGTTCCTAACAAATTTTTACACAAGAATATGTTTTTAATAATATAACAAATTACAAATTTAATTAAAATAAATAAAATGATTTTATGGTCTCCTTTTTTTTGTAATTTTCCTATCTTGTTCTTTTAAGATATTCTATACCTAAGGGCACGTGCAAAGTGAGTTTTTATTTTCGTAAAATTTTCAAAATTTTGAAAAAAAATATTTTGTAATAAAACGCAAAATTTTAAAAAGTTGTCAAATTTAATATATGCACATAAAATGCTTTTTCTGGAATAAAAAATTTTTGAAAAAATTTTGAAAAAAAATAAATTTTCTAAATTTTTAGAATTTTCAAAATTTTACGAAAATAAAAACTCACTTTGCACGTGCCCTAACGTATAATTTATTTTTGTAACACTTAAACATTCAAATTATGACTGATTTTATAGGTTCTAAATATTATTAGTTAATTATGCAAAATAATAAAAAAATAAGCTTTCACAGAAGAATACAATCTGCGTTAGTCTTTTGACACCTTAAAATTTGCTGTTTTTTGGCAAATTTTGGTATTTTTATTGTAGAAGAGTCAAAATCGAATGAAAAAAGCTGGGGTTATTATATGTTATTAAGCAATATTTTATCTATAAAATAAATGTTAAATATTAAAAAAAAGTTGGCTGGTTAACCAGCAATTTTTAATATTGGCAAAATTTTCACTTTTTTCGGTGTTGAGGTTTATTTCATTGTAAATTTAATAATAATAGTAATAATCAATTAAATCAAACTATTATGGTCTTACATAATTGCCCATATGTCCTGCTTGAATATTGTCAAATTTGGCACATTGGAATATTCTAAAATAGTGCAAAGGGCATTAATAGGTCCCAAAATTAAGGCAAAAAATAATTTTCTTAAATTATTTAAAAAGTCATGCCGGTCCCAAACTTTTGAAATCATACATTTATTAATATTATTAAGGCATATTTTATAAATTTTTCAGAGAATTTATAGATACATTTTTTGAGCTATGTGTGTCTAAACTTGACTTTAATTTTTTTGGTAACTTAAATAAATTTTTTTTTTAATATTTTTTTGCGTCTAAGGTAACCCTTATTACGATCTTCAAAGAAAAATTATGATTTTAGCTACAATACATTTGATGACAACATGTGGGCAAATTTGCCTCAAATTTTTTTTTTTGCAAAAAACTAAAAAATATTTTTGTTCATATCTCGGTCAAAAATCACTTCCAGTCAAAAAAAAATTTAGGTTTTTATCAGCACTTACGGACCCTACCAGTGTAACAATTTTCAGCCAAAACTGAGATTTGAAGGGAAAAAGTTTGTCGATTTGAGGTGGAATTGACCATATATATATAATTGATAAAATTTAACAATTATCACACTTTTATCTAAATAAATTTTATTATGCTAATGAGTAAGAAATAATTGTATCTAAAATTTTTAATACATTCCAAATTTAATAAATATATCCATTGCCTCTTGTACCACCAATTTAATACACTGTAAAACAATTTTAAGCTCAATGCTCCAAATGAATTTAGAACTATACAGGTTTTATAACAAAATATTTATTAATCATAAAAATAATTAATAAATTAAATTATTTTAGAAAAATTAGGTAATACAAAGGTTTATTATATTACAACAGTTTATATAAAAGACACTTTACGTTGGTTATTACATCTATCTCAATTATGTTTGGTTTGACAAAAACCTTAGACAATTGGTGTCTTTGCTCAAAATAGTAAAATGGCGCATGAAATTGATTCTTTAAAATACAGTTTTATCCTTAACAAAATTACCTAATTTAAAAATTTTAAATAGGATAATTATGTAATTTTGAAATAATTTTTAGGGTGACACTATTATACAAAAAAAAATACAGAAATGGTAACCGCAAAATGGTAAAAAATGGCGTCAATTTTATAAAAGAGTGCCGAGTACCATTTTTAGTCAAAATAAAACTTGAAATTTAAAAAATTATTAAATTTTTAAACCTTCGATGCATTCACTTTATGACCTAAAAACGACGGTTGTAAAAAAATATCTAAATTTTTCAAAAAATTAATTTCTAAATTAATGCTTGCAAAATCTATTGACACTTTAGCTGACACATCCCACATTACTAATTTAAACAAATGCAATCTTTACATGAATATCAACAAACTTAAAACAAACGAAAAAGGTAAAATGTTTAAGGATTTACAATTATAAATACAAATGGCAAAAGGATCCATCAACTTTAAAAGATTAGTCTCAATAATAAATTTAGAAACCAAAATATGAGACCAAATTAATAAAATAGCATATAGACATTCAGTATTTTTTATTATTTGAATCTTTAGGCATATAGTCACTGACCCAAATTTTTTTTAATTAATCCAATAAATTACGAATCAAAATAATGGAAGAATATCATGCTTTTTTTTTGTAATTTTACTATCACGTTCTTTTGTTTTTTTATACATAAAATATTTACTATTTTTATAATAATTAAACCTGCAAATTACACTGGACCACAAAAAACGAACATAAACGATTTTTACAGGGTTTAATAGAAAATTTTCTTGAGATAACGATCTCGGGTTTAGTTTTTTTCCCAGTGCCTCTATTTTTTTTTTAAATGCGTCCAAAGTTCAGGGAAAAATCACAAAATCTATTAAACTATTGATTTTCCAAAAATATTATTGGCATATTTTGATTCCTTATAAAAAGCACACCTAAAAAAGGTTATAACTTAAAATTATTAGCAATTTACTTTCAAGTTAAGATCAAAAAACGGATTTTTCACGAAAACCACTAATATTACAAAAATATAAAATGAAAAAAAATTAAATATTATAAAAAAATTCAAACGCCTTAGGTAATAAATGTTTTCTAAATCTAAATATATTTTTATACTTTTGTTTTTACCATTTTAAAATATAGAAGCTCAGAATACCCCAAAAAGAAGAAAATTTTAATTTTGACATTAAATAATTAAAAATAACAGGCATCGACTAAAATTCTGCATATTCTTAATCAGCACCAAAAACTTGACCAAAAAAAATAGTTGCCATAAATGATGCTTAAGATCAACCAAATTTTGTTGTTCAGTGTAATGAATAATTTTATGCATTCTAAATATTATTGATTAAATCTGCAAATGTTGGCACGTGCAAAGTGAGTGTTTATTTTCGTGAAACTTTCAAAATTTTCGAAAATTATAATTTGTTATAAAACGCAAATTTTAAAAAAGTTTCCAAATTAAGTTTATGCACATAAAATGAGAATTTTAAAACTCTATAAAAAATACTCACTTTGCACGTGCCCTATTATAAAATAAAATAAGCTTGCACTAACGAATAAATCTGCTTTAATTTTTTGACACCTTAAAATTTGCTAATTTATGGCAAAATTTGGTTTTTTTGTTGTAGGGTCAAAACCCAAATGAATAAAACTGGGGCTCCTATATGTTTTAAAGCAATATTTTATGAAACATTTTTAAAATATAAAAAAAGGGTTGCTGGTTAACCATAAAGTCAATTTTGAAAAAAGTGGATATCACGCTTTTGTTGGTTTCAAGGGTCACTTATTCATTGTATATTTAGCCGTATAAATAAATTAAATTGTTGGTGTAACATAATTGCCCCTATGTCTTACTTCTTAAATAAAATTAGTTATGGCACATTGGAATATTCTAACATAGTTTTAAGGAAATCCCAAAATTGAGGCAAAAAATTCATTTTTAGAAATTTCTTAAAAAGTCATGCCGTTCCCAAACTTTAAAAATTCATATTTAATAATAAAAAATTAAAAATACGTATTTTGAGTTGTTTACTTAAACTTGACAGGGCACCTGCAAAGTAAGTTTTATTTTGGTTTTTTCATTTTTGGTTATGTATATATTACGTCTAAAGTTCGTGTTTTTATTATTCGAAATCGACAAAACTGCATGTTTTTGTTAATTTTCCCTTACATATTTATTTGATTTTTGAATTAACCGACAAAATTAGTCTATTCTCGGATGTCATGGACGAATTGTGGGGTACAAAGGCTGCGTAGCCTATTCCAGTTAAAAGTAAAACTATGGGATGGTTTCCTCCTGAAGGGGCCAATCTTTTAAAAAGGTATTTTAAGAGTTACAAAGGCTAATGTCATTATCCCTAGATAGGGTATAGAGTTTTATTTAATTGTTAGGTAATCTTTTAATTTGACAATTATGATTTAAAAACATATTTGTAATATTTTATAAGATCATTTTGCATTTACCTCCTTTTACGAACAGTTTGATATGCAATATTTTATTTGTTAATGTAAATATAACCATGGCTAAATTTATTATGTTAAAAGAGTTTTAATAATGTTTACTATCTTAAAAAATGCCGTTTTCTAAAAATATTTTAACGACCTTAAACATGCTTATATTTTTATTTTTTTAGCTTTATACAAATTTTATTTTTTATAATGGAAATACATTTTATACTATTAGGAAGTATTCTTTTTAATCTGTTAACATATAATTGTGCTCATATTTCTATTTTATTTATATATTTTGTTAGTTAAAAACAAATTTCATGTTTTATAAGTAAAATACTTTTTATAACACAGGTTAACAATTTTTTCTGTATGAGTTAACTACAGAGATCAAACCTGCCATCTTAGATAATATCAAATCCGTTTCCCGTTTTTTTAATTAAACTTAGTTAGTCAGTTATAAACATTGAAAATAGAAAAAAGGTAAAAAACCAATAAAAATCAAAAACAAAAATAAATTGAAATTTTATTTTGCATATTCAAAATAGTTAAACTGTTAAATTTAAGCTTCAAATAGTATTTTCATTAAAAACCGATAATATATTGTGTCGTATTTAAGTTTGGACGCGAAATATTTTGTATTATTTAAATGCCGATGTAAGAGCTTGATATATTGATAAAATAAATTTTCCATTATTTGTGATTAAAAATAAATTACAAGGAATTTTCATATGCAAAAAATATTTTTAAATTTTTTAATTTAATATTTAGATCTGTCAATTTGGTCAAAAAAGGCCATTTTTGTGATAGACGGATCTAAGGAGCCAAAGACGGAAGAAACTAAGAAAAACAAAAAACATATATGATTAAGCCATCATGGGGATGCATTCTTTTATGTTTTTATAAAATTCACATTTCTGACATAAATATTTGTTGACCTGTGTAATATTAAAAGTTTTCTTTTGATATAATTTGTCAGCGTACTTAAAATGTGCTCATATTTCTAGTTTTATATATATTGTGAGTTAAAAACATTCAATCTTTATAATTAAAATAATAATATTAAAAGTATTCTTTTTGATATAATTTGTTAGCACACTTTTGATGTGTCCAACTTTCCTTTTTACATATTTTATTTGATTAATATTTTTACTAAACATTTTCTCTTTTATATATTTTTTAAACATTCATAATATACTCTCCTATAATTTTTTTTAAATTATTGATTTTAAAAAATTTTTTTTACATACTCAACATTCACAGTCTAGTCAAAATTTTGTTGCTAGTCTGTTATAAATGTCAAAAAAATAAAAATCTTATTTATATTTAAATAATATATATATCACATTAAATTATTTGTTTATAATAGTAAAGTATTGTTACAGTAATAGAGTGCAACACATATCAATTTTAATAATCAAAATATATAAATAAATTGCTGGACATTTGAATAAATATATAAGACTTGTTAAATAAAGCACTTGCAAATTAATATCTATTCTTTTTAGCTACAATGAATTATTAACATTTGGAGAAAAATTTTGATTAGCAAAATGCACTTGTACTTATTGTTTTAACAGACCTTCAAGATCAATACACATTATGCAGAATAGGATCAGACTTTATTATATTTATTAAATTTTTTTGGCTGAGATTTATTGTACTGGCATTTTCCACTGACCAAACAAGCCTTTTCTACTGTTGACCTTGCTTGAGATTTTATTATTCAACAGGCAAAATAGGGATTTTATATTATTAATAACATTTATTAGAGATTCAAATGGGGATAAAAAGCAAATTTTATACAAATATATGTAAAAGATATTATATGTGAAAAAAACATATATCTAATAATGTGATTGTTGGAAATTAAAATTAAAATAACTTTAACTTTTAGAACTAGTTTATTATTGGAAATGTATAATAATCTTTCTTCCTAGGCAATTTCAAGAAATTATCCCTATTAGGATAAAATTCATACATAGGCTGAATGCAATTCTTTAATCAAATTAATATAAAATATAATTTAAATTAATATATTCAAAATACAAGCTTAATTACAAAAATAATTGTTATAATTATAATTATCACAATCTTATATTCATCAATTTTTTATATACACCATTTTCCAATCAATTATTATTTCCTTCAGTAAATGGATTCCCAGCAATACAATTAAATTTATCTAAAATATAATATAGATAATTTATACCTAACATATTCATGTTTTTAATTGAATTGCTCAGGATTTATCTTCAACCAAGCAAGTACACATGATGTAAGATAATTAACAACATGTAATAAATTTTTAATTGTACGCTTTTTTCACCTCCCGATGGAAAAACATAAGATTTTTAAATTTCGCGTGTTTTACGAAAATCATAAACTCGTGCCTTAATAAAAAAAATTGGTACAACATTTGGAAACTTACGTTCAAGGTTGCCTCAAATTTATTTTTTGCAAATATATGAAAATATTTTTGCTCATCTCTCGGTCAAATTTTAGGTTTTTATAGCACCCAAGGACTTATCTCTTTTCAGCCAAATCTAAGATTTGATAGGAAAAAACTTGTTAATTTGAGGTAAAATTGACCATATATATATACATATATCGTTGAAATATATTATTAAAGCTTCAATTTAACGGTTTAGCTGTTAATATATGGTCAATTCCACCTCATTCCAACAAGCCCGGGGGATGGGATTAAGCATTTTTCGGCAACGATCACATATAAGCAAGGATTGGAACTCATTGAAAAAAGCTGGTACTAAGTTCCGAGTTCTTGAGATGATTTTCAAAAGAACTGGAACTAAGTATTTGGAAGTACCGACGAGTTCCAAAATATCGGAACTCAAGTTCCAATTTTTTTTATTAGAGAGATACAAAAAAAAGATATATTACACATTGCACATTTAATATATTAAACCAAATGTAAACATTTATTTATTAAATCCTTTAACCAATTTCTTTGGGAATCTAAGATAAAGTTTAAATAAGAGAATAATCTTTCCACACTGACTCGGTCAAGGGGACCGATACAACAGTTAAATCTAAGTTTGCTAGTAGCGGAAATTCAGCTCTGTTGGCTACCCACCAGCTTCTAATTTTCATCCGCCTTAAAACGCGGCAAATTCTCGTATTGTAAAATTTCTATGTCTAATTGCTCGTATATCAGGAGGGCTTTTGAGTTATCATGGTTATAACATATTTCTTCCTTTAAAACATTCTCTAAAAGTGAAAATTCTTCTGACATCTTTCCAGAAGAATCTAAAATAATTTCCTCGTGATTACCTAAATTTTTGCTTTGAAGAGATAGGGATTTTGATAGAACAATTTTAAAAACTTTTTAGCCTTCTCGCATTTGTTATTATTTAATTTAAAGTAGAATCTTTTATCTAGAAACAGGCCACAATTTACTATGTCATTATCTAAAAGCGAGAATTCTCTTTGTAAATAAAATTCAAAAGGGATAAAGAAAAAGCGGTTGATTGGGTTTTTAACACTGCTTTGCAGAAATAATATTTTGTAATAAAATTGCAAACATCTAAAATTTGAGCCTAAAGTTCTTTTGTTAAGATTGCTGCGGGGCCTAATGCTTCGACTAATTTTTGAAAAATATTCCAAATATCATCGGGTATTTACAACTCACTTAAAATATTTTTGTGTTGATCCAAAAACGGTCTGAATTTAATTCATCTTTCTATACAGGTGTAAGTCCAGTTCCACCTCACCTGATGGATAAGAATGGATTGGGGAAGATATTGGGATTTTAACGTTGCTGATAAAATAGGCTTTTTAAGCTTAGCAGCCAATTGGCTTGCTACCTTAATTGCTAAAGTTATTTCAGGTGTGCTGACTAGAAAAGAGTTAACTGCTAATTGAACCACGTGCGCAGCAGAGTTGAGATCAATGATGATTGACGAGTTGAATTCATATATTTCACAAAGAATTCTCTAATATTAGTTATTTTAAAAATAATTCTATTTTGATTGAAAAATTACAAAGGTATAAACCGCCTATTTGCCTGGGTCAAGCTAGGGTTATAAAAGTTCAAGAATATTAAAACTTTTTAAATAATTTCTTTAACAGTTTTAAAGGCTGATTACGATTATTTAGAAAAAATATAGTTCAATATAATATAATTTGAGATATCTGAAATCGCGATGGAAATCGATAATGGAACTCGAGTTCCTCGAGTTCCACTACCTTGGTACTAAGTTCCAAGTTCCGAGTTCCATTTCAAAATATAGACGAGTTCTTCGATTTCCGAGTACCGAGTTCTAGAACTAGTTCCAATCCTTACATATAAGATATACTGCCGTAAATGTTGAGATTTTTTGAATTAAATCATGGGATAAAACATAAATTTGTGGCATTTTTGTAACAAAAATTACATTTATCAAAGACCTAGCGTTTTAAAATCAGACGATAGTTATAATTATATCAGGAATACATTGGTGAGAGCATAACACATTATTAATTAATGTAAAAATAAATATGCTAATTTTATCAATTAATAAGTTTTTTTTAATTTTTGTAGTAGATATTTGCCAAATTGACGCAGTTTGTGTTTTTCATAGGAAAATGTCTTAATAATGAAAAAAAAATTTGGAAGCTAATTTATGCAAAATTTTTAAAAACTGAGGACTAAGCCATTATCTAACTTAGGTACAATTATAATTTTTTTTTAATTTTATGGTTAATAAACATTACCAGTCGTTTATAAATAACAAATTTTCTTCAATAAGTTAGAAATTTTTAAGACAGGGCAAATATATGCATAATACTTATTTTTCGCACCTGAAAATTTGCTGTTTTTTGGCAAATGTTGGTTTTTTTTATTGTAGAAGCGTCTAAATTCAATAAAAACCTGAGGCTACTATATGTAGCTATATTTTATTTATAAAATGCACTTTAAATGTTAAAAAGGTTGACTGGTTAACCAAAAGTCGGTTTTGAAAACAGGCAAAAATTACACTTTTTTAGTTTTGTGGTTCATTCATAAATTTAATAATAGTAATAATCAAATAAATTAACCCATTATGTTTTAACATATTGCCTCTATCTTGTACTTTTTGAATACTATCAAATTTGGCATATTGGCATATTCAAATGCAAAGAAAATAAATATGTACTATAATTAGGGCAAATTAATTTTTTCAAATTTTTTTAAAAGTCGTTCCCAAACTTTTGAAATCATATATATTTATTAACATTAACTCTAGGAGCTCAAACCTACAGGAAAGAAAATAAAAAGATAGGGAGTGAGCTTACTCAGTTTAACAAAAAAAACAAAACAAAAAGAGTGAGCTCTCTCATTTGGTTAATCTTAGCAAATGGCAAGCGAGTGAGCTTGCTTAAGTTCAACTGTAAACTCCAAGATATGAAAATGAGTGGGGCCAGTGATTCTTATTTATTAACTCAAATGCACTGGCAGAGGCTAAATTTTTATTGAGGGGACCTTTTTTTGTTTCTGAGCTCGAGGCTTGGCCATTTTTACCGATGCTAACGCTTTTAAATTGGAAATAATTAATAAAGCATTTTGTTATGCATTTAAGTAGATAATTTATATAAGTTATGAATAATAAAAATTTGCAAAATTTGGACGACCTTAAGCATCATTTATGGCAACTAGTTTTTGGTCAAGTTTTTGGCGCTGATCACAAATATGAAATCCGAATTTTAGCAAATGCCTAAGATTTTTAGTTATTCGGTGTAAAAGTTGAGATTTTTCAATTTTTGGGGTATTTTGGACTTCTATGTCATAAAACCTATAAGTAGTAACAAAAGTTTAAAAATATATTTAGATAACGAAAACATTCATTATTAACGTAAGTGGTTTAAATTTTTTTTAAATATTAAATTTTTTTTTATTTTTTTATTTTTGTAAAATTAGTGGTTTTTGTCGTAAACTCCGTTTTTTGATCCTAAATAACTTGAAAGTAAATTGCTAAAAATTTTATGTAATAACCTTTTTTAGATATGTTTTTTATAAGAAATCTAGATATGCCATTAGATTTTTTGTAGAATTAATAGTAAAAGAAACGTTGTAAATTTTTTTCTGAACTTTGGACGCGGTTTAAAAAAAATTGAAGGCATTGGAAAAAAAACTGAACCCGGGATCGTTATCGCAAGAAAATTTTCTAGAAAACCCTCAAAAAATCGTTTATATTGTTTTTTTTTGTTGTCCAGTGTTATTGTCGTAATCGTTTCAAGTCTTATTAATTAGTTAAAATCCTAATTACACAGGTCAACAATTTTTTGAGAGTTATGAGTTAACTACTGTTAAACCTGCCATCTTAGGGAATATCAAATCCGTTTACCGTTTCTCCTAATTAAACTAAGTTAGTCAGGTATAATTGAAAATTTTATAAAAAAGGGGTCAAAAAGAATATAGATTCAAAAACAAAAATAAATTAAAATTTTATTTGGCATACACAATAGTTAAACTTTTAAATTCAAACTTCAAATAATATTTTCATTAAAAACTAATAATGTATCGTGTCGTTTTAAAATTTGGACGCGAAATATTTTGTATTATTTAAATGTCGATATAAGAGCTTGGAATATTAATAAAATTTATTTCTCATTATTTGTGATTATAAATATAAGTTACAAGGGATTTTTATATGCAAAAAAAATTTTTAAATTTATTTTAGGGTATATTATAGGGAACTCCCCCTATATTACACTATAACAGTGTATATAAGGGATCCCGTGTATAGAAATTTTGATTTGCGACATTCAATATGTAATGATCAAAGACCACATATTGAACGTTTCACTTAGTGAGCTCCTCTCATAATACTTATACTGGTAGATAAAAGGGAACTAAGTTCTTTAAGATTTTAGTCAAGTGACACCGAATGTTAATTGATCTCGTTCATTATGTTGAATATATTTCTAATTACAAAGAGATATATTGTTATGTAATGTGTATTTACATGTTCCGGTGTGCACGGAAGGAGAGTACATTGTTATGTAATTAAGTTTTGGAGTAATTGAATGAGTTTCAAAGAGAATGTTGTTTTTTACATTGATCAATGATCCGGTATTATTTTCCGGAGTTGGATTTTTGCAATACTTGAGGTGATATTTGTTTTAAGTTCTGTTAGGGCTTCAATTGTAAATATCCGGAAAAACTTGATTATATAAGGGGTAAAAATGATAATGTATAAATTGTTTTACATATTTATAAATTTAAATTTTTTAAAATTATAAGCAAAAATTTATTTTTAATCTTTAACATTGCCAATCTTCTTAAAAATGACAATTTTGATAATGAAAACATTGCCAATCTTCTTGAAAATGACAATTTTGATAATAAAAATGTCCCCAAAACAAAAACACATAAACCATATTCGAAATGGACCCCAGAGAAAGTTCGCAATTATGAGTCCATAAAGGAGAAATCAGCCAAAGAAATATCTAGTATATTGGACCTTTCTGTGTCTAGCAACCGCTATCGCCGAAAAACATTTAATGTAATAGAAAATGGGCAACCCATACCATTTACTATAAACAAAAGAGGTAGAAAATATAAATTATTAAATTAATAAAAATAGCCTTAATAGGAAACATACTTAAAATTATCGCTCAAAGATATCTATTTGTAATTAGAAATATATTCAACATAATGAACGCGATCAATTAACATTCGGTGTCACTTGACTAAAATCTTAAAGAACTTAGTTCCCTTTTATCTACCAGTATAAGTATTATGAGAGGAGCTCACTAATTGAAACGTTCAATATGTGGTCTTTGATCATTACATATTGAACGTCGCAAATCAAAATTTCTATACACGGGATCCCTTATATACACTGTTATAGTGTAATATAGGGGGAGTTCCCTATAAGATCTGTCATTTTGGTCAAAAAGGCCATTTTTCGTTATAGACGGATCTGAGCCAAAGACGGAAGAAACTAAGAAAAATAAAAATATATATGAGATTAGACCATTATGGGGATGCTTTCTTTTACGTTTTCATAAAATTCGCGTTTCTGACATTGATATTTGTTAACCTGTGTTATAAAAAATTCTTGTAAAAGTTGACATGTTTTTAGTTATTTTTTGGTCAGTTTTGCTTGTTTGACGAATTTACAGGTGTTTTCAGTAATTTTTTTGGTGTGAATAAAATGTCACCAAAAAGTTGCGAAGTCAATTTTTAATCAAGCAAACAAATTTTTATTTATATTTTTGGGTCAGTTGGGGCGGGCATATGACGATTTTACAGGTTTATTCAAGAAATTTTTAATGGGAAAGAAATGTCTGTCGCGAAATCAATTTTTAATCAAGCAAACAAATTTTTATTGATATTTTTGGTTAAGTTAGGGTCATTTGACGATTTTACAGGTGTATACAAGTAATTTTTTTGGTGCGAAAAAAATGTCACCAAATTGCTCTATTTATATCAAGCAAACGAATATTTATTTATATGTTTAGGTCAGTTGGGGTCATTTAACGATTTTACAGGTGAATTCAATAAATTTTTTAATACGACAGAATTGTCACCAAAATGTCGCAAAATATTTTAAATCAAGCAAACAAATTTTTAATATATTCAAGTCAGTTAGGGTCATTTTACGATTTTACAAGTGTATTTAGTTATTTTTCTTAGTGCAAAAAAAATGTTACCAAAATGTCGCGAAATCCATTTTAATCAAGCAAACAAATTTTATCAATATTTTTTTGGTCAGTCCAGCTTTATTTACAGATTTTACAGGTGTATTCAATAAATTTTCTAACTGACCCAGTAAATTGGTTCGCTTGATTAAAATTGATTTTGCGACATTTTTTTCGCATTGAAAAATTTTTGAATACACCAGTAAAATTGTCAAATGACCCCAACTGACCCAAAAATATCAATAAAAATGCATTTGCTTGATTTAAAATTAATTTCGCACCTTTCCTTCCCATTAAGAAATCTTGAATTCACTTGTAAAATCATCAAATGACCAGTACTGACCCAAAAATATGAATTAAATCGTTCGCTATTTTATTTTGCGACATGTAGGTGACATTTCTTTCGCATTAAGAAAATTTATACACCATTAAAATTGGACCCCATCTGATTTAAATTTAAAATTTGTTTGCTTGATATAAAATTGATTTTGGGACATCATGGTGACATTTTACTCGCATTGAAAATTCATTAAAAATACCTGTAACGTCAAAATTGACTGACCCATTAATTACCTATAAACCTAAAATAATACCTTAAAATATCTAAAAAAATGGAGATGTATTAATATTTAGCTCAAAGATTTTGGGCGTCAAAAATTTACCTAAAACTCCATATTAGGGACAATAATATATACAATGCTTAACAAAAGGACAACTTTTTTATTCAAATTTTACAAAAAATTTTTCAAAAATTCTCTCAGGTATATTGAGCTCAATTTTTTCGCAATTGAGTGCTTGCTTATTCAAATTTAAAATCGTGAGAAAAATTTATTTTAGAGCTTATAGAGTTTTTCAATTATAAGAGCTCACATATTTTTCTGAGAGCCAACTCCACAAAAAACACGCACATATTTTCCCGCGAGCCGTACTGAGGGTAAAGGGTAATACTCCAATCTTTTTTACTGGCTGTGTAAAAGTATGAGAAATGAGTGAGCTCACGCCTCTGAGCTCAAAAAAATGAACCTCTGTTATTAAAAGCTATAGTTTATAATATTTTTAAGATTTTTAAAGCTTCATTATTTGATTATTTTTATTTAAACTTGACTTTAATTCTTTGAAATTTTTTTTTAATATTATTAGCTTATAAGGCAGCCCAAGCCCATAACGATCTTCAAAATAAAAAAAAATTATGACTCTAGCTACAATACTTTTTATAATGCAGCCCGCAAATTGCCTCAAATTTTATTTAAAAAAAATGAAAAATATTTTTGCTCATATTTCGTCAATAATCTTTTCCAGTCAAATTTAATTAAGGTTTTTATCAACACCCAAGGACCCTACTAGTGTACCAATTTTCAGCCAAATCTAACACTTGTAGGAAAAAAAGTTTGTCGATTTGAGGTAGAATTGAGCATATATATTATATGAATTTTAATATATTTTTGTTTTTGAAACTTTTTTTGTTTCTTAGACATTTTTTTAATTTTCAATGGTAATAGCTGGCTTACAAAGTTTGATTTGAAAAAAAGGGAAAAGTTTATTTCTACGGCAGGTCTGGTCTCTTAGCTCTAAAATAATTTTTTTTAGCTCGTAATAAAATTTTTTTGGGCTGTAAGATCCGGGGATAATTGGGCCTGACCTGAAAATAAAACAAAATTGCGGGCCGGGTATAAATTGAAAAATATAGGCGGGGGCCGAGATATCACGGCCCAGTTTAAACTCTAATTTAGGTCTACATAAGCAAAGCCAACCCAACAATTTCAAACGGGCCAACTGTAATTTTAAATAAGCAGGTAGATGCCAGGCAGAGCCAGTTTATCGATTGGGCAATTGCGATATTTCCATCACAACTAATTTTTAGCTTCTAACCCAACCACCTCTTTTTGTTGCAAGTCACAATATTATATAAAACGGACATGTGTTAAAAATTTATAACTGCTTATGGTCTAGGCCATGACGAAAAATTATTGATACTAAAATACAACCTGCAGAAATTACAACCATACTTATGGTAAAATTCCACTTATTCGTAGGTCGAATCTGTATTCGAAAGTAAGATTCGACTTTATTCCCAAAATATCACTAAAAAATTGTGGCATAATCTTATATGAGACCAAATATGTACGTTAATATTTGCAATAATTGACCATGAGCAAAAAAAGTTATATATAGTTTATAGCAGTTAATAGTTGACTGCGTGACATTAATCCGTGTAGAACAATTACATTACTCGTCACATTTATGTGGCCAGTATCAATGAAGGTATGGTCAATGTTCAAAATAAACATTAAACAGAATATTTTTAATTGTGATCACAAAAAAATTGATCACAATTGCAAAATATAGATCAATCACAATCAATTGATCATGATCGAAAATAGAGTAACATTTCAAATTGTATTAAATGAAAGAGATATTTGTTACTATTTTTTTATAAAAAATACCTGTAATATTTATATTATATTTTGTCAACTAATTAACGGCTCTTGAGAATAAAGTTGATAGTTTTAGGATATTTGTTTCATAAGGTGTAAAGACAATTTTTTAATAAATGATAATAATAATGAGATAATATATTGAAAATTGGCAAAACCCCAAAGAAGTTTTCAAGATTAAATTAGGGGCATGGAGGAAAAAAAATATCGTTATAAATTATCATAAAATTTGTATATTATCAAACCAGGCCTCAATATTCTGGCCCAGCCCGGCCAACAAATTCTTCAATCTTGGCCCAATACGGCTTTCCGAAGCTAGTTTTGCATAGGCCAGACCCGAATACAAAAAAGGTCCAATTTTATATTGCAGGCTCTCAATTTTGCTTAAAATTTTAAAACCCTGTAGAATACAATTTTATTACAAAATATTAAAATTATCATTTTTAGTTTTGGTTAACAATAAAAAAATAAGGCAAAATGAGTTATAAAAAATCGGCCAGACCTGTGATTTTTTTTTAATTCAAGCTGGTTCTGAACGGCCGGCGTGTTTTTCGAGCCGGTTGGCCTTTCGGGTCCCAGTTTTAATCTCTAATATGAAAAGACGCCTAACACTTTATTGGTTCCTTCTTATGGCTGCGGCTAGTGCAAAAAAAAGTTTTGGCGAAAAAAATTGCACGCATTTGAATAACATTGAGGCGGCTAATATTTAGTTTTTAATGACACAGGCCAATTAAATGAGACACAGGATATTGTGCGTATAAAGCAATTTATTAAAGTGCATAAAGCAGTCAATATTCATATGCAATAAATAAAATTTGCTCTAATCTGATGACAAAATTTATAAATTATAATGATTCTAAGTTATTTATATATATAAATATTAATCTATAAAAAAACTTGAGATCAAGTAAAATTTTATGTTAACATCTATAAATTGTTACAAATATAGTCAATCGTACCACTTTTTAATTTAATTATATTATAACTTACTATTTCATATTATAATAAATGTTCATGTGTGTATCTTTATTTTTTTCATATATTGTTTGAAATTTTTAACATGATCTATGATTTAAATCATTTTTTTTGAGGCTATATAGATACTCTCTATAATTTATGATCTTTTTAGGTTTAAAAAACAATTTATGATCTTTGATCTTAATCTTTTTTTGATGATTTATGCCCAACCATGATATTTACTTTATGAGAATATATTAAAAAAATAAAAAAAATTCCATTGTTTAAATTTTTTGTGTCAAATTAAATTTTAAGTATTCATTAATAATGATTTATAATGTCAACAAATATCAATGTCAGAAACGAGATTGTTATAAGAACATAAAAGAATGCAACCCCATGATAGCCTAATCTCATATATACTTTTCGTTTTTCTTATTGGCTCCTTAGATCCGTCTATAACAAAAAATGGCCTTTTTTGACCAAATTGACAGATCTAAATATACCCCAAGAAGAAAAAATATAAAAATCTACATTGCATATACAAATTTCTTGTAACTTATATTTTTAATCACAAATAATGGAAAATAAATTTTATTAATATATCAAACTCTTACATCGGCATTTAGATAATAGAAAATATTTCGCGTCTAAACTTAAATACGACACGATATATTATCGGTTTTTAATGAAAATATTATTTGAAGTTTGAATTTAACAGTTAACTTTGTGTGAATATGCAAAAACAAAATTTCAATTTATTTTTGTTTTTGAATCTTTTTTGTTTTTTTGACCTTTTTTCTAAAATTTTCAATGTTTATACCTGACTAACTAAGTTTGATTATGAAAAACTTTAAACGAATTCAATAGTCCCTAAGATGGCAGGTTTAATCTCTGTAGTTAACTCATAACTCTCAAAAAATTGTTGACCTGTGTATTATAATGATGCATTCTTCTTTAAAAAAAACCTAAGTCAATTTAAAACTTTTGAAGATATAGAAATTAATTATGGCCCTAGAGAAACCACCTACCAGTTGCATTATAAATTTCATAACCTACAACTCTAGGGTTTATAAATAAATTATTTAATATAAGAGTCAAAATTAAATATTCTCTAAACGGCAATGGGCTTACAGGAGTCAATCAAAAAGAGTAAAAAGCAGTCTTTGAATTTCTATTACTAAAAAATTTAATTTCTTTGTTCATTACAAGCCAAACTTAGTATATATGCATTATATTTAATAAAATTTCCTTAGCATTTTATAATTTTATACAGTATAACAAAATATGAGCTGTGACCCAGATGCTGAAGTTGATTTAAATTTTGCAATCAATGTTTTTAGTTCTTGAATTTCTTGGTAAATGAAATTTTTAGAGATAGATCCATCTTTAAACGATCCCTCTAAATCCTAAAATAAAAAAAATATTGGAAAATTTAAAAAAATCAAAATTTTTATTTATATTTTTTTCTATTTAATTAATATTCACATAAATATATATATATATATGCAATTTGAGAATAATAAGAGGCTGCTTTCTCTAAAAATTACTTGTAGATGAGGAACAATGTCTTTGTAAATATATGCCATTATTTCTATGTAATTGATTGGGCACTTTTGCTGTAATTCATAAATTAAATTCAATGTCTCATGTATCAAAAATATGTTAGATTTTCTATTCTGTCTAAATTTAATAGAGCCATATACCCTTACAAAAATTTTTCCCTTCATTTTAAGCATGGAACCTAATATCTTAAATATAATGATTATGTCCTTTTCAATAATTTGCACAGCAATAACAATATCTTCATAGTCCACATTGAAATGGTGTTCATACATATTTAATGCAAGTGATGGATTCCAGTGATAAAAATTTTGTTTGAAGTATTGCTGTTGTTTGTTAATGAACAATAAAAAAGAATTAATGATTTTAATAATTTTGCTAAACACCTTAAAACATTGTGAAGAAAGTGGCAGATGACCAATCTTACTTCTAATATTTGGTACTATATCGTTGTTTAAATTATTATAATCTAAAAATTATATAAAATATATAATTACCAAAAAAAAATTGAGGCATTTCTTTTAGTTCAAATAAATGATTTAATATTAAATCCAATTGAGTTAAGCAAAAAAAATAAACTTTTAAAAATTTAAATTTGTAGGATGTATTTGTTAATAAATATCTATTAAAACTTTCAAGCAAAAGATTTAGATATTGCAAACTAGCAAGGTTTTCAAATGAATTAAAATTTTGAATAATTAGCAAAACAAATATTTCAATATTTTTTTCATGTAATAGGGCAATTTTTTTGGACATTATTATTTGGAGCAATCTATACATACCATTATGTATATTAGAATTAGTATTAAAAATATTCTAAATTAAAAACAAAATAGAAAAAACTTTTAAGACAGGCACCATCAAATTATTAATCATAGAACCTTCCATATTTATAATTTGATTCAAAAAGTAACGAATAGATCTAAGAACTACTTGTTTATTTTTATGGTCTAAACATGTTAAATTCTAAAATAAAAAATAAAATATAAAACCTGATAAAATAAATTAGAAATGTCAGTATTCACATGCTGATGAGGTACAATAAGTTTTGGAAAACTTAAAAATGGCTTTGTGACATCGCCTTTGTGCAAGCTTTTGCCAACTTTTAGTTTAACTTTATGAAAATCTTTTCTCTTTTTCCGGGTCGTCATGCGCCGCACGGGGGATGGAAGCGAAAAATTAAAAGGACTTGTAAGTTAGCGCGCGTCTTAATTTGTTATAAATTTAATTTTTTTTTCTTCTTGACATAAAACTTATATAACCCAATTATTATACTTGATTGCTCAATATTTTATAAATTTATTTTAAATATATAATAAATACTAGTAAAATTTAGTCTAAGTCCATAACAAAATTTGTTTTGAAAATACAAATTCTACTGGTGTCCGTATGGACGCCACACTCTCAGTTTCATTGTTAAAAACTATAAAATTGCCTCAATGTAAATTTAAACTAAAAATATTGCAGCCTTAACTACGTATTTTTTTAACCCTCGATTAGCACTGTGGAGTCCAAACGGACCCCAGCACATTTTAAATTTTGAACTTTAAAAATATTATATATTAAGAGTCAAATCTTTGTGACTTTTTTTCTTGAAGTCGCAAAAGTCAATTTAGTCAAAAAAGGCCATTTTTTTGATAAGGACGGATTTAAGGTGAAGCCGGAAAAAACTATACAAAACGAAATATATGTATGAGATAAGGCTATCTTGGGGATAAATTCTTTTATGTTTTTACAAAATTTACGGTGTCATTAATATTTGTTGACCTGTGTAATACGCATACTAATCGTCAATTTGCCAAAGATTATTGTAAAATTATATTGTTATACAGTCGTCGCACCGCTCTACGCCCACGAGATAAATAAAAGTTTAGTAGATTATTAACCCGCGTATGGTAGGGTAAGAAATTTGTAAAGCGAATAACCCCAATTTTAATCTCTATAACTTTAAGTGTTTTAAAGCTATGATCTTCTTTTTCTATTATTTTGAAGAGATATACGTGTTCTTTATTTATAGACTAATATAAAAGTCGTAGCCCGTAACACTAATGGATTATACTACTTAAAATTGATTGATTGATAGGCTAAATTCAGCTGTGTCATCGCAACTTGCAGAAATAGTTTTTTATAATAAAAATTTTACTTTTTAAATTTAAATCATATAATATTATTTTTACTTAACTATTTTAATAAAGAAATTATAAATTTAAACATCTAATTGTACAAGTTAAAATATATTGTCACTCAGGTATATTATCTCACCCATTTAGATTATCAAGCACAAGATACAGCTCATGGGCTAACTTTTCCATTTTACATGTTTACCATAAAAGTTCTCACTAATTTATTTATAACATTTGGCTCCAAATCCCTATTCACGGGAGTTCAATTAAAATATTATTTGAAGTTTGAAGGTTCTAACTACCTACACACAAAGGTTTTACCAAATTGCTTAAAAATTAGATAATCCAGATTATATTGATTTTTTGTTACAATACAAAAACAATAGTGTACCTTTCAATTGTTTAAACAAACATTGCTTTGCAGCCACTAGCATACTACACTAATGTCATTAATGTATTTATACTGGATACAGGTATAATTAGGAGTAACTCACACAACTACAACAAGGTATATATAAATATAACAATTACATCTTTCAATATTATCAAATACAATATAGTTATGAAAAAAGCATAATATCATTCATTGTCCTCAGATCACAAAGAGTACAAGCTACATATATGGGCATTGTTTGATGGATGAAAATTTGAAAATTAGCAACATATTCAAAACATCAATGTTTTAAGATACCAAATTCCATAAATAACCAGACATAATAAAAACTCAAGTTTAAATTTAAGAATCATTTTTTAATATAAAAATCCCAATAGGGTGGTAATGGCCTCATGGGCATTGGACCTACACATTTTCTCTCTGCTGCATCATCAACCTCTAATTTTGATGCCTACAATCATCAATCGTTTGAAAATCACAATAATAATTTACCTGCCGCAACTTTACCCATTGTTCTACCATTTACAAACTCAGGTATGTACCCTTCTTCTGGCAATCATAATGCTTCTTCCACCTACACTAATAATATAAACAATTTGAGTTCAGGGGGTCCTCCTAACCTGCAAATTCTATAAAGCATTAATTTAAGTTAGTCTTAACATATATAGGGCAAATATGTGTAAAGTCTAGAAAACAAGTTTAAAAATTTTTTATTCATTAACTAATATGCCTTCAATATCTAATTAAGGAGGAGGCCTTCATAGACAGCTCTCAAATACACAATTACATACAAATCCTGATACCATTCATCATGATAGCTCATGTTTCCTGCCTCAAACAAGACAGGTTTTGGCTGGCAAAAACCGAAATAATGCAATACTAATTTTATAAATGACCCATCTTCAGATTTTCAACAATTTTTGCAACAACACCAACAGCTAACAACTGATCAACTCTAACAATTAAAACCTCACATTAGTTATTTAACTTTGACCTTTATTTTAGCTTAGCATTAACCTAAAATTTAAATTGTACATATTTTATTTTTATTATTTTTTTTTCTTTTACTTTTATTTCTTTTTTTCATTTATTTTATTTTTTTTATTTTTTTTAATGCTTTTTTTTTAAATTTTACATTGATATCCCAAAACCTGATTACCCATCCTGCTCAATTTTAACCCTGTAAGGTGTTCAATCTTCCAATTTAAGTTTCCCCCGCTGACCCACATTTGTCCTTTTATTTTCTTTTAAACGTTTGGTTCAGTGGATTTTATTTAATAAAAAAATTGTTCTGTTTGTATTTACTATAAAAACTGGATATTTTAAGAAGAAAAAAAAATAAATTCACATCATTATTATACATTACAAACATTTTGTACATTTAAAGATATTTAAAAAATTAACTAGAATATAAGGTTGCAATTATTTAAGTATAAATTTAAATAGAGGCAATGACATGGTTTTTAATTAAGAAAGTGAAATCCATATGGACCCCAATTTAATTTCTAAATTCTAAACAAATTGTTATTAGACTTTTTAGAGGCAGCGTACCTGTCGTAGTGTCGATTTATATAATTAGATGATTGCAGAAGATAAGTGTTTGCGTATGGACCAGAGGTGTTGAATATTTTGTTTAGTAGCTAAGGTCGGCTATCGTAATTGACTTGATTAGACTGTTGAGATTGCAAACTGCTATAGTACAATTGTTGGACTTTGCTAGTCTCTTGTTACGTTTTTATTAACCTATTTAAATGTCACCTCTCCTTGTGTGCGTAAGTCGGGTTCTGTGTTCAGGTGGTTTACCATCCGTTGTAAATAAATAAATTTATTATTATTTTTTCTACGCTCCTCTACGAAGTGCCTAGCATCAGACGGAACTTTTGCCTTACACCATTTAGGGTGATACTAGGTCTTACACTTTCGCTAGTTATAGAGCAACCTTATAAAAAGGAAAAAAACGAACCGGTATCTATTGCGCGACCACCTGTTTTAGAATAATAAAGAATGGATTATAGGGATTGGTGTTTGAGTAGAGTGATATTTAATTGTGGATTCATTGAGTGTTAATGTTACCAGTTAATAGTTCATACCGATTAAGAATATTGAGAGTTCCAAATTAATTCGTGCCGATGTAGTTAGGAAATATATGATCAGTTTAGAATAACGTAGGTGGTGGGTGGGGGGGGGGGTGAATAAATGACAAGCGTCGGGCTGTTGCCTTCTGAGAATTATGAATTGGAATATGTTTAGAATAGTATGCATTTCACTGTCAAGTTTAACGCTTATGTATATTCATCAAACACCTCTGATATATCGACATATCGTTCTGCAATGATCAAAGGTGTAATCCAAGCTTTTACGAAGTATTTAATTTTACATGGTTCGATCCCGGGTTTCGGCACCAATGTTTTAGGAAAATAATGAATAGATTTTAAATTGGTTTATAGTGAGACAATTAGGGCATTTATATCCTAGTGACTAAGCCACCAGGATATAGGAATAATTTATACAACTAGATGATTAAATTCACAATTTCTTTATTAAAATAGTTAAGTAAAAATAATATTATATTATCTATATTTTAAAACTAAAACTTTTATTATAAAAAACTATTTCTGCAAGTCGCGATGACACAGCTGAATTTAGCTCAATCAATCATATGATCCATTAGTGTTACGGGCTACGACCTAGACTTAGACCAAATTATAATTACTAGTTTTGTTTATTATATATTTAAGAAAAAGTGACAAAAGTTTAGCCCATAATATATGATATTTTTGAAGATGTTCAAAATTCAAGATGTGCTGGGGTTCATATGGACCGCACAGTCATCGCGGGTTAAGGGCACGTGTAAAGTGAGTTTTTAATTTTGTGAAATTTTTAAAATTTTAGATAATTTTATTTGTAATAAACGCAAATTTTAAAAAAGTTGCCAAACATAGTTTATGCACAAATACTTTTCCTAAAATAAAAATTTTTTTAAAAAATTTTGAAAAAATTAAATTTTCAAATTTTTAAATATTTAAAATTTTAAGAAAATAAAATCTCACTTTGCACGTGTGTGCGATTCTGTGTAGTGGACGTTTATTTAATTAAATGATTGAAATTCGGAAAATAACAAAATATTCAATATAAGAAAAAAGTGGGTCGTTTTTAATAATGTAGAGAGGGCTGTAAAAAATATTTTTTTGTCTGCAATATATCATGAACAAGTAAAAATTTATTATTTATATAATTTATAAATATTTAATAATTACGATTATTTTATAGATGTCAGTTGAAAATATAATTTACGGTCAAATACAAAATCAAAAATAGTTATCACAAACAAAAAATAACAAGTTTAAAGAATTTTTAACCAAAATAAAAACAGTCCCCAACAAAACCAACATTAAAGAAAAAACAAATAAAAGTTTATTGCCTTTATTCAAAAATTAAAACACTCATACAAATTTGAAATTGAAATTTTCATAAACATAAGAAAACTGTTATCTTAAACCCCATACATGGCTGCGCTTAGTGGAAAAAAAGTTTTGACGAAAAAAAATTGCACGCATATAAATAGCATTGAGGCGGCTAGTGTGAAAAAAAATTTAAAAAATTAAAAAAATTTACAATTTTTTAAAAAAAAAATTTTTTTTAAATATTTTGTTTGGAATCTCCTAAAACGACCAAAAAACCTAAATTCTCATTTTTTGATATCAGCCGCTAAAGTTTTTTTTATATTTTGGAAATATTTTTTTTTTACAATTTTGAAAGAAGTATTAGCCGCAGCCCATAGTAAAGCGTTTATATTCTTCGGTGTAAAACTTCTGCCCGTCGACATATTGCAAAAACTTTAATATTTTCTATAAATAAACGATTATTACCCTATATAATGAATGATAAACTAAAACTCAATATTTTATTTTATATAGACTAATAGTATTTCAATAATAAATTTCATAAATTTAATATCTAAAAAAAATACTATTAGGGAATAAACCATCTGTCAATAATTTGGATATAAAAAAGCATATTAAAATTTGTCATTATTTAAACATACCCTTTCGCGCCCACTTCATGTTCCGACCATCAGAAAATTATTTTTTTGTCAATAACATATATTTAGCATATAATAAAATATATTTGATTATTTTTAAAATTTTTCAAGAAGACATAAAAATACGACATGATTCCATATGGCATCAATGGGCGTTAAAGGATACATACATTAAAAATATTTATTTATATTTATAAAATGCAAAATAACAATTTCTTTCAGGTAATAAACATAATGCCACTTTGCATTTTAAGCAAATTGTTCTTTAAGATTTGATGCAATATTTACACCTTTGCCGCGAGAACACTGCTGACGGAAAGTGTCCGGTCTCATCACAACGTTGTCAGGTATCGGAATAGAGGTATTTAATTGCATTCTTCAAGTAGATTCATTTGATGGCCTGCCCCTTGCAGGTTTACCTGCCATCATTAGGCCCTTAGCAACCTGTGCCTTAAAAGTTATTAAAGAAATATGACCTTGTTTTGCAAGATCTTTCCTGTATAAGCGCCAAGCATTTACTATGCATGAATCCAATAAATGAAATATTATGCGTAGGTAATAGCGTTTCCATTTAATATCTGTTCTATACAATTCAACCAACATATCGTGAAGGTCGACACTTCCCATGCCAATATTATAATCTTGAAAAATTTTAAGAATTGTTATGTTTGTATATTTTTCTCCCTATTTGACCATCTTCGAATTATAGTAGTGGGTTGTATTGTGGATATGGTGGAAATAAGATTTACTGGTTTATTATCTAACCATTTACAAATTAAAATGTCGTTATTTACGTCTAATTTATGATCATATGATCCGCGACCAATTTTTTTCAGTTGTTGATCGGTTTTCAATTGGCATTGAGCCATTCTATTAGATCTGATTGTACCAATCATGAAATATTCTTTCTTTTTAAGTTCTAGTGATAATTTGTAAGAAGAAAAATAATTATCCATAAATAGCTGATATGCTTTATTAGATGGAACATCTTTGATTAATTGGAGCACGATATCTCCGCTGATTTCTAAATCCGATTTTTTAGCATTTGTTTGCTTTCCCAAATAGATTTTATAATTATATAAAAATCCGGATGATCCGCATAAACTAAAAAGTTTAAAACCCCATTTATGAGGCTTTGATTTTAAATATTGCTTTATTTCACACCTTCCTTTAAAAGGTATTATCATTTCGTCATTTGATAAGACTTTTTCAAACGAAACTTTTTTAAAATTATTGACTATTTTATTGATAAATGGTCTTATTTTGAAAATTTTATCATAAAGAGGTTCGGATCTTGACAGCATATTAGCATTGTTGTTAAAATGAATAAATTTCTTTAATTCAAGAAATCTCTTTCTTGACATTGCTTCAGCAACTTGGGTAATGTTACTTTATTAAAAATGCCATTTTCTACATTTTCTTCTGTGTCCATTTCAATATTAAGACACAAATTGTGTTTATTTGCCTTTGAAGCAAGCAAACCAAGGGGCATTTCTTCATCATCTGTTGTTTCAATACCACCATCAGATAGGTCACCCTCTGGTATTATGTAATCCATTGATGTATTAAAATATATTTGATCTAAATTATATTAAAAAAGTTGATAGATTATTATTTAATGAGTTAATAAAATTGCTTTATTTAAAAAACTAAAATTACCAAATTTTTTAAAAAATATGGTCTTAAGTGACCAATGAGTCCATATGGGGTTGGTCTCATTTAATTTAAATTTAATGCAATATAAAATCAAAGTTATGATTTAAAATACAAGAAAAATACAACAAATTTAAAATTTATTAAGTATTTATATGAATTTAAATTGTTAAATACTGAAAAAGTACTTGTAATATCGCTTTTTTTGGATAAGAATAATATTCAAATTTAAAGGAAACAGCTGTAATTCAAATATGGGTCAAATAGATCGAAAAAAATATCATATAATTTATGAACATATGATTTATTCATATGAGCAATATTGAGCCCAAAAAACTTTTATATTTTATAAAAATGACCAATAAAGTTAATGAGTCCATATGGACTCACAGGGCGCGAAAGGGTTAAACATAATAAATAATCTTTTAATTAGCAAATACAAATTTTATGATTTATAAAAAATTAAAATCATAATATAAAACCTCACGTATTCCGATATGTAAAAACCCATATGCTTGGACCTATCGCCCTGCTGCGTGGCGTCGGACGCTAAGACTTTGGAAATTAATAATATCTTAAACCCAATGTTATACAAAATAATAGATTTTTAAAAGATCACGTACACTATAAAAATTTATAAGAATAATTTACGTAATGGCATGATAAATAAGAAAGATTACCCCTATCCAAAGTACTGCAATTTTTAACAAAATGCCTTATATGGTCAAAATAATTTTTAGCAGTGGACAGGGAAGTTTAAATATATAATTAGATAAAATCATTAGGGATTAAACATTTGGAAATAGCCAATTGTACGTAGTATTAACTTAAGTTTTTTTTAAATTTTTTTAATTATCAAGCATAAAGAACCGTGACATTTTTTCCGAAGTGGGTGAGTCTGAAAAGCAAAATCCTAAAATGCAAAATCCCAAAAAACACTAAAACGCAAAAACCGAAAGTAATTAATCACTTTTAAAAAAAATGGGCGGAGATTTTATTTTGTACATTATAATGGAATTTTTCGGTATTTTGATTGTTTCTTTGATGTTTAAGTAATTTTTAAGGGATTTTGCTTTTTTGGATTGCGTTTTTCGGCCGAATTCATTATTTTTTCAGACAAAATTTTTTTTTCAGATTTTGATTTTAGTTGATTAATTTGGTGTCCTTTTGATGTTTTAAGGTAAATTTTGCCGCTTTTCCGGGATTTTGCGTTTTTGGCCGAATTCTCTAATTTTTCAGACAAAATTTTTTTTTCTGATTTTGATTTTAATTGATTAATATGGTGTCCCTATGAAGTTTTAAGGTAAAATTTCGTACTTTTCAAGGATTTTGCGTTTTTTGGCTAAATTCAGTAATGACAAATTTTTTTTCTGATTTTGATTTTAATTGATTAATATGGTGTCCCTTCGATGTTTTAAGGTAAAATTTTGCCGCTTTTCCGGGATTTTGCGTTTTATGGTAAAATTCAGTAATTTTAAACTTTTTTTTCCTGATTTATTTTAATTGATTAATATGGTGTCTTTTTAATGTTTTAAGGTATAATTTTGCCGCTTTTCCGGGATTTTGCGTTTTTTGGCCGAATTCAGTAATTTTTCAGACAAAATTTTTTTTTCTGATTTTGGGTTTAATTGATTAATATGGTGTCGCTTTAATGTTTTATGGTAAAATCTTGCCGCTTCTCCTGGATTCTGCGTATTTTGGCCGAATTCAGTAATTTTTCAGACAATTTTTTTTTCTGATTTTGATTTTAAAATGGTGTCCCTATAAAGTTTTAAGGTAAAATTTCGCCGCTTTTCGGGGATTTTGCGTTTTTTGGCTAAATTCAGTAATTATTCAGACAAATTTTTTTTTGATTTTGTAATTGATTAATATGGTGTCACTTTGATATTTTAAGGTAAAATTTTGCTGCTTTTTTGGTATTTTGCGTTTTTTGGCGGAATTCAGTAATCAAACAAATTTTTTTTTCTGATTTTGATTTTAATTGATTAATATGATGTCCCTTTAATGTTTTAAGGTAAAATTTCGCCGCAAAATTTTTTTGTTTTGATTTTGATTTAAATTGATTAATTTGGTGTCCCTTTGATGTTTTAATGTATTTGCCGCTTTTCCGGGATTTTGCGTTTTATGGCCGAATTCAGTAATTTTTCAGACAAATTTTTTTTTCCTGATTTTGATTTTAATTGAATATGGTGTCCCCATCGTAAGCTGAAACTTTTCTAAAGGTGGGCAAGAAATTTTTGTGGAGGAAAGGAACTACAAATTTAGTTTTAATGTTGATTTTTTATTAGCAATATTAATTTATAAGGCTGTATATTTTCCAAAAAATAACAATTTTATTGATTTTTATTCCCTTTTATATGTATAATATTTAAATTCAACAGCCATACATCATAAATATTTAAAAAAAATTCTAAAAGGGGGCAATTGCCCCCTTTGGACCCCTAAATACGCCCTGGGTGTCCCTATGAAATTTTAAGGTAAAATTTCGCCGCTTTTCAGTGATTTTGCGTTTTTTGGCCAGTATAATTTGACAAAAATTTTTTTTTTAGTTTTTAGTGTATATATATAATCGCCGCTTTCTGGAGTTGAGTTTACAATAAAAACAAAATTATGGGAATGGGTTTAAATTTGTAATTATAAATAAATTGCACAACACCCTAATTAATCAAGTATGAAGGAAAGGATTAGAAATAGAGGGGGGGGGAGAAATTCAAATTATTTTTTTTTAATTTCTGTGGGGTGGAAAGAGCTGTTCGGTCTGCCGGCCCCTCGGTTGCTCCAACCTACTACAAATATAAGGTATAAAATATGATGTTCACCGTTAAAGTAATTTTGTTTCATCTTCCGTTATTTAATGTCCGAATATAAGCATGCGGAATAAACCCAGAAATAAACGAACGCTAAACAATGTTTTAAAAAGTAATTTAAAATAGGAATACTAGAAAGCTTTTTTTACCAATTTACAATTCCTTCTTTTTTTGTGAAAAAATGAATTTTTTAACTCTAAAAATCCAATATGTTTTTTTATCTTTAATATATTAATATAAAACAGAAGGTTTTATTGCTGCAAAAACTGCATGTTAATCCCTAACGTTCAAAAAGCAACATATTGGGTTAAATTAGAGGGTATATATTGCCCAAATATAACTACTTGAGGGGTTCCTAGATGAAAGTCGGCAACGCTCGCCCTCTTCCACCCGCGCCAAAAACTTACAAGCAGTTAAAATTCTAAAACTTCTCTGTCCTTTCTAGCCCCATTTAAAAAAAATTAGAACCATGTTCCGATATTTATGTCCTTAATCTCCCGTATTACTTCTACATTCTGTATTTTATTAAAAAATTGGCCAGGGGCTTCCTCACCTAAATTATTTTCACAGTCGACATTATTTTTTGGCAGCCAAACCTTCAAACGTATAAGCTTGGTCTTCCTCCTGAGAGTTGGCCTCATCCAATCTCGCCTAAAATGTATGTTTTTTAAAGTGGGTCGTCAATTGCTTTGGTTGGATGACCCAAAATACGGCCAACAATTTCTTTTCAAAATTTATACATTTTGTTTTTTCTTAGTATCGTATTTATATTTTTTAGAAAAGGGCTAAATAATTAAATAAAGTTTTTCGTAATTGTAAATATTTAACGACTGAAAAAACCATTCGCACTTGTTTTGGTATGCGATTATGTCACAGTGAAATTGCCAATTATAATAAAACATTTATTGTATCTTATGATATAGTGAAGGATTTATTTATATCGCTTTATAAAAAATAAGAATATTAAAGGTACTAAAGCAGCGGCATATGGACGGGGGGGGGGGGGTGCGTGATTAGAGCTCATAGTAATATTGCTATACTTTCAACTAAAAATTTTGACCTGCATATTAGAACCCTTACTAAACCAATTGTCGTATAAAATTTTAGCCTTGCTATTTCCTAATTTTTTAGTATAAAGTAAAAAGCAACATATATTCTATGTTCAGAAGGTACAGATTGTGCTCTATTTCATATATTTGTGTCGTCTTAGATATATTTAACAAAGTAAATTTTATTTTTTGTCATTCCAAAGCTATTTCCTAATTACCATCATGTTTAATTAAAATCAAAATCTAAAAAAATTTATCTGAAAAATTACTGAATTCGACCAAAAAACGCAAAATCCTCAAAAAGCGGCCAAATGTTACCTACCCTAAAACTTCATAGGGACACCATATTAATCAATTAAAAACAAAATCAAAAAAAAAAATTTTTGTCTGAAAAATTACTGAATTCGGCCAAAAAACGCAAGCGGCAAAATTTTACCTTAAAACTTTATAGACACCATATTAATCAATTAAAATCAAAATATGAAAAAATTTTGTCTGAAAAATTACTGAATTTAGCCAAAAAACGCAAAATCCCCGAAAAGCGGCGTCATTTACCTTAAAACTTTATAGGGACATCAATCAATTAAAATCAAAATCAGAAAAAAAATTTGCCTGAAAAATTACTGAATTCGGCCAAAATACGCAGAATCCAGGAGAAGCGGCAAAATTTTACCATAAAACATTAAAGCGACACCATATTAATCAATTAAAATCAAAATCAGAAAAAAAAAATTGTCTGAAAAATTACTGAATTCAACCCAAAAACGGCAGGTCTATTCGGTGTAAAATGAACTCGTGTAAAAGGTTACACTAGTTTATTTTACACTAGACTTTTACGCGAGCTTATTTTACACCGAATAGTAAAAACGCTTTGCAACATATGTATTATATTTAAATCATTGTTTTCTTATGTAAAATTTTATGAGGATTCCAAATATGTAAAATTTTGTCTAACTCTTTTAGTTTTTAAATAAATGCGATTTTAAAAATTTAATAACTATATTAATTAGCATATATGAACTTTAACAAATTTGTTGATAATAATCGACCAATCTAACATTATACAATAAATTCAATTATTTCATTCGCGAAATTACATTTTCTATCTTATAATTTCTGTTAAAATATAGATAAATAAAGCCCAAATGTTAGTTCGAAAATTTTATTATAAATAGATGTATTGTGAGTATTTAATTTATAACTCGTGTTGCTGAGAGGCTAGAGTTCGTCTCTCCAGACTATGCGTGCCCAGATTTTATTCCCTGAGGAAACACTATTTTAAATATTTTTTTAACATACCCAAGTGTTGCCTGACTTACGTTAAAATATTAGTTGTTCTTAGAATGTTTTTATGTTAATTTAGGTAACTAGGATGATATTATATTATAATTTTTTAAACCTTATTTTTTTATTAATAACTTTTTATCTAAAAAAATACCTTTTCTAGGAAACTTTTTATATGTTCAACTAAGAAATTTAGGCGCTTCTATTGTTAATTATAAAAGGTGAGCCACACACTTCTCAATTAATAATAATTTGACATTTTTATTTTAATTTATAATTAATATGTTAATATAAATTGTTTTACTCAAGAATTTTTTTTTATTAACTTTAAAAATAATGATTATAATTGCCTTAATAATTTCTCCCCCATAAGATGTATCTATCAGACACACAAAATCAACTTTACACGAGACATTGGCCCACGCTTCCTTAGAACCACTGTGGCCAGTACTATCCTTGAGAAGATTAGTATAATATTTTTTCCAACATAAATTAATTAATTCTTGATCTAATTGTAAAACACCAAACGAATCTAGGGGCCAGTGCCAAATGTACTTTGGACCTTTGGCTAAATTTTTAACCCATTTAAAGAAAGCTTTTAGATTATTTTTTCTAATTTCAACACATAAATTCTAAGCTACATTTTTTTCTGCTTTTAAAAGATTTTTTTACCTCTTTTTTAACAATCAAATATTCAACAATTTTTTATTTTTAGACTGAAACCATTTTTTAAATAACCAGTTTTTGTATAGAATTTTGTTTTTTTGACAGAAATTTTTTTATCTTTTTGAACGAATTTGTTTTGGTAAGTTTTAAATCAGTGGCAACCTCTAAAATAGTGTTAGTCGGTCCTTCAGTATTTATATCTTGAGAGTCCCCTAAATTTTCTAAGACACTAAATTTATTATGGTGAATAATATTTGCATAGTTTTTTTTTACCTTAGTATTATAAAACCTAATGGAGCCCAATGTTTTTTTTTGGTTGAAATTGATCTTTTAAGCAAACTTCTGCTTCAATAATAATAGGAAAATGGTCAGATATCGAAGACTCTTCAGTTATTACAGGGGAAAAATTTAAACGCTTATTTACAATGAAAAAATCCACTGTGGAAGCTCTTTCATTTTTTAAATGTTTTCTACAAAAACTCACTTTGGTATTTTCAACAAGAATAAACATATCCCTATTTAGGTTAGAATTAATTTTATTTACAAGAACCTGTGCCTCATCTTTCCCCATATTAAAATCCCCCATTATAACAATTGGCCAGTAAAATCTATTACTTTTGTTGACAGTACTGTTAATCTAGTTTTTTATTACAGCAGTTTTTTCAAATTTGTAAGTTTTATTAGTAATATAGACTGAAGCTAAAATCAGAGTTTGTTTATCAAAAAAAGCTTTGGCTCATAGTGTGTTGCCAGAATATTCACCTATTTGTTCAAAGTACATATTTTGCTGCATACTATAACCACTTCTCTCTCTCCAGCTACATTTTTATCATAAAAACCTTCAAGGCAACTAAAAGATATTAAAATTTATTCTCCAATTATTTTCCATTATGCAAGACTCTTGTAATCCTAATATTAAAAAATTACTTTTATCATTGTTAATTAAAAAATCAAGCTCATTTTTGTTAATTAAGCTATTAATATTATATGAAATAATTTTTAATTTACCACTAAAGTTAGTTTGAGTGGGTAAGATTAGAATATTTTGAACTAATTTATGTTGTTCATCACTTTACAGGCCCTTAATGACCAGTTGGAGAATTTTTTACTCTTAATCATTTTACCAAATTTTTTAGCAGCATGTTGAGATTTTAAAGTGACAGAATTTTAAGCTTCTATTTTTTTTACAAAAAATTCAACAGAACTATTACTTTCTTTTAAAATCTTTTTAATCATCTGATAAATATATGAGGTGGGATAGGCACAGCCCTATCAAAAAAAACAGAAAAATGAGATACGCATTTGCCGTGTTTTGTTACAATCTGGCTTATGAAAGGGTTGTATTGGTTTACAGTCTTAGGGGTATTGATTAGCTTGGGACATGGTGAGATGTAATTAAGCTGGTATTTATTAAATACCTATTATAGCCTCTGAATTGATATAAGATAAATTTTTATTTTATAAAAAAAACAAAAACTATATGTTGATCAACAAATTCATCTTATATATAGACAAATTCATTTATATTCGTAGAATAAATCCTATGATAAAATTAGAGCTTAACATTGATTAAAATTAAGGAAAAAGTAATAAAAACTTATATTATCAACATAATATTTCGTAGAATTTAACAAACATCTATCGCAAAGTTTGTATAGAGTCTAAAATTAAATGTCGTTGATGATATTTTGTATAATAAACGACTAATTCGTAGAATTATTTTGTGTCTTAAACTGCGTTACTTTTGACGCTTGTACACTCCCCCCCCCCGTTGGAGCTTGCTTCAATGTCTAGTGGTAATATGCATAGCTTAGTAACTGGCCTTGTAAATTTTTCCCTTGTAGTTTAAATAGCTACTTTTCTGATAATACCATCATAACCTGGGTAAACTTCCTTTACTCTTCCAATTAGCCACTGTGAGGATGACACGTTTTCTTCTTGTACTAAAACCGTTTGGTTCATTGCAATGGGGTTTTTTTTAATCTCCATTTCAAACGTTCTTGTTGTTCACATAAGTATTCTTTACTCCAGCGTTTCCAAAAGTTTTGTTTAATTTGTTCTAATTGTTGCCAATTTGAAAGTTGGTTAATTGGAGTTTTTGCCAAATCCAAATCTGGTAAATCTGAATTAACTAGCCCGATAAAAAAATGATTTGGGGTGAGGGGGGACAAATCGTTTGGGTCGCTTGACAATGAGTTTAAAGGTCTGGAATTTAAAATTCCTTCGATTTCAGTTAAAACAGTGGTTAATTCTTCAAAAGTTAAGGATGAACTACTAACTATGCGGTTTAAATGGTGCTTTGCAGATTTTACTGCGGCTTCCCACAGTCCACCAAAATGAGGAGCACTGGGAGGTATGAATTACCATGTTATATCTTGGTTAACTAAATAATTACTAAAGTATTGGTTATTATCTTTTATAAATTTGCTGAGTTCTTTGATATCTTTAGATGCTCGCACAAAATTTGTTGCATTATCTGAACACGGCTTGCCACGCCTTGCTATGAAACGCTTTAATGTAGCAAGAAAGGCAGGTGCTGTTAAATTATTCACTAATTCGATGTGCACTGCCTTTGTGGAAAAACACATATATGACTCCATATGCCTTATATTTTTTAGAATTTCTTCGACGATGCTCGCGGATCGTTAACGGACCAAAATAGTTTATTCCATGTGTGTAAATGGTTTCGACGGTGTCACTCTTGCTTCAGGCAATTGACTCATCAGATACGTAGTTGGTGTGGGATTTGCCTTAAAACATATAACGCATTTTGCAATGACTCTTTTAACAGCTTGTAAGCCGTTTATAACCAATTTCGATCTTATTGTATTGAGAGTAGACTTGGCACCTCCGTGCAAGTTTTTTTTATGATAATGTTGAATGATTAGAAGAGTTAATTTGTGTTTAGAGGGTAATAAAATAGGATTTCTAATCCGCTGGTAGGTTTGAATATTTAAGTCTGCCTCCTACTCGTATGAGTTCCTGATCGTCAATATACGGATTGAGACTTGTAATAGATGATGATTTTAAGCCTTTGCCAGCCCTAAGATTTTTTATTTCATTGGCAAATTGTTCTGATTGCACTTTGCGCAATATAATAAATGATGCGTAATTTACTTCTACTAATGATAGATCTGTTGATAACTCCTTAGGCCTTTTTTTAAATCTCAAACACCAAGCTACTATTCTTAAAGCCTTGGTGTAATTAGAATATTTCAAGAAAAATAAATCGTTGCTTGCAATGCTAAATAGACAAACCCTTTTTACTTTGTCTAGCATTTCAATAGGTTGTTCCTGAATTTTAACTGGTGAATATTTGCTTGGTTCTGTTAAAAAAGTTGGGCCTTCCCACCATAAACGTGAATTTGCGATTATATTAAATTCGAGTCCTCTCGATAACAAATCTGCAGGATTGTGGTTAGTTGCCACGTGGTTCCAACAAAAGTTGGCGGACGCTTGCTGAATTTTTATTACTCTATTGGCGACGAATGGTTTCCATCTGGTAGCTGGCGCTTGAATCCAACTTAATACAATTGTTGAATCTGTGTAACAAAAAACCCCTTTGAGTTGCAAATCTAATGCTTTCATGGTCGAATTCATCAATTGTGTAAGCAAAAGAGCTCCACAAAGCTCTAAGCGGGGCAAAGTAATGGGCGTGAGTGGAGCTACCCTAGATTTAGAATTTATTAATATTGCTTGATGATTGCTTGAATTTGACGTTTTTAGATAAACGCAGGCCCCATATGCCCTTATACTTGCGTCAGAAAACCCATGTAATTCAAATGAAATTGGGTTAGGTAATTGAATAATTCGTCTTGGAACAGTTAAAGTTTTGATGTTGATGATTTGACGCTCGAATATCCGCCAAAGTGCAAGCGTTTTAAGAGGTACTTTGTCACCCCAACAAATTTTTAACTTACATAATGATTGGATAATAAGTTTAGCATTGGTCAGAAGAGGACCTAAAAGCCCTGAAGGATCGAATATTTGAGAAATCGCTGATAACATACTTCTTTTAGTAAGCGCTTGCGTCGATGAAGGCCTTATATTGAACTGAAAATCGTCATCAGTTCTACCACTCTAATCCTAATGTTTTGGCTTGTTGATTCGATTCTATATCTATAAAGTTTTTAGCAGATGTTGGTAAATATTATTTTAATTCTTGAGAATTTGTGGCCCATTTATGAAGAGTAAATCCTCTTGATTTTAATAAATTTGTAAGTTCGGTTACAATGATTTGCGCTTGTTTAATGTTTTCACATCCGTTCAACAAATCGTCTACGTAAAAGTCATTTTGCACAATCTTAGAACCAGTAGGAAATTTTTCCTCTTCTTCCTTAGCTAATTGTTTAAGCGTTTGAGTTGCTAAAAAGGGATCAGATGCAGTCCCGTAAGTTAATGTTTTTAATTGATAAATTTGTATTTTACCCTGGCAATTGCTCCTCCATAAAATTCTTTGCAGTTGCCGCTGCTCTTTTACTAGAGAAATCTGCCTGTACATTTTCTCAATGTCGGCTACTATAGCATATTGGTATTTCCGAAATTGAATCAAAATTGATGTTAAATCTTTTTAAATTGTAGGTCCCACCATCAAACAATCATTTAACGAAAGACCTGAAGTCGTTTTACCTGACGCATCAAAAACCCTTTATTTTGTTAGGGCTTGATCTCTTACGATAGCATGCGTGCGGTATATAATAAATAGGTAATTGTTTTATACTTTGTGTTGCTTGTGGCCAAGATTTATGTATTCTCAAATAAATTCATTGTAGTCCTTTTTTAGTTGGGAATTTTTATTTAATTTTCTTTCGATTGCCAAGAATCTTTTATAAGCATGTTGGAGTCTCCTAATTCGAATATTTTTTCTGTTATAGGAAGCTTTACTATAAATCTTCCGTCCTTTGATCTTTCATAGCTATGCTGGAATAGCTTTTCACACATTGTGTTTTTAGCATCAAAGTCCCAGAATTTTTCTAATTGACCGTGCAGATTGTTGGTTGATACATTACAGACTCTCAAAAACCTGCTTGACCTATGTAATAGAATTGTACCAGCTACTACCCATCCAAATGTTTTTTGATATATAGGTACTCCCGGTTCTTGTTGTTTTCCCAGGGCATAACACTTGATAAAACAATTCCGCTCCAAATAGTATGTCATTGTCTGATTTTATATTAAAATTTGGGTCCGCAAGCTTGATATGCCTAGGCAGGCATGCATCGATTTTCTTAAACGAATCAAACGGGAGTGGTGTAGTATTTTTGGAATAATTATTAAATTAACATCGGTTGAAAAGGTGTTAAACTGTGATAAAATATGAGCCTTTATGTAATGCTTGGCTTCGAGGGTACTGTATAATATTCTATTGATTCTCAAATCAATTTCATAATTTTTTAGACCTAACTTGCATGTTGCTTTATCTGTAATAAATGACGTCTGTGATCCACTATTGAGCAATGCCCTAAAGGTTTGCGAATTATTATCTTTGTCTATGATGTTAATCAAAACTGTGGGTAGCAGTACTTGATTTTGACTAGAACTAAAATTTGTATGCACATTAATGCTCTCATGTAGCAAAGTGTGATGCTTTAAACTGCAATATTTGCAATTTGATTTGTGTGACAATCCGTTGCCAAGTAATTGGTTTTCAAACAATTTTGACAAAGCCTGTTTTTGTTGGCTACTTCTGATCTTATATTAACAGGTAACTTAAGATATTTTTCACAATTGGCTATATAATGATTTGAATGGCATAAGATGCATCCATTATTTGTTGATGTAAAAGTAAATTTTTTTGGAATATTGTTGCGGATATGATGCTCGTTTGTTGATTCTTGTACTTGGCATTTATGCCTTAAAAACGCTATAAATAGATTCATTGTTGGCATTTCGCTTTTTTGTTGGTCCTCCCAACTTTCTCGTAATTGGTGATCTAATTTTGACTCAATTATGTGAATCAAGATATCATCGCTAATCGGACGTTTTAACGTCTCCAACGATTTTATATGTTTTATAAGACCAAATAGCTCTAATGTTGTTCGCTTCTTTATTCATAGTTGGGAGGTTAAGGATAGCTTTTATATGAGTATTGACAACAATTCTTAGATTATTAAACCGTGTATCGAGTAATTGCCAGGCAATGTCATAATTCTTCGATTGAATTTGAATTCCCTCAAGAATGTCTGATGACGGCTTTCTTAAGGCTGATATGAGATAATTTAATTTTTCTACTTTGGACATGTTGAGGTTGTTTTGATTTACAGCATTGAATGTATTTTTAAGGTAAGCGTACGGTAACATTTTTGGAACTAACCTGATGCGGAATCATTTCTTCTATTTTAATATTAATTTTATAGTAGAGATTTTCCAACATTTGGGCTTTTTCTTCGTCCTCGATCGCTTGAATATCACCAATTAAGGTTTCAATTTTCTTGAACCTTAAGCATATTTCGTTGTTTGACGGAGGCGGGTTCGATTCAAGAAATTTGGCGAAACGTAATAATGTTGAATTTATCGCGGTGGTCTTTATTTTTTAATGTTTTTAAATCGTTTCTAATTTTTTAGATCACGTCGGCGGGTCACCATGAATTGATATAAGATAAATTTTTATTTTATAAAAAAAACAAAAACTATATGTTGATCAACAAATTTATCGTATATATAGACAAATTCATTTATATTCGTAGAATAAATCCTATGATAAAATTAGAGCTTAACATTGATTAAATTTTAGGAAAAAGTAATAAAAACTTATATTATCAACATAATATTTCGAAGAATTTAACAAACGTCAATCGCAACGTTTGTATAGAGTCTAAAATTAACTGTCGTTGATGATATTTTGTACAATAAACGACTAATTCATAGAATTACTTTGTGTCTTAAACTGCGTTACTTTTGACGCTTGTACAGCCTCTCTTTGCATACACTAATGGTTCAACGCAGTGTTTAAATAAAAATACAAAAAAGACAAAGTAAGTCAAATTTGCTAGGATAACCCATATATGCATAAAAATTAAAAAGTAGAACAAGCTATAATTCATAAAAATTCTAGGCAAACTTAAAAACAAAATAAGCAAAAATCAAAAAATCTAACATCAATAAACAAGCAAAACTTAAAAAAATATTTATTAGTAGTGTTTCTAAAATATATGAAATCATCATTTTTACAATTTATTTTTTTTCCATGTATAGTCAATATCGTAATGTTATGGGTAATAAATTAAAAGTGCAGGCAGCTCCAGGGATAAAATATAACAACATTTAAGTGTTCAAAATAACATTTTAGAAACTGCTAGTATTTAAACTAAGTCAGGCAACACTTTGGTATATTAAAAAAATATTAAAAAAAACGTATCTGGGCACGCATGGGCTGGAGAGACAACTAGCCTTTCGGCAACAGAAGTTATAAATTAAAGACTCACAATTCATCTATATATAATGAAATTTCCGAACTAACATTTGGGCTTTATTTATCTATATTTTAACAGAAAATATAAGATAGAGAATGTTTTTTCGCGAATAAAATAATTAAATTTGTTGTATAATGTTAGATTGGTCGATTATAATCAATAATATGTAAAAGTTCATATATGCTAATTTATATAATTATTAAAATTTTGAAATCGCATTTATATAAAAACTAAAAGAGTTAGACAAAATTGAATAACATATTTGGAATCCACATAAAATTTTACATAAGAAAACCATGATTTAAATATAATACATATGTTGCAAAGCGTTTTGACTATTCGGTGTAAAATGAACTCGTGTAAAAGTCTATTCGGTGTAAAATGAACTCGTGTAAAAGGTCATTTTACACGAGTTTATTTTACACCAAATAGAACTGCCCATTTTTTTTGCATGTATTGGAATTTTTCTTTGATTTAATTTACTTGGTGTCTGCCAAAAAGTCTAAGATACATAAAAAAAGAATGCGTCCAAACTAATTTAAAAATTTTATGTTTTATTATTATTTTTTTATTTTGGACATAATTAACCTTAAGATATGTCCGCCAAGAAGTCTAATCTATTGAGATGTGTCCAAGGTTTAAATTTTTTTTTAAATTTGATTTTATTGACAATTTTAAGTGGAATGAGTCTGCCAAGGTGTCTAAACTTAAATTTACAAATATTTCGATGTGTTCAAGGTTAAACTTAATAATTTTATTATTTTTTCGATTTCTTTTGTTTTTTAGAAAACCTTGGGAGCGTGTCTTAAAGTGGTTGCGTCCAAGGCTAAATTAAAGTTTTTTTTTAAATTTGATTTTATTAACAAATTTAAGTGGGAAGTGCCAAGGTGTCTAAAATTAAATTTACAGATATTTCGATGCGTCCAAGGTTAAACTTAATAATTTTATGATTTTTTTGTTTTTTTTTTCTTTAGAAAACCTCGGGGTGTGTGTCTTAAAGTGGTTGCGTCCAAGGTTAAATTTAAATTTTTTTTAAATTTGATTTCATTAACAAATTTAAGTGGGATGAATCTACCAAGGTGTCTAAACTTAAATTTACAAATATTTCGATGCGTCCAAGGTTAAACTTAATAATTTTATTATTTATTTTTTATTTTTTTTTGTTTTTTTAAAAAATCTCTGGGTGTGTGTCCTAAAGGTTGCGTCTAAGGTTAAATTTAAGTTAAATTTTGATTTTATTGACAAATTTAAGTGGAATAAAATACTTGTGTAATAACAAGCCTTGGTATGTAAGACAAGCCCACCCGTGCTGAAAAAGATTCTTTATTTAGTAAATTTAATTAGTGATTGAAATTTTTAAAATTTAAATTACACCTTTAGGCGGACATACATCCGACTTAATTTGAACTAAATTAAAAAACTTCATTTACAATTTGATCAATCTGTTATTCTTAAAAATTACTGGTGTATTTGATAATTCCAATCCCAGTTTATTTATAGGCTAGCTTTGGGATCAAACGAGCAAATTTTTCCACCTCCTTACCAAAAAAAAATTTTTTTTTTTCAAAATTTTTTAAAAAATTTTTAATTTCAGAAAAAGTATTTTATGTGCATAAACTAAATTTGGCAACTTTTTAAAAATTTGCGTTGTATATCAAAATAAAATTTCTCAAAATTTTGTAAATTTCACAAAAATGAATACGCACTTTGCACGTGCACTTACACTTGCCTAATCTTAATTAAATCCTGATTTTATATTTCCTACCCAACATTAACCTGGCTTAAACTCATTTTAATTTTAGCCTACCGGTTAAATAAAATATATTGCTAATCTTAATTTCCATATGTGTTAGTAAGAAGGCTAAAACACCTATTTTTTAATGTTTAAGCTTAAAAAATTACTTAATAAAAATTGCCTAGCGCTCCTAGCCCTACTCGCGCTGCCCCTGAACAAACCGGCACTGGCTAAACACTCCGTAGTCAGGTGGCACATTTTTTAAAAAATGGCTATTATAAGTTATTTTTTAAAATGAATAAGTTGTAACCTGTAAGTTGTAAAATATCTTCCTCAAAAAATTTTATGTTAAATTAAAATAATAAATTATTTGTAAAAAAAAATTTTTGAATATTATCATTTTTAAAAATATTATTCAAAAATCTTCTTGATACCAAAATTTTGAGAATTTTATTTAAAAATTTTTTAGTATTATTGCTTGTAGAATTTTGAGAATTTTAATTGATTAAAAATTCACTAGTAGTAAAAACGATATGATGTCCTGAGAATTTTATTTGGTTAATTCTCTAATTGTAACGACGATAAGATACCCAGAACAAATATCACCAGCCATATTTGGTGTCACATTATCTGGGGATTTCACGATTGCAGCCTGGCTAATTATATCACGTGAGCTTTTGTTTTCGCTCGCGTTTTTCTCATTTACTAATCGGTAATAATATTTAGATACGATTATTATTATAATATTTTTAACTAAGGTTTTTCCAATTTTAAGGTTAATAATAGAGCTTATATTTTTCAAACATTTTCTGATAATCCGACTTTATTTTGTTAAAAGATGACATTTATATGGAATTAGCAGGTGGTGTTAGTTCTCTTAGTTTCATCTTGTGAAATCTTCGGGGATAATAGCTGGACATATCTATATCGAAGATTATTTTTTTTTATCTGATTTACAAAAGAATGATATTTCATATGCTTATTATTGAAATAAATATCCTAAAGACAAATGTTCATTCTTAAAATTAGTTGGGGCTTTACTAAGTTACCACTTAAAGGTAAGACATAAACATTTTGATTGTCTACTCATGGTCCTTACACATCTTTTTATTTTAATTTATATGGCTTTAATATTATATTGTCAAATAGCAAATTATAAATAAGATCTTAATCCTTTTAGTGAAGTTGCTTGAACCCAACAAGAAATATAAAGAATTAACTGTTTATACACAATCCATTAAATCATTTGCTTATTAATTTTGCTAATAGTACTTCATAATTAGTTTTATAAGATGTATTTGCTTATGCTGGAATTTTGTTTTATGTCTATAGGCTCCAAAATCAATTAATAATTTACCTATCTAATAAACACTTGGTTGGATTCATCATGCTAAGGTTTGTACTTTTACTTCTGTTATGTTGCCCCTTAATTTAACTATTAAAAAACCTTTCAATATATAAACAGTCCAGTTATATAAACCTAAAAATGAAAATTTTGATCAACAATTCAAAAATTGTGGGGAATCCAAAATTGAATTATTTGAATATAGCCAAAATTATGAAACAACATCTTTTATATAATACAAATGTTTTAAAAATTATTTTTATTTTGAAGAAAACCATTTATATAGGACAATGCTTTATTTGCACAGACCAAAGTTTGATTAACAACATATTATTCTGACTATTTATAAAATTATGTTTTTGACTATCCATTATTAATAATATATATGGTCAATACCACCTCAATTCAACAAGTTTAGGAAGGTCACCTCCTCAAATTTGGATGAAATTTTGCACAAAGATAGTATCCAAAGGTATCTCATAATATGAAATTTTTTTTTTGACTGGAAGTGTTTTTTGACAAAAATAAGGTCAAAAGAAGAAAAAAGTGAGGTAAAATTTTTTATTTGATGCAGGAAGGGTTTAAGTCAGTATATAGCTAGGGACTTAATTTTTTTTATTTTTAAGAGGACAATAAGGGCTATATTGCCTGTGTCTATTATTTAAAATGAATTATATTGAAATTTCACAATTTTTTAAAGAATACTCAGTGTAATATAATTGAAAAAACGTTAAATTTCTTAAAAATTGCTAAGATTTACTCCTTATAATCTTCATAAATGTATAAACTCAAAAGTCTGTAACTACCAAGACTTTTTAAAAAATAAAAATTAAATTTTTTTTTCAGTTTTGAGACAATAGTTTGCTCTGTGCACTATATCAAAATATTCAAAAATGTCAAATTTTGATTGTATGCAAGAAGTCAGACATATGGGCATATTAGGCTATAACACTTTTATTAATTTGATTAATAATATTATTTATTTAGAAAAGAAAAAGTGAACTTAAGAGCAAAAAAATTGGTATTTTTGTAATTAATTTCTACCTTCAAAGCTGACTTTCAGGAACTACTGATCCAATTTAAAATTTAGAAATGCATTTTTTATTATACATTGCTTTATAGCATAAATTTCCCCCAACATTTTTTAATGTACCCATGGCTTTTTAAAAAAAAACAAAAATTTGCTAAGTTTTTTAAAATTTCAAGGTGTAAAAAATATAAACTTTAAACTGGTATGCTTACATTTGTTAACTTTTAATAACCCTTTGTGTAATGATTTAAGAAATTATACATAATTCTCAATTATTATTCTATCAAAATTCAAAAAATTTGTTTAATTTATTGTATAAAAAATATTGGGAGGCTTTTAGAAAAAATGATACTTTGTATAAGTTTATTTTATTATTTTTGTTTATTAGTTTAAAAAAATAGCGTCAAAAACGTTAAGTCTGATAAAAAAGGTAAATTACGATATTTTTGGCCTATTTAGTTGAGGATCAACAGATGTTTTCTTTTTATGCATATCCACAAACTTAAAATAAACCTAAAAAGTCAAATATTTTATTATACACAGATAGTTTTTGATATTATAAATATATAATAGGAGTCAGTTTAGGATTTAACATCAAAAGATCGTAAGGCTTGTCAAAACTCCCGTTGGAATTTATGGAAGAGTGGGAAGGAACCCATATGCTCTAGAGTTTTTTTTTACTCCTGGAGCTCAACCTGCGGGTTCCTTGGATTTTAAAAAAGTGAATTTTTTGAATAATTAAAAGGTTTAACCAGATGTTTTTACTACTGAAAATGAAACGATAGTTTTTTAGTTCTAAAAAAAATTGTGGCAGAAAAAATAGTATTTAGAATTTTTTTGTTTACATGGCTTTGAATATCATATATATTATAATTTGATTCGTCAATTTTAAGCTCTGGAAAATTATAGTTTCTCACACTATTATTAATAAATTTTGTCAATTTCAAGTTTGCAGAAATGATGTCAATAAACTCTCAATGCAAATAATTTAATATTAAATTAATATTATTTGATTTTTTTGGTTCGGGCGTTCATGTGTTAGTAATCCCTATATGAAATTTTTCAATTTTAGGCTACAAACTTTTGACATTGTGAATTGTCGCAAATGCTATTATTTAAATATTGGGGAAACTTTTTCGATTTTTTTTTTGTTTTTAAACATTATTTATTAATAAATTTTGTTAAATTTTATCTAATAAATTTTGTTAAATTTTATCATTATTAAGCCTTCTGAGTCTATGTCGCCTAACTATCGCAAATATCCATAATTTAATAATAAATGAATATTTAACTTTTTTTGTTTGGGCTGCTATGTATTAGTAATTTTTGTAAAAAAATTAATTTTTGACAACTAGTCACATTGTCATCGAATTGTCGCAAATGCAATTATTTTAATATTGGAAAACCTTTTCATTTTTTTTATTTACCTTATTCAATAAGAAATTAAATTTTGTCAATATTAAGCCTTCTGAGTCGTTGTCACCTAACTGTCGCTGAGAAAAATTAGTTTAATATTGCATATATCTTTTGCGACAATTTGGTATCATGACAAAATGGAGAAATTTTACCAAAAAACTACTTTTATTTTACCACTAAAAAAATATCAAAAAAAAATTAATTTTATATCGCATGAATCAACAGTTTGGTCACATTTTCCCTGATAAAATGGAGAAATTTAAAAAAAAACTACTTTTATTTTACGGCATAAAAAGATTGAAAAATTAGTTTTAATACTGCATAAATAGCATTTGTGACAATTTGGTGATATTATCACAAGATGACAAATTGAGAAATTTCACCAAAAAAAAAATAATATATTAATCTCATTTGCGACAATTTTGTGACATAAACACCAGATGACAAAATAAAGAATTTTCACCAAAAAACTGTTTATATTTTACCACACGAAAAAAAATTTAAATCGCATTTTCGACAATTTGGTGACATCATCAACACGCTTAAATTTGAATAAAATTACCATGAAATTATAAATACTAGTTGTACAAATCGTCTAAAAAAAATCACCACCAAAACAATAATTACCGACTAATATTCAATGTAAACGTGAATTTATTTATCTAATTATTTATATTAATTCTCACAAAAAAAATTAGAAACATTTTAAATGTGAGATATTTGCACAATCAGCTGCTTTTGCATTTATTTACAACTTTATTTTTATAAAAAATGAGTTTACCAAAAAATACACAATATTAATATTTTCAATGGAAAAATGTTAATTTTCAAACTTTAAGGAAAAACTCGGGAGTTTAAAACGGAAAACTTCGGGCGGTTTTTGGGTGTGTTTGTTAGACGGAGTTTCCCGAAACTCCCGTTCCGAATTCCGGAAATTTACCTTGCCTTATTCATGGGCAGAATTAGAATAATAAACTTAATAACTAGATATTAGATCCAATTATTTTTAATAATATATAGACATTCAGTATTTTTTACTAATTTTCATAAATGCCAAACATGTTTTTAAATGGTATTTAAAACAAGGCCTAAAATATATATTCCGATATAGAGTTTAAAAACCAACAATTCCAGTTCCATTTACATCTTACTGTTTAATAAGACGCATTAGACCTATTAAAAAAAGAGGATTTACTATTATTTGATTCCATAGGCATATGAATATGGGTATTGACCCAAAGTTTGTATAACTAAATGTGTTCACGAATTTTTACACAAGAATATCATTTTTAACACTGATCAACAAATTTTGAGAGTTATGAGCTAACTACGGAGATCAAACCTGCCATCTTAGGGATTTTCAAACCCGTTTACCGTTTTTTCTAATCAAACTTAAGTAGTCAGCTATAAACATTAAAAAATTATAGAATTGAAATTTTTTTTGCATATTTACAACAGCTAAACTGTTAAATTCAAACTTCAAATAAAACTTTTATCAAAAACGGATAATATATCCTACGTTTTTAAGTTTGGACGCGAGATATTTTGTATTATCTAAATGCTGATGTAAGAGCTTGATATATTAAAAATTTTTGTTTCTTAATATTTGATATGATATATGTAAGTTACAAGGGATTTTTATATAAAAAAAGATTCTTTATTTTTTTCTTTTAAGGGTATTCTCGATCTGTCAATTTGGTCAAAAAAGGCCATTTTTTCGATATGAACGGATGCAAGTAGCCGAACAACTAAGAAAAACGAAATATAAATATGAGATAAAGCTCATGGGGATATATTTTTTTATGTTTTTACAAAATTCACTTTTGTGCCATTGTTTGTTGACCCGTGTAATATAATATATTACAAAATTAATTAAAATAATAGAAAAATTACTTACTCTTTCTTTGTAATTTTTCTATCACTCTTTTGAGATTTCCTATACATAACGTATTTACTATTTTTTTAACGCTACAGGCAAATTATGATTGATTTTAAAGGTTCTACATATTATTAGTTAAATATGCAAACATAATAAAAAAAATAAGCTTGCACAGATGAATAAAATCTGCGTTAATTTTTCGATCCCTAAAAATTTGCTGTTTTTTGGCAATTTTTTGATTAAAAACCTATATATTTTGACTGGTTGTGATTGACCAATGAGCAAAAATAAATTTCACTTTTTTGCAAAAACAAAATTTGAGACTTTGCGCGCATGTTTCATCAAAAGTATTGTAGCTAAAGTCGTAATTTTTTTATTTTGAAGATCTTACTAAGGGCTACCTTAGACCCAAAAAATATATTTATAAAAATTTTTGAAAGTTATTAAAAAATTAAAGTCATGTTTAGATACAAATAGCTCCAAAAACGTATCTTTAAGTTTTCTGACAAATTTATTAAATGGCCCTTAATAATGTTCCCCGGAACATCCGTTCCCACCTGGCTCAACTCCGGTCTAAACACTGCCATCTACTTGCAAACTCCAGAGCACGTTTGGACCCATCTTTAATATCTGCTACCACTGCAAATCAGCATCTGATGATATACAACACTGGCTCATATGTTCCAACAGCGGGCCTCTTATTTCTCTTATAGATCTTTGGAAATCCATCCCTAGCTGCCCTAGAGCTTAATCTTACTACCAACTTCCAAAGAATGGGGCAATAATCAACAACAACAATAAGTATATGATTTTAGAAAGTTTGGGACTGGGAAGACTTTTCAAATTTAAATAAATTAATTTTTTGTCCTAATTTGACATTTATGCCCTTTGCACAATATAAGAATATAATGTGCCAAATTTGATAGTATTAAAAAAGCAGGACATAGGGGCAATTATGTTAGACCATGAGTTATTATATTTGGTTAATACTATTATTAAATTTACAATGAAAAAGTGAACCTAGGGTTTTAGATTTGATAAAATATAATTAATGTAAGATATTCTGCTTTTGTATCTTGTTATAGTTAATTTTACTATAAAATTGTTGAAAAATATGATGAGTTTAGCCAAGAAAAAGTGAAAATTTCGCCTGTTTTCAAAATCGACTTTTTGGTTAACTAGCCAACCTTTTTTTAATATTTAAAGTGAATTTTATAAGTAAAATATCGCTTAATAACATATACTAGCCCCAGTATTTTTCATTGGATTTTGACGCATCTAAAATAAAGCCAAAAAACAGTAAATTTACAGGTGTCAAAAAACTAACGCAGATTGTATTTGTCTGTGCAAGCTTGTTTTATTTGCATTAACTAATAATATTTAGAACCTATAAAATTTGCCTGTTTAAGGGTTAAAATAATAGTGTATACGGTATGTATAGGAATTCTCAAAAAAACGAGATAGAAAAATTATAAATAAGAAGAGTTAGTAATCATTTTTTTTTTTAATTAAATTTGTTATTTGTTTATTAGGGTGCGTTTAGACTCCGTTTTTTAAAATTTTTACCTTTTGACATTGAACGCTTTTTTACAAAAAGTCGCCAATTTTTGTTATTAGCATTTAAATAGTTTTTCTGAAATAAAAGTTTTTAAAAAATTTTGAAAAAAAAAAATAAAAATTCAAAAAATTCGAAATTTTTAAAATTTTTATTTGAATTAAGTCTGAACGCACCCTTAAAAAGAATTTCTTATGTAAAAATTTGTTAGGAACACATTTTGTTATAAAATTCTTTGGGTCATTGCCCAAATCCATAAACAGTAAGATGTAAATGGAAAATTGTTGGCTTTAAACTCTAATAAGGTCGGTTAGATATACATTGTGTGCCTTGTTCTAAATAGCATATCAAAAAATATTTGGCATTTGTGAAAATTAGTAAAAAACACTGTATGTCTATATTTTATTTATTATTAATTAAGTCATACACTTAGTTTCTAAATTCATTAATAAAGCTAATTTTGTCCGTTATAATATTTTGAAGTTGTTGGACCCTTGTTTTTTGTATTATTAATATCAAAAAATCATATCACTGTATATCATAAAATATTTGATTATGTTTATTTTAAGTTTGTTGATATATAAAAAAAGAACATCTGTTGAACCTCAAAATTCCAAATACTTTTTTTTTTATCAGATTTAACATTTTTGTGGCTGATATATTTATAAACTAATAAATAAAAGTAGTAAAATAAATTTTTTACCCGTAATATTTTTTCTAAAATCCTCTTAAAATTTTTTTTTATGCAACAAATTTAACAAATTTTTTAACTTTGCCAAGGATGAATATTGTTCACCAAACTAAAAAGGATTATTAAAAGTTAACAAATGTAAGCATACCACTTTTTTAATTTTTGCACCTTAAAATCTTTAAAAGCTGTTTTTATACCGTAGGTACGTTAAAAAATGTTGAATTTATATTATAAGGCGATGTTTTATGTATAAATGCATTTTTTATTTTAAAAATTGGATCTTTAGTTTGCCAGAAAGTTGGCTTTAAAGGTAAGTAAATTATTGAAAATTACCAATTTTTTTGATCTGAAGTTTTCTTTTTCTTTCCAAAGTTTACAATATAAATCAAATTAATAAAACTGTTACAGCCTAACATAATTGCCCCTATGTCTAAATTCTTATATGCAATCAAATTTGACACTTTTAAATATTTTATTATAGTGCAGGGAACAAATTTTTGAAAAATATTTTTATTTAAATTTTTTAAAAAGTCATGTCGGTCCAATACTTTTGAGTTCACATATTAATAATGAATACTAAGGAGTTTATTTCAGCAATTTTTCAAGAAATTTAAAAATACTTTTTTTTAGTTATATTAAATTGAATGTTCTTTAGAAAATTGCAAATTTCACAAAAAATTTTTAAAATAATAAAGATATTCAAAATAGCCCCTTTAAAATAAAAAAATTTCTTTAGCTATTATACTTTTTGACTTATAACCTCCCAAAGTTGCATCAAATGTAAAATTTCACCTTGCGATTTTCTTCTTTTGCTCCTATCTCCGTCAAAAATCACTTCGGTCAAAAAAAATTCCAGATAATGAGATACTTTTAAATATTACCTCCATGCAGAATTTCAGCCAAATCAAAAGGGGTGACCCTCCCGGAATTGTTGGAATGAGGTGGAAGTGACCATATATAACACTAGACAACACAATTTGGACGACCGCATCATTTATGGCAACTATTGTTTTTAGTCAAGTTTTTGGTGCAATTTCGAATATGAAATCAGAATTTTATCTAATGCCTCAGATTTTTATTGGTGCCAAAGTTGAGATTTTTCTATTTTTGGGGTATTTTGGGCCTTCTGTATCATAAAACTTATGGCTATTAACTAAAGTTTAAAAATATATCTAGATTGCGAAAACATTCATTACACTGGACAACAGAAACTAACAACATATACGATTTTTGAGGGTTTTGTAGAGAATTTTTTTGCGATGATGATCCCAAGTTTATTTTTTTCCCCAATGCCTCCAATTTTTTTTAAACCGCGTCCAAAGTTCAAAAAAACTTCACAAAATTTTTTTAACTATTAATTTTCCAAAAAATATATTGGCATATTCAGATTCCTTGTAAGAAACATATCTAAAAAAGGTTATTACCTAAAATTATTAGCAATTTACTTTCAAGTTATTTAGGTACAAAAAACAGATTTTATGACGAAAACCACTAATTTTATAAAAATGAAAAAATAAAAAAAAATTAAATATTATAAAATAATTTAAACGCCTTACGTTAATAATGAATGTTTCCGTTATCTAAATATATTTTTAAACTTTTTAATACCCATGTTTAATGATATAGAAGCCCAAAATACCCTAAAAATTGAAAAATCTCAACTTTGACACCGAATAACTAAAAATCTGAGGCAGTGGCTAAAATTCTGATTTCATATTCGTAATCAGCACCAAAAACTTGACCATCATAGTTGCCATAAATGATGCTTAGGGTCGTCCAAATTTTGTTGTCCAGTGTTATTAACGTAAGGCTTTTAATTTTTTTATAATATTTAATTTTTCTTATTTTTTCAGTTTTATGAAATTAGTGATTTTCGTCCTAAAATCCGTTATTTAATCCTAAACAACTTGAAAGTATATTGTATATAATTTTAAGCTATAACTTTTTTTAGATATGTTTTTTATAAGGAATCTGAATGCCAATAGATTTTTTGGAAAATTTATAGTTAAAGAAATTTTGTGAATTTTTTCTGAACTTTGGACGCGGTTAGAAAATTGGAGGCATTGAAAAAAAAAACTAAACCCGGGATCGTTATCGCAAGAAAATTCCCTACAAAACCCTTAAAAAATCGTTTATGTAGTTTTTTTTGTTGTCTGTAATTGATCAGCTCATTGTTGTTCTTTTTTTTATATTGCTTTCTAATGTCTAATGCAAAAAAATTTGAATTTTATTTCAAATTAAAAGTATTTCTAACTTTTATAATAGATTGGCCACTTTTTTTGTAAAATTGGATTTTATGTCAAATATTATAAAAAAAATTTGAAAACAGAAAAAACTATAAACTTACTTGAAAATGGCAATGAAGTGTGTTCCTAATATTGTGTTACCAAAATATACATTACACAGCTTGACAAACTTATAAGATATATGTGCGAGACAGACCTGCCAGCTTAATTTTTTAATCTATTTATCATTTTTTTAATTAAGCCATTAAAAAATTCGTAAAAATGTTATAAATTAAAAAATATCTAAAAAACAAGAAAATAAAAGAATTTTCTATAAACAGCAAAACTGTTAAATTTATACCTAATATAATATTTTTATTTACCATTATAATATTGTGTCATATCTATTGCTCAGGGTGCAAAATATTTTTAATAACGTGGTTTACCTAAAACTTTTATTTATTATTATTTTAGATGAAGATTAGAAGATACAGTTAATTTTGTAAAAGAAACTTTAATTTTTTTCTTTAAGAATTCTTGAGGTCACAAACAGTCAATTTGGTTATTTTGTTGATTGTCATTGATCTGGAATGCTGGTAAATATCAGATAATGTATCATTAAATCCAGAAATCTCTAATGTCCATGTATTAACTATTCTATGTGATTTACCGGGTAAGTCCCTATTAATTGCTATATGCTCACGAATGAATTGCTTTACACGGACAATAAAATTGCTCGTATTAATTAATTGTCTAACAGGCAATTACTATTGCTTCATGCGCCAGAAATAATGTTCTATGAGCATAATTAATTGCTCCATGTGCATAAATGATTGCAATAGGCTCAATACACAGTTCAACAAATATCAATGTCATAAACGTGAATTTTATGAAAACATGAAAGAATGCATCCCCATGATGGCCTGATCTCATATATATTTTTCGTTTTTGTTAGTTTCTTCTGTCTTTGGCTCTTTAGATCTGCCTATAATGAAATATGGCCTTTTTTGACCAAATTGACAGATCTAAATATACCCTAAGAAGAAAATATTTAAAAATCTTTTTTGCATTTAAAAATCCCCTGTAACTTATATTTTTAATCACAAATAATAAAAAATAAATTTTATTAATATATCAAGCTCTTACATCGGCAGTTAGATAATACAATATATTTTGTGTCCAAACTTAAATACGACACGATATATTATCGGTTTTTAATAAAAAAATTATTTGAAGTTTGAATTTAACAGTTTAACTATTGTGAATATGCAAAAATAAAATTTCAATTTAAAATCTTTTTTGGTTTTTTGACCTTTTTTTCTAAAATTTTCAATGTTTATAACTGACTAACTAAGTTTGATTAGGAAAAACGGTAAACGGATTTGATATTCCATAAGATGGCAGGTTTGATCTTTGTAGTTAACTCATAACTCTCAAAAAATTGTTAACCTGTGATATATAGCGTACGTTTTTATTGTCTTAATTAATTGTTGCAAATATTATTGGAAATTTACCAAACACCTGATAGTCAATAATTTTTGCCCTACCCTAGATCATAGCACATTGATCCGTTTTTGTTACTTGCAACAAAATAAGGTGTTAAATTGGTTAAAAGCAAAAAACTTACGGTCAGCCTGGTCGATCATAAGGCTTGACCTGGCATCAGACTACGTGCATATTTAAGATCACAGTCTGCCTGTTTATAAGTTGGATTAGGCTTGCTGGGCTTATATAGTGGGCCGAAGTTAAAAATATTTCCAGACATGCCGAATATTAAAAAAATGGACCGCGTACTTATTCAAAACTTGTCTGGTGGGCTGGGCCTTTAAAAGGTTTAAACTCTATACATTAATAAAACCCTGGACCCGATGGGTTGGGCGTGTAGGCTTTTATGAGAAATTATTTTGGGGGTCCGTAAATAATTAGGATCTGGGTCGGACTGAACCAATTCGTTATTACAGCCGAATAAGTTATCGGGTATGTAGATCGCCTGTTCAAGCCGCCATGTTTGTATTTAGTATTAAAAAAAATCATGGGAGTAGGGGAGAGCGGGGATGGTTGTTTTTTCAATATTTGATCATAACTTTTTTTAAATGATCTATTCAACCATGGTATATCTCAAAAGATAGGTATTTTAAAACTGTATTTAAATCATATACAACTTTAATTTAAACTGTTATATTTTAACAGATATTTCGAGTCAAAAAAAATCATTTTTTTACGCCACTTCGCCCCAACAACGGGGTGAAGTGGTATGTAAAGGGGGCGAGATGGTTAGTTAAAAATTAGTTCATAATAAACAAGAAATAATATATAACGGGTTATTAGACATATTTATTACATAAGATAATTAAAACATATATTATGATAGCTTTGAATTTTTGAGTTTCTCCTTTTCTTAGGCTTGTTAACAATAGGTTGGAGCAATTACAAACTCATCCTTTTTAATTTTGTTTCAAGTTATGTATCCTACCTGTTGAGCACCTCTAAGGGCTAATTTTTCTTGGACATTAAACTGTAATCAGTCCAGTCTCATCAGCATTCCAGGCAATATCAGGATTTATTTGTTTTCTGTGATTTTAATAAAATTGTCAAAAAAATTTGCTAGCTCAGGCAAAACCTTTGGCTTCAGGAAGCCTTAAAAAAACTTCCTTGTTTTTTTTGAAAAACAGGGTAAACCAATCTTTACCATTTCATCTATATTTAACTAAACCCTTTTCTTCTTTAGGAAAAAAAATATATTCATAGTACTTATTAACAACAGCCTTAACTTTCTTCTTAAAATAGATTACTTTTTAGATATTTGGGCATATTTGTAATATTGCCGGTTTTTCAATCCTTTAAAGCTAGTTGTATAGCATTTTCGCTTGGTAATCACGTTTTTCGCTTGTAATTTTTCATAATAATAAACAGCTGATAAAAATAAAAAAAACCACCTCACCCCCAACCACATCGCCCCACACCCTCTTTGATATATAAAATTAATACATTACAAATATTTTGGCGTTTTTAGTAGGCTTGACATATAGAATAGTTAAATAACACTTTGTTTCAATAGAAAACACCTATTTTAGTTATTTATTTCATTGATATTTTAACCAAGAGTAAAAACAATTAAAAGTTTTTTCGAAGAAAAGTGCCCAAAAAACAGTTTATTTACCCTATTTTTTTAATAAGAGGTTTTTTAGAATTTTTTTTCTCATATTCAGGTTATGCTTATCAAAATATATTTTAGAACCCAATTTCAACCAATTTAATTTTACAGTGCCCAAAATATTTAAAAAAATCACTTCGCCCCATTCGCCACCTCGCCCCGCTCTCCCCTACCAGTTTTTTTTGCGTTTTCGCGTTTCATACCTGAATTTGGTTTTTTAAATTTTAACTTTAATGAGTTCCCAATGCATGGACCGACCAGTTTTTTCCGCGTTTTTGCGTTTCTTTTCAAAAATTTTCAGCGTTTTTTTGTTTTATACTACAATTTTTTTTTGTCGCGTTCGACTTTGATATTCCCAATGCATAATAACACATCTACAAAAATTCATGTGTGAAAAAAGAAAATTATGACATCGATTGAAATAAACTATGATGGCCATATCTCTTATATATTTTCCGTCCGAAGTTTCTTTTGTCTTCGGCTATTTTTATAGGTATATATCGTAAAAAATGGCCAAATTTTAAATTGACTTACGACCCTGAAAATAGAGGAAAACAATATGCATTGTTCGTCCACAAGCGCAGCATTTTAATTAAGAAATAAAAGGCTTAAAGAACCATATTGATTTAAAATATTTCAATACATAGTTTAAGTCTATTTCCTAGCTAAGGCGGATTTATAAGATTGGGGGGTTGATTAAATCAGGCAGATTTACCAATTGAACAAAACAGGCACTTTTACCATTGTCCTACTCGGTAATTAATAACACAGGTCAACAAATTTTTGAGAGTTATGAGCTAACTACAAAGATCAAACCTGCTATCTTAAAAATTTTCAAATATTACCGTTTTTTTTAATCAAACTTAGTTAATCAGCTATAAACATTGAAAATTGTAGAAAAAAGTCAAAAGAACAAAAAAGATTCAAAAATAAAAATAAATTGAATTTTTTTTGGATATTCAAAATAGTTAAACTGTTAAATTTAAACTTCAAATATTATATTCATCAAAAACCGATAATATCATGTCGTATTTAAGTTTGGACGTGAAATATTTTGTATTATCTAGATGCTGATGTAAGATGATATTTGTGATTATAAATATAAGTTACAAGGGATTTTTATATGAAAAAAAGATTTTTCAATTTTTTCTTTATAGGGTATATTTTGGTCTGTCAATTTGGTAAAAAAGACTATTTTTCTTTATAGACGGGTCTAAGGAGCCAAGGCTGGAAGAAACTAAGAAAAACGAAAAATATATATGAGATTAGGCCTTCATGGGGAAGCAATATTTTATGTTTTCATAAATTTCACAAATTTACGTTTTAAGACAGAAAATATACCATTTATAAACATTTAAGAATATTTGTAAATAAACTGCGAATATCATGCATTTAAAGGTAATAAATTGTACATTGGGGTTGATCTATATTATTAGATTTTCATCGTTGGTGTACTAACTATGATTTATTTTTATATTTTAGTTCGTTCTTCTTGGTCTGTAATTACGCCTTTATTTTCACCAAAACTTCGTTATCGTAATTTAAAATTAGCCACTTAGAAGGTGAGTTTGGCCTATAGGTTATTTACGCCATAAATTGTTAATAATAATTCCGTTCAAAATGATACAGTAGAGACCAGCAAAGCTTATTTTATTCAATGCATAACAAAAAACTTAATTCATTACCCAATTATAATCGCAAGATAGAGACATTTGGTGATGGAAAAGGCGGTATTAAATTAAATCACCAATCAGCGCGACTTTTTGTTGGCGATATTAAGATGGCCGAAAAATCTGATTTGGAAAGTGCTTTTGCACCATTTGGTCTTATTCGTGAAATTTGGATGGCTCATAATCCACCGGGATTCGCATTTATAGAATACTTCGATCCAACAAATGCACTTGATGCACTTAAAAAACTCAACGGGGCATGCGTTAAAGGTGATAAACTCCGGGTTGAATTTTCTAAAAATCGCAATAATAATTACTACGGCTTCTCAAATAATAATTTTCGATCACTTCGAGATCAAAGAGGTGTTAACTTAAAATTTAATCGTAACAGTGGTCAAAGAGATTTTGATTCTAATCAATATAATAATCTTAATGTGCAGAAGTTTTCTAATTCGAATGATTGCTTTTCTCCTTTGATGGATAAAGATTATGAATACAAAGCCGGTAACATGTTTCACAAATTTCCCCAACCTCAGAATTATTCCTATTCGACAATTGATTATTCGTCTCGTGACTTCGGAGAAGGTGCTCTTAATGTGACTGGTAACCTGCATTTCCCCACACACAAATTTCCAACACCGCCGATTGATTCCATTATGCCTCCACCTTCCCCCCGTTATTATTGTGGAGAAACGAGATCAACTTTTTCATTGGGCGGACGCTTTCAACCAGCTCGATACGACGATGCACATTCCCAGCATGGGAATATGAATCATTATGCTAGCGTTGCACCACGCCTTTACCCGAACCCAGTTGGAGGAGAACCTTTTTCTGCTGCAATTCCGGGGTGCACTTTTCTGCCCGGACATTCTCCTCCTCTCGCTCTTTCCGCTATAAATTGTCACAAATTCGATTACATAAACGGCGGTGGTGCTTTTCGATCACTATCATCTCAAATCAACTGTAGTACGTATTCGTCGATGATGGGTGGTCACACTGTTAACAATTTTCCCCAAACTACTGCTTTATCTTTTTCCACAGACGTTGAGACCTCGGTCGCTATTGCACCTATTTTAACTACTTACAATTCCAAGTATGAAGATAAAAACGGTATTTACCAAGCAAGATCAGGATTTACTTGTAATGGTATAAAGCCAGATGGCAAGAACGTAAGTAGTGATTATAAAATGTTTGTAGCCGAAAGCGCAGAAAGAAGCCGTCATCGCCGAGCCGCGGAGGCAGAAGCATTTGGATACTGTATAGAGCCGTTTAGACCTACCCGAGGTATACCTTTCGCCACAGGACCTTTTCCAACAACGAGCTTACCTTACTCAATCGACATGACGGTTTTAGCCGATTATGATAAATTTCGTATTGATGCCTATAATAAAGAACACGGAGTAAATTATCAAAAAAATTGTCCACAATATTTTAGCGATAATTTTTCTTTCGATCAAAAAGAATGTAAAAAAACTGTTTCATCGCCATTTGATCAAAATTTTGTTCTTTTTAATACTGGGCATCCGACTAGGTATGCGCGATCTGGCAATTATTATGCTAGTTCAACTTTAGAAGCAGGCATGCAGCGGTGTCAGCCCTACGCCAAAGAATTTCAAAAACACAATTATGAGAAAACTTTTGTTTTACCGATATCTGCTATTAAGAATGGAAGCCATAAAACAACTGGATTAGATAGTGGGAAAGCCTATTACCCTCATCCTTGTTCCCCAACAGATTATTACGGTGATTCAACCTTGACGGTAGGTGTTAGCGGCTATGACAACACTCTTTTGACTAATCGCCATACATCTTTTGAAAAATCCTTTTCCTTCTCACCTTTACGCCTAAATGGGGGCGAAAGAGACCATGGAGAATACCGCAGAGAGATTGAGGAGACAGGCAATTATTTTGCAAACGAATACATAAAATGCCCGAGGGATAAAAAATATATCTGCAGCGGCGATCATTACGTAATCAACAGGAGATATCCCTCGCGATACCGCGATTATTGCGATCGTAAAGTCACCTCTGATGACCATCGTTGGTGTCCTCAAAAAGGTACCTTTAATAAACGTAATCATAATAATTGGGAGGAAAAAGTCTCATTAAATCCTAAATATATTTTTATAAATGGATGTGTAAACGAATCTGGCTCACTCCCTAGGAACGGGGGAGTTAAAAACTTTGGCCGTTTTAACCACAGTGATTGTGGCAACCAAAACTTTCCTTATTTTGGCTCACGTAGAAGGGGCGATTACTCTTTAACCGTTTTTAATGGAAACACTAAAAAACTGCCCCCTGAAAACAATTCATTATTGGAATTAAATAAAGCGGATGTCAATTTTACTAAAAATTCTTTTGGAAATAAAACATTACCATTACGCGTGAATTGGGTAAACAATGTCCAAAAGGCATACAAAGATGGTCTCAGTAGTTGCGAAAGAGAATTTCAGAAACTAAATCTTATAAAAAATAAGGATGTCACGATTCCGTCGGTTACAGCCATTAATATGGCGAAACTTTCTTCAGGATTTGGTACGAATGAAAAAAACTCAGAGAGATTGCTTGACACTGTACCTACGTCGTCTTCTGCGCGCATTCTTAGCAAATAAATAACGCGTGTTTAGGTATTATTTTGTTTATTGAAATGTTTTTATATAACCGAAGTATAAAAAATAAAGTTTGACTGATAGTGATATTAAATTTTTTTACATATTTTAATAACAAAATTTGCAATTATTTAATTTATTAGTTTAATTGCCGAGAATAATCTTAAGAAATGGTGTGACTAGGAATAACGACAAAGTCTTTGATTGTTTGACATCTGACATGTTCTTCGTCTTCTCATTTTTTTCGTCGCTTCGCCTATTAACTTAACACTTTGCATTTAACAACAATCTTTACTACACTTTGATCATCAAAATATCGCCCATGTGATTACAAAATCCTAATATATATTAATTTTAAAAATTAATGTTTTACATTACAACATTTCATTTAACCCTTTTTACAATACTAAAAAACGAACTTTGTCTATAATAATCAACTTGAATATTATTTTTGAGCTATTTATGTCGTTTATACATATATATGTTACATTATCATTTATCAATAAATATTTTTAAGCTATAATAAAATTAATGTTGAATATATATTTATCCTGCTTTGTTTAACAATTTGCATTTTTTGGTATATTTTATAATAATTGTTTTATTTATTGGCAATAGTCAAATTCATTCACATTTCATCTGCCTAATTTAATTTGTAAATGACGGTACTCGGAACCTATAAAAATACATTTTGTACAATTTCTGTGCGTACAATTGCTGTGCTTTTTCTTGGTTCAAGAACTATCACCCTTAAAAATTATTTTATAATCATTTACCATCATATATATGAAATATGTAAACTAATTGATTTGGTTATGGATATAATTGCTGTATTATGAATAATTTCGTGCGCCATTTTGCTTGTAAATGACATATATAAATTAAAATAATAGCCAGAGGTAAATATATTTATGTATGAAAATTATAACTAAGATCCATTGAATTCTTAAATTTTGTCAAAAAAATCGAGGCAATTAATATATAGAGGATTTTCCCAGGCCCTAATGAGGGGCGTGTAAAAGTTGAGAGCCAGTTTTACAAAATAAATACACTAACTTGGTTTAGCAGTTAACTATCGAATTATAACACTGGACAACAAAATTTGGACGACCTTAAGCATCATTTATGCCAACTATGGTTTTTGGTCAAGTTTTTGGCGCTGATCACGAATTTGAAATTAGAATTTTAGCCAATGCCTCAGATTTTTAGTTATTCGGCGTCAAAGTTGAGATTTTTCAATTTTTGGGGTATTTTAGGCTTCTATATCATAAAACCTATGGCTAGTATCAAAAGTGTAAAAATATATTTAGATAACGTACGGAAACATTCATTATTAACGTAAGGGGTTTAGATTTTTTTAAAATATTTAATTTTTTTTTATTTTTTCATTTTTATAAAATTAGTGGTTTTCGTCATTAAATCCGTTTTTTAATCCAAAATAACTTGAAAGTAAATTACTAATAATTTTAGGGAATAACCTTTTTAAAAATATGTTTTTTATAAGGAATCTGAATACGCAAATAGATTTTTTGAAAAATTAATAGTTAAGGAAAATTTTGTGAATTTTTTTCTGAACTTTGGACGCGGTTAAAAAAAATGGAGGCATTGGAAATAAAACTAAACCCGGGATTGTTATTGCAAGAAAATTCTCTACAAAACCCTCAAAAAATCGTAGATGTTGTTTTTTTTTGTTGTCCAGTGGAATAAATTAATTTGACAAATTAGCCTTATTTTCCTAGCCTCATTTATCTAATTTAACTTATGAAAAACTTAAATAACTCTATCTTGGTTACACAGGTGAACAAATATTAATGTCACAAAAAATAAGTTTATAAAAAAAATAAAAGAATGCTTCCCCTGATAGCCTATTTTTTAGTTTCTTCCGCCATCGGCTTTAGATCTGTCCATAACCAAAAATGGCCTTTTTTAACCAAATTTATAGATCTTAATATACCCTAAATTTAAGATTCTTTTTTTTTAAAAAATCTTATTAACTTATATTCATCATCACAAATAATGAGAATTTTTTTTTATTAATTGATGGTATTTTTTTTTATTAGTCATAATTGAAGTAAACATATAATCATCATACATCAGCATGTTTTATATGCCAGGCTGAACACCTCCCCCCTTTTAAATTGCCCTTGTGGTTGACCAATGTATAGTTTTATTTTTCTATTAATTTTACACTGCCGTGCAACCCAAAATTTTCATATCAAAGGAATAGTCAAGGTCTTCACTCTCCTAGAAAATTTTTAGCTGCACCAGCCAAAAAAAATATATTTAATTATATAAAAAAAAACATCTAGATCCACCAATTCAACACAATATACTTTGTACCATATTTTAAAAATAGGGGTTATAAGGAGTCGGTTCCAGCCATCTTTCATTACAATAATACAGGGCCGCACCAGGTTTCTCAAGCGCCCCTAGGCAAAAAAAAAATAAGGCGCCCCTTATTTATTATATAGAAAGAACAAGAGGTAACAATAAAAATAATTTTTTTTAATATTAATTTATTGAAATATGATGCATGGTAAAAATCTTATATAATTAAAATATATATGAAATAGAATTCTAAACAATGCATAATAGTAAAATCAAAATAATGTAGCGCCCTCAGCAAATTTCTGACCCATGAGATAGGCTGGTACGGCCCTGCCATTATATTGAAATTAAAGCTGTAAATTTAATAAATTTCACACACTTTCATCCCATGGGTGTTTCATTTTACCCCGTATATGGGGCGAAATGGTTAATACTAGTGGATTTATACATTGTTTAATATCTTTTAACAGAATTATATTTTTTTTGGTTAAACAAATTATTTTATAAAATATAATGAATTATCTATAAAATGATCCATTAATTTTTTCTTTTGGATTAAAAATGTGTCAGCAGCAACGATTTTGCAAAAATATGTTTCTTTCGCCCCGGTCTCCCCTATTGTTTTAGATGAGGAAGCCCATAATTATTTATTTATTTGGTTTGTTTTTGGGAGGCTAAAAGACCTCTGGTTGGGCAAAATAGCCCATAATTGATTTCTGTTTTTGGTTTATTTTGAGAGGCTAAAAGACTTGTGGTTGGGCAAAATGCCCGGGTTTTGCAGAATGGGTAAGAGATGATCCCTGGTTTTTGGTTTATTTGGGCCGATGGATAAAGTTGGGCTGATAAATAAAAAATTTGAGCGGATTTATGTTTTCTGGGTTATGAAGAAGACCCTTCGGAACTTTTTGATATTTAAAAAACAAACACATGCTGTCTAAATAATTATTTAAGTTTAAAATGAAGATGTAGGATGTAATATTATGTAACACAATATGCAAATCTAAATGTATATATTACACTGGACAACAGAAAAAAACAACATAAACGATATTTACAGGTTTTTGTTCGGAATTTTTGGAGATCATGATGGCGCTTTTAATTTTTTTCTAATGCCTCCAAAAATTTTTAAAGACCTTAAAGTCCAAAAAAGTGGTTTTTAAACTTTAAAAAAGATAAAAAAAATTGGTGCCGTTGGATAGAGTATAGTCTCACGCATCTGATTATGACAAAATTAATTTGGCTTTATTAGAAATTTAGTTTTTTTAAATCTGAAAACTTATATATAAAATGTTTTTTTACGCTTCATGATTTTTTTATACACTCTCATTATTATTTTTTTACCCGCTATATTCTCACGTTTGATAAAATCGTATACTCTGCATTTAGGCATAAAATCTATTTGGCTTCTGTTTGGCTTAATGGTAATATACGAGCGACGCTTGACTATTTCAAATGAAATGGGAGTTAGGTTAATATTAAGTTAGTATTATGGTTATTTTAGTCTTAGGGCTCTATGTTTAGGGTTAGGGTTGGTGTTAGAATTAAATTAGGGTTAGGGTTATTAGGGTTAGTGTTACGTTTAAATTTTGATTAGGTTTGGGGTCGGCTAAGGGAATTTCGCTTTTACGTATGTCAACAAATTTTCGATCTATGAGCTAACTACAGAGCAACCTACCCTCTTAGGGATTTTCAAATCCTTTTACTGTTTTTCGAATCAAATTCAGTTTGTCAGCTATAAATATTGAAAATTTTAAATAAATATCATAAAAATAAAAAAGATCCAAAAACAATAAACTGAAATTGTTTTTTTGCATATTTACAACAGTTAAACTGTCAAATATTTCGAATAATATTTTTATAACCGATGACATATCGTGTCGTATTTTGGACGATAAAAATTCTGTATTAACTAAATGATGATGTAAGAGGTGGATATTATAAAAAATTTTATTTCTCATTATTTAAGAGGATTATTTGAGAGAATAAATATACGTGACAAGAGATGGTTATATGAAAAAAAGAGTCTCAAATTTTTAAGGGTCTCGAGGTCGCAAAATCTGTCAATTTGGTAAAAAAAGGCAATTTTTTTGGACGGATCTAAAGAGCCGAGGGCGGTAAAAACAACTAATTGTAATTTAGTTTCTTTTTCAAGAAAAGCTACTTTGTTATGACTTGTTTTGTTAAGAAATGACGGGCAATATGTGCATAGATTTAAACTTTTTTATTTTTATGTTCTAAAATATAATTATTATAAATCCTAAAGCACTTTTAAGTATGTTTTACATGTCTTAATTAAATAAATTGTGCGTACTGTTATGTTTATATTGTATATTCTAGGTGCTTAGTTGATAAAGTCTCTGCACCTGTGAAGACTAAATTTTTTAAATTTAAACTAAGTTCATATTCGTATTCCATGTTAAAACTGGTCTAGAAAAGTTAATTGTATAAATAATATATAGTCTGGCATACGAAAAATTTGGATCTGAAAAAAGGTGTGTGAAAAAAATGAGTAAATTCAAAAAAATAAAAAAAAATATTGAATTTATAAAAAATCAAAATACTTTGAGTTGCTAATAAAGGTTTTCTCTTTCTAAACACCTTTTTTATTTTTTTTTTAACTTTTTTTTTGTGATCAAGTTATTAAAGCTCAAAATACCGGTAAAATGACCAAAATGGCGTTTTTGACCCTAAATAACAAAAATTCTAAGGCATTGGGAAAAATTCTGACTTCATATTCGTAATCAGCACCAAAAATTTGACCGAAATCAATGTTTGCCATAAATGATGCTTGAGGTCGTCCAAATTTTGTTGTCCAGTGTTATTGTCAACAAATATCAATGCCAGAAACTTGAATTTTATGTAAACATAATAGGCATCCCCATGATGACCTAATCTCATATATATTATTTGTTTTTCTTAGTTTCTTCCTTCTTTGGCTCCTTAGATCCGTCTATAACGAAAAATGGCTTTTTTTGACCAAGTTTACAGATCTAAATATACCCTAAAAAGATATAATCAAAAATCTTTTCTGCATATAAAAATCCCTTGACTTATATTTTTATTCACAAATAATGTAAAATAAATTTTATTAATATATCAAGCTCTTACATCGGCATTTAGGTAATACAAAATATTTCGCGTCCAAACTTAAATACGACACAATTTATTATCGGTTTTTAATGAAAATGTTATTAGAAAATTGAATTTAACAGTTTAAATATTGTAAATATGCAAAATTAAAATTTCAATTTATTTTTGTTTTTGATGACCTGAATTTCTAAAATTTTCAATGTTTAAAATTGACTAAGTTTGATTAGGAAAAACGGTAAACGGATTTGATATTCCCTAAGATGGCAGGTTTGATCTCTGTAGTTAACTCATAACTCTCAAAAATTTGTTGACCTGTTTAATATTACATCAATAATATATACAGTTAAAATTGCACATTGTGCTACATAACACAGGTCAACAATTTTTTGAGAGTTATGAGTTAACTAAAGAGATCAAACCTGCCATCTTAGGGAATATCAAATTCGTTTACCGTTTTTCATAATCAAACTTAGTTAATCAGTTACAAACATGGAAAATTTTAGAAAAAAAGGTCAAAAAACCAAAAAAAAAAAATAAATTGAAATTTTAATTTTCATATTCAAAATATTTAAACTGTTAAATTCAAACTTCAAATAATATTTTCATTAAAAACCGATTATATATCGTGTCGTATTTAAGTTTACGAAATATTTTAATCAAAATGCCGATGTAAGAGCTTGATATATTAATAAAATTTATTTTTCATTATTTGTGATTAAAAATATAAGTTACAAGGGATTTTTATATGCAAAAAAGATTTTTAAATTTTTTCTTTTTAGGGTATATTTAGATCTGACAATTTGGTCATAAGGCCATTTATCGTTATAGACGGATCTAAGGAGCCAAAGTCGGAAGAAAATAAGAAAAACGAAAAATATATATGAGATTAGTCTTTCTTTAATTTATCGAAATTTTCCTTTATAAGGGTCTAATACATAGCCCAAAAAAAACATAAATCAGCCCAAATTTTTTTATCTATCATTTCAAAAACTTTGCCCATCAGCCCAAATAAACCAAAAAAACAGGGATCATTTTTTATGTCCCATTCGACAAAAACCAGGGCATATTGCCCAGCCAGAGGTTTTTACCCTCTTAAAATATTTAAACCAAAAACAGAAATTTATGTTCTCAATTTGCCAGAGGTCTTTTATCCTCCCCAAAACAAACCAAAAAAATAATAATGGGAACTTATAGCAATACCTATATCCACTAGAGGGCTGATATACTTATAACCAGATTAATACTTAATACCCAAACCAACAAGGAAATTGGTTGCGTTTGTACTCAGAGACAAGCAATACGCCACCTCTCTTCAGACCCAAAATAAACCCTTTCTTAATAAAATTTAGATGCAATGGCCAATTACAAAATAAAATTAAAATGTTAAAAAAAATGTATATCCTTTATTACATAATTCATTTTTCTCACAATCAATATGCAAAATCAACGTTATGTCCAATAAAATCACAAAAAAACCATTTTATTTTTTTTCTTTAAAAATTCATGAACTTTCGCCCAGCCATTTTATAAAATAACCTAATGCCCTTATAAATCATGCAAATTAATGTAGTCCAGTTCCTTTTGCTCGACTATCTTCCAATACCTAGCATGAAAGTTTGTACATATATTTGTTATTATTTATTATTATTATAAACTAGCGCAAAGAAGATCTGATGTTCCGGTTGATTAAGTATTATTGTATACATGTTCACATGATAGCCACCAAAGGCTAATATACAGTGTTAAGCGATATTTCTTTGTTTACAACATAGAATAAAGTTGCGGATTATTATTGAGCTGGCTCGAACTCCTTATCAATATCATATCTTGGCAAATTTTATTTTCCATGAAAAGCATTTACTTGTGAGTTTCCGAATAATTTTTCTATTCTGAATAGTCTTTTTTTTTAGAATTTTTAGCATATTCGTTCCGAAACTTTCTAGTTTTGCGACTGCGCCTTTGACGAAATTTTATTGAGATATTGACGAAATCTGGGACATTGACGTAATTTGGGGCCAAAGGGGCGACAGTCATAACGCTGTGCCATTGAGATGATCTGGGGGCCAAATGGAATGGATTTTATTATTGTTATTAGGGCGTATTTAATCATTGAGGGGGAAAAGGTCAATTGTTAACATTCATTTAGGGAATGGGGTAAGAAGATTAAGTAATCTTAAACTTTTATATTTGGTATAAAAAATTTATTGTAAAATCCGTTTATCAAAATATTAAATCTCCATCACAATTACTACCAGCACCAAATTAACGCAAATAATTACTTTTCACCACCAAAAATCAACAACTAAAAACTAATTTAAATTATATCTTTTTTTTTCAATCACGTCTCGTGCGCGCAAGGCACTCGCGTAAGGCGTGTGCGCGCGCACGACACCTCACCGCCTGAAGAAAACAAAATGTAAACCAGCCTTAGATAAACATAGGTGCAATTTTATATTACATTAATATTTATAACAAAACTAAAAACATGGCGAGTGCTGGTATGGAATTACATCACAAAACAATGGGTTACATATAAATATTAATGTAATATAAAATTGCACCTAAGTTTATCTAAGGCTGGTTTACATTTTGTTTTCTTCAGGCGGTGAGGTGTCGTGCGCGCGCACACGCCTTACGCGAGTGCCTTGCGCGCACGAGACGTGATTGAAAAAAAAGAAGATATAATTTAATTAGTTTTTAGTTGTTGGTTTTTGGTGGTGAAAAGTAATTATTTGCGTTAATTTGGTGCTAGTAGTAATTGTGATGGAGATTTATTATTTCGATAAACGGATTTTACAATAAATTGTTTAAACCAAATATAAAAGTTTAAGATTACTTATTCTTCTTGCCCCATTCCCTAAATGAATGTTAACAATTGACCTTTTCCCCCTCAATGATTAAATACGCCCTAATAACAATAATAAAATCCATTCCATTTGGCCCCCGGATCATCTCAATGGCACAGCGTTATGACTGTAGTCCCTTTGGCCCCAAATTACGTCAATGCCCCAGATTTCGTCAATATCTCAATAAAATTTCGTCAATGGCGCAGTCGCAAAACTAGAAAGTTTCGGAACGAATATGCTAAAAATTCTAAAAAAAAAATGACTATTCAGAATAGAAAAATTATTCGGAAACTCACAAGTAAATGCTTATCATGGAAAATAAAATTTGCCAAGAACAATATGATATTGATAAGGAGTTCGAGCCAGTTCAATAATGATCCGCCACTTTATTCTATGTTGTAAACAAAAAAATATCGCTTAACACTGTATAATAGCCTTTGGTGGCTATCATGTGAACATGTATACAATAATACTCAATCAACCGGAACATCAGATCTTCTTTGCGCTAGTTTATAATAATAATAAATAATAACAAATATATGTACAAACTTTCATGCCAGGTATTGTAAGATAGTCGAGCAAAAGGAACTGGACTACATTAATTTGCATGATTTATAAGGGCATTAGTATATTTTATAAAATGGCTGGGCGAAAGTTCATGAATTTTTTAAAAAAAAAGAAAATGGTTTTTTTGTGATTTTATTGGACATAACGTTGATTTTGCATATTGATTGTGAGAAAAATGAATTATGTAATAAAGGATAAACATTTTTTTAACATTTTAATTTTATTTTGTAATTGGCCACTGCATCTAAACTTTATTAAGAAAGGGTTTATTTTGGGTGTTTGTAAAGAAGGGAGGTGGCGTATTGCTTGTCTTTGAGTACAAACGCAACCAATTTCCTTGTTAGTTTGGGTCAATTAAGTATTAATCTGGTTATAAGTATATCAGCCCTCAGGTGGATATAGGTATTGCTATAAGTTAGCCCATTATTAATTTTTTTGGTTTGTTTTGGGGAGGATAAAAGACCTCTGGCAAATTGAGAACATAAATTTCTGTTTTTGGTTTATTTATTTTTAGAGGGTAAAAAACCTCTGGCTGGGCAATATGCCCTGGTTTTTGTCGAATGGGACATAAAAAATGATCCCTATTTTTTTTGGTTTATTTGGGCTGATGGGCAAAGTATTTGAACTGATAGATTAAAAAATTTTTTTGGGCTATGTATTAGACCCTTATAAAGGAAAATTTTGATAAATTAAAGAATAAAGATATGCTGTTTAAATAATTATTTGAATTTAAAATATGTATGATGTAATATTACACATGTCAACAAATATCAATGTCAAAAACGTGAATTATATGAAAACAAAAAAGAATGCATCTCCGTGATGGCCTTATCTCATATATATTTTTCGTTTTTCTTATTTTCTTCCGACTTTGGCTCCTCAGATCCGTCTATAACGATAAATGGCCTTTTCTGACCAAATTGACAGGTCTAAATATACCCTAAAAAGAAAAAATTTAAAAATCTTTTTTGCATATAAAAATCCCTTGTAACTTATATTTTTAATCACAAATAATGAAAAATAAATTTTATTAATATATCAAGCTCTTACATCGGCATTTTGATTAAAATATTTCGTAAACTTAAATACGACACGATATATAATCGGTTTTAATGAAAATATTATTTGAAGTTTGAATTTAACAGTTTAAATATTTTGAATATGAAAATTGAAATTTCAATTTATTTTTTTTTTTGATTTGACCTTTTTTTCTAAAATTTTCCATGTTTGTAACTGATTAACTATGTTTGATTATAAAAAACCGTAAACGAATGTGATATTCCCTAAGATGGCAGGTTTGATCTCTTTAGTTAACTCATAACTCTCAAAAAATTGTTGACCTGTGTTATGCAACACAATGTGCAATTTTAACTGTATATATTATTGATGTAATATTACACAGGTCAACAAATTTTTTAGAGTTATGAGCTAACTACGGAGATCAAACCTGCCATCTTACTGATTTTCAAAACCGTTTACTGTCTTTTCTAATCAAACTTAGTTTTTCAGCTATAAACATTAAAAATTTTAGAAAAAATGCCAAAAAACAAAAGATTCAAAAACAAAAATAAATTGATATTTTTTGTTCGCGTATTTACAACAGCTAGACTTTTAAAATCAAACTTTTAATAAAACTTTTAATAAAGAACGATAATATATCGTGTCGTATTTAAGTTTGGACGCGAAATATTTTGTATTATCTAAATGCTTATGTAAAAGCTTAATATACTATAAAACTATATTTCTTATTTGAGATAATAAATATAAGTTACAAGAGATTTTTATATAAAAAAAATTCTTAAATTTTTTCTTAAGGGTATTCTCGATCTTTCAATTTGGTCAAAAAAGGCCATTTTATCGATATGGATGGATGTAAGGAGCCGAAGCCGCAAGAAACTATGAAAAACAAAATACATATATGAGATAAGGCCATCATGGAGATAATTTCTTTTATGTTTTTATAAAATTCACGGATGTGCCATTGAAATTTGTTGACCAGTGTTATGTAACCCAATGTTTTGTAATGTAATTCTATACCAGAGCTCGCCATATTTTTAGTTGTGTTTTAATAATCAATTGAATAGGTATTTCAACTAATTTTATCCAAGGCTGGTTTATATTTTGTCAAAGAAAAAAAAATATAATTATTTTTAGTTAGTTTCGAGTAGGTATATCAAAAATTGACCTTTATTCCCCAATGATTAAATATGCCCTTATAACAATAATAAAATTTCCTCTTTTTGCCCCCAAATCACCTCAATAGCGCAGAATAACCGTTCCCCTTTGGCCCTGCTACGTTAATGTCCTGATTTCGTCAATACTTTTTAAAATTAAAATATATAATGCCTTTAACCTCTCTTAATGGTATAAATTTTAATTTAGAAATTTCCACCAAGAATTAATAAACCTTATAAATTTCAAATCATAGGGAGGGAGCTAAAATCATTATATGAATTTGTTGGTAATTAGGCTGTAATATTTTAATTTTTTGGTCATTTCTAACATAGCTATTGACTTAATTGAATAAAAACTTGACGTCGACGTAAAAAACGGTAGCCATATTTAAAATTAGCATATTAATCTACTCTAAAAAATACATTTATTTTTGCCCGATAAAATGAGGTCATTTGTTGCACAGTATTATTAATGAAAATTATACACGAAAAAGGGTAACGGCTTTATTTTTGATTGATAGTCAAAATTTAGAAATACAAGTGAATGCCCATGTTTTATAAATTTTTTATGTAAAAAATAAGAATTTTCCCTGTTGGGTTATACTGCCTCAATTCCCCTTAGGCACTTAAAAACTTAAAAAAAGCTTAATATAGAAATTAAAATTATTTAAACGCTTACAAATATGGTTAATAACTAGAAAAAAATTATATCAAAAATAAAAACATTTATTTTAACTAGTTAAAAAGTACAATATTTTTTGAGGGGCTAAAAGAGCCTTAAAGTCTCGCCTTTTTATTCTCTACCCACGATCAATCTCTGCCCCTTATTTCCTATTCATTTTTTTACTCATTACTTATTTTTTTATTTGCTGACCTTTTAAGGTTATTTAATTACACAGGTCAACAATTATTTGAGAGTTTTCAGCTTACTACAGAGGAGACCAGAAGCGCTATTTCTAAATTCGTTTTCCATATTTTTCGATTGATTCGAAAACTGTTTTTTTCTTCACTTTATTGTTTGTTTATGAGTTAATGCACAAAACCGGACAACACAAAAAAACAACATAAACGATTTTTAGAGGGTTTTGTAAAGAATTTTTTTTGCGTTAACGATCCTGGGTTTAGTTTTTTTCCCAATGCCTCCAATTTTTTTTAAACCGCGTCCAAAGTTCAGAAAATCCCCAAAATTTTAAAAACTATTAATTTTTCAAATAATCGATTTAGATAATTAAATTTCTTATGAAAATCATATCTAAAAAAGGTTATTACTAAAATTATTAGTAATTTAAAAGTTAGTTAAGTTTAAAAAACGGATTTTATGACGAAAACCACTAATTTTATATAAACATAAATATATAAAAAATTAAATATTATTAAAAAATCTTTTACGTTAATAATGAATGTTTCCGTAATCTAAATATATTTTAAAACTTTTGTAATTACCCAAAATTAATGATAAAAAAGCCCTAAATATCCTTGAAACTGAATAACGGGTGGGTCTGAAATGCAAATACCCAAAACGCAAATACCGGAAGTATCAATCATTTTTCGTAAATTTTTGTTTTTTTTTATTGGGGTATTTGCGTTTTAGTAATTTTTACTTAATTTGACAGAAAACGCAAATACCCGCATTATCAGTTATTTTTCGCGGGAAAAATAAATTTTTTTTTTATTTTTAACTTAAATTGTTTTCAGTGTCCTTTTGATGTTAAAATTTTTGTTACACCTGGGTATTTGCGTTTCAGATTAAAATTTTTTTTTAAATATTTTGATTTTAACCGACATTTTCGGGATTCCTTTGATGTTTTAAGTAATTTTTGTTACACCTGGGTATTTGCGTTTCAGCCTAAATTTTTTTTTGAATATTTTGATTTTAATCGACATTTTCGGCATTCCTTATGAATAAAAACAAAAGTTCTAGATGGCGCATTTATTTATAAATGGTAAAAATCAGTATAATAAGAGGATAAGGAATTAATAAGAAGATATAATTTCAATAGAGATACGAACGAATACGAAAATACAATGAATTTTATTCGAATAACGAGCGATACTATACAATGAATATTGTGGAATAACGAACGAATACGAAGAATGATATCCAAAGGAATTGACCGAACAACAAATTGTGATGATCATATGTAATGTCTTAACATTCTGCCCCACGTTGAAAGAAGATTCTTTCAACTTATTTTGTTGCTGACTGATGAGTGTCGGTGATTGGTAGTGGACATAACTTTATTGCAGGCCTTTTGTATGTCCCGTCCGAACAAAAAACGGTAGCCACACGCACATGGTTATCCGTTCCAGGATAAATTTTTAAAACTCGCCCCATCTTCCATTGAAGAAGAGGTTGGTTATCCTTAACTACGAGCACCAGTCGGCCAGGTTTTATGGGCGTAAATGTTGAATTCCATTTATGTCGATGTTGAACTAAAGTCAAATATTCCTTTGACCATCTTTTCCAAAAATGTTGTCGCATGACTTTAAGTTGTTAAAATCGAGTTAGCCCTCCATTGGCGTTACAATGGGCTCCCTTGTACATGTTAAAGGACCCCCAATTAAAAAATGACCAGGTGTTAAAAATGATAGATACTGGGGGTCATAGCGGTCTGGAATTGAGGATCGCTTCAATTTGTGACCACGGTCGTTGCTTCCTCAATAGTCATTGGTGTTTTGCCAACAATTGTCTGGAGATGACACTTTGCAGATTTAATTGCAGCCTCCCATAATCCACCAAAATGAGGGGCCTTAGGAGGTATAAAATGCCACGAAATGCCCTCATTGGCTAGAAACGAGGTTATTTTATCGTTGTCCTGGCTAGTAGCGAGCGCTAACTTAGGATCCTTCTTTGCTCCCACAAAGTTGGTACCATTGTCCGAATAGACATGCAATGGTCCCCGCCTGGCGCAAAAACGTTTAAACGCATTGAGAAATGCGGATGTAGACAAATTTGAAACTAATTCTAAATGCACAGCCTTCATTGCAAAACAGACAAAGATCGCTTCGTAGCACTTTGTTTGTTTGCTATTGCGGCGAACCCCTTCACGGAGCAATAAAGGGCCGAAAAAATCCTCTCCTGTGTTAGTAAATGGTGCGCTTGGTACTACTCTAGAAGATGGGAGCTCGCCCATTATGTATTTTGTAGCGATTGGTTTTGCCTTGAAACACACACCACGCAACGACTGATAACATCCTTTACCGCTTGTTTAGCACACAACGGCCAAAAGTGTGCTCTTACAGCAGCAAGGGTGGTTTGAACACCTGAATGAAAGTTTTTTTCGTGGTAATGCTTAATGACCAAATTAGTGATATGGTGTTTTTTTGGTAGAACCATAGGATGTTTATGGTCAAATGAGACTTGGGCTTTCATTATACGGCCTCCAACTCGCATTACTCCATCCTTTAAAAACGGACAGAGGGTTAGCAATTTGCTTTTGTGTGACACCTGATTAGTTCTCTTTAACTCTTCAAATTCTTTTGAAAAGTATTGACATTGGACTTGCTGTATAATGAGCATTAATGATTGATGTAACTCTTCTGAACAGAGCATAGCTGTTTTTCTATTCCCTTTATTAGACCGAGTGTTCGACATAAACCTCAGGCAATATGCTATTACCCTCATCATTCTCAAATACTTTGAGAATCTTGTCCAAATTTCGTCGTTGTTCACCGAAATTAAGGCTGTGGATCTCAATCTCTCTTCAGGTATATTCGCTGATGGTACCATATTGTAATTTGAATCACAGTTGGTATTTGAGGATAACCAACTGGGTCCGTTCCACCAGCACCGATTGTTAGTCAACTTCAAGGAATTGCATCCTCGCGATAACAGATCAGCTGGGTTATTTTTGGAGTCGACATGGTTCCAAATTTTTTCTTCTGACAACTTGTGCATCTCGGCGACTCGATTAGCGACGTAAGTTTTCCATCGATTGGGAAACGAATTTAACCATGCTAGCACGATTGTTATATCAGTCCAACAAAAAACTTGGTATTTTGAATATTCGAACGCTGCGATGGTTCGTGCCATGAGTTTGACCAATAACACTGCCCCACACTCTAATCTGGGCAATGAGACACGTTTAATCGGAGCGACTTTGGGAGCAAACTAACGTGCAAACAGAAAGACTTGAATTTCGTAACCTAAGGTAAATAAATACATGCCCCGTACGCACTCTCACTGGCATCACAGAAACCATGAAATTCCAGTTGAGTTGGGTGTGGATGGTTGTTTACCAACCGAGGAATTCGCAGGGTTTTTAACCTTTGGAGTTGGATACGCAAGTGATCCCAGATCCTAGACACTTCAGCGGGTAATTCATCGTCCCAAGATGATTTGATTAACCACAATTGTTGGAGTATGACCTTGGCTTTAATGATTACTGGTCCTACTAGTCCCAACGGATCAAACAGCTTAGCAATCTCAGAGCAGATAACTCGTTTTGTGTAGTTCGAATGTTGGCTAGGCTCCTTGATTACGAACATAAATTCATTACTTGCAGCCGTCCAGGTTAGTCCGAGAGTTCGTGCAGCATCGTTGATAATAAAGACTACGTTATCCCGGTTATCTGAATGGGTGAGATCAGGTAAATTGGTCACCCATTTTTTTAAAACGAAACCCTTAGATTTTAATAATTGATTAACCTCGTTTATAACTTCTTTAGCCTCACAAGTGGAATCTGTACCAATTAGTCGTCAACATAGAATTTGCGAAAAATGATCCTTGCAGCACGTGGATACTGATCTTTACCTAGTTCAGCTAGTTGATTGAGAACCCGTATGGCGAGGAAAGGGGCGGATGCAGTCCCATAAGTAACAGTATTTAAATCATAAGATTTCAATTCGTCGGAAGGATTACTCCTCCACAAAATTTTCTGTAACTGTCGATGACTAGGGCTTACAAGTATTTGACGATACATTTTTTCGATATCGGAAGAAATTGCGATTTTATATTTTTGAAAACGAATTAGGATACATGTGAGATCTTGTTCCAAAGCTGGTCCTGTCATCAAACATTCGTTAAGGGAAATTCCGCTCGTTGTAGTTGCTGAACCGTTAAAAAATAACTCGAATTTTAGTACTGATGCTGTCTTCCTTAAAGATGATGCGGTAGATAAAACGACGGTAGGGTAGCATCAGTTTGGTTTAAACTAGGAGCCATGTGACCTAATTGCTCATATTCATTCATGAATTTAGTATATTCATCCTATAATTTAGGGTCACGCAAAAATCTGCGTTCAAGAGACAAAAACTGTTTACGTGCATTATTAAACGAGTCTCCTAAAGCTGAAATATTGGATTTTAAAGGTAATTTTACTATAAACCTCCCTTCAGGTGTCCTGGAGTAAGTGGACACAAAACCTTTTTCACATTCAACCTCCTCGGGACTTAAAAGATTTTTTGGAAGAGGTTCTTCAATCTATCAGAAACGTCGAAGTTCATGTTGAAGTTCAGTTGCAGTGGTGACATTGCAAAATATGTTGCGTTGGACGGTACAATTAGAGGCAACTCCTAATGCAACTTAGCCGAAGGTTGTCTTTTGCCATGTCAGTTGATTTGTAGCTACTCTAATTAGACCAGTCCGTAGGGGATTCCAAAATTGCTCTGCTCCAATAAGTAAATCAATCTTGTATGAAAACGAAAACTGAGGATCGGCCAAAGATATATCTTTTGGAATTTTAATTTTTGATGGATTGAACGAATATGCTGGAATATTGGTAGTGATGTCCTGCAAAACATAAAATTGCAACACTTTTGAATAAGAGGAACATTTTGAATGAATTTTTGTTGTGACCGTTTTTTTAATGTAGGAAGAAGTTTGACCAATTCCATTGATTGAGATGTTGTTAATTTTTGTAGGCTTTAAACCAAGTTTAGTTACTAATTCTTCGGTAATGAAATTTGACTGGGATCCGCTATCGAGCAACGAATGGCACTCGTGAAGTTGCCCATATTTGTCTGTGGCGAGTACGACTGCTGTCGGAAGTAGTACTTGGATTTGGGTGGGTCTGAAAAGCAAAATCCTAAAATGCAAAATCCCAAAAAGCAAAATCCTAAAACGCAAAAACCGGAAGTAATTAATCATTTTTAAAAAAAAATGGGCGGAGATTTTAATCTTTACATTATTATGGAATTTGTCGGTATTTTGATTGTTTCTTTGATCTTTAAGTAATTTTTAAGGGATTTTGCTTTTTAGGATTTTGCGTTTTTTGGCCGAATTCAGTAATTTTTCAGACAAATTTTTTTTTTCTGTTTTTGATTTTAATTGATTTATATGGTGTCCCTATGATGTTTTAAGGTAAAATTTCGCCGCTTTTCGGGGATTTTGCGTTTTTTGGCCGAATTCAGTAATTTTTCAGACAAAATTTTTTTTTCTGATTTTGATTTTAATTGATTTATATAGTGTCCCTATGATGTTTTAAGGTAAAATTTCGCCGCTTTTCGGGGATTTTGCGTTTTTTGGCCGAATTCAGTAATTTTTCAGACAAAATTTTTTTTTTGATTTTGATTTTAATTGATTTATATAGTGTCCCTATGATGTTTTAAGGTAAAATTTTGCCGCTTTTCCGGGATTTTGCGTTTTTTGGCCGAATTCAGTAATTTTTCAAACAAAATTTTTTTTTTGATTTTGATTTTAATTGATTTATATAGTGTCCCTATGATGTTTTAAGGTAAAATTTTGCCGCTTTTCCGGGATTTTGCGTTTTTTGGCAGAATTCAGTAATTTTTCAGACAAAAGAAATTTTACCTTAAAACATCAAATGGGCACCATGTTAATCAATTAAAATCAAAATTCGAAAAAAAAAATTTGTCTGAAAAATTACTGAATTCGGCCAAAAAACGCAAAATCCCGGAAAAGCGGCGAAATTTTACCTTAAAACATCATAGGGACACCATATAAATCAATTAAAATCAAAATCAGAAAAAAAAAATTTGTCTGAAAAATTACTGAATTCTGCCAAAAAACGCAAAATCCCCAAAAAGCGGCGAAATTTTACCTTAAAACATCATAGGGACGCTATATAAATCAATTAAAATCAAAATCAGAAAAAAAATTTTGTCTGAAAAATTACTGAATTCGGCCAAAAAACGCAAAATCCCCGAAAACCGGCGAAATTTTACCTTAAAACTTCATAGGGACACCATATAAATCAATTACAATCAAAATCAGAAAAAAAAATTTGTCTGAAAAATTACTGAATTCGGCCAAAAAACGCAAAATCCCCGAAAAGCGGCGAAATTTTACAACATCATAGGGACACCATATTAATCAACTAAAATCAAAATCTGAAAAAAAAATTTTTGTCTGAAAAATTACTGAATTCGGCCGAAAGAAACAATCAAAATACCGACAAATTCCATAATAATGTAAACATTAAAATCTCCGCCCATTTTTTTTAAAAATGATTAATTACTTCCGGTTTTTGCGTTTTAGGATTTTGCTTTTTGGAATTTTGCATTTTAGGATTTTGCTTTTCAGACCCACCCCTTGGATTTTGTTTGAAATGTAAATCGTTGATGAACCAACCACCGTTTCTTCTTCAAAATATAATAGTGTGTGATGGCGGTTTCCACATTTAGTACAAGATGCATTTTTGCAGGTTTCAGCTCGGTGTCCCGGTTCTAGACATTTGAAACATAAAACCTCTCTTTGTGCAACCCGTTTCCGGTCTGTTGGGTTGTAATTGAGGAATATCTCACATTGATAAATTTTGTATTTCTTATGGCATAAGCGACAGAGTGAATAGTGGACTGTATTTGTCACATAGGCATTGGTTTTCTTAACGTAAGTATTTGAAAAACTCGAATTTGACTTATCCGTCGTTTCTAGAATAAAGCATCTGTGGGTTAAAAAGTCGACTAGTTGTTGAAATTTTGGTACTTTGTAGTAAGTGATAATTCCCAAGCTTTGTTAGTATTGGGATCCAATTTCGACGAAATAATAAATGGATGTCGTCCCATGTGTCGACTGGTCTTTTTAAGGCATTCAACGCTCTCGTATGTTTCAAAACATCATCAAGAAGTTTTTGCAATGAATTGTAATTTTCTTTTGGAATCGAGGGAATCTTAATTATTGCCTTAATATGTTAATGAATTGCTAAACGCGGATTATCATATCTTTCTTGTAGAAGTTTCCAAGCTATATCATAGTTATCTTCTGTGAGTTCCAAGGACTCGAGAATATCTGACGCTGGAGATACGACTGCGCTCTTGAGGTAATTGAATTTTTGGATTTTTGTTATGCTGGTGTTGTTATGTATCAATGACATAAACATTTCGTTAAAATTATAGAAGTCTTTATAAGATCCATTAAATGTAGGTATCTGTATTTTCGGTAATCGAATATTGTTATTATTTGGGCAGCTGGTTTCTTTTAATGCCATCAGTAGTGAATCCATATATCTCTTCATCCGCCCCTTCCAATTGATCCATTATATCGTTAAATTTGCTAAGCAACTCATATGCTTTGGCTCTTCGAATAGTCAAATTATGAAAATTCACATTTGAAGCAACATATACCTGAAATCTCTTGAGTTCGTTTGGTATGTTATTTCTTTTTTTTTATAAGAATAGTATCTTGTTGTGATGTGTCAGCCATATAACTCGATTTACTTACAATCCGATCAGAAGGACCATGAATAAAAACAAAAGTTCTAGATGGCGCATTTTTTTATAAGTTGTAAAAATCAGTATAATAAGAGGATAAGGAATTAATAAGAAGATATAATTTCAATAGAAATACGAACGAATACGAAAATACAATGAATTTTAATCGAATAACGAGCGATACTAAGATACAATGAATATTGTGGAATAACGAACGAATACGAAGAATGATATCCAAAGGAATTGACCGAATAACAAATTGTGATGATCATATGTAATGTCTTAACACCTTATGTTTAAGAAATTTTTGTATACCTGGGTATTTGCGTTTCAGACTAAAACTTTTTTTTTTGAAAATTTTGATTTTAATCGACATTTTCGGCATTCCTTTGATGTTTTGAGAAATTTTTGTTACACGTGGGTATTTGCGTTGTAGACTAAAATTTAGGTAATTTTTGTTACACCTGTTTCGTTTCAGGCTAAATTTTTTTTTATTTTTTTCACCTGGGCCTTTGCGTTTCAGACTAAATATATTTTATATATTTTTTACACCTGGGCCTTTGCGTTCAGACTAAAATTTTTTTTCAAATATTTTAGTTTTAATCTTCATTTTTCACATATCTTTGAATGTTTTAAATTTAATACAGGTGGGCTGGTCCGGATAAACATGGCCCGGCTTGAACTCTAATAAGACAGGAAAAACCAATAATTTGAACGGGCCGATCAATATGGTCAAGCGAGCCAAAATAATTGAAGGAGGGTGATACAGGCACGATTTTAGACCCCTTTTAGAACTACAAATACATTTACAGATTAATTTTAAAACTGTTTTGATATATATAATACTTTCTTAAAAGACATTAATTTATTTATAGATAAAAGAAAAACAAAACCTAAAGATTTTTCTGGTTTTTAAATAATTTCTACTCATAAGTTTGAGAATACCTTAAATATTAATGATAAATTAATTGTTATTTAAATAATTAATTTATTTATTGATTTTTTTAATAATAGAATATTTACCGATAATAATTAGAAACTTTAGATTCCCTTTATAAATTTGATTATCCTTTTTTTAAAAAAAATTAAAGCCTCTTAAAATAAGTAATAATAAATATTTATTATTTAAAAAATTTAACATAGCAAAAAAAATTTTGTGTTACTAATGATTTTGTTAAATTTTTATATGATTACAAAGATGTGTTTCCTAATTTATTTAACATTTATTCTATAAGTTTGTTATTTGGCTTTTTCCAAACTGCAGTTTAAATAACCATGCTGATAATATTTTGCACACTATTAACTCATTAAATGAGCATCCCTTCATTCAAACCGTATGTCACGTAAAAATCACACCGACTAACATAATACTTTTTACTAAAGATATGCTTTTGTTTATTAAAATTTTTTGTTCCCAAGGTTCAGCTTTTTTACATGTTGACAAAACTTACAATTTAGACAGATTCTTTGTGACAGCATTTGTTTTCAAGAATTTAGCAGTTAAACGAAAATAGACAAACGATCATCCAGTTTTTTTAGGGCCTATTTTTTTGCGTGGTCAAAGTGATTTTTCAACCTTTCATATTTTTTTTTTCAAATATAGATGCGATTTAGAAAATTTTAAAGCAAACACAAACAAATTAATATTTGTAACTGACCAAGACAAAGCTATTACAAAGGCTTTAAAAAATGTTTTTTTTGATTCTAAATTTTTATTGTGCACGCGGCACCTAAAGAATATTCTGGATTATTTGACCACAAAACAAGGTGTTTGTCTAAAAGTTTAATTTAACAAAATATTTGATAAAAATGTAGAAATTGTATTTGCGCAAAGCAATGAGATATTTCTGCAACAAAGTAATGATTTAATGAAATATTGTTCTAAGCCTACAACTAATTACCCATTTAAATCATATTTTAAAAAGGATGTGGAGGATGTTTTATTTAAGTATGTATTTGAACCTTTGATCAATAGAATATGCAGTTTTCTAATAACATATTAGTGAATCCATTAATAATGTATTTAAACGGATCATCCCCAATCTTTAATGCCATTAATTAATAAATTATATGAAATTGCACAAAATCATTTGTGTAATTTTGAAAGGGCATTTAAATCTTTAGGTGATTATTGTTTAATATAAGAACGAAAAAAACATTAAAAAAATGGTTGAATTCAGCAAGAAAAGAGGATATAACTCAATCAATTATATACAATCAACGAGTAAAGCATTTAAAACACCAAAACCCAAAGGGTTTAAAAAACCACAACAATGCCCTAAAGTAACAAAAACAGAAACGAAAAAAAATAATAGTTTGTTAGCGCATTTTATTCTATTTGTAAATTGAAAAATCTCTTCTTGTTGAATCAAACCATTCATCTTATGTTTAAAGATCTGAAAAAAACTCTTTTGAAATTTGACATTTTGTGAAATATGATATTAATTTATCGCATTAAAGTTGGAGATGTTAACAATTTTGATTAATGATTATCGCACTTAAAAATATTATTGGTTAATTACACAGGTCAATAATTTTTTGAGAGTTATGAGTTAACTACAGAGATCAAACCTGCCGTCTTAAGGTATATCAAATTTTACCGTTTTTCCTAATCAAACTTAATTAGTCAGTTATAAACATTGAAAATTTTAGAAAAAAAAGTTAAACAACCAAAAAAGATTTAAAAACAAAAATAAATTGAAATTTTATTTTTGCATATTCACAATAGTTAAACTGTTAAATTTAAACTTCAAATAATATTTTTATTAAAAACCGATAATATTGCGTGTCGTATTTAAGTTTGGACGCGAAATATTTTGTATCATCTAAATGCCGATGTAAGAGCTTGATATATTAATTTTTCCATTATTTGTGATTAAAATTATAAGTTACAAGGGATTATAATATGTAGATTTTTAAATTTTAGGGTATATTTAGATCTGTCAATTTGGTCAATAAAGGCCATTTTTTGTTATAGACGGATCTAAGTAGCCAAAGACGTAGGAAACTAAGAAAAACGAAAAACATATATGAGATTAGGCCATCATGGGGATGCATTCTTTTATGTTTTCATAAAATTCACTTTTCTGACATAAATATTTGTTGACCTGTGTTATGTATCTTTTGTTCAAAAACCTACTATAATAAAAATTTTAGACGTTTTTTTAATACATTCAAATTTAATATTTAAAGCCTATTTTCTTAGTTTGCTGCAAAATAATAATTATTATGGGTGAAAACGATTTCTTAATTTTAATAAATATTCTTCTGCCATACATTTAGATTATGTTAAATAAGTGACGCGGGCATATTAAAAATTTAGAATTAAAAACATTAGCTTTTATAATAGCTTTATTAAATATCGTGTACTTTATTATTCGTGTGGATTTAAACTGCAGTTAAAAACCCTTTTTTATTTATAATTTGACGCTCTAATTTTGTTTAAAAATCTCGGGCTTTAAGCCCTAAATTTATGTGTTATATTTCAACAATGTCATTATGTTTTACATATTTTGATTAACTTTTTAGATAGCAATTAAATAAATATAATATAATATAATCCTTAAATTTTTACATATATTATTAATTTCAGCATCGTTCATATTTTATATTTTACATATCACTCCAAATGTACAATTATTGTTTTGCCATTTTATAACATTTATTTACGATTATTTTTTTATGAAAATAAAGAATATAATTTACGAATTAAGTTTGATAAGCTGGTTAAGATGGTTCAAAAGCTAAAAATAATTACAGAAACTATCATTACCTTGATCTAAAACGAAAACGCCCAAACCACAAAGCAGTTGTAAAATATAATAAAAAAAAAATTTAGTATGAAACGCAAATACCCAGGTGTAACATATTACTTAAAACATCAAAGGAATGCCGAAAATGTCGATTAAAATCAAAATATTCAAAAAAAAATTATAGTCAACGCAAATACCCAAGTGTAACAAAAATTTCCTAAAACATCAAAGGAATCCCGAAAATGTTGATTAAAATCAAAATATTCAAAAAAAAAATTTTAGTCTGAAACGCAAATATCCAGGTGTAACAAAAATTTAACATCAAAGGAATGCCGGAAATGTCAATTAAAATTAAAATGTTCAAAAAAAAATTCTAGTCTGAAACGCAAACACCCAGGTCTGACAAAAATTTCTTACAACATCAAAGGAATGCCGAAAATGTCGATTTAAATCAAAATATAATTTTAGTCAGAAACGCTAATGCCCAGTTGTAACAAAAATTACTTAAAACATCAAAGGAATGCCGATAATGTCGATTAAAATCAAAATATTCAAAAATAAAATTTTAGTCTGAAACGCAAATGCCCAGGTGTAACAAAAATTTATTAAAACATCAAAGCAATGCCGAAAATGTCGATTAAAATCAAAATATTCATAAAAAAAATTTTAGTCTGAAACGCAAATACCCAGGTGTAACAAAAATTTCTTAAAACATCAAAGGAATGCCGAAAATGTCGATTAAAATCAAAATATCCAAAAAAAAATTTTAGTCTGAAACGCAAACACCCAGGTGTAATTAATATTTCTTAAAACAAGGAACGCCGAAAATGTCGATAAAATTTAAAATATTCAAAAAAAAAATTTTAGTCTGAAATGCAAATGCCCAGGTGTAACAAAAATTTCTTAAAACATTAAAGCAATGCCGAAAATGTCGATTAAAATCAAATAATTAAAAAAAAAATTTAGTCTAAAACGCAAATACCCAGGTGTAACAAATATTTCTTAAAACAAGGAATGCCGAAAATGTCGATAAAAATCAAAATATTCAAAAAAAATGTTAGTCTGAAACGCAAACACCCAGGTGTAACAAAAATTTCCTAAAACATCAAAGGAATGTCGAAAATATCAATTAAAATCAAAATATCCAAAAAAAATTTTTATTCTGAAACGCAAACACCCAGGTGTAACAAATATTTCTTAAAACAAGAATGCCGAAAATGTCGATAGAAATCAAAATATTCAAAAAAAAATGTTAGTCTGAAACGCAAATACCCAGATGTAACAAAAATTTTTTAAAACATCAAAGTAATGTCGAAAATGTCAATTAAAATCAAAATATTCAAAAAAAAAATTTAGTCTGAAACGCAAATGCCCAGGTGTAACAAAAATTACGTAAAATATCATGGAATGCCGAAAATGTCGATTAAAATCAAAATATTCAAAAAAAAAAATTAGTCTGAAACGCAAATAAATTCTTAGATAGAAGTTAACCTGGTTCCACGTGAAGGTTTGCATGTCGCACTCTATCACTATGCCTCCTGCTGTATCCGAGGCGTCGCAATAGATTTTGGTACCAACTGGTGGACTGAGTGGTATTTTCATTGTAAATAGGGGCTCGAACCCTCTGGCCTTAAAGGCAAGCCGCATCATTGATGATGTTATGTAGCTTGGTCGGTTTCCCGTTAGCGCGATGTAGTATGGAACTGCTAGCCTAGAGAGCCCGGTTACCGTATAAAGGTAGTAATTAAGCAGGCCTAGAAGCCTTAGGGAAGTGATTTTGTTTCATTGTGTAGTTGTCTCGGTCTCTAGAAGTTTGAAGACTTGGGATATCCTTTTCGCTGCGGCGGAGTTGAGTGAGACTGTTTTCGCTGAGAAATTGATGTGTGCTCCCAAGTATTCGATGGTGGGCGTGGGGAATGTAATAGACTTCTCCATGTTTACCACAAAACCCCAATTCTCTTGGACCCCCACCAGCCTTGTAGTATCTTGCTGAACTCCTTCCATCTCATATCCGAAGACGAGGATATCGTCGAGGTGAATGTTATAGAAAGAGTTCAAGCCCGCGACCCTTGCTGCTTGCTTGATGATCGTTTGAAGTACGTAAGGAGAAAAAGATACCCCCATAGGGAGGACTTATATCTAAAATTTTTACCTCTACATTTAAAGCCGAAAAAACCTCGATGTGACTCACTTAGGGGAATGGAATAATAAGCTGCTCTGAGATCAATCTTGCAAGCTAAGCGAGAGGTCGCTAAGTTTTTAGTAATGTTGGGAATAGATTTTAAAGAAAAATTGTATTTTATAAAATTTTTAGACACTATAGAGAAGTCACTGACAAATCTCCTGGTTCTGTCAGATTTAGGGATAGCGAAGGTCGGAGAGAGGATGAGTCTGTCCTGGTCCCTCTCCGAAAGGACCCTTTCCGCATCAGTATTCCACCTGAGCGGAATGAAGTACCTGTTGTTATCAGGGATTGGAACCGCCGCAAAAATTCAAAGTGGTTCCGGTTCCGGTTCCTTTCGAGTGGAACGCGGTTCCGGTTCCAAAAATAATATCGGTTCCGGTTCCAAAATTTTTGCAAAAATAATTTTTTGCCCCCTTAAGATTCTTTTTCCCTTTAAATAAATTGCTACAAACGCTCTATATGTGTATATATTTATTGAAAATTTAACAAATTTTATTGTATATAAATTTATAAATTGTTCAATTTTAATAGCAATATTGATTGTAATAGATCCGTGTTTATTCTGGATATTAGTTCGGACAACATATATTTCAAGGTTGAAAATGATCTTTCGACACTAACCTAAACATAATAATTAAATGAATAACTTGTGTTGCTGGTACACTCATTATGACCTTAGCAACTAGGTGCAATTGTGGGAATTGCCCAGAAGACTTATTCCAAAATTTCAGGATATTGTCAATATTGGAGTCAAATGGTAACTCCTCAAATTTTTTTATTTCTGAATCAATAGATTCGCTGAGAACTGGATTATTTTGACCTATTGATTGCTTTTTTAAAAATGAGACGAATTCGTCATCTTCTGTAATTTCTTCTAGTTCAATTTCACCAACTTGACATCTTTCTTTCATTGATAGAAGTTTATTATGAAGTATCTTTATACGAAATTTTGCTTGTTCTGTCTCTTCGATAGTCAGTAGACCTTTATATCGGGGGTCTAGAAATATAGCTCCATATAAAACAGGTGATAACAAATACGTTTGTTCCCGTTTTGCCATGTAACTAATTATTGTTTTGCTAGAGTCCAACTTATTTAAATCAAAAGTTAGCCTTTTCCAAAAACCATAAAAGTCGGATAAAGTCAATTGACTGTTTTGAAGTTTTAAAGAGGCTAAGTTACAAACTTCAAGTGTTTTTATTAGGTCTCTAACAATATCCCAATCCTGCTGAGAGACCTTGTTAAAAGCTGGTAAATCAGGACATTTTGTTTTTATGTTAACTAAAATATATATAAAATTCTATACTTAGCCTGTGTATCATCATGTAAGTTGATGACCATCTAGTAGGCACATCAGTAATAGCCAGAGGAATATTTAAATTCTTTAGAATTTTAACATAATAGGAATTTCTTAATTCCTTTACTATTTCTCTAACATTATTAATGTCTTTATCTTTAAGATAATCTTTGATGGCCAACTGCAGTGTGTGTGCTGCACATCTTACATGATAAATTTAAAATTAAGTTAAAATCTAAACCTTTCCAAAAGAAACAACATCTCTATAAATTAGGGCATCTGATAAATCTTCATCAAATGTATAGTTTTCTGATTGATCCTCATAAGAATCATCTAATAATGTTAAATCTGCAGGAAGAAGTTCTACAGTTTTTTTCATGTTTGTTGCATTGTCAGATGTAATTGTATATACATCTGACAATTGAAGGTTATAACTATCCAAAGTATTTTGAATGTTTTTTATACTCAATCCTGTTTGACTCATCATGTTCAAACATGCCTAAGTGGATAATTTGGATGCTTTCTCCATTGTAGATTTGGGTATTTATACCTAAATTATGGTAAATAAATATTACCTAAGATTGTTTTTCCTAACCTTTTTACAGTGTGTCAATTTTCAAGACCAATGGGAGGTTCTGAAGATTAAACGTGATTTCTTTTTTCAAATTTGAGGCTTTTAAAATTTTTAAATCTCTGAGATTGCTTTTATTAATTGAATATTTAAGCCCTTTTAAAATTGGATTAATTATTTGTTGAAATCCTGAATCCTCAATAATTAAAAGAGGTCTTCCATTTGAGGTAGCAAGGGTCACTAATCCATCTTCCAATTCTTTTATTGAGATATCTATCTTTATAGATTTTTTTTCAAAATAATTCATTATTTCAATAGATTTAATAGAATCCCTAAAATAAAAATTTCTAAACCGAAATATTTACTTATCCTGGGCTTCCTTCATTCTTTTTTTTTAACTCTTCTAACTTTTCAGGGTGGACAAATCTTAAATGTTTTACTAAATTTGTGTTATGATTTCCTTTAATGATAACATCGCAGTATCTACAATGGGAATCTTTATTTTGGGCATGAAAATAGTGCTGTAGGGCATTTTTAAGCTTCATGTTAACGAAGAAATAAAAACTAAAAAATAGTTAAAGTTCAATTGGAACCGCAGTCAAAAATCGAAACGGTTCCGGTTCCGGTTCCTAATTTTTTTCCCCGGTTCCGGTTCTTTCGGTTCCGGAACCGGTTCCGGTTCCAATCCCTGGTTGTTATGCATCATTCTAATCTTGTGCAAGTCCAGTTTTGGCCTAAACCTCTGTCTCGCAACTTTCCTGACGAAGGGAGTCATCGAGAAATGTTCGGTCAAGACCTTTCCTGCTATTGGCACGCTGATTGGCCCGGCATTGAGAGGCGGGACGAGAAAAATTTTGTCCAGGGCTGGTAGTGGGCTGATTAGCTCGGGCAAATCAGGGATGTCCTATACTAGGCTAGGCTGTCCCCCACTCTCCTGGGGTAAAACAGGTTGGACCTGAGGGGGGTGGGGCTCCCTTTTGAGAACAGTCGAGGTGAAATCTAAGAAGTTTGACGTGTCGTCTCCAGGAGCCACTCCTGGCGCGTCAATTGGTGAAACTTGTGGTATCACCGGGGCCCAATCTGTGTAGGGGTCCGTGTCGAAGATTCTTGAATCAATAGTGCTATTAGTAATAGTGGAGACTTTGCTGTCACCGAAGTCATCCTCCGGAGGAGAGAAGAGCATTTGCCGTAGTTCCCGTATAAGATTTAGCGCACGCCGGGATCAATGGTTCTCTCTGCCGTGGGATGTATTTGGGGAGGTCGGGGCCCTAACTGGAAAACCAGGATTTGAGGCAGCGACTTCCCTGAAAGTCGAACTATTTGTTTGTGGGCTGCCCCGTAGGAGGTGCCTTATTATTTTGGGAGGCCTTCCCTTTGTTTTTGTTGCCCCAGCCAGAATTCTTTCCCCCTCCCTTGGGATTCCCGGCCTTGGGTTGAAAGGGCTGTGGGGTAAAGTGTTTGACATTAGGAGGTTCCATCCCCACCCCATAATTGTTCCTGGTGCTCCTTCGGTAGCGTAAAGGTAGGCCATAAAGATTTGTTTGTGGATAGTGCTCACTTTATCGAACGGTGTTTCCATTGATAAAATAGAGGAGATAGCGAAAAGGCTAGGGAGCCTTTTTCTCGATGTGAGAATCCTATAAGAATGCTGGTTCTGTAGGAAGTGAAAAAGCACGTTGCAGGCAAACTTGCAGTTCTAAATCATTGCTTTCCTCTCGTCCAGGGATAACGGTGGTAAATATCTGGTTGTTCTTGTGTGGTCTGGGTTTAAAATTTCCTCATACGAGAATTGCTCCGTATCTTTAAAAGATCTTCCTCCTGCAGGGAATAGTTCTCTAATTTGCATCAAGGGCATGTTGACAAGCGTGGTCTGCTGTGATACCGGGTCGATTGAGTATTGGGATGATTACAACGAGATGGTGTCCCAGCCAGCCTGTTGGTTTGGTAGAGGGGGGGTGACTGGTAGATGGCAGTTCTTTGGGAAATAAATAGTGACGGTCGCCGGCCTTGCGGGAGAGGTAAAGAGATATTAGATCTCGTTGGAATGAAGTCGTAGCCAGGCATAGTGTCAGCAGTTTGTAACTGCGCATTGTATTGCGTTGATATTGATGTTGCCGGCTGTATAAAGTGCAAGTTAGGGTGAGGTAACGATGCTATTCCAGAAGTTGAGGCCTGCGTAACGGGAACAAAATTATTTACACTATTATCTATTGGGGCTGGGCTTTCTCTAATTGGTGTGATATTTGAATTACTAAGGATGGAAGTCATTAGTGAGCTCACTTTAAGGAGCTCTTTAAGGGTATCAGCAGTCTGCTTGCTCTTGCTCCTTTAGGACCTCTTGTTCATTATACTAATTAATTGGTAGAGGAGATAAATCAAAAGTATATGTAGTATACAAGTAAGAGATATGCCAAAGAATTAGTAAAATGATAAAAAGTGAATAAATGTAAATCAAATAATTAATTAATTAAAAATGTATGCGTCCAAGCTAAATTTTAGTTTTTTTTATTTAATAAAATTTTTTTAATTTCTTTTGCCAGGGCTTTAAAATAAAGCATCCAAAGTTAAATTAAATAATTTTTTAAAATTTTGAGTTTTTTGGCAACCATGGGTTGTGTGTTTTAAACTATATGCGTCCAAGTTTAATTTTAAAAATATATTTTTAACAAAATTTGAGTTTTTTTTGGCAAATTTAAGTGGGATGAGTCCGCCAAAGTGTCTAAACTAAATTTTAAAAATTTATGCATTTAAGGTTAAATATGAAAATATAATAATAAAAAAATGGGTTTTTTTTTGGCAACCATGGGTTGTGTTTCTTAAAGGCTGCGTGCGCAAGGCTTTAAAAAAATTTAATTTTTTTTTATATTTGTTGAGTCTTGTCGTGCCATAAAGGCACATATACATATTTTTTATGTTATTTTATTGTGCACGAAAGAAACTTAATAATAATATTTGATTTTTATTCATATGATTTTTTGCGTGATTGATTTAAAATAAATAAAATTAATTTGTTTGAAATAAATAAAGTCAAATTGTAAACTTGGCACGACAGCCTTTTGGCGCAACCGATAGGATTAAAATGAAAGAGCGCCTATTATTCGAAATTCGGATGTTAAAATTTGATGCTTCAAACTGGCTAACAATCCCCATGCTATGTAATCTTGAACGTTCGATGGATTAGGATCTGGATTATGCGTTGGTTGTTGGATTCGTTCTGATGATTGAGTTCTAGAATGGATACTTGCTTGGGCAAAGGAATGTAAAAACGACAATCAAAGTGGAATGGAACCTGCAACAAGAGCTCCACAAACTGCTGGCCACTTAACTGGAATGTATGCTAGGCACAGACAAAAAAGGGGAGGCAAAGCCGGACCCGATTGACGTTTATTGAGTAGGTGGGATGCGCTAGCTAAACCCGACTGTACTTGTTATGATTTTAGGTTCCGATCGAAAAAAATATTGAAAGTAGAGTTACGCCTATGGTGGAAGCGTATGTACAGAAACATTGTAATAATACAAATTTACATAAAGTAGGTGACAGCAGAGTGTGTCATAAGTAGGGCTTGCTAAAACTCCAGTTGGAGTTTATGGAAGGAGTGGGGCGGGAACCCCTATGCTCCGGAGTTTTCCCGTTTTGAACTCCTGGAGCTCAGCCCGGGCGGGTTTTTTGGAGTTTTTTTCAAAAGTGAGTTTTTTATATAAATAGGGGGATATAGCCACCAGATGTTTTTTACGATGAAACAATAGTTTTTTAGGTTAAGAAAATAATTGTGGGAGAAAATTAGTATTTTGTATTTTGTTAAATATCAAATATAACTTTGTCAATATTAAGCCCTGGAAAATTTTTGTTTGCACTATTTATTAATAAATTTTTCAATGTCAAGTCTGCTGAAATTGTGTCAATAAACTCTCCTAAATGCAAATAATTTAATATTGAATTTATATTATTTTATTTTTTGGTTGGGGCGGTCGTGTGTTAGTAATTTTTATATAAAGTTTCTCAATTAGGCTTTATTAATTAATTTTGATTTCGTCATTATTAAGCATGCTGGATGTCACCTAGTCGCAAATATCTATAATTTAACTTATATAAACTTTTTCGATTTTTTTTTGTTTTTAACCTTATTTATTAATAAATTTTGGCAAATTTTATTAATATGAAGCCTGCTGAGTCAATGTCACCTGAATGTCGCAAATTTTTAAAATTTAACATTGAATAAATATTTTCGAGTTTTTTTGTTCGGGCTGCCATCTATGAGTAATTTTTGTGAAAATTTTGTAGTTTTAGGCAACTAGTGACATTTCCGAATTGTCGCAAATGCCATTATTTAAGTTTTGAAAAAGCTTTTTCGAGTTTTTTTGTTTTTAACCGTATTTATTAATAAATTTTGGCAAATTTTGTTAATATGAAGCCTGCTGAGTCAATGTCACCTGAATGTCGCAAATGTTTATAATTTAACATTGAATAAATATTTTCGAGTTTTTTTGTTCGGGCTGCCATATATGAGTAATTTTTGTGAAAACTTTGTAGTTTTAGGCAACTAGTGACATTTCCGAATCGTCGCAAATGCCATTATTTAAATTTTGAAAAAACTTTTTCGAGTTTTTTTGTTTTTAACCTTATTTATTAATAAATTTTGGCAAATTTTGTTAATATGAAGCCTGCTGAGTCAATGTCACCTGAATGTCGCAAATTTTTAAAATTTAACATTGAATAAATATTTTCGAGTTTTTTTGTTCGGGCTGTGATATATGAGTAATTTTTGTGAAAATTTTTTAGTTTTAGGCAACTAGTGACATTTCCGAATTGTCGCAAATGCCATTATTTAAATTTTGAAAAAACGTTTTCGAGTTTTAGTTTTTAACCTTATTTATTAATAAATTTTGGCAAATTTTGTTAATATGAAGCCTGCTGAGTCAATGTCACCTGAATGTCGCAAATTTTTAAAATTTAACACTGAATAAATATTTTCGAGTTTTTTTGTTCAGGCTGCCATATATGAGTAATTTTTGTGAAAATTTTTTAGTTTTAGGCAACTAGTGACATTTCCGAATTGTCGCAAATGCCATATAATGCACAAATCGCATTTGCGACAATTTGGTGACATTATCACAAGTTAAAAAAATGGATTAATATTACCAAATAACTACTTATACTTTACAGCAAGAAAAAAAATTAAAAAAAAAATTGTTTTATAATGCATAAATCGCATTTGCGACAATTTGGTGACATTATAACAAGTTGAAAAATGGATTAATTTTACCAAATAACTACTTATACCTTACAGCAAGAAAAAAAAATCAAAAAAAAATATGTTTTATAATGCATAAAATGCATTTGCGACAAATTTAGTGACACTGTTAGCAGACACAAATTTGATAAAAATTACCATAATTTAATAAATACAAGTTGTACAAATCGTCTAATAAAAAAATTACCACAAAATACATAAATTATCGACTAAAATTCTATGTAGACATTAAGTTAATTATTTAGTTAGTTTATATCAAGTATCATAAAAAAACTAAAAAAAAAACAAAATTAATAACATTATAAATGTGAGATATTTAATCAGCTGCTTTTGCATTTATTTACAACTTTATTTTTATAAAAAATGAGTTTGAACAAAAAAAAATACACAATTCCAACATCTCCAATGGGCTAATGTTAATTTTTAAACTCCCGGGAAAAAACCCCGGAGTTTAAAAACGGAAAACTCCGGGCGGTTTTTGGGAGTGTTTTTTAAACGGAGTTCCCCTGGAACTCCCGGTGAATCGGAGTCCTTCCCGAATTCCGGAGTTTTGACATGCCCTAGTCATAAGTATGGGCAAATAGGTCATATTGTGAGTTATAGAAGAACTGCATATGAAAAAATAAATGTCAATCGGTATAGACCGAGGAATAATTGGCATATAGAACACTTTTACAAAGTTTTCTACATGTAACAAACACGGACATGTTAGCCAATATTGTTTTGACAAAAATAGAACCAGTCAAACAAGTGTACTTGGGAACCGATATTTCATGACGAACGCGACTAACAAAAATTCTGTAAAGAGGGGTAGGGGACAAACCAATTCTGTACCCTGTCAATAATAAAGGCTGCTGCTGCGAACATAAAATTTTAATTTTTAATTTCCCAATTATTTTTTTAATTTTTAAATAAAAAAATTTTTTTTTTTTTTAAAAAATTTTTTATTTTTAAAAAAAAGGGAATTTTAAAAAAATTTTTTAAATTTTTATCAAATTTTTATAAAATTTTTTGTAAAGGATAATTTTGAAATGGATAATTTAAAAATTTTTTATTGTAATAAATATTCATAAATTTAACCTTAATGAAATTTCAATCTTTTAACCCGCGATCGGATAAGTTGAGGAATTTGTAACCCCAGCACTTAATTTAAGATTTTTTTTGAACGGGCTAACAAAAATGTTCAAAATTTTATGACTTTTAAATTTAACGTTGTTAAATCAAACAAAAAAAATATACAATAGATATTTACGTATTTATTTTTGAATTTGGGTCACAGTATGGCTTATTGAAAAATATGTTCAGGCCTTTTATATCAAGTTGTTTTGTATTATGGATTAAAAATTTAATTTTGTGGAAGATTATCTTCTAATACAATTTAACTCTATGCAATGGGGGAAAAAACTAATTGGGATTGAGATCTTTATATAGGGGTGCCCTTTTAGAGGATTTGACATTTTTTACTCCGTCAAAGCATAGTATTGCCGACGAATTAAATATCCGCATGCCGGCATGTTTGACATTGAGATATCTACCAATAATATTATACTTATTAAAGTTTGAAAAAAGCCTAATATCAAATTTTTAGCTTCTTTTTAAAAATGTTTTTGTTTATTATTTTTATGAATTTTAGACAACCAATTTGTATGTATTACTCGCAAGCGATATTAAAGGATAAAAAATTTTTATATTTTTTTTTAACCCGCAAATGGTAGGGTGAGAAATTTGTAATGCGAATGCTATAGTGGGGTCCATACGGACCCCAATTTTAAACCTCTATAATTTCAAATTAAAGGTATGATCTATTTTTTATTAGAGAAATTCGTGCTCTTTTATTATAAACTCATATAAGTTTCCATTAATGAATGTAAATTTTATTTGACAAAAAGTAGAAAAAAATCTGAAAAATTGAAATTTTTTTTCCATATTACATTAAGTAAATTATGTCAATAAATACAATATATCAATATTGTTGATTAAATTGTGTTTAGTCGGGTAGAATATTTTATGTTCATGGAAAATAAATATTATGAAATAATTATTTTTGGCTATTATTTACCTTAAAAACTAGATATTTTTCAAAAAAAGTAATTCCTGTCATTTTTATACAATACAAACATTTTATATACTTAATATGTAAAACTATAATGAAAGAATACCTAGAAAACAAGTTTCAACTATTTTTTAGTTTAAGTTTACATTGAGGCAACAACATGGTTTTTAACATTGAAATTGAGAGTGTGGGGCCCATATGGTATCCAAAAGAATTTCTAATTAGACCTAAACCAAATTTTAATTTCATATTTTGTTAATTAGATATTTAAAAAAAAAGTCACAAAAATTTGGCCCATAATATATAATATTTTTTAAAGGTATTCAAAATCTAAGATGTGGTAAGGTTCGTATGGACCCCACAATGCTTATCGCGGGTTAATGAAATTCTGTAAACACTTTCTACTACAATTAAAGATAACCTTATCTTTTGGCTGATTTTTATAATTTGTTTAATTAAAATTAAAAAAATTATGAATCTTATTTTTTTGCAATTCGTTTCTGTATTTCGCTCATTAACCCGCGATTAGCACTGTGGAGTCCATATGTATCCCAGCATTTTAATTTTTTAACTTCACAAATATATTATGTTATAGGTCAAATCTTTGTGATTTTTTTTTCTTAAATATATAATAAACAAAACTAGTAATTGAAATTTGGTCTAAGTCTAATAATAAAATATGTTTAGAAATTAGAAATTTTATTGGAGTTCGTATGGACCCCACACTCTCAATTTCGTTGTTGATAACCATGATATTGCATCAATGTAAATTTAAACTAAAATGCAACTTTATTTTCTAGGTTTTACATATTTAGTATTAAATGTTTGGATTGTATAATAATGATCAAAATTATTTTTTAATTATAAAATATTTAGTTTTAACCCGCGAATGGTAGGGTCAGAAATTTGTAACGCGAATGCTAGGGGTCCATACGGATACCAATTTTAAATTTCAATACTTAAGCTATAGTCTTTATTTTTTTATTGAAGAGACGTGCTCTTTAATTACATAATTTTAAATATTCTAAATGAAAATTGCAAATTTCATTTTGACACAAAGTAGAAAAAAATCTAAACAATTGATATTTTTTTTTCCACATTACATTAAATAAATTATGTCAATAAATTAAATTTATCAAATTGATCAAATCGTGTTTTTAAGTCGTAGGCCATATTTAGAAAGTTTCATGAAAAAAAAATATTTTGAAATAAAAAATTATTTTTGGTTATTACTTACCATAAAAACTAGATATAAAATAGAAAAAAAATATTTCATATCATTAATATACAACACAAACATTTTATTTATTTAATATGTAAAATTCTTTAAAAAAAATAAACAGAAACAAGGTTGCAATTATTTAAGTTTAAAATTACATAGAGGCCATAATATGGTTAACATTGAGATCCAATAGAATTTCTAATTTTAAACAAATTTTGTTATTAGACTTAGACCAAATTTTAATTACTAGTATTGTTTATTATATATTTAGGAAAAAAGTCACAAAAATTTAGCCCATTATATAATATATTTTTTAAGAATGTGCTGGGGTCCATATAGCCCCCACCGTGCTAATCGCGGGTGGCTGCGGCCTAAAACTTCTTTCAAAATTGTAAAAAAAAATTTCTAAAATAAAAAAAATTTTAGCGGCTAATATCAAAAAATTGAGAGTTTAGGTTTTTTGGTCGTTTTAGGATATCCCTACCAAAATATTTAAAGGCGCGTTCAGACTCATTTCATTTTTTTTTAAATTTTAAAAATTTCAAATTTTGAATTTTTTTTATTTTTTTCAAAATTTTTTAAAAACTTTACTTTCAGAAAAACTATTTAAATGCTAATTACAAAAATTGGCGACTTTTTGTAAAAAAACGAATGGAGTCTGAACGCACCCTTAAAAAAAATTTTTTTTCCAAAAAATTATAAATATTTTTTAATTTTTTAAATTTTTTTTACACTAGCCGCCTCAATGTTATTCTAATGCGTGCGATTTTTTTTTGTCAAAACTTTTTTTCCCACTAGCCGCAGCCAAAGGTATATAATAGCAAAAATTAATTATTTCAAAATATTTTTTTCTGATGAATTCTTCTAAAAGTTCCACTAGACCTATTAATGCTACTTAATCAATAATATTAATGCATTTATTTGATTGACAAGATTTATCTTAGTAAATATAGAAAAATAAAAAATTCTCATCCTTAAGGTTTTTTTTAATTGCGTTAAATAGAATTTACGATTTACATTGATAATAACTTATATTAATTTGTAATTAAAGAACACGTATTTTTCTTTATTATAATAAAAAAATGAAGTTTGTAGCTATTAAACTCTTGAAGTTATAATGGAGGTTCATTGGACCCCACTTAGCATTCGAGTTACAAATTTTTTACCCTACCATTCACGGGTTAAACATAGTATAAATCAAAAAATAGTATTTGTATTTAAATTAAAGAAAATGTGTTTCTCTTTAAAATTTTAATTAAAATATATTTTAAGCAATAACACTTTCTGAGATATAGAATGCTAAAAATTAAGGGCTCGTCCCTGCAGGGCACATCCTGTAGTTTTTTAATACCTACCAAACCGCGGGTTAAGGTTGTGGCTGGTTTTAATTTTAAATTGAAAAATAAAATATTAAAAATAAATTTAACGGTGCTCTAAAATAATATCGCATTATAAAAATTATCAAAATACAATAATATCCTTAACAAATTTTTTTAGTTTACATAATTTAAATATAGGATGATAATTTATGATTTTAATGTGGTTTATAGTTAAAAATCCTAACTTAAGCACACAAAAAATATAAAACATCACAAGAATAGTAAAATGGCATCATTTTTAAAGAAAGAGTACGAGCAAAAATGAGAAATTTGCGTTTTAGGATATGCCTAAAAAAAATTTGTAACAAAATATTTTTATATTCTTTTAATAACTTTTAAGTTTTTTTTTACACAAGAAACCTATGTTAATTAAATAAATTCAATTTTTTTTTTCAAATTCTTTTTCGTTAGAAACAGCCTATGCGTTTTTAATATTCAATTATTAAAGAGTCAAGGCAAAAATCATAATGTCTATAAATAAAATAATTTATGTGCATTCTCTCATTATTTTTGGATAATATAAATAAAAATTGATATGCCCCAACTCTGAATTAGGCCACGTGCAAAGTAAGTTTTAGTTTGTAAAAATTTAATTTTGATTAACCCAAATTTTTAAAATTGCCAAGTTTAGGCTTGGGCGCGTTCAGACTTACAATTTTTATTTATATTTAAAAACTTAAAGTTTTTGAAAATTTTATATATTTTTTTTTAATTTTTTAATAACTTTTCTTTGAGAAACACTATTTAAATGCCAATAACAAAGATTATCGACTTTTCGATCAATGCCAGAAAATAAAAATATTAAATTTTTTATAAAAATAAAATGAGTTTGAAGCGCCTTTATGCATATAAAATACTTTTTCTAAAATAAAAAATACAAAAAAATTAACTTAATTATTAGAATTTTTAAAATTTTAAAATGGGTACTCAAAACTCTCTTATAAAAATAACTTCATTTTGTACAATTTCTGTTCGTACAATATCTGTGCTTTTTTAATTCAAGAACTATCACCCTATAAAATTATTTTAAAATCATATACTATCATCATATTTATGAAATATGTATGCTTGTTAATTTAGTTAAAATTGCTGTATTATAAATATTAATTTAATGCGTTTGCTTTTTATAGCAAAGACACTCCAATCTTAAAATAATACTTTTTACGTGGACTTATAAGAAAAATGAAAACTAAATAAGGCATAAAATGTCGTAATGCGCTTTTGACTTTATAATTCATTCACTTAAACTCTTTATAATGGATTGGCTGATTGGGTTTGTAAATAATTTATAATAAAATTAATGATATAATTGCCATATATTTTTGTTAAAAGTAATCAAAATCAATTAGATATATTATAAATTGTTAATTAATATATTCTCATGAAACTATATTTGTTAACAATACATTTTTTTTGCATTTTTACGATATTTTTTGTAGCAAGTCTAAAAAGAAAGAAAAAGAGTTTGGAGGAGAGCATGGACCTGGATATACGAATAATAAAATGACGTTATATTTAGAACCCAATAATTGCACAACAGCATTTTTATCTGTTTCTGAACTTAAGGAATTAATTTTATTGCCTTTAGGACTTAATTCAAGGGAATGGATAGCTCTACAAAGTATCCCTTTGATTATTATGCAATTAAATATAAAATTATTTGTCCTTATAGCGAATAGTAAAGCAAGATTTTTTTAAATAGATTATTAAATAATTCAATATTAGAACTCCAAGTTATCATGTTAATTTTTTAACCAAATAAATAATACTTAAAGAATTATATTTATTTTAAAATATATTTTAAAAAATATTTAACTTGTATTTTTTTTAAAGATATTATTGAGTCCGTGAGTCTCGAATTAAATATATAATCATTTGTCATGCTTTTAGCCAATAGTGAAGCAAGATTTTTAAAATAAATTATTAAATAATTCAATATTCAAGAGTCCTCCAAGCTATCACGTAAATTTTACCGAATAAAATTATACCTAAAATTTTATTTATTTTAAAGTATATTTAAAAAAATATTTAACTTGTATTTTTTTATTTAATATTTAATAAGTCATTGAGTCTTAAATCACAATTGATTTTTGGTAATGTTGTGAAAAAAATTTGGTGTGAATAGGGGAAAGGTTTTCTGGCGTCGGAAAAAGAGTTATAAGCCTTATCTGAGGACCTAGGTTTAAATTTGTGATCAGGGTTAAAAGCAATTAAAATTAAATGATATATTGGTTGATGGCATTTCCAGTCAGTTTAAATGTTGTGGAAGCTTTGAAATACATTGAAACTAAATCTAAATTTATTGGTTTAATGCTCAAAAATAAAACTGAAGTTTGTTTGCATGAGGGAACAGATCAACCTTATTATTATTTACTCAATTTGCCTGATTTTCTTTACATGGCTTCTCCTTTAATAACCCCAAAGCTTTTAATTTAAGTTTAACAAAAATTCTTAGATCTTAACTCTTTTGAAATATATTAACCTCATTTTAAATCATTGAGCCCTTTTAAATTTTTTTATATGATCCTAAAGTATTACACTTAATTAAATCCAGTTTTTGAGCCAATTATTATTAGATTTGGTATTTCTTTATTTCAGATAAAAATTTGAAGTTATAGTCGATTTTAATGCACCGATACATGTAAAATTAGACAATTAAATGGGTGGGGTCTGTGGATACCCCAATTACATTAGCAAGAAATACATTAATATTACAGGCTTATTTTTTTTTATTACATTTAATGTCTTAAAAATTAAATGTAAAATATTTTAAACAAAATTGAAAATTTTTAATTAAATTTTTATAATATCTCCAAAATGGCCTTTATATTAACTTTAAATGTAATAAAATATTTTTATTTATTTCATAAACAATTATTTCGTATAATAAAAAATTGCTTTAAATGAGAAAAATTCTAATCAAATTATCAGATTAACTTTTTGATTATTAAAAACAATGTTAATGATGTTTTGAGCTGTTTACATATCCCACGATATAAAGTCAACTAAATATTTAAAAAGTCAAGGTCTTGAAAGCCCTTCCGGCCCCGGCTTTTTAACAAAACGGGCTGGTTGGGCCGAACCTGAATTAAAAATAATTTTTTTTTAAATTAAAGTTAACAGAAACAAAAAAAGATAAATTTAAATTACATAAAGGGTATTGCTTTACACTCTGTATTTCGTTGATATAAACATTTATATCTTGCATTGTAAAATTTCCTAGCCGTATTTGTAAATGCCGAGCCTAAAATGAAAAACCAAATTTTGGGTCGAAACGGACCCGGTTTGAACATTAATATATGCCTATTATCACCGTTTATTATAAAAATTTTTTTCATTCTTTTCCTAAGAAGCCTCTATGTCGCATCCAGTCACTTTTGCTAAACTTTTGCAATTTTTTCTATTTCATTAGAGGTGTAGGGTCCGTGCCCCAACTACAAAAGAAGGCTACATTATTTTACTGCATTCTCATAAACCTATTTAAATCCATAAATTGTAGACTTGTAGTATATAACATATTCATAATTTTTATTGCCTTAATTTTGTATCGGGTCGAAAAAAATTTCGGGCCTGCCCAATATTAAATTTTTCCCGGCGTAGCCGTGAAATTAAACACGATACGAGTCTGTTGGTGATTAATTAAAATAAATTTAAATATTTATAATTTTTAATATTGGTTTTCTAAATAATAGGTTATTATGTATTTGAAAACATCAATTTGCTATATGAAATAATCTCATCCGCTTATTGCACACCCGCGTCTTGTCCGACTATGGTGGGAACAGGAAATATGTAAATATTATTTTTTTTTTCAGAAATTAAGAAGAGTCCGCTTAATTGTCAATTTGTGTTTTTAACCCCCGTCTGGCTTATGTCGGCCCATCGGGACCGGATCGCATCTTTTAATGACGGACCGTGGACCTAAGTTTTGGATTGGACCGGGCCGGACCTTCAAATTACTTTTACTTAAACTGTTTCTATTTTTTATATCACATTTTTGTAGGATGCTTTTAGCAATCATAACCTAGCATCTTTTAACATTCAATATTAATTTTAATTCTATTATATACAATAAATATATGGAATTGGATAGATAGCGTTGAATGGTTAATGTATTAAAGAGAACATGAAATAAAAACAGGCTGTTTTCTTTACTAAAATCTCAAGTTTTAACCTTGTAAAAAATAGTTTGCGATAAAATTAATTTACAAATTTCATTATAAACTCTGATTATTATGCCGTTATCGTTTTGTCATTGATCAAAGAATTAATTAAGGTTTAAAATTTTTAATAATTTAAGCTTAAAACTTTGCAAAGACAAATTTTCCGTTTTAATCGGTTCGGCCCGGCCCGTCCAAACATATTTTTCAATTTAAGTCCGGGCCGACCTAATTTGGGTTTTTTTTAAGCCAGATCAACCAGGCAAGGATATACAAATAAGGCCCGGAAATTTTATAATCATAAAGAATTTGCTCTAAAATTATCAAATACAGAGTATTTAAGGAATACCCTTATTCGTGTGATATTTATTTTTACAATTTTAATTCTTGTTAATAATATTTAAAAAAAAGGGCAAAAGAATTAATAGATCGGCCCGGCTGGGTCCGTAGTTTATTTTACTACCTCAGGCTCGGCCCTTTATAAAATTCGGCCCATGGGTTGTTTTTTGGGCTGGTGGGTCGGCACGGGGCCGATAGGTCGGGCCCCGACTTTGATCTCTACTATCGAAAGTATTAGTTGGGGCTGAGTGCAACAAAAATTTTGTTTTTGAAAACAAACAGAAGTGGCAAAAACAAATAGAAAAAATATTGATATAATAAATTATAGAAATTAAATAAAATTGATTCAAATTAATATATTTGTTTAATGTATTGTTTTTTTTAAATTTAAGCGTAATTTAATCAACATGGCGACTTGATTAAAAAGAAATGAGCACAGAATATGTAAAATTTGTATGTTTCCCTAAAATCATAAAAAACTTAGATATATACAAATCAAAGTCGTGTTTTTTTAAGACGTTGATGAAAATTAAAATAAATTATCCTCTATATAATATATATGTGCCAAATATATATTAAAAAGGTAGGAGTCGAAAGAAATTTTTAAGAGAACAATATTGAAAAATGAGGTAGTAATTGTGAAGGAACAAAATTTAAATTACATCCATAACCATTTATACCACAAATATTTACTAGCTTTTTTTGATTACTAGTTGAAAGTGGCTATGAAAACAATTGTAAATGCCTAGCTTATGTAAAAAGCTCCTACATTATTTAGGTTTACCCCAACCTAAATAGGACACAATTTTATCGTAAAATAAAATATTTTTTTAAAATTGATTTAGTTGTTTCATATATAAAATATTTCTTTCAAATTTTTTTTTTGTTTTTAAAACATTTTTATCAAAAAATTTTTTAATGCTTATAGCTGGCATACAAAGTATTAGAAAAAAAGATATATGGATTTAAAAATCTCTAAATTCGCAGGTCTGGATTTAAAGATATCAGATATCTTAAAAATTTTTTGCTGTTTAATTAAAATTAATGTTGTAATCAATGCCCTTTACTATAAAACGGGCCTACAAAAATTTATGAAAGTGTGAGTTTTTGAAACTGGTCAGCATATCTACAAAATAATTTCATCTCTAATTTTTTCCATTATGCCTCGGAACTTGGCTCTTATTCAATAAGTTAAAAAAGTTGAGTAACTAATTGTGTGACCTTAAGACTCTTGTTTTCCATATTACAAAAATAAAGAAATATTGAATCTTTATGTAAATTAAGTTTTAGCATCCACATTAGTTTCATTTAGATAGTTTGCGTCTTAACCTCTAAATGACACGATTTTTCCCTTTTTATAAAATATTATTTTAAGTTTAAAATCAACACTTTATTAACGTTATATATAATATAATTTTTCATTTTGTTTTTGAATCACAATTAATTTTTTTTACCAATTTATAATGATAGTAGGCTTACTAAGTTACCAGAAAAAAACGGTACACGTTTTTAAAAATCCGAATGTTAGTACCATTAATCTGATAAGTTTATACTAATTTTAATTTAAATGTCTAATATGTGACCCCTCTAAATAAGCATTTTTCCAAACTATTTCTAGATTCGAATTCATCTATTTTAAAGATTTAGGTATAAAATTCATCATGACCATCGACTATTCTGAAGTAACATATCAAAAAGTGAAATTAACTGGCGAAATTTTAATATCTGAATCTCAACCTGAATGTTAGGGTGAGAAATTTGTAAAGCGAGTGCTAAAGTGGGGTCCATATAAACCATATTTTTAAACCTCAATAAATTCAAGAGTTTTAAAGCTATGGACTTTATTTTTTTATTATTTTAAAGAATAATACGTGCTTTTTAATTATAAAGAAATATGAGTTATTGTAAATTTATATTGTAAATTTTTTTTGACATAAAGTAGAAAAACATCTGAAAAATGGGAATTTTTTATTTTTCTATATTACATTAAATGAATCTTGTTAATAAACTAAATGTATCAATTTTATTGATCAAATCGTGTTTTTAGGTCTAGTAGAACATTTTTAGAAAGTTTCACAAAAAAAAAGTATTTTGAAATAAAAAATTATTTTTGGCCATTATTTATCCTTAAAACTAGATATTTTGAAGAGAAAAAAATAATTCACAATACAAATTATATACTTAATGTTAAAAATTATATTAATAAAAAAAATAGAAGATAGGGTTGCAATTATTTAAGTCTAAATTTACATTGAGGCAATATTATTGTTTTTAACATTGAAATTTACCATGTGGTTCGTACGGACTTGAATAAAATTTCTAATTTCTAAATTATTTTTGTTAATAGACATAGACCAAATTTTAATTACTAATATTGTTAAATTTATATTTAAGAAAAGTCACAAAATTTTGGCCAATATTATATAATATTTTTAAAGATAATGGTCCATATAAACCCCACAGTGTTAATCGCGGGTTAAAGTCATCACACCTAGCGATATATTAGACGACTCAAATTGCCACTCATATTCATTGTTTAATTTCCAAATATCTCGTTCCTACCTTTGCTTAACTGCCAAATTCAGTACGTCCAATACATTCAATTAGTTAATGAGTTAAAATAAAATCCACGTTCCGCAATAAAAAACAAGTCAAAAACTTAAAAATAAATTATTTTTAAGAAACGCCTAAAAAATTTGGTATGAAAGGCAAATTGTAAGAAATTTATTAGAAACGCAGTTGCGGAGATAAAAAATTTGAGTATAGTTATTGACTTCTTGCTATTTTTACCCAGGCACGCTCCCTCCCTCCCCCCCCCCCCAAAGTTTTTGATTGCCCCCCCCCCCCCCCCAATTAAATCCGCCCCCCCCCCCAAAAACATATTTTTTTCCCCCCCCCCAAAAATTTCCCCCCCCCCCCAAAATACATGGAAATTTTATTTTTGCCCCCCCCCCCTCCCAAATACGTATAAATTTTATTTTTGCGCTTCCACCCCCATAAAATTAAATTTGCTCCCCCAAAAATATCTGAAAATTTATTTTATATTTATTTACTTTTTTTAAAAAGTGTTTTCATTCATATCAACACTTCTCATCCGCTAAAGAGATCTAACTAACACGGAAATTATATCTGTTGTTATTAGATATACAGGAAAATATGATGTTACAGAAAGCTGTATATTTGTAAAAGCAAATCATAAATCTGATGCTAAAAAAATTTCCTCACTTGTCAACAATCTTTTGTTAGAATATAATCCAGAACCAAATATCCTGATCGCACAATACTACAATGGGGCGAACGTAATGTCCGGGGGAAAAGGTGGTGTACAAGTATTTCTCAAAATGGCTGGACACCATGTCTCGTATTCACTGCTTTAACCACCGATTGCATCTTGTTGTAAAAGATGTCTTAAAACTTTAAGTTAAGGGAAAGATTTTTTGATATTTTATCTTCTCTTCATAAATTTTTTCAACAATCAAAGAAGTTAGTGAATGCGGGACCATATCCCGGCTGTTGCCCCATCGGTGGCTTGGTCACTACGACGCCATTGTGTTTTTTTAAAATTACGTAAAAATACTAACTCTTTTAAAAATTAAAAATAAAAAAGTTTTTTATATTCAGGTCACAGGGCCGAAGCGTCGGGGTGTTTTGACCATATTTATAATCATCAATTTATTTTTTTGTATTTATCATTTGAAGAATTATATTATTTATTAAAAATAATTAATGATCAATTTCAATGCAAAACGATTTTTCTAAAACTTTTGATTTAATACACCATTGTTTGTCAGAAATTAAACAATTAAGAAATACAAATAGATTTACAGATTTATTTGAAAACTGTTTTGATACATATTATACTTTTTAAATGACAATAATTTATTTATAGATAAAAGAAAAACTAAATCTAAAGATTTTTCTAATTTTTATTTATTTTCTCCACATAAGTTTGAGAATAATTTAAATATTAATGATAAATTAAATAGTATTTATTTTAATATTATTGATTCTTTTAATAATAGATTTTTTACCGATAATATTTATTTTGAATCTTTAGAATCCTTTTATAAATTTAATTATCCTTTTTTTAGATATAAATAAATTAGAGCCTTTTTTAAAAATAAGTAATATTGATAAAAATTTATTATCTAAACAAATTGACCCAGCAAAAATTTATTTAATAAAAAAACTTAATAATTACAAAAAATGTGTTACTAATGATTTTGTTAAATTTTTATATGATTACAAAGATGCGTTTCCTAATTTAAACATTTTTTATAAATTATTTGGCTCTTCAACGTCGAGTTGTGAGGTCACATTTGTAATAATAAAAAGTTTGAACATGGATTCAATTGGGGTACATGTATATTATTTCGTGACCGAAGGTCACGGCTCGGAAAAAAAATTTTTTTTGCCCCCCCCCCCCCCCCCCCCCACGAATACATAAAAATATTAAATGCTCTTATAAAAATGAAAAATAAAAAAGTTTTTATATCTTCAGGTCACAGGGCCGAAACGTCGGGGTTTTTTGACCATATTTATATTCATCGATTTATTGTTTTGTATTTATCATTTGAAAAATTATTTTATTGTTTAAAAATAATTAATGATCAATTTCAATGCAAAACGATTAATGTTTCTGAAACATTTGATTTAATAACGATTGTTTGTTAGATATTAAACAATTAAGAAATACAATTACATTTACAGATTTATTTAAAAACTTTTTGATATATATATATAATACTTTTTTAAATGACATTAATTTATTAATAGATAAAAGAAAAACCAACCCTAAAGATTTTTCAGATTTTGTTTATTTTCTACTCATAATGAGAACAATTTAAATATTAATGTTAAATTAAAAAGTATTTATGTAATAATATTATTTTATTTATTGATTCTTTAAATAATCGATTTTTTATCGATAATATTTATTTAGAATCTTTAGATTCCCTTTGTAACTTTGATTATTCTTTTTTTAGATATAAATAAATTAGAGCCTCTTATAAAAACACAGGTCAACAATTTTTTCAGAGTTATGAGTTAACTACAGAGATCAAACCTGCCAACTTAGGGAATATTAAATCCGTTTACCGTTTTTCCTAATCAAACTTAATTAGTCAGGTATAAACATTAAAAATTTTAGAAAAAAAAGGTCAAAAAAACAAAAAAGATTCAAAAATAAATTAAAATTTTATTTTGCATATTCACAATAGTTAAACTGTTAAATTTAAACTTCAAATAATATTTTTTAAAACCGATAATATATTGTGTCATCTTTAAGTTTGGACGCGAAATATTTTGTATTATCTAAATGCCGATGTAAGAGCTTCATATATTAATTAAATTTATTTTTCATTATTTGTGATTATAAATATATGTTACAAGGGATTTTTATATGCAAAAAAGAGTTTTAAATTTTTTCTTTTTAGGGTATATTCAGATCTGTCAATTTGGTCAAAAAAAGCCATTTTGTTATAGACGGATCTAAGGAGCCAAAGACGGAAGAAACTAAGAAAAACGAAAAATATATATGAGATTAGGCCATCATGGGGATGCATTCTTTTATGTTTTTATAAAATTTACTTATGACCTTGATATTTGTTGATCTGTGAAATAAGTTATATTGCTAAAAATTCATTATCTAAAGAAATTGACGTAGCAAAACAATTTTTAATAAAAAAACTTAATAATTAATAATGTACTAATGATTATGTTAAATTTTTATATGATCACAAAGATGCGTTTCCTAATTTATTTAACATTTTTTTTATAGTTTGTTATTTGGCTCTTCAACGTCGGGTTGTGAGGCCACAATTTTAATAATAAAAAGTTTGAACATGGATTCAATTGGTGTACATGTATATTTTTTGCCGTGACCGAAAAAAAAAATTTCTGCCCCCCCCTCCACGAGTTTTTTTTACCCCCCTAAATTGGAAAAGCTAGAAGGCCTGTTTTTACCAACATCTCATAAAACGCACCCATGGAAAATTATAATTCACGAAAGACTAAGAACGCCATTAGATTTACTACAAAAGTCTAACCCATTCAAATTATTATATATTTAAGGCCCATTTTTATAATTGCATATGTAAAATTTTAATAACAGTTAGATATTATGCAATTATGTTATGTTAAAACATTGATTTTATATCTTTAACTTTAACCTAGAATTTACCCTTGGATTGATGAAAAAGGTAAGAAAACAAAACTTTGCGCTCCACTATTCATAGACCATGTTATGTCAAATATCCAAAAAACTATTCTAGATGAATCCTTTTTCCCAACTAAACATGGTATGAAATATGATTATAAACACAGGTCCACAATTATTTCTACTTGATTTTATTATATTATTAAAACCCGCCAAAACTGCTTTTATCGAGAGTCTAATGAATTTAAAGGGTTGACAGAAATCTTAGGCCGGGTCTGATCGGTGTATTTTCGCGAAAAGTAAGCTTTAGCATGAAATACTTTTTTTTTTACAATTTTATATAAAAGTCTATAATTTTGATATGTGTAAAATGTTATACAAAACAATTTAAATTTCCCTGCGTTTTGGCTGACATTTTAAAATACAAATCAAATATCCACAATTTTAATATAAAAAATAAGAATTTCATTTGCGCACTTGTGAGAGTCCTAACCTGCGCGTTATTGAGAGTCTTAGGGGTAATCAAAACTTAATTGCGCGCTTATGTTTCTGTCGTTTTGAAACACCTGGGTATATTTTTAAAACTGTGCCTAAAATATATAAAACTTTTATTGCAGCCTTTTGAGACCAGTCGGCGTGATAAAGATGTTTTTAAAACTTTTTTCGCGGTTTTGATATTCTTCGGGGCACTGTTAAACATGAAGAAAAAAAACGCGCACTTATTTGTATAGTTTGCGCGCTTCTAAGAAAATGCGCACTTTTGAGACAACACATGCGCGCCTATGAGACTGCGCGCTGAGCACTCACCGAATAATTTAACTCCTGCGTATACTTTACGATGTTAACCTACTTTTTTTTAACCGCAAAAAATATATCGAGTTGTAAATATATAGAAAAAAATTACAGCTCGAAATCACAAGTTTCTTTTATTCGTAAAGTTGAATTTGACTACATGAGGGATTATTTGATCCAAAGTCCCAATAAAACTATATAATTGAACTTCAATTTAGAAGGCGTGGGTAACAAAACAGACCAGCCCGACATATTTTGCATAAACCTGCCCAGCTCCTGTAAGTCGGCCCTTCCCGACCTCATATTTTCGTTTATTATTTTCGGCCTGGCCTGCCATATTGCAAGCTTTAGATTTTTCGTTATTTATTACTTAAATGCAAGCGAGGTAATGCACTTTATCGTGTGATAGTTAATATGTAACTAACGAAAGTTAAATTAAAAAAATCGGCCCGAGATATTTTGAAAAAATTGGCTCGGTCCGGCACGGCCCTATATTGAGGCCTGGCCTGATCTAACTTAATCGGCACTGGGCTAGGCGGCTTTTTAGCCCTTACTTTGATCTCTATAATCCCTTAAAAATTAATTAAATGTTATATTTAGCTATGTAAAATGTTTCTAAATAGTAAAACTTAGACAAGAATAATACTGTGCTAAATGGGTTACTCGTAAGTCCTCGGTTTTTTTCTTCAATTATTTTGCCAAAACCTTGTTACCAGTGTTTAATTATTTGTAAGAGTTGGAGTTCAAAATATTTTTCAAAATTAGCCATATTTTGAACTCAACTCTTTACCATTTTTTACCCCCCCCCCCCCCTTTTTTTAAAATTTTAAATGAAAAAAAGAAATTTTCTTTCTCTTGCAACTCACCTCAAAAAAAATTCCTAATTGTAAAAATGAATAATTCTCAAAAAAAATGCATTTTGTTTCTTTTCTCCTCATATGAGCTCAAATGGCTTCTCCGAACAAGCTGAATTATTAGTTTGAACTTTAAGATTGTCACAGGGAACTGCTGCTAACTTTGGGTATAATTGCTTTTGTGTGTGAATTAATTAAAAACGGCATTTAGTACCCAAGAAAACCAAATTAAGGAAATATTATTAAAAAGTTAATAAATTTGAGCTTGGCTCTTTAAAAAACTTATGAAAATTTTAATTATTATAATAAATGTAATAATAACTAACATGAGTTTGGCCTTATAAAAAACTAAGTTTTCCAAAAATTGCCCAGAGTACCTCACTCCGACTCATTTGGAAAAATTCCATATTAGAAAAGAGGTTCATCAATACTATCAAAACTCCGTTTTACCATTTTTTTGTAAATGAAAATTTTTCATTTGAATATTTTTCACCCCCGTGAAAAAGTGAATTCCCTCATATTCACTTTTTTCTTTCCTCACCATTCACTAGAATTGAGAAATTCACTGCGGCTGAATTCTTTTTTATTAAACACTGCTTGTTACTCCTTTTTCGGAGCTTTATTTTCTTATAAGTTTATCTTTATTTTCTTTTTTGTGGAAAAAGAGTCCATTTTCTGAATTTTCGGATAAACCATATATAATTTTTAATGTTTCTACCTAATCTAGCTATAGAAACCATAATTAAAGTTGAATAAATAATTTAACTATAAATTATAGCTTTTTTCGGGTTAACTATAGTAACCAATATGCTCGATAAAAATTGTTGATTTAACTACAACTTTTGTTAATTTAATTTGCCTATTCTTGAGTTTTAGCATAAAAATTTACAATTTTGCACCTTTAAGTAGACCTTCATTGACATCTTAGTAAAGCTGTCGATAATTTTTGCCCATCTCCGGTAATATCCACATTTATTTCTTTTATTAGCGGTTTTTAACAAACTACAATTGTTTTACTTAAATGTTTTTCTTATATTTTGAAAATGACTTAGCTTTAAGTTATTTCTTAAATCTACTTCATATATTTTGTAATACATGACTTAGTCTTATAATTAAATATTTTATAAGTGAAACTAGTGTCGAATTTTATTCTATGTAATATTACACAGGTCGACGAAAATTATTAAATAAAAAAAATAAAAATGACACTAGGGGAAAATGTGCCCGTGATTATTTCGTATATAATTTCTGTTTTCAAAGTTTTTTCGGTTATAAAAAATGGCTAAATTACCATATTGACAGATTTTGCAACTTCGAAATCACCTAAAAGGAAAAGTAAAAAAAAATTCTTTGCATATTAAAATCACTTGTAATTTAAATTTTTTATCTTAAATATCGAGAAATAGCCAATTTTTTAACCATTAAAATTTTTTTCATCCAATTACACAGGTCAACAAATATTTATGTCAGAAACGTGATTATTATGATAAAAGTTTGCATCCCCATGATGGCCTATCTCATATATGCTTTTCGTTTTTCTTAGTTTCTTCCGTCTTTGGCTCCTTAAATCCGTCTATAACGAAAAATGGCCTTTTTTGACTAAATTGACAGATCTAAATATACCTTAAAAATGGACAAATTTAAAAATCTTTTTTGCATAATAAAATCCCTTGTAACGTATATTTTTAATCACAAATAATGGAAATTTTTTATTAATATATTAAGCTCTTACATCGGCATTCTGATAATAATACAAAATATTTTGCGTCCAAACTTAAATACGACACGATATATTATCGGTTTTTAATGAAAATATTATTTGATGTTTAAATTTAACAATTTAACTATTGTAAATATGCAAAAATAAAATTTTAATCTTTTTTGTTTTTGAATCTTTTTTGGTTTTGTAACCTTATTTTCTAAAATTTTCAATGTTTATAACTGACTAACTAAGTTTGATTAGGAAAAATGGTAAACGGATTTGATATTCCCTAAGATGGCAAGTTTGATCTCTGTAGTTAACTCGTAACTCTCAAAAAATTGTTGACCTGTGTTATCTATCAATGTTCTACCAGACCAGACCTAAAAACCCAATTTATGCATTTATATATATTTTGTTTATTAAAAAGATATATTCATAGTAGTATAGAAAAATTTAAAATTCCTATTTGCAGATTAATTTCTGCTTTCTTATTCCTCGAGAGAACAATAAAACGAAATTGGCTTGATAAAGGATAAAAATTAAAACTATTTTACCCGACTGTGGCTTAAATAAATTTATCACTTTGTATTCCAACACTAAAAATTTTATTTATAAATTTACTTAACATTGAAATTAATAAAATACAATTTTTTTAAATTTTGCCGAAAAATAATATTTGTAGAGGCTTGAATGATATATCGTTAAATTTGTCGTCGCAGCCTACATGTTTCGGTAATGCACAATATCACAATCCTTGAAAGATGACTGTTACAGGCGATTTTAGGGAAATTTCTCAAAAAAGTTTTGCTGGGCATTTGGTTTTTGCATTGAAGGATATATCTAGGCTGACGTATTCATATAAGGTGGTATTCCCAATACAGCGCTTATTACATTTGGGATAAACACGATTCGACCAGTAAAATTACGGTGTTTTAAAAAAAAATATTATTTATCGACACGTGCGTGTCATATACCGGGTGCCCAAAAACACTGTTTTTTACATGTGCAAAACTGATTAGTATCGGCATAGATAGCAACCAGGGTCCTTTCAAGTTAGAAAATTTTTATTTAAGGCCAAGCTTTAGATTTTGGGCACAGTTCTACACGCGTGATGTAAGTTACCATATCAAATAACGCACTTAAGAAACATATTCCATAAATGTGAAACAGGGATTAATTTTACATAAATATAATTTTCTGGTCAAATTTATTAACAGGTCGCTTTTATGGCAAAATAATTACAAAATTATTTTTTTCTGCTAAAATGGCGTTTTCTAGAATGGACAGTTGAACGTTAGTAATTTTTTCCGATTAACCTTTACATAAAAAAACGACACTACTGTAATTGTATCTTTTCTTTCTTCACTGTGCACAGAAGTGGAAAGAAGGTTTTGACATTAAAAACATAAAATATTATATTGCATGCCTTAATCTTTTCTAGTATAATTTATCAATTAAAATTTGGGTTATGTCAATACTATTCTGGCTTCCATAGCCTATTTGCGCCCCTAAGCAAACTCTTTTAAACCCAAAACAAATATTAAATTTGAATTTTTTCTAGTGTTAAATATTTTCATTTATATTTTGATTGAAAAGGCTTTTATATAATTAATGACATTAAAACTTCATGTCCACGTGTTTTGGTTGGGCAATAGATTTTGCAATCACGTGATTGTCACGGGTTTAAAAGGTTTAAAATATAAACTAGGCGTCTTTAAAAACAACGATTTTTTGAAACAATAATTTCAATATACGAGTAGTCTTTTTAAATAATTTCTATAAAAGGGCTTTTAACATGGTAGAATTTTAGTTATGCAAATTTGTCCTCATCCTTGTTATTGAATTTATTATGGGAATATATGTGCCTGGCAACATTTTCGATGTTTTTATGTAGTATGAAAATACTACATTCTCATAAATACAATGATAGGAAATTCATAATTAAGAAGGCATCCAAGATTTTGACGAAAAAATTGAGGAACGCTTTTTTGTTTTTCCTATTGTTTTAATTTTTTCATTACTTTCTTTCTTATTTTTTTAATTATTATTCCATTCATAAACATTTACCATTTCCATAGTTTTGACGATGACTGTTTTTTTAAATAACCAGGATTCATAAGTTTTTTTTATTAAATTAAAAATAAAAATTTAAATTAATAAAATAAAAATTTTAAAATAATTAATTACATGTTTGAAACGTGTTTTGCCTGCCAAATAGCGGTCTATTAGCTTTCTTCTTATATGCAATTTTTTTTAATTTTTTAGGAAATCAATTTCCTTCAAACTTTGAGTTACAAGCGCGTAAAATATTGAGATGGTTATTTCAAGTAATTAGCCACCTCTACCATTCTCATTATGGTCATACGATTGCCCTTTGCGGACTTAATTCGCACCTCAATACTCTATTAGTACATCTTCTTGCCTTGGCTACGCAGGTTGATAGGTCAGCAGTATTAACATATTACGTTTGCTATATTTACAGGTCTATATAAAATTATAAAAGTTTGTAGAAGTTTTGAATGCAGTGAAATAATATAAATGTGGCCTTATCTCTTATGTTTTTTTAGTTTTTCCAATAGATCGGGACATGGTCCTATACGTCGGAGAAAGTCGAAAAATAGCAAAGTTTGACAAAAGTGACTGATTTCGCGACCTCCCGAGACTCCTTTAGCCGTGTTTCGCAATTAGTTTAGTTATTTTGCAAAATTAAATACAATGATGTCTTCTCTTAAATCGTATCCACACGTTTTATCAGGCGTCGAAACTTAATGCAAAGCCTTTAGGTTACCATGAATCGCTTTTTATACTTCAGAAAAACTGAAAACAAAACGAGACATGGCTTTAATTAAATAAAAAGATTTCTTTTTTATATTAAAATTAATTGTAAATTCAATTTTTTGTCTGCAAAAAAAATAAATATTGATTTTTTTAAGTTTTAAAGCTCCAACATCCTCGTTTTATATCTACAATTGTTTTGCACCCCATTTAAGTAAAACGAAGTATCATAAATTTGATGTTTGGCATTTTAGCTGTTTTATTAAATATAACCTTTATTCAATGTTTTATATTTTTTTAAATCTCTTTGTTTTTCTAAATATACAGCACTACGAGAGCTTTGAGTTAACTTTGGAGACTAGACCTGCCATCTTAGGAATTTTAAAATTCGTTTACCACCTTTTCTAATCAAATTTTGTAAGCCAGCTATAAATATTTAAATTTTTTGAACAAAATAGATTCAAAAACAGAAATTAAAAAAAAAATTTATATATGGTCAATTCCACCAATCGACCAACTATTTACCTTCAAGTCTTATTGGCTGAAAATTGGTACACTCCTATGGTTCTTGGATGCTGATAAAAACCTAATTTTTTTTGACCGGAAATTACTGACCGAGATATGAGCAAAAACATTTTTCATTTTTTTGCAAAAAAAATTTGAGGCAATTTTGCGCGCATGTATCATAAAAAGTATTGTAGCTGAGTCATAATTTTTAAAGATCGTAATGTGGGCTACCTTAGACGCAAATTATTAAAAAAATTTTTTTTAAAATTACTAAAAAATTAAAATTAAATTTAATACAAATAACCCAAAAACGTATGATTAAATTTTTAGGAAAATATGTAAAATATAGGCCTTAATAATGTTATTAATATAAATTCAAAAGTTTGGGACTGGCATGACTTTTGAAAAAATTTAAAAAAATCAATTTTTTGTCCCAATTTTTGGGACATATTTATGCCCTTTGCACTATATTAGAATATGCTAATGTCAAATTTGATAGTATTTAAATAGCAGGACATAGGGAATTATGTTAGACCATAACAGTTTAATTTATTTAAATTATTCTTAAATTTACAATAAAAAAGTAAACATCAAAACCGGAAAGTGTGATTTTCGTTTGTGAAAATCGACTTTCTGGTTAACCAGCCAACCTTTTTTTGATATTTAACATGCATTTTATAGATAAAATATTGCTTAATACCATTAGTAGCCTTAGCTTTTTTTAATTGGATTTTGACGCTTCTGGAACAAAAAAACCAAAATTTGCCAAAAAACAGCGAATAAGGTGTCAAAAGCTAACGCAGATCTTGTTCGTTTGTATAAGCTTATTTTTTTATTATATTTGCATATTTAATTAATAATATATAGAATCTATAAAATCAATCATAATTTGCCTGTTAAGTGTTAAATATAGTATATACGTTATGTATAGGAAATCTCAAATGAACGTGATAGAAAAATAAAAAAGAAGAGTATAATATCATTTCATTATTTTAATCAAATTTGTAAATTGTTATATTATTAAAAAAATTCTTGTGTAAAAATTCGTTAGTAACACATTTAGTTATAAAAAACTCTGGGTCAATGCCCAAATCCATATGCCTATTGAATCAAATATTTGTGATATTTCCTCTTTCTTTAATTGGTTTAAGGCGTCTTTATTATGAAACAGTATGATGTAAATGGAACCAAAATTGTTGGTTTTAAACTCTATTAAGGTCAGTTAGATATATATTGTAAGCCTTGTTCCAAACCATATCAATAGCATATTTAGCATTTGTGGAAATTAGCAAAAAATACTGAATGTCTATATATTATTTATTATTAATTGGGTCTAATATATAGTTTCTAAATTTAGTTTTGAAGCTAATTCTGCCTGTTATAATCTTTTAAAGTTGTTAAAACCTAAAACTGACTTATTTTATGTATTTATACAAAAAACTATATCACTGTGTATCATTAAATATTTGACTTTTTACGTTTATTTCAAGTTTATTGATAAGCATTGGACATTTGTCGATCCTCAATATTTTAAATAGGCCAAAAATATCCTAATTTACCTTATTGTCAGATATAACGTTTTTGTGGCTGTTTTTATTTAAAATAATGAATAAAAGCAAGAGAATGAACTTTTACAAATTTTTTAACCTTAATATTTTAATTCTCCTAAAATTTTCTTTTATACAATAAATTTAACAAGTTATTTAAATTTTGACAAGAATATTAATTATGTATAATTTGTAATATTGTTCGTTAACCCAAACAGGGCTAGTAAAAGTTATGTAAGCATACCATTTTTAAGTTTGTATTTTTTACTTAAAATTGAAAAATTTGGCAAATTTTTGTTATTTTATAAAAAGCCGTGGGTACGTTAAAAATGTTGGGAAAAATTTATGTTATAAAGCGATATTTTATGTAAAAAATGCATTTTAAATGATAAAATTGGATTGGCAATTTGCCAGAAAGTTAGCTTTGAATGTAGGAGTAAAATACTAAAGAATACCAATTTTTTTGCTCTCAAGTTCACTTTTTTTCTAAAATAATAATATTAATCAAAGTAAAACTGTTATAGCCTAACCCAATTGCCCCTAGTAGTGCATGGAGTATATTTGTGTTTCAATACTGAAAAAAAAATTTTAATTTTTTGATTTTTTTAAAAAGTCCTGCCGGTCCCAGCTTCTTGAGTCCATACATTAATTTATATATATTTTAGCAAATTTTCAAGAATAAACGTTTTTTAGTTAAATAACTAAATATTATTTAAAAAATTGTGAAATTTCAAAATAATTTTTTTTAAATAATAAACGCATGCAAGATAGCCCTTATTGTCGTCTACAAAATAAAAAAAAATTAAATCCCTAGCTATAATACTTTTTGACTTATGACCTCCCAGAGGTGCATTAAAACGTTTTTTTCTTCTTTTGCCCCTACCTGTGTCAAAACCCTTTAAAATTTTTTAAATTATGAGATACCCTTTGATACTACCTCCATGCAAAATTTATCCATTAAGCGGGTACCTATAAAACAGTGCATCAACATTTTTCTACCGAATATTTTGCACCCCAACTTTATCTGCTAAAATAAAAATAATGTTTTAAGCTGGAATTTTGATATATATAAATAGTTTCTTTCATTAATTTGTTTTTAATTCCTTTTTGTTTTTAATTAAATTTATAAAAAAATTCAATGTTTATATGGCTTACAAAGTTTGAAACGGTAAACGCATATAAAAATCCTAAAGATAGCAGATCAGGTCTCTAAAGATAGCTCATATATAAAAAAAATGTCAAGCTATGTTATAAATCATAATTCAATAAAAAAATTACCCCACACTATTTCTTAAATCCGACCAATTGTCCAATGCCTTAGAGATTGTCTACCTTATAAAATAAGCTATTGCCCTAAATTGTTCATTGCCTTACAACTTAAATAGCTCAATGTTTACACCAGCAATTAAACATGAAGTCTATAAAAACATTTAATTTCTTGTTTAGAATGCCTGATAAAATTCCGGAAAACAATGGCCTGGCTTCCACCATGGCTGAAGATAAAAATTTTGTAGGGAGAAGCGATTCTTTAACAATAGTTGGCAACAAAGCACATGAAAGTGAGACTTTTTCTAAAGCCGCATATTGTGATTCTACAATCTCATCTACCTCCTCCGTCTGCACTGCCATTGAATCCACTGTTTCTTCACCGCAACATGGTACGATTTTAATAAAATTTGTTAAAGGTCTCACAATTTGTAGGCCTAATGTTTCAAATATACGAGGAACCTTAATTTTAAAAAATCTAAGTGGTTTAAAAACAAATATATTCCGCTTTTTTTTACCCCCCCCCCCTTCCCCCTCTCTCCCAAAGTAATTTTTTTTCTCATTTTGCTCCGGGCAGGTCTATTCGGTGTAAAATGAACTCGTGTAAATTGACCTTTTACACGATTTCGTTTTACACCGAATAGTGTTTTACACGAGTTCAATTTACAAATAATAAAAACGGTTTTCAAGGAAGATTTTTAAGATTAGAGTTTTCTAATGTAACTTTTAATGAGGATTTCGAATATATTATTGAAATTTTTCCAACTTGTTTAGTTTTTTAATAAATGCGATTTTTATTTTTATGACTCACTAAACGAAGGGTAAATAATTACAAAATTCGTTATATTCTGCTAATCTAAAATTTGAAATTTTTTTTATTATACTCGCAATATATAATTTAGAGGGCATTTATATATTCTATTAATTCATGTAAAAATATTACTATCAAGCTTATTAAATATTTCATATAAATAATAAATTGTGCACCAAAAATTAGACCGAGCGTTGCCCAGTATGTAGCCTAACAGGCTAATATGCGAGAGGTCCTGGGTTCGAGTCTTATGTGAAGACATTTTTTCATTTTTTTTCTAGATATCTTACATATAGGTCAACATAACATTTGTGTACTTATTTACAGCTCATTCATTACTCTATACATTGAATATTTTTTGTCCTATTTTGTTGTACGTGTCCTATACAATCGACAGAGAAATTGGTTTAATTTAAGTACACAAATGTTATGCTGACATATGTAGATATCTTAAAAAAATAAAAAAATGCCTTCGCAGGGACTCGAACCCAGGACCTCTTGCTTTTTAGCCTACTACCAGGTTATAGCTTAAAAATATTAGCAATTTACTTTCAAGTTATTTAGGGTCAAAAAATGGATTTTATGACGAAAACCACTAATTTTATTAAAATAGAAAAATAAAAAAATTAAATATTATAACAAAATTAAAACCCCTTACGTTAATAATGATTGTTTCTGTAATCTAAATGTATGTTTACACTTTTGTTACTACCAATAAGTTTTATGATATAGATGCCCAAAAAACCCCAAAAATGGAAAAATCTCAACTTTTACACCGAATAACTATATATGTGAGGCATTGGCTAAGATTTTGATTACATAATCGTAATTATCACCAAAAACTTGACCAAAAACGATAGTTGCCATAGAGGATGCTTAAGGTCGTCCAAATTTTGTTGTCCAGTGTAATATATTGTGTAGTATTCAAGTTTGGATGCGAAATATTTTGCATTTTGTAAATGCTGATGTAAGAAGTTGATATACATAACAATTTTGTTTCTAATTATTTGAGATGATAAAATTACAAGGGATTTTTATATGAAAAAAAGATTCTTAAATTTTTTTTAGGGTATCAATTTGAAGGCCATTTTTTTGATATGGACGGATGTAAGGAGCCGAAGCCGGAAGAAATTAAGAAAAACGAAATATATATTTGAGATAAGGCCATCATGGGGATATATTCTTTTAGGTTTTCATAAATTTCACTATTCTGCCATTGATATTTGTTGACCTGTGTATTAGCATAAAAATTGATTTGCAAAATATGGTCTTTTTACCTAATTTTGAAAAAAACAATCTTATCTGTTAAATCCAAAAAAAAATGAAGTAAATTTATAGTGACTATGTAAAAGTAAAATTATATTACACATGTCAACAAATATTAATGTAAGAAAAAATAATTTTATTAAAACATAAAAGCATACCCTCTTGATGGCCTTATCTCACGTATATTTTCCGTAATTGTTAATTTCTTCCCTCTTCGGCTACTTAGATCCGTCCATATCGAAAAGGCCTTTTTTGACCAAATTGACAGATTTTGCGACCTCGAGAAAACCCTAAAAATTTTGAGAATCTTTTTTATATAAAAATCCTTACTTATATTAATCTTCTCAAATAATGAGAAATAAAATTTTAGTGAATCAAGCTGACAAAATATTTCTCGTCCAAACTTAAATACGACACAAATTTACATTTTTGAGTCTTTTTTGTTTTTTTGACTTTTTTTTTAATTTCCAATGTGTATAGCTGACTAACTAGGTTTGATTAGAAAAAAAGGTAAACGGATTTGAAAATTCCTAAGATGGCAGGTTTGATCTTTGTAGTTAACTCATAACTCTCAAAATTTTGTTGATCTGTGTTAAACTCATTAATAACAATGCATTTTACTTCATAAGTTTTTTGTAAGCTTGATCAAGCCCTCAATTTTAAACGAGTGGTAAAATAACCGCTCCACCTATACCTAATAGGAACTATTTTAAATAAGGATTTATTCCCCCCCCCCTTTTTCACGAGTTTGGTTTATTCCTTTTTGAGAAAAAAAGAAAAGTCCCTAAACGAATAATGTCTTACGTCACCTAAGGGTCCCCCCCCCCTTTACATAATTGGTTTATTCCTTTATAAATATAGAAAAGTTTATTTTATTCAGGGCTTATGTAAGGGTCTATTTTCCTCTTTTTTTTTACAATTTTGATGATTTTTAAAAAAAAAGAATAATTTGTTTTCCAGGGCTCTAAGAGTCAACTCCCCCTCTACAATTTTTTAAAGCTCAACTACCATCATCTTATTTTTGCCCCATGGCCCCATGGCTTGATCAAGGCCTTAAAATACTGTCTGCCCCCCCCCCCTTTACAATGGCCAGAATTTTATCTTGCCCATAGTGGCTGTAGCCTAACGACAACTTATTTTAGTAACGAATAGATCTATTTTTCTTATTAAATTTGATTAAAATTTCCCTATAGCAATATCTTACCTTGCCACACTCGAATAGTTGGAATCTCCCAACTCGGTCCGCCACACACGACTGCGCCAATGTTAAGTCCTAAAATTATCACCAGCAAGCTTATAAAAGTTAAAAATTGATACTTTTTTAAAAAAAAATCTACCTGAGTGTTATGCTTAGTCCAAGGTTCCCACCCATTTTGGAAACACTAGAAAAATAATATTACACAGGTCAACAAATTTTTGTGAGTTATGAGCTAACCACGGAGATCAAACCTCCCATCTTAGGGATTTTTAAGTCCGTTTACCTTTTTTTATAATCAAACTTAGTCAGTTATAAACATTAAAAATTTTAGAAATGCCAAAAAAAATTTCAAAAACAAAAATAAAATGAAATTTTTTTTATACACATTTACAACAGCTAAACTGTTAAATTCAAACTTCAAATAAAGTTTTTATTAAAAACCGATAATAAATCGTGTCGTATTTAAGTTTAAACGCTTTATTTATAAAATAAAAAAAAATTTTTTTTTTTTTTTATTTATAAAATAAATTTAAAGGATTTTTAAAAAAAAAAATTTTATTTTTTTTTTTTTTTTATATTTAAATTAATTAAAAAAAACTTTTTTTAAAAAAGGAAGGAGGAAAGGAAAAAAGGAAAAAAAAAACAAAAAAAAAGAAATATATATAAGAGAAAAGGCCATCATGGGGATAAATTCTTTTATATTTTATAAAAATCACGGTTGTGTCATTGATATTTGTTGACCTGTGTTATATGCGCTAATTATAGATTTATATTCGATCCCACTGCGATAAAAACGAACTGTATTTTCTTAAATTGAGTTATATTATTTAGAAAAGCAAATAATATTGCTTAAAATTTATGTATTGCGTGAATTACAGTATACAAAAATTTAAAATCAAAATGTAATTATTTAAATTTGTCCTAATGTGTTATATTTCTTCCTTTTTCCATTTTTTATTTACAATTTCACATTCAAATTTAGAATCAAAGCCAAAAATGCCTCAATTTTTAATAACGTAAAAATTTCTAAAGTGTTAAATTTATAAATGAGTTATTCTTGAATTATTAATATTTTTTTCTATGATGTAATAACATCTTGAAAAATTAAATATTTAAACATTAAACATTGCAAAAATCAACATTTACTAATATTAAATTTTTATATAAATTAAATGGACAAAAAAAATTTAATTTAAAGTTATATTTTTGAATTTGTTGACTATTTAAGTTTTTTAATATTTATTCACTCTTTGAAGAAGTCATTGTCATTATTTATCATTTTATACATTCTTATATGTGAGGATCTGGCGTAAAACGGAAAAAGAGATAAATACTGGTAGGCATATGAAAGCTTAGTTTATCTGAGCACCTGACTTAATTCTGTTGACTACTGTTATGGGCAAGCCAGAAGATTGACTCCAATATATTTATTATTCAACAGTTTTTTATTTAAAATTTATGCCGAATGCGATTGTGTTTTTGGTAAATTAATCATTTTCAAATTTGGCTGCATTAGTTATATGAAGTTAAATGCGAATGAAAATTCTACTGTCTATTTTATTATTGTAACTAATATTTATGGTTCATCTAAAAACTTTTTAACTTTTAATAAAGGTTCATCCTCGTTGAATTTTCAACAAAACTCTTCCATAGTAACTCGCACAAAACAACAGGAATCTCTTCTCAACTTACACTCATTTCCAGGATTAAGTTATGTAAGCACATGCCCAACGTCAGTACCAACTGTATCTTCTGATCCCCTTATTCAAACCACAGCGCAGAACACAACCGGACCATTACAGCATTGTTTGACTTTGAATACCACCACTATGGTGACAAATACTTTGACTTTAGTGGCCCCTTCATTTTCGACAAATTCATTGATGAGTGAGCAAACCTTAGCAATTTATTTGACGGACTCAAATCCACTTACAGAACTTGTTAATTTACTTAAAATACGCGACGAACATCAGTCGAACAGTGTTAATTGTATTCAAATATCATCGGGTCCTATGGCTCTCCCTTCGTTTTCTTCTTCGAGCAGGTGTTGCTCCTACACGCAACATCTTTGTTCCCACGAGTGTCAGAATTCTTCACAAGGCGTCATGATTATAAAAGAGAAAAAAGGGAAAGAAATTGTGACCGGTAATAATATCTCCGAGGCTCGAAACAATTATCATGGACAAAAAACTTACAGTACTAATATTTTTATATATAAGTTTAGAAAAATTTATAAAGGTTCTGCCAAGTTTATAAAATTGTAGTAAGCTTATCTACAATATAAACCTAACTTAAATATTTTTTCCGTTTATCATTAACTAAAAGTCGAAAAATGTTACTTTTTTGCGATCTCGATATTTTAAAATATTACAAGCTAAAAAAATTCGCACGATTTTAAATAAAAATATTATTTTAAATTTAAATTAACATTTTGCTTAATTTATATATAAAATATTTTTTTTCCAATTGTTTTTGATTCAATGTTAATAGCAGGTATAATTGATCATAAAAAACAGTACGCTGCGTTAAAAATCGAATTAGAGTAGCTGATCTGATTAAAGTTTCTGAATGTGTTGAACAATGTTATTGAACCGAAATTATTGAAACTGATAACTAAAAATTATTATTTTACATTGCTCCTACATTTAGTTCTTGTTAAATTTTTAATTTAAGGCATTTTGGGTCTTGATAAGCTGCACAACTCGATATTAACTCCTGCTTCTCATGGTCAATTTACTCTAAATGAGCAGAAATTGAAAGCATACGATATACACGTTGATTCAACTATAGCCGAATAGATATTTATGCATTTTATATTTTTATATGGCTTAACTAACTACTATATTATTATAATTTTATTTTGATATAACTATTATATTGATATTAATATACAAGTACACATCTTAATAAAAATTGAAAGGGCGTTAGCGGGTCGACGTTTCGCAGACGAAAATGCCTCTTCACCAAGACCTTGGAGGGGGGGATAGAGAAAATGGTTTTTGTTATAACAAATATTAAGTTGAAACTAAATTTTTTTGTATTTTTCCGTTAATATTTTTTAAGTTATATATAAAAAGAAGAATAAGTGGCCCTATGAGTACTTAGGTACTCAAAAAAAACATTGAAAATGTTCCCCCATACCACAAATAAATCTTAAATGGGCTATTGTAGGCTAAAATAAACCAAGTGTTCGAAATCAAATAATATAGGTCTTCTAAAATAGCTCTATTTTCTACATGAGGGCTTAACACTGATAAAGGGTTGGCTTGGGGCGAAAAATTTAAAGGTATATGGGCAAATGTGAAAAAAAACAAAAATTGATATAACAACCGAATTTAATAATAACATGGTCTACAAAGTAGGGTTAGTAAAATAAAAAACTATAAATTAATTAATAATGTTTAGAAGCAAAATTTTGGTATACCTAACTGGGGGAAGGCGTGACCTTGACCACGAGCGGGCGATGGTACGAAAAATAGGTAATGTACGGCCGAACTTCTATCGTAGGTATATAACGGCTATAAATAGCATCTAGTGTTGTATTATTGCGAGTGGTAGGAGAAGTGACATCAGATGCAACCTCCAATGAAAAATTTCGCAGGCAACTGTGCAATAGGGCGCCATCGTTAGAATTCAAATCAATATTAAAATCTCCGCCCATAATAATTGGGACAGTCGATGGATTGTGGTGGTATGTTAGGGCGAATGTAGACAAAAGAAGTGTTAGAGTGTAATCGAGAAAAATGCACAGATCGTTTACGCGTGTCCCCGGATTAATGTAAATGGATACTAGTAATATACTGGTTGTAGTTGATAGCGGACAAATTGCTGAACATACGTCACCGGGGGAACAGATATGCGAAAAAAAAGGCAGGGTTAAAATCATTGGTGTTAGGGAGGGTTTAAGAGCTTGGGATGCATAAATTGCTACTCCACAGGCGCGTTGACAAGGACCTCTAAAACAGGTAATACATTTAAAATCTGGTATTGAAACTTCCGAAGGTGTAGATGTCCAAGTTTCTGAGAGCATAATAATTGAAGCCTGTGACAAGACGAAATCGGTAGAGATATCTAGCACATGCGCCCGTAAGCTTTGGGTATTTAGCGAAACGATTGAAAGACCGGGTTGATTAATAAAGCCTAGCATACGGTTTTGAGTTGTATCTAATGGGTTTTGAGAAAGTCGAGTCAATTCACGGCGGAACGGGAGCCCTATGTTGGGGGCCTTATGGCCGAAAGTGGTGCTTGGCTTGTCGCTGGTGAGATACAACATTGTTTTGATGTAACACGTGAGAGTGCCACATATATTATATCCAAAGGATGGCGTGATGAATAGGCGTATACAACTTGGTCATAAGTGGCCCCCTGAGATTTTAATGCACATGCTGGGACTAAAGGAAGATTTTGCCTGGTGCAGGTCGCGCGCGTGACAAACCTCTGCGTATAACGGCGCGGGTTTATAGGAATGGATCCTAAAGGGATGCCTAAGCGGGATGCTATAGAACGATATGATAGGCTTGCCCGTCGGCCTACACAAGGTTCCTGTGAGCCACGTACGCTTATAATAATTGTTGTAACTTACAGTCGACAGGTGTGTTGAAGAAGATGTTGGAAGTGCGTCTGCCTCCTCGAGAAAAACTAAAGTTCCAATTGCACCATCTACCAAACCATCACTCACGTCAATATTGGTGGTAAGCATGTATGGGTAACCTAATACGAAAGTTATTTTTGATGGAAGGCCGCCTAAAGCACTGATCTGCATTTCTTGAATTTTCGTCTTATTTACCTCGAGATGTTGAGGAGTTTTATGGCCAGTATAAATGTCAATTGCCGGCATATGCCGTGCGGAGGGCGTGTTGAGTTTTTTGTCATTGTATTTATTGACTTTAAGATTACTAAAAAATAAACGTATTCCCTCAGGACATAGCGAATCGACTTGAGAGGTTGTATAGAAACGGCTATTTATGAGACTACAATCCTCAGGAGTGAGGCCGGCGCCGTCGCCTAATCTGGTCAATAAAGACGAAAAAGTTGTTTCACTTTTACGCATAACCTCATCAAGTGAGTATAGTTTTATAGAATGCCATAAAGGATTGCCCAACGAACTGGGCTTAGGGGCATATACTGGTAGCGAACAAACGGGTGGGAGTTGCCTTAAATCGCCAGTGAAAAAAATATTTTTATTGCCAAATGTCGCTTCACGATTCTCGCACACCAGGCTAAGACGGCTGTGTATAATGGATAACATGTTTGCACCAACCACTGACGCTTCATCGACGAACACGGCCTTTAAAGGTTGCAAAGCAGTAAACAAGAAATGAGAGGCCTCGGAGCTAAGATGCGAGCTAGAGCGGGATATTTTAAACGCCGAATGTACCGTAACTCCTCCAATGCCTACAGCGTTTCCGGTTTGAGCACAAGCCAAATATGTATTATGTATGCCAGTTTGAGGGCCAAAGCGATTATAAGACTCCATGAGGAGTCACATTGTGTACGTCTTCCCACATCCGGCAGGACCCGTAAAGAATATTTGGATAGGAGAAGAATTGGGTAGAAACATTCGGTGAAGAACTTCCAACATCAAACCGCGTTGTGCCTTGTTGGTGACGCGCATTTGATTACAGTATTCTTGAGCGGTAAGAAGGGACTCGCGTTTACCTACTATAATGGATATTTTATCGTCCAATTTTTTTCGCAGATTTAAAGGCATGTCTTTTAATATGCCAGTAAAATAATCAGTGCCCTCTACGGCAAACGATCGCCTATATGTGTCAATGGGTGCAAATTGGTCGGTGGCCTCGATTTCGGCAGGTTCATCGATGCAAAAGGCTTTGCATGATGTTAATTCTGCTCTTAGGCAAATACATAAAGACAATCATTTTCCCCCAAAACATTACACTAAGCCAGGGGAGAGGGCCTAAATTATTGGCATAGGTTTGAGTTTACTAAATAATAATACACAGCCCCTTCTAGTAGCTTTTCGATTATATCCAGCGTGATTGCTAGAAGGACTTTTTGTCACATACAAGCGTGAGATGAAGTCAATTGAAAAACATGATTATAAAAATTCACATCTGACACCAAACTTTTTGCAATCAATTATATTATTACTTTTTAGTTTAGTACTACCTCTAAGCACTTTATTGTAACATACAAACTCTAACATCAACCACTAAAGATCAAATATGGTGAGAGAGATAGAGAGATAAGGTCGATTAAAAACAATGTGTTATATACGCAGCAAATTTTAAAAGCGGCCTTATGGCCTTCTCGTTGTATTTTTTAGTAAAACAGTTTATGACATCATACTACATAAAAATGTTTAATTAAACAAAACTGCCTTAAGTTATATTTGTGCTTATATATATATTAGAGCTATAAAGGAGTATTGAATATTTAGTGAAGAGCGTAAAAAAATGACACAAAAAATTGCAAAATATTATCAAGAGTAGGGGGATTAATTTTAATGTTAAAAAATAGAGTATTGAATATTTAGTGAAGAAAAAACTTAATGGCACACAAAAAATTGCAAAATATTATCATGAGTAGGGGGAACAATTTCAATGTTAAAATTTCAATGTTAATAGGCAAATGTCCCGGTCCAAACTCAGAAAGAAATAGACATGAAATAGAAAAAATTTTTGACTGGGTTAAATTAAATTGAGAAAAAAATATATATTCAGTATGGTGAAAGGGTACCGCGCATTTATGTGTAAAAAATTTTCTTTCAGCAGTTAAAAAATTTTTACCTTTAGGGTAAATGGGCCCCTACAGAAAAAACGGTAACGTTGACCCCTATTTTTTAAAAAAACAATGGCGTCGTAGTGACCACACCACCGATGGGGCAACAGCCGGGGTATGGTCCCGCATTCACCTACCTCCTTGATTAAATCATGTTGAAAAGAATGTGTGAAGGGAAGAAAAAATATTTAAAAAATCTTTCCCTTCACTCAAAATTTCAAGACAACAAGATGCAATCGGTTGTTAAAGCAGTGAATATACGGGACATGGTTTCCAGCCATTTTCTTTAAAAATATTTGAACACCACCTTTTTCCACGGAGATTACGTTCGCCCTATCGCAGCCTTGATCGATCAGGTTCTTTGTTTCTAGATTATATAACAAAAGATTGTTGACAAGAAATTTCTTTGGCATCAGATTTATGAATTGCTTTCACAAATATACAGCTTTCTGTAACATCATATTTTTCTATATATCCAATAACAACAGAAATAATTTCTGTGTTAGTTAGATCTCGCGGATGAGAAGTGTTATTAGGAATGAAAACACTTTTTTAAAAAAAGTAAATATTTTTTAAATAATAATAATTTTTAGATATTTTTTGGGGGGAAAATTTAATTTTATGGGGGTGGAAGGGCAAAAATAAAATTTATACGTTTTTGAGGGGGCGCAATGACCCCCCAAAAGGGGTTTAGAATTGTGCCTGCTTGGCCTAGAATTATGTTATTATTTTAGGCCCGACAAATTAATATTTATCCGCGATCGGGTAAGTGAAGTATCTGGGGACCCCAGCACCTTTTTAAGTGAAGATATCTTTTAGACAAGAGAATAAAAATGTTTAAACAGTGGAGATTCTGAGGACCCCAAATATTTTAATCGAAAAATATTTTTGAACAAGCAACAATTTTTAAAATTTTATCAGTATATAAGTTTATTGTTATTTCAGATCAAAAAATAAAATTTATTGAATCATTTTTAACACATTGAATTTGGAGTCCTGTCCACACTATTACTTTTTGGAAAAATATGTTAAAGTTTTAAATATCAAGTTGCCTTATAGCATCCAAATAATTTTAAATTTTTTAATACAATTTATTGTCATACCTAAAAATGCTGTTATGGAACTTTATTCAGGTATATTACAGAGGTCAACAAATATTAATGTGAGAAAAAATTTATGAAAACTTAAAAGCATACATTCCCATAATGGCCTTATCTCATACGTATTTTCCGTTTTTCGTAGTATCTTCCGCCTTCGGCTCCTAAGATCCGTCCATATCGAAAAAAATTTCTTTTTGACCGAATTGACAGATTTTGTGACCTCGAGTATACCCTCCAAACCATTTTTTCCATTAGGAGACGGCTCATCCGTTAGGGCTTTGCCCCTTTTAACTCTACAGCAGGCCCCGCAGAGTTAAATGAGATTAAACACGCCTCGGTGACTTAGGTTTTCAGGCCTAGGTTCTCCGAAAATTGGACGGCTTGGGACTCGTTGGCGGACACCCATTAACCTACCAACCAGGCTCGCTGCTTAGATAGTATTTATCACTACAAAATTCTGCGCTCAAGGTCGTCCGGCCTACGAGAATACACTACAAAGAACAAATTAAGGAATCTTTTTTTTATATAAAAATCTTGTAACTTATATATATCATCTCAAATAATGAGAAAAAAATTTTTTTAGTATATCAAGCTCTTACATTGGCATTTAGATAATACAGAATATTCCGCATCCAAACTTAAATACGACACGATATATTATTGGTTTTAATTAAAATATGATTTGAAGTTTAATAACAGTTAAGCTGTTGTGAATATGCAAAACTTTTTTGTTTTTTTTTTACATTTTTTCTAAAAAAGTTTATAGCTGACTTACTAAGTTTGATATGAAAAAAGGATTTGAAAATCCCTTATCGCATGTTTGATCTCTATAGTTAGCTCACTCAAAAATTTTTTGACCTGTGTTATATATAAATTTTTATATATAATTTCCAAATTTTTAGCAATTTTTTTATTTGTTATTTTGGAGAATTAAAATGTTTAAATTATTTGTAAAATTTTTTTTTGTGTCCTTTCAAATCCATGTTTGCAAAAATCGTATTATAGCATAGGTGATATTATTTCTATATTTTTTTTTAAATAAAACTTTGCAAAAATGTTCCACAACATCTAGAGGGTGGTATGAAAAGTTAAATCCCAAAACGCAAAATCCCAAAAATCAAAATTCATAGTATTAAAGAATTTGTAATTTTTTTTCATTTTCTTGGCATTTGTCGGTGTTATATGTAATTTTTGATGTTATAAGTTATTTTAAGCAATTTTTGAGAGATTTTGCTTTTTCAGATAAAAAAATTATTTTTTTTTGCGTTTTGGCATTTTTCGGTGTTTATGTATTTCTTTAATGTTTTAAGCAATTTCCGAGAGATTTTGCTTTTTCAGACAAATTTTTAGTTTTTTGTTGGTGTTTTATGTATTTCATTGAAGGACTTTTTCAGGGATTTTGTTTTTTTTACAAAATTTTTTTTCCATATGTCTGTGTTCATGTACTTCTTTAATGTTTTAAGTAATTTAATGTAATTATTGAGGTTTGCTTTTTGAAGTTTTGCATTTTCAGACAAAAAAATAATCTTTTTTTTGTTTTTGGCATTTATCGGTGTTTTAGTATTTTCTCAATTAATAGAAGGGACCGAAAATAATTGTTTTAAAATCAAAGTACTCTCAAAAGCTTTTTTGTTTGGTTTATTAAGAACAATTGTACGTCAATCAATAAATTACAGTTATAATATTACAACTTGTTATTAGAAGGGCTAAAAAATTTAAACACTTTCTATAAGCCTGCTTGGTATTACGAGTCAACTATTGCATCTTAATACGATCAAAATTCCGCGACTCATAATCAATCATTGCATGGAAATTCACGAATTTTCGGATGCCAGTAAAAGGGCATATGGAACTGCAATATATTTGGTCAGTATCGAAGGGTCTCGTGGCTCAATAAAATTGTTCAAAATTGCGTGTGGCACCTCTAAAGACCGTTTCCATTCCTAGACTTGAATAGTGTAGGGCATTACTTTTGAGAAGATTGCTCTCAACAACTAAACGAGCACTCCAAATAAGATTTCGACAGTGTATTTTGTTGATCTGAGTCCACGATCGTTTTAGCCCTGGATCGCAGCTCCATCTCGGGAATGGAAGGCTTTTGTATATAGAGTATCTGAAATTCAGCAGCTCTCTAAACGATGGTAGTGGGCACTTGTATCGTCCCTAAACAACAGTGCAGATTTGTTGTCAAGAAGCTGTTTTTTGAGTGAATTGGATAAAACCTTGTGGTGGAACGGTCTCGAATTTGGTTTCATCACCCAATTCATACCAAGATTCGTCTGCGTGCCCAATGACATTTCCGAATGTAGGAAGACAATCGGATATTTTACATTGCTTTAACTCCATCCTAAGCATAAAACGCTAACCATGACTACATCTGTAGATAATGCTTTCACGTTCGTTACTCAAATTTTGATCGTTTAATAAAGGTGTTCGCTTATAGATGGTGTGGAAACGTATCAGATTCAATTATCCAATGCCCGCACTGCAATCGCCAAACAGATACAGGCCACATGTTTTTATAGTGTAATCAAAGATTTATTAAACGGTCAGCCGATCTCCGAGCAAAACAGGCTATCAGCCTTGAGTTCATTCATAGAATATGGGGTCGGCCGTGTCGGGGGGCGACTCCGCCACTCCGCCTTATTATACGAACAGAAACACCGTAATGTCCTCCCTAACCATCATCCTGTCACAAAAATTATCATATTAAAGTGGCGTGAAAAATACTCTAGCAGCAATTCGCATCCAGTTTTGGCCAAACGCAACCAGCAATGTCAAGGGTGTTACTCGTAAATGCATTCTATGTTTCGAGGCAAATCGTAAGTTTAAACTACAAATGATGGGAGAATTGCCTACTGATCAATTTAGTGTTTTTTTCCCGTTCGCCTCTATCGGCATTGATTACTTAGGTCCTCTTTTGATGAAGGAGGGCACACTAAGAAAATACCGGCAAATTAAAGGTTACGGAGCTATAATTGTCTGTTTTGCCACCAAGGCGTGCATTTGGAATTAGCGTGTCTTGTCTACTCAGGCCTTTTTAAACGATTTGAAGCGCTTTATGTCTCGGAGGGGCAAACCCATTAACATTTATTTCGACAACGTTACCAATTTCATCGGGCCAACAAGGAGCTCAAGTGACTCTTTCAAGGTTCATTAAAGCCTATACAAGAATTTGCTGCAAAAACTTAAGCATCCGAGGGCATCCAGTGGCACTTTACACCTTTTCGTGCACCACACTTTGGCGGAGGGAAGCTGCGGTGAAATCAACCAATGACCATCTCAAAAGAATAATTGGTACCCCCTAACTTTAGAGAAAGCAGCTACATTGTTAACTCAGATAGTCAATTTTCAATACTCGGCCCTTGACTCCTGTGTCAAATGACCCTAACGATTTAAGTATAGTAGTGACACCGGGTCATTTTTTAATTGGACGATTAAACATCCGTACTGGAGCCAAATCTGACCGTTAACCCAACGATTAATAACATCCGTACTGGAGCCAAATTTAACCGCAACCCAATTTCTCACCTGACACGGTGGCAACGAAATGATACGCTGCCATTTTAGTCTCGATGGTCGCGCAAATATTTAACGCATCTACAACGGCGAAACAAATGGAAAGGGGCATCTACCAATTAAAAACTAGGCCAATTTGGACTAGTTGCCGAAGACAAATTACCCCCTTTGATGTGGAAAACGGTCGAGTTATTGAAACGCCCAGGCAAGGATTCGAGAATTGGCGTTGCGACAATAACCGCTAACGGTTACAAGAGGCTCGTGGTCAAACTATGTCCCTTCCCACTTACAACTCACGAAAGTTTTATTGGAAGATTAATTCTTCCAATTTCAGAGGGTATGTGCATGAACTTTACACTCACATTTGTGTTGTTTAAATTGGTTTTCTTTTTTACTTACTTTTATTCGCCTAAACAATTTAAATTTCTAATTATTATATTCTATTTTATTTGGAGCCATTTTTTTGTTAAAAAAAAACATTTTTCGCCATCTTTAATTTAATTTTTATTATTTTAAAATTTATCTCTGACAGAGAAGATAAGACCTTTGATGTGTTTTAAGGCCTTGATCAAGCCATTATGAAGCAAAATCATGTTTATCAGTCCAGCCCTAAAAGAATAAAACCAATATTTCTTTTAGGGATTTTTCTTTTTTTTTAAAAAAAAGATTTAACAAAACTTGTAAAAAAGGGGATAAAATATACCCTAAAGTAATCCTATAAAAAACAAAATTTTTCTTTTCTGAAATTTTTTTTAAAAAGGAATAAACTAAACTTGAAAAGGAGGGGAAATAGACTCTTATTTAAAATAGTTCCTATGAGGATATAGGTGAAGCGGTTACTACCACTCTCGATAATTGAGGCCCTGATCTAGTCTACAAAAAAAACTTGTGAGATTTAAAATGCGGTGATATTAAAGAGAATAATGATTTAAAACAGGGATTGGAACCGCCGCAAATATTCAAAGTGGTTCCGGATCCGGTTCCTTTCGAGTGGAACGCGGTTCCGGTTCCGGTTCCAAAAATAATATCGGTTCCGGTTCCGGTTCCAAAATTTTCGCAAAAATAATTTTTTGCCCCCTTAAAATTCTTTTTCCCTTTAAATAAATTGCTACAAACGCTCTATATGTGTATATATTTATTGAAAATTTAACAAATTTTATTGTATATAAATTTATAAATTGGTCAATTTTAATAGCAATATTGATTGTAACAGATCCGTGTTTATTCTGGATCTTAGTTCGGACAACATATATTTCAAGGTTGAAAATGATCTTTCGACACTAACCTAAACATTATAATTAAATGAATAATTTGTGTTGCTGGTACACTCATTATGACCTTAGCAACTAGGTGCAATTGTGGGAATTGCCCAGAAGACTTATCCCAAAATTTCAGGATATTGTCAATATTGGAGTCAAATGGTAACTCCTCAAATTTTTTTATTTCTGAATCAATAGATTCGCTGAGAACTGGATTATTTTGACCTATTGATTGCTTTTTTAAAAATGAGACGAATTCGTCATCTTCTGTAATTTCTTTTAGTTCAATTTCACCAACCTGACATCTTTCTTTCATTGATAGAAGTTTATTATGAAGTATCTTTATACGAAATTTTGCTTGTTCTGTCTCCTCGATAGTCAGTAGACCTTTATATCGAGGGTCTAGAAATACAGCTCCATATAAAACAGGTGATAACAAATACGTTTGGTCCCGTTTTGCCATGTAACTATTGTTTTGCTAGAGTCCAACTTATTTAAATCAAAAGTTAGCCTTTTCCAAACACCATAAAAGTCGGATAAAGTCAATTGACTGTGTCGAAGTTTTAAAGAGGCTAAGTTACAAACTTCAAGTGTTTTTATTAGGTCTCCAACAATATCCCAATCCTGCTGAGAGACCTTGTTAAAAGCTGGTAAATCAGGACATTTTGTTTTTATGTTAACTAAAATATATATAAAATTCTATACTTAGCCTGTGTATCATCATGTAAGTTGATGACCATTTAGTAGGCACATCAATAATAGCCAGAGGAATATTTAAATTCTTTTGAATTTTAACATAACAGGAATTTCTTAATTCCTTTACTATTTCTCTAATATTATTAATGTCTTTATCTTTAAGATAATCTTTGATGGCCAACTGCAGTGTGTGTGCTGCACATCTTACATGATAAATCTAAAATTAAGTTAAAATCTAAACCTTTCCAAAAGAAACAACATCTCTATAAATAAGGGCATCTGATAAATCTTTATCAAATGTATAAATTTCTGATTGATCCTCATCAGAATCATCTAATAATGTTAAATCTGCAGAAAGAAGTTCTACAGTTTTTTTCATGTTTGTTGCATTGTCAAATGTAATTAATATACATCTGACAATTCAGGGTTATAATTATCCAAAGTATTTTGAATAATGTTTTTTATACTCAATCCTGTTGACTCATCATGTTCAAACATGCCTAAGTGGATAATTTGGATGCTTTCTCCATTGTATATTTGGGTATTTATACCTTAATTATAGTAAATAAATACTAAGATTGTTCTTCTTTTACAGTTTCAATTTTTAAGACCAATGGGAGGTTCTGAAGTTTAAACGTGATTTCTTTTTTCAAATTTGAGGCTTTTAAAATTATTAAATCTCTGAGATTGCTTTTATTAATTGAATATTTAAGCCCTTTTAAAATTGAAATAATTATTTGTTGAAATCCTGAATCCTCAATAATTGAAAGAGGTCTTTCATTTGAGGTAGTAAGGGGTCACTAATCCATCTTCCAATTCTTTTATTGAGATATCTATCTTTATAGATTTTTTTTTAAAATAATTCATTATTTCAATAGATTTAATAGAATCCCTAAAATAAAAATTTTTGAACCGAAATATTTACTTATACTTGGCTTCCTTCATTCTTTTTTTTTTAACTCTTCTAACTTTTCAGGGTGGACAAATCATAAATGTTTTACTAAATTTGTGTTATAATTTCCTTTATAGATAACATCGCAGTATCTACAATGAGAATCTTTATTTTGGGCAAGAAAATAGTGCTGTAGGGCATTTTTAAGCTTCATGTTAACGAGGAAACAAAAACTAAAAAATAGTTAAAGTTCAATTGGAACCGCAGTCAAAAATCAAAACGGTTTCGGTTCCTAATTTTTTTCCGCGGTTCCGGTTCTTTTGGTTCCGGAACCGGTTCCGGTTCCAATCCCTGATTTAAAACCTATAACACTTTAAAATAAAGCACAATATAGAAATAGGGCAAAAAGTTTTGAATTTTATCTTAGTAGAAAAAGAGAAAGTATTGGCATGTTCCTAATAAAGGACACTACCTGCTATTATAAATGAAGTGCTAAAATCAATATTGATGACAAGGAGTCTTACGATGTTCCATACGACACTCTGTTATGATGACACTGGTGTTATGGATATAATGACAAACTATTTTGATGACTTAATTTTAACCATTTGTGTTAAACAGTGATTTGCTATTTATAACACAGATCAACAAATACCAATGTCAGGAGGAGTTTATGAAAACATAATAGCCTACATCCCCATGATGGCTTTATCTATATTTTCCGTTTTTCCTAGATTCTTCCGCCTGCAGCTCCTTAGATCCGTCCATATAAAAAATGGTCTTTTAGATTTTTCGACCTTGAGAATTACTCTAAAAAGAAACAATTCAAGAATCTTTTTTTCATATAAATATCCCTTGTAACTTATATTTATCATCTCAAATAATGAGAAATAAAATTTTTTAGTATATTAAGCTTCATCAGATTTAGATAATATAAGATGTTTGGCGTCTAAACTTAAATACGACACGATATATTATTGATTTTTAATAAAATTATTATTTGAAGTTTGAATTCACCAGTTTAGTTTTTGTTGATATACAAAAAAAAATTTTTTTAATTTATTTTTGAATCTTTTTTGGTTTTTGACATTTTTTCTAAAATTTTCAATGTTTATAGCTGACTTCTTTGATTAGATAAAACGGTGAACGGATTTGAAAATACCTAAAATGGCACTTTTAATCTCTGTAGTTATGTATCTCAAAAATTTGTTGACCTGTGTAAAAGATGATTTTTTTTTGGTAAGGTGGTGAAAAAATTTGCTCGTTTGATCCCAAAGCTAGCCTATAAATAAACTGGGATTGAGATCATTAAATACACCAGTAATTTTTAAGAATAACAGATTGATCAGTAAATGAGGTAAAGGTATGTTGATATGGTGAAAAAATTGTCCGCACTGATGTCCGTATCTCATTAAAAATACACCGGTGCATGCAGGGTTAGGAGTTTACCTGCTAAAAAACCACCTCCTTACTGCTTTGCCGCCGTACCCGTTAGGGCTTTGACACTTTTATCACGAACGTTAACGGGGCAATGGATATCAATCATTCGAGATAATTATAGTTTGCCTGAAATAGAAATATATTTAATTAAATTATCTATATGCTCTTGTGTTTTAGCTGAAAGTTAATGATTAACTTGTGATTTCTGGGATAAGTTGGAGACTTTGACAAAATAGGAGTTATGTATTGGGCCCTAATCTCGTTGAATGCTGGGCATACACATATAAAATGATGAATTGAGTTAACGAAGATGTCTTGACAGCAGGGGCAATCTGACTGTGATAATGTTTGTTTGGCCAATTTAGCTCTTTTAGATCCCACCAGTTATTTGTTCTCATTTGTAAAAGAAGTTTTACTGATGCAAATTTAACACTATTTTCACTGCTAATATTATTAATTATATCAAAAAAAGAGTTATTTCCAAGTTGAGAAAATAAAAAAATTTTGATTTTGGTTTATCCCGCCCCAAAAATTTATTAGAAATAAAACTCCTAACTTTTTTTGCTATTTTATCATTAAAATTTAATTTTGTTTTTTTATTGTTATATTACATCTTGAGACCCATGTCCATTTTTTAGAGCCTGTCTTAGACTTAACTAAATCTTCAATAAATGTAAATAAAATAGTAGCTTTGTTAAAAAAACGAAAAGATTTTTCTTGCGAAAGCTTCAAAAGGTTCAATTTTTGAATCTAGCTAATGTAATTTTGCGCCAAAATGTTTTTTGCCGAATTTCCCAGCAAACCACCTGGTAATTTGGTCGTGTAAATTAATTAGTGGTTTAAGTTCAGATTCCGAAAAGTTCAGCGCCAAATGTTAATATTGGGAGAACACATGTAAGGTAAATTTGACTCTTAACGAGAATAGGGATAGAGGAAGAGCGAAAAAAAGGTCCTTACATATTAACTATTTTTTTACTTTTGCTCTATCTTTAATGATTTCCTTAATACTATAATTTTTATAAAAAAGTATTCCAAATCTATAGTCATCCACACTTAGAATCAATTTTCCCTGAATCTTAAAGTTGAGGTTTTAATCAGAATCTTCTCCACAAAACATTAAGTAGCATTTTTCTGTACCGTTTACCATTTCCCATTTATTAGCCCATTTTTCTAAAAGAATGATCATGCATTTTAGTATATCAGGGGTTTCAGCACATAGAACGAGGTCATCAGCAAAAAATCCCATAATCTTTGCCGAAAGCCCATGTGTATTGATACCCAGGGAGTCATCAAGCCTCATTTCATTAATAATATCATAAAAACATAAAATAAAATTCGAGGAAGAGGGCATCCCTGGCGAAGCCTTCTTTGCAGGGATATTGGGTCAGGCGTTAAAAATGCACTATTATACAAAGCTTAAATTAGATCTAAAGATTTACCACAAATTCCGTAATTTTTTTTTAAAAAGGGCTTGATGAGGTACCATATCATAGGCCTTCTTAAAATCTATTAAAGCAAGATAGGTAAAAAGTCCTTTCAACTTCCGTCTAAATGTTTCTTCATCTTCCTAATGACGAAAACCCGCTTGCTCTTTACATAAAATCTGATTACTTTCGAAATAATCAGTGGTTTGTGTAATAGATGATGAAAGATTATCACGAATTTATGCTATTGAGATGACTTACGATGGCACAGTAAGGAAAATACTCGCTAGCCAAATGCAAAACCCAAGGAGGCAGAGCCATTAAAGCCCCAAACAAACTCAGTTTGTAAGGAAGGAATATATCTGACATATTTGGGGGACACCTCGATTGCCAGGAGACACAAATTTGATCGGCCAACCTTATATACATTTTTGTATATAAAATATGATTTACCTTTACTTAGTCACAATAAATTTACTTGTTTTTTTAAACTAATTGTAAGTATTAGTACTAGTTAGTGTATTGAGTCAATAAAAATTTGAAATCACATATTTTTAAATACCAAAATAGTTGGACAAAATTGAATAACATATTAAAACATAAAAAGTTATATGAATTCTTATCTAAAATCCTCTTCATTGTAAAGCGTTTTTGTTGTATTCGTGTAAAACTTTATTCAGTGAAAAATTAACTCGTGCAAAGGTTATTTTACACGATTTCATTTTATATTGGAATATGTAGATTAGAGACCATGTCGTTGTTGTTGATTATTGCCCCATTCGTTGGAAGTTGGTAGTAAGATTGAGCTTGAGGGCAGCTAGGGATGGATTGATCCAAAGATTTATAGGAGAGATAGGAGGCCCGCGGTTGGGGCATATGAGCCAGTGTTGTATATTTTCAGATGCTGATTTGCAGTCGTAGCAGATATTATTTAAAGATGGGTTCAGACGTGCTCTGAAGTTTGCAAGTAGATGGCAGTGTCCAGACCGGAGTTGAGCCAGGTGGGAACGGATGTTCCTGGGTAAGGTGTTTTCTAAAGGGGATACGGGAGGGGGTCGGCCGTTTAAAACTATGTTGAGCGGATAGTTAGCTATGGTATTGTTAACTGTAGAGGTATAAATACATTTAATTATCGTGTTTGTGGGATTATTTTTGTCAAAGAAAGGGTGTATTTGGGTAAAGCATTGAGAGAAGAGGGTTCCTTTCATTCGTCTAGCTGGATTAGCATGGTGCGTCAGCTAACAAGGATGGTCAGGAGATAAGCAAGACGCAACACTGCCCAGTGCAACCCGGCCTGAATTAAAAAAAAATAACGGGCCGCGCCGATTTTTTATATCTAGTTCTCCTTATTAACCTTTTTTCCGGCTCTTGTTATAAAATTTTAATCACGCGTTATACTACATTTTTATTGATAATCTAGCAAAAAATCTGTAGCTTGCAATAAATTTCCAGGCCGTATTCGTACGGGCCGGGCCAACCCCAAACTTGACGGGTTGGGCCTAAGTTATAGTATATAACGGACGGCCCGGATTAAACTCGACTGTCGATCCCTTCTTGAGGCATAAAGCTTAAGAAAATAAATGAAAAAATGCCGTGAAAAAAAATTACGTTAAAAAAAACATAAACCCGTGAATAGAACCATGGTTTCCCGGATGAGAGGCGAAAATAGTTAACGAGATATGCCTTCATGATATCGCAATTACATTTTTAAGCACATGGACGATCAAGCTTTTGTATGGAATATATTTTCCCCAACTTTATCAGAAAATGAACAAATATATTTGCGAAGAAATGAAGTCAGCATACAGATAATAGACGGAGATGATCACAATTCGTTGCCCCCTAGCACTCTTATATTAACCAATTTACATATTATATGGAAATACCCGAAGGATGACTTTTTTCAAAATAAAACAAATTTTGGTATCTATTAGTAATTGTAAATTAATTTTTTTTAGATTTAATTATTGAATTATCAAAAATTGTGCTGGCCGAAGAAATTAAAAATGTTTCTGCCGCTATTGTCCTACATTTTACTAGTGGTGCCAGAGTCACGTTATATTTTAATGCTGAGGGAGAAGTTGAATTTTTTAGACAGTTAGATATTCAGTTAACTGATAAGTCTTGGCTACTTTTATCATCTAAAATCTTAAATGGAAAACCTAGTAATGTTCAGCTAAATTGTAATAAAATTGGTGGCATTTTAGGCATTGAAAGCAATTATAGTGAGTTAGATTTAGCTATAACAGCCAACGTATCAAAAGCTTTTTATGACTTACATTCACTTCAAAAACATGCATTTGAAACAGTTCAATTATGTAAATCAATATCTCAACAAATAATTAGCAGGTTAATTTTTTTTATAGTATATACTATATTTTTTAAAACAATATTAACATTAAATATGTTGTTTTTTATTAAGCCCAAGTTTGATTTTTAAAGCTATTATAAGACCATTGCTGATGTGCATCGGTGAAAAAAAACATAGCCACAATTTATCTAAAAATTACATTTAATTTGAAAAAGAATATAATTTGTTTGCTAAACAATGGTTTTTTTTGTTCCTATTTAAATTTCAAATAGTCACACATAAATGTATTTTTTTCACTTATTTTTTGTCCAACCTTATTTATTAGATTACTCCCAGTCCATTTTTTACCTCAATATTCTTAAATCTTTTAATAAAACTATCTTTTAGGCTCTTAAAAAGTTTGTTAAAAGATTGTAGTTGGAGATCTTTAACAAAATATATGGAAATTTGTTTCATTAACTAGATCTGCTTTGGGTAATTGTTATTAAAAGGTCTTTCTTTTTTGATTTTGCAGTCCCTGGCAACTAAGCAAACATTAAAAATTCCTTGCCAGCTTGTTTATTAGTTTTTTTCAAAATTTTAATAATTTTAGGCTTCCTTAAGCTTTTTGTTTTTAATTTTATTTTGCAATGGTGTTTCTAGGAAAAATTGTCTGGTCTTAAGCCTTTTATTTAAAGCTTGTCATAATTCTGAAATTGGGAAGGAGTTCCATTTACCTGGAGTTACATTGAACTTTCTATATTAAATTATTACAAAATTTATTTAATCATAAACTCCTGAATTTCTTTATAGTAAATATAATCATAGTTTAGTGGTATATATTTGTTGTTTAGAATTTTCATAGGTGGGATTATAGTTATTTTTGTCCCCTTAAGCCTAAAAATAATGTTATAAATTGTTGCAAATGCAAATAATTATATTACGAAAGTTTCAGGTTTTTGAATGGGTGGCTATGTATCAGTAAATTTTATTTAGTAAATTTTGGCCTCATAATATAACATCATCACAACTGCAGATAATTAGTTATTTAATTAATTTTTTCAGTTTTTTTTGCTTGTTTGACCATAAATTAATATTTAATTATAGTCCTGTAAAATGCACCACATTATTGCAAATGTGTAAGTATTTAACCATTTGCCTTTTTTGTTTGGGGGGCTGTATAAGCATGTTATCCAGGGATTGGAACCGGAACCGAAAGAACCGGAACCGGTTCCGGAACCGAAAGAACCGGAACCGCGTAAAAAAAGTAGGAACCGGAACCGGAACCGTTTTTATTTTTGAATGCGGTTCCAATTGAACTTTAACTATTTTTTAGTTTTTATTTCCTCGTTAACTTGAAGCTTAAAAATGCCCTACAGCACTATTTTCATGCCCAAAATAAAGATTCCCATTGTAGATATTGCGATGTTATCATTAAAGGAAATCATAACACAAATTTAGTAAAACATTTAAGATTTGTCCACCCTGAAAAGTTAGAAGAGTTAACAAAAAGAATGAAGGAAGCCCAGGATAAGTAAATATTTCGTTTAAGAAATTTTTATTTTAGGGATTCTATTAAATCTATTGAAATAATGAATTATTTTGAAAAAAAAATCTATAAAGATAGGTATCTCAATAAAAGAATTGAAAGATGGCTTAGTGACCCTTACTACCTCAAATGGAAGACCTTTTTCAATTATTGAGGATTCAGAATTTCAACAAATAATTAATCCAATTTTAAATATTAAATTAATAAAAGCAATCTCAGAGATTTAATAATTTTATAAGCCTCAAATTTGAAAAAAAAATCACGTTTAAACTTCAATAAAATTTGTAAAATTTTCAATAAATACATACACATATAGAGCGTTTGTAGCAATTTATTTAAAGGGAAAAAGAATCTTAAGGGGGCAAAAAATTATTTTCGCGAAAATTTTGGAACCGGAACCGATATTATTTTTGGAACCGGAACCGGAACCGCGTTCCACTCGAAAGGAACCGGAACCGGAACCACTTTGAATTTTTGCGGCGGTTCCAATCCCTGATGTTATCAATCAACAATTTTATTGTGGGTACATACATTTAAAGTGATAAAAAAACATTTATTTTAGTATTTATAAACTATAGTTAAGCAATTATATATGTAATAAGTGGCCTGGCTTAGCACAGTTTAAAATTATTCTCTTTAATTTAGGCCTAGCCAGATTGTTAAAATTTAGCTTAGATCGTTTGTAGTGCAGGCTGGGGGGGGGGGGTGCATTTCAAAATTCCCATATTAATTTAATTAGTTTACATAAACAATTGCCTATCCCTCTTTTTTGATCTTTTTAAATAGGCTCCTTGCAAAAATATAAAGATATTATTAGCCACACTAACACAATAAATAAAAAATAAGATAAAAATTAAATTGATTTTTATTGCCAAAGTTTGGTGACATTGTCTTAGAAGGTCAAAAATGAGGAAGTTTTATAAAAAGATTATGAGTATATGGCTGGCAACAACAAACAAAATTCGAAAAATTGGCCAATAATTATTTGCATTTGCAACAGTTTTGTAATAGCAGGGGAAGATTGACAAAAATTACCAAACAAAATTAGAATTGTACAAACAAAAAATTCGTAAAAAGTTTGCCCAACGTTTAATTATTTTCATTTGCGACAATTTGGTTACATTAACACAAGATGCTAAAATGGATATTTTTAAAAAATATATACACAAACAAAAAACTCGGTATAGGTTCCAAATCTTTAGTTATCAGCTTTTGTGACAATTTGTTGACATTATCTATAAAATTCAAAAACTACATAAGTTATACAAACAAAAAAAACTAGGAAAAGATTCTTCGGGATTATTAATTGCATGATCGTGATATCACAAGAGGCGCAAATTGCCAAAATATTAATTTTAAAGTAGAGATCAATCTTGGGACCTGAAAATCTTCTGGATCTGCCGGTCCTCCCGAAACACGCCCTGCTCGGCCGAAATTTATATCGGGCTGGACCGGGCCTGAATTAGAATCAAATTTCCGTTCTGATGCCATTTTTTTATATCTCATTTTGTATTGTTTGATTAAATTATAGTTAAAAAGGACTAAAAATGAAAAATTCATTATCAAGCGATAAATTTTATTTTTTGATAATTTTAAAGCAAAAACTATCCTACAATATATAATCGGAATTTGTAAATTCTGGCATGAATATTTTGGGCGGTCCGGGCCGTGATATCACGGCCTTATTTAAACTCTCATTCATTACGCAAACAAAAAAAATTCGGAAAACTTTGCAATTATTTAATTATGTTCATATATGATAGCCTTATTCAATATCCCATCAAATTGACAAAAATTAGCTAAATGTCAAAACATGACACAAATATTCAACTTTTTTTATAATACATCATTATGACCAAAAGTAAAGACAATATTAATAATTCTCGTGCTTTTCTAATTAAACTTTGTAATTCAAGTTTAAATGAAACTTTAGGTAATCTCTAAATTCCATTAGCTCTAATCAAATTTGATTTTTTCGGTATATACATCGAAAATGGCGAAAGAAAGTTTGGGAAACGCAAAATATATATAATGCCATCCAGTGCTGGGAAAACAATGAGCCAAACCAAAAAACTTTGGCTCATTTTTTCTCCCTAAACATAAAGAAAGAAAGGGAGCTACAAAAAAAAGGCCAAATAAAGAATTCAAAAAAAGCCTTTATTAAGCAAAAAAAATCCCACAAAAAGTGGCTCTTAAAAAAAGCCCATTGTTTGTTCTCTTTATACTAATTTCGAAAAATTTTGATTTTTCCTTCATAACAATGATGGGTGGATCCTAGGAGTTTTTTTTTAGGAAATGGGGCTTTTTTTAAACATGCCCCTTTTCTTTAAGCATGAAAAGGGGCTTTTCTTTTGCCATGCCCACGAGTTTGTAACTTGTTAAAAAAAAGCCCATTTATTTTTTCCCAGCCCTGATGCCATCATGTGGATTTTAAGTTTTTTTAAAATATGCAATAAATTGAGTGTCAGATTTTTTAATTTTATATTGAAAATAAGCATGCAAAGCTTAAATTTTTTAGTCAGTTTTATAAAGATATCAATTGACTTTTGGAATAAAAAAAATTAAGTTCTCAACTATAACGGATTTGCAGTAAATTGAATTTTTGTCTGGGTCAAAAAAGACCCAATGCGTGTGTTGGTGTAACTCATTTTTCATGTGTGTAATCGAGGGTTAAAAATAAAAATGTGATTGAGGCTGACAAAAATGGGATAGCATATCACTCCTACAGAAGTGACAAGTAGGCTACAAAAAAAGCTAAATCATTGCACTTTTTCATATAATGTCCAAATTATATATTAATACACATTATTCTCATATCCATTTTAACATTTTTACAAATTTTTTTCTCATTAATTGTTTAAAAATTTAGGTTAAATTTTTATATTTTACAAAACCAAATCTACCAAACAATTTAGTCATTTTTTTAATTGCAAATTTTTATAGTTTTATAAAATCTTAAAATTCTTATAATTATGATTTGCATTTATGTTTTCATATTTTATAAATTCCATTTAACATTTTTATAATCATGCTATGCATTACAAAGCCACCAAAAAATAGGATTTATAAATTTATTAATAAAAATAAGGTTGGAATTTTTTTTAAATTAAACAAATTTTGTTTTTAGACGTAAACCAAATATACTAATATTTATTACATATTTAAAAAAGAACAGTTGACAAAAAGTATCATATTTTTAACTATTTTTAAAATTAGGATGTTTTGAGGTCATAAGGACCCCATGATATTTATCAAAGTTTAATATATTATTATAAAATTATAAAAGTTTTATATTACGTATTAAATATGTAAGATTTTAAGTGTTATATTATAATGCTACAATATTTTAATGTTATAAATTTAAAAAAAATTAACTAAATAATTTTAGTTACAAAAGTGTTATTAACAGTTAAAATGCTCGGCAATTGCTGAAGTATGTATTGAAAGGATTCCATATCAAATATTTGATTAAATTTTTCTTGGTAGCGTTTCATACCCTTGTAAAATCTATCTATATTTGCTGATTTCTAAGACTAAGACATAATAAATATTTACCTGTCTTTTATGAATGCTCATTTTTCTTTATAGTGTAAATTCCTGGGTTTGAAACAAGCAAACAATCAAAATTTTTCTTTGATCACTATATAATTTAAACAATATTTACCAATTAAACTCTTTTGCAGCTAACTCCATTAATGAATATATATGCATCACAATTGTTTACTTTTTCAAAATAGACATAATAATTATTTATTGGATCTTTAATGAGGTTGTTAGCATTGTTATTGATTCAGATAGATGTTCCGTTTGTATCAAGTTCAAGCTTAAAATAGGACAAAATCTCGAAATTTAGAGGTACAATTTATGTATGCATTATATCTAAAATTAATAAATATAATGTAAAAGAAAAAATTTCGATGCAAAAACTTCATTAAAAATTTTAAATTTTTACAATTTTTAAATTTTTTTTCAAAAACAAAAGTCTGAACGCGCCCTTATGTAAAAAAGTGAAAAGCGAATCTAATATATTTTTCGGTAAATAAACTTAAATTAAATAAATATAAATTCTTCAAATACTAATAAATAAATAAAAATTTAAAGTTTTTTGGCCAAATAATTTATGTTAAACTATTTTACCACCCCTGGGGCCTAAATGAACTTTGTGTCGTAAGGCTGTTTCCATTTTCTTAAATTAAACGACTATCTGTTTTGAAACATCTTTACTCAGGAAAGTTAGTTGGTCATGTGATTAGTGGTTTTCTCGATGATCCGGAATGCATGAGATCTTTACTCCTTTAAGAAATCGTTAAAACCGCTTTAATTTCCATTTAAAAAAGGGAACTTTATAAGCATTACTTTAGTTAAAAAATGGAAGACGGATTTGAAAATCGCTAAGTTGACAGGTCTGGTCTCTTAAATTAGCTGATAGGTCTCACAAAATTGTTGATTAGGTTTAGGGTGTCATTTCTTGTTTGAAAAATAATTAAAATATCAATTTGGAAAATTATAAGTTACAAAGTGAATGTTATTTAGGTAAATAAAGTTGGATTGCAAATATTTTACTTTACCAATGCTATTAAATTTTATATAATTAATTAGGTAATCCAATAAGAAAAATTTGTCTAAATGTTTCTATTACTCTGCCCTTTTTAAATTTTCCTAAATTTTACAATTACACCAATCTAACGTTAACTAATAATGCTAGCCTCAAAATGTGAATATGTCTTAGAAAAATTACAATATATCATTAAGTAATTTTTTTTTTTTTTTTTTTTTTTTTTTTTTTTTTTTTTTTTTATAAAATTTAATTTATTTTTTTTTTTTTTTTTTTTTTTTTTATTTTAATTTTTAAATTTTAAATAATTTTTAAAAAAATTAATAATTTAAATAAAAATTTTTAAAAAAAAAGTAAATATATTCAATTAAAAATATATAAAAAAATATGTAAATGAATAATTTATTATAAGAGAAGTAGTAATTTAATTTAATTAAAATATTTTTCCCCACCCTGGTAATTTTATTAAATACGAAACTGGAAATAGCCTTATAAAAACATATATTATAAAAATATTTTTAACTAATTAAATAGGTTTCTGAATTACTAAATTGGCGTGTGTTACATATAAAACTTCAAAATACTTTACATTTATAATTATTCGTCTTGTTTATGCATATATGTTTCCGAAAAAATTATTTTATTTTAAATTACCAAACCTAGTGGAAAAGAATAAAGATATTTTTTACAAAAAAAATTGATAAATTACTCTTACCATGTTTTTGTTAAAAACAATTTTTTTACAATTTTTAAAATTTATTATATAGGACTGGAAATTTATCTGATGACGAAATAACGTTGTACAAGTCTCATCTCTTAAAATTAGGGGTGGACGAAAAAGGTTTGTCAGCCATAAATTCAAATCGAATAATGCAAAGTAGTTTGAAATCTACTTCTCATGATGTATTTTACGAGGCACTTGCTCTTGAAATTGTCCAAATAATATTACCGATTCTTGAAATGGATTACGATAATAACCATCTATCTCAAACGATATCAACCAAACAAATTTTTGCCCCTTCTCTAAGGGAAAACATCTCTTCCAGCAAAATTAAATCTTCATTAACTTGTGTAAATTTATCACATATAGATGCACCTGTAACCAATAATTCACTTTTTAATGGTTACATGACTCTTCCCGAAGCTTATTGTAGAGTAAATCGCGCCCGGGGCCTTAAACTTTTATCACCCGAAGATATGCTAAAATGTTGTACCGTTATTAATGATCTATCCACAAATTGCAGGCTTCAAAATAGTTCAAAATATGAACTTTTATTTAAAAGGTACGAAAATGGTCTGTCTATCCTTTGCCTTAACATCCTTTTTCAAATAACCACGTACTGTGGAAATTTAATTGTAGATAAAATTTATCACCCTTTTAATCCAATGAGCATAACTGAATGCAATGATCCTCTATCTCAGATATTTAGAGGTATGCAGCTCGTAAAATCTCCATTTTCCGATAATAGCTGCTTAAAGTTTTTGCCAGATTATAATTGCTCAAGACTATCCATTTCTGCTGAAGAAATGGCCCAAATGTGTCGTGTGCCTGTTTTTATAGCCAAGGAAATACTTTTCATGGCTGAACGCAATGGAAACCTATGTCGCGACGATTCTATTGAATGTTTAAAATTTTATATCAATTATTTCACCGCGAATGTTATAAAATAAAATAAAATTTTTAGTTTGGGAGTACGAGATATTTTTACAACTAAAAGTACTTTTTGTTTTGCGCCTTTTTCACTTATGCAGTGATTGTAATTCTCTTAATAATTATTTCTGCATTCAATGGGCAGAGAATATCATTAAAATTACATTGCTATTCAAACCCTCATTGTAATGCGACATTTATTATAGGCCTTAAACGATATGCCAGCTTTAAGTGAGAGCCTACTTAGATCGGCGGCGTGCGGGAATCTTTTTAATTGTGCAGTATTGATTGCTTTAAAAGAATTATAACTCGAAAAGGCAATAGCACCCCAATTTTGGGAAATGTAGGGGGAATTTTAGATCCAACTATATCTAATAGCCCTACACAGGCAGCAGGGCATAAAGCTGCCAACCAGCTTTTTATAATTTCAACCAAGGGCGTAGCAAGTTGTAAAGCTTGGGGGGGGGGGGGGGGGGTTCAAAAAAAACTACCGCCGGGATTAATAGTTGTCTTAATCTAGTTGAGAGTAGGGGTGTTTTGATTATTTTCAAATGTAAATCTAAGCTTGAGAACAATCAGGATATCCCTGAAAAGCCTATTAACTCCCAATTTAATAGGCTTTCAGGGATATCCTTAGCCCCCCCTGGATTAAGGACTTTTATAAATATTGTTTATATAAACAAACATATATATTATATGCAATAAATTTTTATATTAATGATACAATTATGTAATGAATTTATATAATAAAAATAATTTACTAGTATTTTAATTTGAGGGGAAGGGAGATTTTAAAATTAAATATTTAAAAATATTTTATATGTAATTTAATTTTATATTTAATTGGTGTTTTATTTTTTTTTTGGGGGGGGGGGGGGGGGTATGCACTAAAAATTTTCAATTTGGGTGGGGGCTATGGCATGCTTGGGGAGGGTTTTATCCCCAAACCCCCCTCTCCTACGCCAATGATTTCGACAACCAAAATTTATTATGCCAATTTTTATGCAAAATTGAAATTTTATGTTCAGGACGAATTTGAAAATTAAATTTTTTTAGGATTTTTTTTTGAAGCCCTACGTTTTTCTTATAAAATAATTATTCATATCAAGGCGACTATCATTCGAATCTTCATTAGCGTGTTCCGTTTTTTAGTCAAACTTTTTAAGCTAGCCATAAAAATTGATAATTGTAGAAAAATAATTAAAATATTGTCGTAGCCTATGATGTATGAGTCCGGTTTAGCGGAGTCAGTTTTTATAATTAGAATTTGTTAATAAATCAAAAAAAATTATATTTAGAATCACTTAAAATAATAAAATTATATTTAGAATTATTTAAAGTAATAAAATTATATTTAGAATTTAGCATCTAACGATGACGTTGCAGTCACAGGTCAACAAATATTTAAGTCAGAAACGAGATTATTATGAAAACACAAAAGAATGCATCCCCGTGATGGCCTAATCTCATATATGTTTTTCGTTTTTCTTAGTTTCTTCCGTCTTTGGCTCCTTAGATCCGTCTATAACAAAAAATGGCCTTTTTTGACCATATTGACAGATCTAAATATACCCTATAAAGAAAAAATTTAAGAATCTTTTTTCCATATTAAAATCCCTTGTAACTTATATTTTTAATCACAAATAATGGAAATTTTTTTTTATTAATATATTAAGCTCTTACATCGGCATTTAGATAATACAAAATATTTCGCGTCCCAACTTAAATACGACACGATATATAATCGGTTTTTAAATATTATTTGAAGTTTAAATTTAACAGTTTAATTATTGTAAATATGCATAAATAAAATTTATTTTTGTTTTTGAATCTTTTTGGTTTTTTAGCCTTTTTTTCTAAAATATTCAATGTTTATAACTGACTAACTAAGTTTGATTAGGAAAAACGGTAAACGTATTTGATATTCCCTAAGATGGCAGGTTTGATCTCTGTAGTTAACTCATAACTCTCAAAAAATTGTTGACCTGTAGATAAATATATGTTGTCAGATTTATAAACATAGGTAATAATATTATTTTAATTCAATAAAGAGTTTATAAACCCAATACCAAACCTTTTATCCCTATATTCCTAAATGACATCCTGATGGCTAGGCCACCAGGATATAAATTCCCTAAAAAAAAGCTATTATAAATGAATCCAACACGCCAACCTTTATTATCCTAAAACATTGGTGCCGAAACCCGGGAACGAACCCGGCAAAATCAAAAACTTCTTAAAAACATTTTGGCTTACACCTTAGATCATCGCCGATCGGTACGTTGGTAATATTAGCGGTCTTTGATGTATATACATTGGAGGACAGCGTTTAACTTGACAGTGAGATACATTCTATTTTAAACATATTCCCATGCGTTCTCTAAAGGCAACATAGGGATATCTACTCGTCATATAATTGCTCACCCCACCCCCCTCCCCACCACCTACGTTATGCTATACGAACTGATCATTGATTTCCCAATTAATCGGCCCGAACTAAATTGAACTCTTAATATTCAAATCGGTATAAACTATTAACTGGTAACATTAACACTCAAATAATCCACAATTAAATAACACTCTACTCAAACATCAACCCAACAAAAATTCTCCAACACAGATATCAAACGTTTCTCAGACATAAAGGAGATCACACCTTAACAGCGAAATCAAAGCTTTGCATACTGATGGAAAAGAAGGTGGTCGCGCAATAGATACCGGTTTGTTTTTCCTTTTATAAGGTTGTTCTATAACTCTCGAAAGTGTAAGACCTGGAATTACCCTAAATGGATGTTACCAGTACGGCAAAAGTTCCACCTGATGCTAGGCACATCGTAGAGGAGCGTAAAAAAATAATTAATTTATCAACAACTGTTGGTAAACCACCTGAACACATAACCCGACTTACGCAGGCCGCACCCAAGGAGAGGTGACGACTTTAAAAATAAGACAAGGCTAAAAACAAGAACAACAAACACAAATTTAACAGCTACCGTCATTTCCTTAAAGTCAAATCCTTTCATATCTTCACTTAAAAATAGGTCTGTCGATAAATACACCAACCGATAAAAAAAAGGGATAAAAACACGATTAAAGCTAATACAACACCCGTCAATAAACGTGACAACTTTAAACTCATAATTTAGTCTTTGACACTGTTCGACCTTCATTTTTTTCAGTCAAGGGGTCCAATCTCTCTCGCTAACTTTAAAAAAAAACATGGTCCTCAAAAAATAAAGCAATAACGCAAGATGATAGTCGAAATTAACACGCCACCGTCAAGCACTAGTAACAACCTGAACGTTCCAGAGTTTCACGAAACAAATAAATCACCGTCCAGCGAACAATGACAAAAACATTCTTTTTTATTATATAATAGCAGTTTAGCTAAAATGAATTAATTAAAGACGAAGCTATCCAGATCAACTAATCATCACCGACTGGAACGTCGGGAAAAAGGCTACTACGACGACCCTTGAAAAAGGGGTGTCGTAGCTTATGATGAATGAGTCCGAGCGGAGTCATAGTTTTTATAATTAGAATTTGTTACTAAAGTAATAAAAATTATATTTAGAATTAGTTAAAGTAATAAAATTATATTTAAAATTAGTTAAAGTAATAAAATTATATTTAGAATTTAGCATCTAACGATGACGTTGCATTATAGATATATATATGTTGTCAGATTCATAAACATAGATAATATTATTTTAATTCAATAAAAAATTTATAAACCCAATACCAAACCTTTTATCCCTATACTCCTATATGATATCCTGGTGGCTAGGCCACCAGGATATAAATTTCCTAAAATTATATAATAAATGAATCCAACAAGCCAACCTTCTAAAACAAATACAAAACAGATTTAAAAACTAAAAAGCATAAAAAAAATTATTTATATAAATAAACATGTCAATAATTTTTGAGAGTTTTGAGCTTACTACGGAGATCCAACCTACCATCTTAGAGATTTTCAATCCGTTTATCGTTTTTTCTAATCAATAGTTAGCCATAAATATTGAAAATTTTAGAAAAAAAATGAATATTTTTTTGCATATTTACAACAGCTAAACTGTTAAATTCAAACATTAATTAAAACGTTTATTAAAAACCGATAATATATCGTGTTGTGCGAAATATTTTGTATTATCTAAATGCAGATGTAAGAGCTTGATATACTAAAAATTTTTATTTCTCATTATTTGATATGATAAATATAAGTTACAAGGGATTTTTATTTTTATATGAAAAAAAGATTCTTAATCTTTTTTGGGTATTCTCGATCTGTCAATTAGGTCAAAAAAGGCCATTTTTTCGATATGGACGGATGTAAGGAGCCAAGGCTGGAAGAAATTAAGAAAAAGGAAATATTTATATGAGAGGAGGCCATCATGGGGATAAATTCTTTTATGTTTTTATAAAATTCACGGTTGTACCATTGATATTTGTTGACTTGTGATATAAGACCTTGAGGCGCGCGCGGTTTAATACGAGTATACTTTTATATTCGCATTATTTGAATTTGGAGATGCGGCTAGCTCTGCGCGTAATAATTGTTAACTTTATAGTTTTCGTAAGATTTACCAGGAAATTTTAAATTTTTTTAGAATTGACCATTAAAGGCTTTACTCGTATTTATATATGATTATTTGGTACATAATATGGAAAATTTTCCCCATACATATAATCCCCGTAAGGTAAAATGTTTGCTTATCCAGAGCGACTATCAATGACACAGATGCACGAATGTTTAGGGAGTCTAATAATGAGCGGGTAGGGTGAACCAACGGATCTTGTGGTCCCCTAACGCTTGGTAATGTGAAAAGTGCGACAGCCGTTAAAAAAGGTATATTGGCCGCGATTGTTTAAGGGCATTTCTTATTACCGCTAAAAATTGAAAGTTAACTATTTCTAAGTGAAATTGCAATGTTAAACAATTGTTAATGTTGAATAAAAAATATAAAGATGGAAAATTATATCATTATACCAAAGCCAAAACAAAGTTTAATGCTAATAAAAATTGCAACGTTCAGAGTTTATTCAATCTTTGAAAATATTTTAAAATTTTTGTAAAAAAAAAGTTGGTTCAATGTAATAAAATTTTATATAGAAATTTAGCTTTGCAATAGATTTAGGATGTGAATTTAATTCAATTTCTATGCTCAAAGTATTTGCATCATGGGGAAAAAATATTTTAAAAACATGATAATACTATATAACTTGAAAATTTAGATTTTCAAATTTTTTGAAAAGAAAAAATAAACTTCAAACGCTTTTAACTTATGATTACAATCAGCAGATAAATTAGTAAGCACTAATTATTAGCTCATTTACCCATAACTTGGGGGAAGAAAGGGAGCCATAAATAAAGGTCTTAAGTCTAAATTCAATGTTCACGGCAATTTTGAATAATTAGGTGATTTTTGTACAAGAACGCCCAATATAATAATAATTTAAATGAGGGAATACAATGTGGTAAACACAAGCGATCAACCGTTACAAACCAAGTATGGTGGTGAGGAGTAAAAACAAAAAAAAAAGCAAATTCGTTAAAGATGGTTACAAAAAATGTTTTAATTTAAGATCATATATTAAGACAGCTGATTTTAAATTATTTTTGGTTAAAAAGGGAAGTAAATATTTGGGTCAGGTATATTTCACAGGTCAACAAATTTTTTGAGAGTTATGAGCTAACTACGGAGATCAAACCTGCCATCTTAGGGATTTTCAAATCCGTTTACCTTTTTTTCTAATCAAACTTAGTTTATCAGCTATAAACATTGAAAATTTTAGAAAATATGCCAAGATTTAAAAACAAAAATAAATTAACTATTTTTTTTTGCATATTTACAACAGCTAAACGGTTAAATTCAAACTTCAAATAAAACTTTTATTAAAAACTGATAATATATCGTGTCGTATTTAAGTTTGGACGCGAAATATTTTGCATTTTTTAAATGCTGATATAAGAGCTTGGTATACTAAAATATTTTGTTTCTCATTATTTGATATGATAAATATAAGTTACAAGGGATTTTTATATGAAAAAAAAGCTTAAATTTTTTAACATAATTTTTTTTAGGGTATTCTCGTTCTGTCAATTTCGTCACAAAAGGCCATTTTTGATATGGACGGATGTAAGGAGCCACGGCCAAAAGAAACTAAGAAAAGAAATACATACATGGGATAAGGCCATCATGAGAATAAATTCTTTTATTATAAAATTCACGGTAGTGCCATTGAAATTTGTTGACCTGTGCTATATTGCTATAAATGAGGAAGCCCATAATTATTTTATGTTTTTTTTATTTTAAGAGGCTAAAAGACCCCTGGTTGGGCAAAATAAGCCCATAATTGATTTATATTTATGATTTTTTTAAGAGGCTTAAAGACCTCTGTTTAGGCAAAATGCCTGCCTTTTGCAGAATGGGACATAAGAACTGAACCCTGTGTTTTTTTTATTTAAGGGCTGATAAATATAATATTTGAGTTTATATATGTTTCATTGTTAAAAAACGACTCTACTAAGAGAAAATTGGGATAATAATGAAAGAACAAATACTGTCTAAATAATTATTTTAGTTAAAAATGTGTATGATGTAATTTTAAGTAACACAATATGCAATTTTAACTGTATATGTGATGTAATATTATGTAACCTAATGTCATACCAGCCTTCGCCATGTTTTTTTTTGCTGGGTGTCGTGCCCCCGCGCACTCCATAGCCCCGCGCACGAAGGGCCTATAAAAAATAATTAATTTTAATTTATTTGTTTGTTTTGGCGATAATTCAGTTTGTTTTTGGCGTTGGTTGGTGTAGGAAAATAGGTTTGTTAAATGGTAGTTAGAAATAAAGTTACTATATTGTTTTTGTTTCCCTATTCAGAATAGGGGAGACCGGAGCGAAATGGTTGGTGGGGTGAAATGATTAATGGATATATCTCTGCCAAAAATTATTCAATATATATAAATTTTTTAAATGTTGTAGATCTTTAAACAAGCTATCGATTCATTATATTTTTTACATATACATCCATTTGAAAAAAAATTAGAAAATCTCAATTAAAGAAAAAATGCTATTTCAAATTTATGTTTTAAGCAACATTAATTTTGCTTTATTTTTAATATAATGTTACCTCGAAAATATTATTATAATTAAAAGATTTAAAAAACACTTCGCTGTAAGAATATAATACATTTTTAACTTAAAACTTAATATTATTTGAACATTATTGATTTTGCAAACACTACTCAATGCGCCCCACGCCGAAACCATTCATACGTAATTATAAAAGAAAAAGTTTGAAGACAGATGAAGACATTCTCAAAGAAGCGCTTATAACCTCAAAACAACAATATCTCCTAAAGAAGTAAATAATTTTTATAATAAACTAGATTAGAAAACTAGCATATGAATATGCTGTCATACTTAACAAAAGAACCCCTACCAATTGGATATTTAATAAATAAAAATTAGCGTTAAATTGCACAAAAAAAATTAAAAAGCTATTTCTAAAGGGGGGCAACGGCCCCCCTTTGCCCCCCCCCCCCCCCCCCCCCCAATACGTCCCTGGACCCCACCCTCTCAATATGTTCAAAACAATGTTATTGCCATGCCTCTAATTTTTATTAAATAATTGCAAACTTATATTTTGTTAATTTTTTAATAAATTTTATTTATTAAGTAAACAAAATGTTTGTATATATATATTATTTTTTCTCTTTAAAATATCTAGTTTTTAAATAACAGCCAAAAATAATTATTTATATCATTTCTTAATGAAACTCTCTAAATATGTTTTTTTAGACGTAGAAACACGGTTTGATTAATAATATTGAAACATTTAATTTAATGACTTGATTCATTAAATTTAATATGAAAAAATGCAAAAATTTAATTTTTCAGATTTTTTTCTACTTTGAATCAAATTTGCTATATTCATTAATGATAACTTATATTAGTCTATAATTTAAGAGCACGTATTTCTCTTTTAATTAGGGCACGTGCGAAGTGAGTTTTTATTTTCGTAAAATTTTCAAAATTTTGAAAAAATTTATTTTGAAATAAAACTCAAATTTTTGAAAAGTTGGTAAATTTAGTAAATGCGCATAAAATGCTTTTTCTGAAATAAAAATATTTTTAAAATTAAAATTTACAGAATTTTCAAAATTTACAGAATTTTCAAAATTTACAGAATTTTCAAAATTTCACGAAAATAAAAACTCACTTTGCACGTGCCTTAATAAAAAAAAATCATAGCTTTAAAATTCTAGAACGAAAGGTTTAAAGCAGGGCTGGGAAAAAAAACTAAATGGGCTTTTTTTTAACAAGTTTTTGGGTTTTTTTTTCCAAATGCCCACAAACTCGTGGGCATGGCAAAAGAAAAGCCCCTTTTCTTGCTTAAAGAAAAGGGGCATGTTTAAAAAAAGCCCCTTTTCTTAAAAAAAAACTCCTAGGAGCTTTAAGAAAAAATAACCCACCCATCAAAATTTTTTGAAATTATTATAGAAAACATAAAATGGGTTTTTTGGGGCTCTTTTTAAGAGCCACTTTTTGTGGGTTTTTTTTGCCCCTTTTCTTAGTAAGGGCTTTTTTTGAATTCTTATTTTGGCCCTTTATATTTGCCCCCCTTTCTTTTTTTATGTTTTAGGGGAAAAAATGAGCCAAAGTTTTTTGGCTCATTGTTTTCCCAGGCCTGGTTTAAAGTTGGGGTCCGATGGACTCCACCATAGCATTCGCGTTACAAATTTATTCACCCTACCATTGCGGGTTAAAAAACTATAGCCTATTATGGACTTTATTTATTATTATATTTTATAGATAATAATATGTATCATATATTAATCTAATTATTTTATTTTTCTAATACCATTTTTATATGCTAAAAAGAATATTTTATTTCATAGTATTTTGGATTATTTCTCAAGATGTCCTTATAGGGTATTCTGCACTTTCTTATAAATTTCACGCAATTTTGTACAATTTTTGTGCGTCCAATTTCTGTGCTTTTTCGTAGTTCAAGAACTATCACCCTTTAAAATTATTATATAATCATATAAAATCCTTTTATATTAAAAATATGTAAACTAGCTGATTTGTTTAAGGATATAAATTCTGTATTTTTATAAATTTATTTCATGCGCCATTATGCTTTAGAGCAGACACAATCCAATCCCTTATAGGGGGTAGGGACAAAAACACGAAACATAAATGTTTCGTGTTTTTGTCCTGGAGAAAACACGAAACATTTTTTAATGTTTCCTGTTTTTGTTTTTTTAAAACACAAAATATTTTTTTCGTGTTTTAAAGATTAAAAATATTTTTGTCAAAATGTTTCGTGTTTTATAGATAACAAAAACACGAAACATTTTTTTCAGTCAAATTTTTATTTTTCTTTCAATTTTTAAATTTTTAAAGAAATATGGTCATGTAATATATCGTTCGACGCCAAATTTTACGGAAAATCTAATGGTCATATTTTCAAGGTGAAAAAATATAACAGGTGGTTTTGGTTGCTTAAAATCTTTATTTTTTGTTTTTGAAAACTTTTTTTTGTTATTTATAGTTAGTAGTCTTATCATATATAAAACAACATATGTGTAACGTTCAAGACTATTTATACTTTATGACCATATATGGTATTATTTCCTAAATCTTGGCACTGCTTTTACATTTATTGACTAAACCAATTTTTAATACATCGTTCGACGGCAAATTTTATGGAGAATCTTAATGTCATATTTTTAATGCCTAAAATACAGGTGATTTTTTTTTGTTTAAAATATTTATATTTGGTATTTAAACTAATTTTGATTAAATATTGATTTAGTAGGTTTATTATATGTTAATCAAATATGCTTTGCAACGTGAGAAACTATTTACACTTTATGACCATATATGGTAGTATTTCTAAAAACGTGGCACTGCCTTAACATTTATTGACCAAACTAAACGTGTGATATATCGTTCGACGCCAAATTTTATGGGGAATTTTATAGTCATATTGCTAGTGCCTTATTTAACAAAATTTTTACATTATGTTTTTAAACAGATTTTTTTAGTTATGTATGATTTAACAGTCTTTATATAAATCTTATAAGACACAGGTCAACAGTATCAACGTCAGAGACGTGAAATTTATGAAATAGTCTTGTTACACAAATCAATTAATATTGATGTCAGAAAAAAAGAAGTTTATAAAAACATAAAAGCATACATCCTCATAAGGCCCTTGTTTTCTATATATGTTTTCCGATATTCTTAATTTCATTTGCCTTCGGCTCTTTAGATTCGTCCATACCAAAAACGGCATCTTTGACCAAATTGGCCAATTTTTATGACCTCGAGAATATTCTAAAGAAAAAATTTAAAATTTTCTTGTAACCTTGATATATCATCTCAAAAAATAAGAAATAAATTTTTTGGTTTATCAAGCTTTTGCAGCATTCAAATAATAAAGAATATTTCGCGTAAAAACTTAGCTTTAAATTTATTAATAGCCAGAAAAATATAATATAAAAAGGTAACGAATCCTATTTATAAATATTTGAGTTACATTTGTACATAAAATTTGTATATATATAATGAATACAAATAAGTGCTAATAATTTACATTTATAAATTACATAAAATAATATTAAGTTATATAATAATATAAATTCAAAATTATTTTTCATAATTGTTTTTCCATAATACACAAACACAATGTTAAACACCAAGTAAAACATTCAAAATTGTTATAAGGGCACGTGCAAAGTGAGTTTTTATTTTCGTAAAATTTTAAAAATTCTGAAAATTATTTTTTAATTTTTTATTTCAGAAATGGCATTATATGTGCATAAACTAAATTTGGCAAGTTTTTAGAAATTTGCGTTTTATTACAAAAATTATTTTTTTCAAAATTTTAAAATTTTCACGAAAATATAAACTCACTTTGCCCGTGCCCTAATATAAGTTACTAAACAAGAAGTAATCAATTATAGAGTATAATAGAAAATATCATGATGCAGTTATTCTATTTTTTAAAAAAAGGTTGTCATTTCATTCAAAGGCCGCTTTCTTTAATTCGGCTTTAATCCTGTTGGCTTAGGCTGTGGCTAATAATTCTTTCAAAATGTATTAAAAATATATTCTAAAATAAAAAAAATTTTAGTGGCTAATATTAAAAAATGAGAATTTAGATTTTATGAATGCGTTATTAAGTTGGTATCTAAAATGTAAAAAATAATAAAATTCGGTTAAATATATAGATGCGTTAAAGGAAAAACATTTAAAAATCAATTATAACATGATGTTTACATCTTCGGATGAGATTCTGTTATGGGTTAATAGATTAAAATCTGAGATATAAATATAAGACTGGGTAAAGCAAATTATATATAATGGAACCAAAGTATATTTTTATTTATGCGCTTATTTGATATGTAAATTATCAACCCAATGTACAAAGTAAAGCAAATTATGTGAAATGCAAATTTTGGTCTAATTGCTTTAGCTTAACCCCTAAATTTCTGTAAAAATGCAAACCAACACTCTAATGAAATGTAGTGAAAGTAGCAGTTTTTAGCTAAGGATTGGAATAACGTCAATTCAGTCAGGTACAGCAACAACTAGATTAATTATATACTTTGATTTGATCCATGCTAAATTATAAAATATAATAGTTTTGAATTGAAACATTTGCACAATAAAAAGGCAATAATGGTTAAATTTTTCAATCACAAATATATCATCTGTCACGTCGAACTAGATAAGAGAGGTATATAAAATTTGACGGTTGTGAATATTAAAAAATAACCTAAGTTATCATCTTCATTCGAGTTGTATTCTTTTTGTTCTAAAGGTCAAGGGGGGCGGCTTCATAAATTATAAGCACACCTTGACTCGCTCGTCCAGACCCGATTCGGGCGGAGGCGCTTTGCGCCCCGACTCTTTGCTTATATAAACCCGGGAGCTCGTCTAGGGTGGGCACATGACAGTCGCGGGGCGTTCCGCCCCCTCGGTAGTTTGGTGGAAGGCTATGTGGGTGCGGCCGAGCATATTAAACCCTGAATTGTGCCTCGGCCTAATTAAGACACGGGCGTGGATAGGGAGAAGGCCTTGCAAAATCTGAGGCAGCCTATAACGTGGCAAACCATAATATTGCAGTGTAAAGCCTGTATCTCAAAAGCTAATGGTATAATGACAGTAAAGGGAAATCAAACGGGGCTGAAGCCGGAGTATATAAAATTAACATAGATAGAGAGGCAGAGGATTTAAAATATGAGTACGCCGGAAATCAAATAACATTGAAAATGTTCCCCCACCAATTTTCCTAAATTAGTAGTAGCGGGCAAGCTGGAATATAGGAGAGAGAGGGGTCGATGTTTAGTTAAATGGGTTAAATTTTTTTCGGGAAAAGGTGCGAGCAAACTCATAGTGCGATAGGGCAAAAAAGCGGTAAATTAATAACTAAGGGCATGTGGAATTGACCCTTAAAGGTAAAAGAGCAAAGTAAAGAGAAATGTAAAAAAAAGCCAAGTTGCAAAACTTAATCCTAGGAAAAAATGCGATGGAAAAATAAATGCAATGTTAGTTTGAAAAAGGAAACAATGATAACAAAGTAAGTGACTTTGCAACGTTAACAATGATAAAAAAAATTTTTTAGGCTTTACAAAAGACCTGTCCTATAGCAAAAATGAAATGGCCTTTAAATCACCAATCACGTGATCAGTGTATGTGTTTTTGATATAAAATTTAAAAGGGTGATTTTTGGGGGAATTAGTTAGGACACCCGTTACATATTAATCCCGAAGGACACTCGATCAAAGCATAAACAATAGTCTTGAAATGGAAGTCCTTAAATGGAGGCATATTAAGCAGCCTTTATTTGAAAGGGAAACTCATGACTGATATAGTTCAAATTTTTTGTCACTTTTTCAGCCATTGTCTTTAAATAAATCTTCATTGGTAATAACCAATAAACTAAATAGTAATAAACAATTAAACAATGAGCAAAAGACACAAGTAATTAAGAGACACGTAAATTAATGCAATATTAAACTACCTAAAAGGAGGAAGGGCTAAGCTTGACAACGAGCGGGCAATGATAGAAAAAATACGAGACAAACGGGCGTACTTATATGATAGGTACCAAGTATAAACGGCATCAAGAATTGTAATACCGCGCGTGGTTGGAAAGGCGACGTCCGAGGCAGGTAGGAGTAATTTTGCAAGCAATCGTGTAGCACAGCCCCAGCCATGGACGTCAAGTCGATATTAAAATCACCGCCTAAATTGACTGGGATTGTGGATGGATTGATTCGATGTTCTAGATCACAGGTAAACAGAAGGTGAGTTATTGCGTATTTTAGAAATACGCACATCAACGTGTGTGCCCGGACTAATATACACAGAAATAAGTAGCATGATAGTGGGAGCTAAGAGAAAAATGGTTGCACATATGTCCCCTGGGCAACATTTATGAGTAAAGGATGGCAGAGCTAGGGGTACTAGCTTAGATGATGAAGCTACAGTGCGAGATAGACAGCTACTCCAAACGCCCGTGGCCCAGGACGTCTAAAACAGGCGACACAAGCGAAACCGGGATGGAAATATCTGTAAGGCTGGATGTCCAAGTTTCCGAGACCATTAGAATAGATGAGCGAGAAATGACGAAGTCAGAAGAAATGTCGAGCACGTGCGCCCGTAGGCTCTGGGTTGAACAATAGAGAGACTAGGGCGAGAAATAGCATACTATTTTGCAGTGTATCTAGCGGCGTGTGCGTAAACCATGCTAATTCTTAAGGGAGGCTTATGGTGGGGGTGATATGTCATATAGTGCCCGGCTCCTCGCCAATTAAACTGAAAGAGCTACGTAGACTAGGTCCAAAGAATGTCTTATTGAGTATGCGTATACTACTTTATCATAAATCGCGCCCTGAAATTTTATATTGTTAAGGCACATGCTAAAACTAAAGGATGATTTTGACGGGAGCACGTTGCCCACGTGGCAAGTATGCGTGTAATGTCGTAGATTAATAAAAACGGATCCTAATCGGAGGCCTAACCGCGACACTCAACACCGACGTGGCCTGGGGGGATGTAAAAATGTTGGATGTAGGCGATTACATTGCTTGTAGAGTGGAGTGGTTAACTTATACGACAGCCAAGTCTTTAGTGTGCAAGTGACATTACGCCCCTATAGCACCGACTTATAAGAGTGGCATTTTTTGATTAGAACGTATGCTCATATCCTCGTCTGGGGTCAGGGGCAAAAGGGTGGCTATCTCGTCAACGTCAATTGGAATATTTATAATTTGGCCTCGAACGCCATATTGACCGTGATAATAACGCAACCGTCCTATATGCATAAATGGAAGGCGGGGGGAGATGAGGCGTTCCACGATCGGATCTAAAACTGGCAAGTAGGAAGGGTAAGGCGGGAAAGAAAAACCATTGACACGCACAAATTTAGGCATCCTCCTGCTTGTGCAACGAAGCGTCGCATGTGTTACGGATAATTGTGATGGAAAGCATAAGGATTCCGTGAACCGTGTATATTTTTACCAGGTCTTTAGAAAAAATAGCGACTACAAACGTTGCAGTCGTGGCCTAAAAATTTTGACCAAAACCTTTGCTCAAAAAGGAGGTCAGCTTCCATCAAAGATTATTGGGGTAGCGAATTAAAAGCACATGAGATGACGAGCTGGTCAGGGGGAGTAGGCGGGACTGACATCTGGGATATCAAAGTGACCTAAGTTTATAAAAGTAAAGAACTTAGGGTAGGTGCAAAATGGTAATTAAACGTAATAAAACGCAATGTTACTCGGTAAAGGAATTCAGAGAAGTGGAATGATAATGGGACGGGCGTCAAAAGCGATAGTTAATGAAGTGAGTTAAGGATAATAGAGCAAGGGGAAGTTTTCAAAGGAAAACCGATATATAATACTTTGTTATTAGGGTACGTAATAAAAGCTGTCAAACGTCAGAATTGGTGCCAAAAAATTTAATGTGCAATGAATTTTACAAGGGGCTAATGAAAAAATGGGGCAAATGGCATAGCACCTGGCTGGGTGACAAGAACAAGCATTCTGAAAGCATATTGACTGGTAATAAAACAATGGTATTAAAGAAACCTTGATGGTTAACCCTAGGAAAAAAATTTCAGTGATAGTAAAAAATGGTTAATTAACATAAAATTCAATGTTATTATTATTATTTTAAATGATAATTTTATTAACATTAATATCAGTAGAATAATTAGATGGTAACCCCGTAATAAATTTTCTATGTTAATATTCAATGTCAAAAGCCATATAAATCATCATGAATCGTTTCATAAAAAAAAGGGAAGTAAAGAACCTTATCATATACTGATTTTGTTCATATTTAAAAACCATAAAAAACTTTGAGCCGGTTGTTGGTTGTTAATTGTGTTTCTAATCAACGCGTTCGACCTTCAACTTCGTTCGGTAACCGCGTAAACGGTACCGTATATCGAGTTATTTGACTATGAGGCGCTCCAAAATATCGTTACTTTTCTAGGTGGGATTCTGACTTCGATGCGGTATGGTGCCTTCTCGCCGACGATTTTCAGTCTAACGCCTGAACCAAATGTCTGAACCTGCGCTTCCTCTCGTACTGAACAGGATTACTGTAGCAACAACGGGTCATCAGTAGGGTAATTCTAACCTGTCTCACGAATGTCTAAACCCAGCTCACGTTCCATATTAATTGAACAATCCAACGTTTGGTAAATTCTGCTTTACAATGATGGGAAGAGGCGAGCAATCAAATTTGCCGTTATATAAAATCTCAAATCCACGTTAAGGTAGACAAATGGCCCAATTTTGATACAATTTGTAATTATAATATTAGTTTATATGGACATAAAATAAATATGGCATATTAAGTAACATATCATATTATATTAAAACCATTGAGTAAAATAATATCTTTAAAGTAAGTTAAAAAAAAATGATTCCAAGCAAAAAAGATCACTCGTTAATTTTTAAGCACTATAATTAAATTTTAAATAAAATTGAAGGATTTAATATTAATTTGGTCAAAAAATGTAGAGTTTGTGACAAATTTTAAAAATAACACCTTGAAGGTTTAATGAAACATATCACATTTCAATTTTTTTATTGTAAAAAAACTATTGTAAAATTTAATAAAACAAAAAAAAAACTAAAAAACCAAATATAAAAAATTTTAAGCAATATATACTACATGCAAACTTGTTGGGCATTAGCAATATGATAGTTAAATTCTCCATAATGATTTGACGTCGATCGATGTATTTATTATAAGTTTAATTTGGTCAATAAATATTATACCAATGTTAAGTTTAAAAAACATTATCATTAGTCAAAGACTTAAAAAGAAATTTTACGATGCATTTCATTTATAATAGCAACATTAAATGATCCAAAAAAAGATCTAAGAACAAAATATAAATATCTTAAGCAGCGCAGCTACTTCTTAATTTTTGGGCACTGATAATATGATAGATTCTCCATATATAATTTGGTCAATAAATATTAAGGCAATGTTAAGTTATAAGACATATTACCATTTATGGTCTTAAACTTATTATGGTGTTTTACATTTTTTATTTATATATAGTAGATAATACAATAATTAACCACCGAAAAAAATCTAAAACAAAAAATAAAGTTTTCAAACAACAAAAACCACCTGTCAACCTTTAGCTAAACTCCCTATAAAATGCATCGAATTATGTATTACAAGTTTAACTTGGTCGATAAATAATAAAGCAGTGTTAAGTTTTAATAACTATTACCATATATGGTCATAAATTTAACATGTTGTTTTAGGTTACATATAATTTATATATAGTAGATTGTACTAATAAAACCCCCAAAAAAATCTAAAAACAAAAAATAAAGTTTTTAAACAACAAAGACCACCTGTCAACCTCGCAGACTAGCTAAACTCTCCTTAAGATTTGGCGTCGAACTATTACAATGTTCACTTGGCCGATAAATAATAAAGCAGTGTTAAGTTTTAATAACTATTACCATATATGGTCATAAATTTAACATGTTGTTTTAGGTTACATATAATTTATATATAATAGACTGTACTAATAAAACCCCCAAAAAAATCTAAAAACAAAAAATAAAGTTTTTAAACAACAAAGACCACCTGTAAACCTTGCAGACAAGATAGCTAAACTCTCCTTAAGATTTGGCGTCGAATTATGTATTACAAGTTTAACTTGGTCGATAAATAATAAAGCAGTGTTAAGTTTAAATAACTATTACCATATATGGCCATAAATTTAATATGTTGTTAGGTTACATATAATTTATATATAGTAGATTGTATTAATAAAACCCCCCAAAAAATCTAAAAACAAAAAATAAAGTTTTTAAACAACAAAGACCACCTGTCAACCTCGCAGACAAGATAGCTAAACTCTCCTTAAAATTTGGCGTCGAACTATGTATTACAGGTATAACTTGGTCGATAAATAATAAAGCAGTGTTAAGTTTTAATAACAATTATATATGGTCATAAATTTAAAATGGTGTTTTAGGTTACATATGATCTATACATAGTAGATTGAATCAATAAAATACCCAAAAAAGATCTAAAAACAAAAAATAAAGTTTTTAAATAACAAGGACTACCTGTCAACCTTTCGCAGACAAGTTAAACTCTCCATAAAATTTGGCGTTGAACTATGTTTTACAAATTCGGTCGATAAATATTAAAGCAGTGTTAAATTATAAAAATATTACCATATATGGTCATAAACTTACTATGGTGTTTTAGGTTATATATGATTTAAATTTAGTAGATTTAATCAATAAAAAACTCAAGCAAAAATTTAAAAACAAAAATAAAGTTTTTAAACATCAAAGACCACCTGTCAATTTTTTGGGCACACTCAATAGGATAGTTAAAATGCCTTATAAAATTTGGAGTCGAACGATATATTATATGACCAAATTTGCTGCATGAACACAATTAACATAAATTTTAAAAACCAAAAAAATGTTTCGTGTTTTAGTAATATTTAAAACACGAAACATTTTGCAAAAATCTAAATTAATTTTTAAAACACGAAAAAAATATTTCGTGTTTTAAAAAAACAAAAACACGAAACATTAAAAAATGTTTCGTGTTTTTGTTCTGTCGCTTATAGGTGTTAAAACCCAATTTATTCAATAATGTTGATAAGATTTATTTAATGCAGTTTATAAAAAAATATTTTTTTTTCAGGTTAAATTTTGAAATAATAAAAGTGCAATTATTCAAATTAATAAAGAGCGAAGTCCATACCTATAAAGCTCTTAAATTATAAATGCCTAAATTTGGTGTAAGGACCCGCTGTAGCTTTCGCGTATTATATATATTTTTTAAAAAGTAATTTAATTAAAACCTATCATAAAGTGAGGGAGTTTTATCTAATCAAATTTTAAATAAGGCGTGTTCAGAATTTATTCGCTTTTTATATATTTTTAAATTTAAAAAAAATTAATAATAGCAACAATTAACACTCTTAATATTTGATTATTAAATAAAATAGGACGTTGTCTTTAATAAAAGTGTCTAATACATGATCAAGAAAAATTGCATGCGCATTATGCATTTACTACCCGAAAAAAAGTTTGATATAAATTAAAAATAAATTTTTTTAGCTTTAGCGTCACAGATAAAATACGTATAACGTTAATTGATTAAAAATTCTATTGTTTTGAATTGTTTAAAAACAAACACTTTAGAAGACACGGACGCATTAAAAAGTGGACAATTATTCATTCATGTGTTTTCATTTTTAAAAAAATAAATATAAATAGTTTTATTTTATTATGTACAAAAAGCCAACCAACATTGTGGTACAAGCCCTCAACCAAAATACATTCAAAAATTTCTCAGCTTCTTATTATGTTTGTAATTTAGAGGGTCACTTGCTAAGTAGCATGTTTTTGGGTAATTATGATTTTCAATCTTTAAGGTAATATACATAAAAATATTTTTAAATGTTAAGATATATATTTAAATTTGTTATATAGTAATATTTATGAATTTATTGTGACGCATATGGAAATAATTTTTAACAATGAAGCTATATCATCTTCTTTAGTACAACATATCCAAACATTTATTTTACATTCATATCACATCAAGAGATATATACTACCCATTAATATTGCCCAAAAAAATATTATGAGTATTTTTCAAGCAATTGGTAAAATATTGCTTTATCTTGAAATAAATGACTGGAAAAATTATGCAATTAACAATTTTTTGGATTTTATTATTATTGCCCCAGATGCTTTTTTAACTTATTACAATTTTTATTTGGAGACATATCTTGAGAGCAGTTATGACACTGAAATTAATAATCTTATTGTTTTATTAATAACTAAACTAATATTTATACTTATGTCTAAATTTTTTTTCTGTGTTAATGTTTCACAGAATATTGATCTTAATTATAAATATAAAATATGTAAGAAATCCTTAGCATTTACAAAGAAAAGTTTAGAAGTTATTAACATATTTAATAAATTGCAAAATTTTGAATATTCATCAATGCAAAAATATATTCACAACTTTCTCATTTTATTGATCATGGATCAAGATTCAAGAATTAGGAAAACTGCATTACGTTATTTGGTAACAATTAAAATTGTTTATAACTAGACATATATTTAATATTTATTGACTTACTAAAAAACTAAAATATATTTTAAATAACAAGAACTTAAGTTTTTTGTTGAAAAACATACACTTGCTAATAAATTAAAATTATGTTTTTACCTAAAGATAATGTAAATTTTTTTATTGATTATTTGTTATACTATTAAAAATATTATGAAAAATTTGTAATTCTGTTAAAATTTGTTCATTAAAAATCAAAATTTTTGATCACTCAACTAAATCTTTACACAGGTCAACAAATATCAATGTCAAAAAATAAGTTTATGAAAACATAAAAGAATGCATCCACGTGGCCTTTTTACATATATATTTTTTGTTTTTCTAAGTTTCTTCCACCTGCTCTTTAGATCTGCCCATAACAATAAATGGCCTTTTTGACCAAATTAACAGATCTTAATATACTCTAAAATGAAAAAATTTAAGAATTTTTTTTCATATAAAAACCCCTTTTAACTTATATTTATTAACAAATAATGTGAAATAAATTTTATTAGCTCTCACATCAGCATTTAGATAATACAAAATATCTTGTGTCCGTACTTAATATGACACAGTATATTACCTGTTTTAAATATATATATTTTTTGTTTGATTTTAACAGTTTAGTTATTGTAAATATGCAAAAAAAAATTTTTTTTTTGTTTTTGAATCTGTTTGTTTTTTTTTTTACTTTTTTTTTATCGAATTTCAATGTTGATAGCTGACTTATTGAGAAATAACCTTAAACGGATTTGAAATAAGAGGGCACGTTTGATCTCTGTAGTTAGCAACTCTCAAAAATTTGTTGACCTATGATATAGAAGCCCAAAATACCCCAAAAACAGAAAATTCTTATTTTTGACATTAAATAACAGTGTTTAATAAAAAAGAATTCAGCCGCAGTGAAATCTTCAATTCTAGTGAATGGTGAGGAAAGAAAAAAGTGAATATGAGGGAATTCACTTTTTAACGGGGGTGAAAAATATTCAAATGAAAATTTTCATTTACAAAAAATGAATATTCCTCATTTTAATAAAGAACACAATTTTTTTATTTTTGGTAAAACAGAGTTTTAATAGTATTGATGAACCTCTTTTCTTTTTTTTTTTCAATATGGAATTTTTTCAAATGAGTCGGAGTGAGGTACTCCGGGCAATTTTTGGAAAACTTAGTTTTTTATATGGCCAAACTCATGTTTGTTATTTTTACATTTTATTATAATAATTAAAATATTCATAAGTTTTTTAAAGAACCAAGCTCAAAATTATTAACTTTTTAATAATATTTCCTTAATTTGGTATTCTTGGGTACTAAATGCCGTTTTTAAATGGCTCAAACTCTAAAGCTTAACAATGCAGAAATTCCAGATTTTTACTTTTCAATTGAGTTCACTTGGTTGTTCAGCTTGTTCGGAGAAGCCATTTGAGCTCATTTGAGGAGAAAAGGAACAAAATGCATTTAATTTTGCCAAATATGAACTCCAACTCTTAAAAATAATTAAACACTGTCAAAACTTAAAATCAAAAGCATTGGCTAAAATTACGATATCATTTTCTCAAGCACCAAAAACCTGACCTAATAGTTGCCATAAATAATGCTTAAGGTTGTCCAAAATTTGTTGTCCATTGTTATTTATCCAATCTTATCTTTTTATTTATATTTTGTACATTTTTTTGGAATTTTTGATTATTAATCTCCAAATAGCTTATCAAATTCTATGAGAGGTCCTTTTTAATTTTAATTATACTTTATAATGTAGCTTTCAATTTTTGTTTTTAACCTTTTTTTAACTACTAACTTTTAAGAGCTCATCCTATTCTAATGGTTGGTCCCTTTTTATTTAAATTTCATCTTTTGGTCCATACTCTTATCTTTTCTATAAAAGTTAATCTAACTAACAATTTTATGGAACATAAATGATGTTTATCCTTTCCTTTTTACATAATAAGAGGTTGGTTCCCTATGTAATTCTTTTAGCATATATGGCCCATCTCTAATTAAAATAAAACTTTAAAGTTGGAAAATAAAATAGTAATAACCTACATATTTATTTTGTCCATAGCTAATTTTTAATACCTGCCTTTTAAATTAACTTCCCTTTCAATTTATAATACAATCTGTAAATTTAATTATTTTCATTTTTTAATAACTTGAGACCTCCACTAGGTAAATTTTCTCCTGTTTTTAATTTCAGAATTAATTGGCCTAAAGGATTCTAGAGATTAGACCTACTTATATATTGAAAATTTTAATTAACACATAATTCTTCTTTATATCATATATTAAAAATATTGGTCATTGTTATTTTTTGCTTTGTATACCTTAAAAACACCTTTTATTCATTAATTTAATAGATTTTTTAAATCTTGTTTACAATTTAATCTTTAATTACAATAACAGCTAAACTTTCATTTGGATTACCATATTGAGCTAAACCCTTACACCTGCAAGCTTTTTTATATAACCATGAACGATGACTGTGAGAAAATCAGAAATTTGTCGATTGTATTTTTGCACCAACTTGCAACATCTCACCCTGATTAGTAAATATTTATTTGTACCTATAAGAGCTAAACACAGCTTGAAAAATTTTTGAGACTTATAATTTTAGAAAACAGACCTGCCATTGTTGGGATTTTTAAATCATTTTACTATTTTTTTATTAACCTTTGTGATCCAGCTATAACATTAAAATTTTTTAAAAAATGTTAAAAAACGAAAAGGATCAAATACAAAAAAAAACATTTAAAAAAATTATATATAAGTTTAAAACAGCTTACCCTTTTAACCCGCGAATGGTAGGGTGAGAAATGTGTAACGCGAATGCTATGGTGGGGTCCATACGGACCCAAAACCTATATAAATTAAGAGTTTTAAAACTATGATCTTTTTTTTATTATTTTGAAAATAAATTTGTACTCTTTAATTATAGACTAATATAGGTTATCATTTATGAATATTGCAAATTTTAAAAATAGAAAAAAATCTGAAAAATTAATATTTTTTATTTTTCCATATTTCATTCAATAAATCATGTCACTAAAATAAATGTATCAATATTACTAATCAAATCGTGTTTTTACGTCTAATAGAACATATTTAGAGAGTTTCACGAAAAAAAATATTTTGATATAATTATTTTTGCCTATTATTTACCATAAAAACTAGATATTTTCAAGAGAAAAATAATTCATATCCTTATTATACAATACAAACATTTTGTATACTTAATAATTAAAATTATTTAAAAAATAACTAGAAAATAAGGTTGCAAATATTTAAGTTTGAATTTAAATAGAGTCAATAACATGGTCAACATTGAAATTGAGAGGGTGGGGTCCATATGGACCCCAATTCAATTTCTAAATTTAAACAAATTAACATGGAAAATGTTGTAAAAAACGATAAAAAAAATAAGGAAAAAGAGGGAAATAAAATTTCTGTCGCTTGCAAATTGCCTATCGGTCTACTCTGATAAGTGGCTCTAGATTACAGGGCCGTTTTTTGTGCTCTTTTTGATATACCCCTTTTTAGGTTTTGAAAAATGTAACAGGTGTCTTAAATCGATACCCCAAAAAATTACTTTTCTATTTGAGGGTTTTTAAAAAAATATAACTTGCTTGTGGGATTGGAGAATTAACGGACATTTTTTTTTAAATTATTTTTTTTATATTATATTCCATTAAAGGACAATTTCACTTTGAAGTCATGATTTAGTTGGTCTTTTAAAGTTTGTAATAGCTCATTCCATTATATCTCCCTAAAATTTAACATCGGGTCACTTTTTTAACATGTCCAAATATGGAAAATTTTGACGCCATTTTTAAAGATCCTTAAAATTTTTGGGTTTGTAATTGTATCAGGGATTTGATATTTATTTGATTCTTAAATTTAATGCTTGATTTTTTATGATACCTTTATATTTAACAGGTAGCCTGCCAAATTACTGTTATTTTAGGGGCTTTTAGATTACACAGATCAACAATTAAGAGTTATGAGTTAGCTACAGGGATCAAACCTGCCATCCTAGGGAATATCAAATTCGTTTACCGTTTTTCCCAATCAAACTTAGTTATTCAGTTATAAACATTGAAAGGTTAAAAAACCAAAAAAGATTCAAAAACAAAAAAAAATGAAATTTTATTTTTGCATATTTACAATAGTCAAACTGTTAAATTTAAACTTCAAAAAATATTTTCAATTAAATCCGATAAAATATCGTGTCGTGTTTAAGTCTGGACGCGAAATATTTTGCATTATCTAAATGCCGATGTAAGAGCTTGATATATTAATAAAAAATTCCATTATTTGTGATTAAAAATATAAGTTACAAGGGATTTTAATATGCAAAAAAGATTTTTAACTTTTTTCTTTTTAGGGTATATTTAGATCTGTCAATTTGGTCAAAAAGGCCATTTTTTGTTATAGACGGATCTAAGGAGCCAAAGATGGAAGAAACTGAGAAAAAGGAAAAACATAAATGAGATTAGGCCATCATGGGGATGCATTCTTTTATGTTTTCATAAAATTCACGTTTCTGACATAAATATTTGACCTGTGTAATTACACTTTCCCAATTCGTCATTTCGTGGTTTATGTCGACAGATCACTTGCTGTTACTTGTTTCAAAAATTCCCAGTCATTATTACGGTATTAGAGCCATCTAACCATTTCCATTTAGGGTCAAAAATTTTTTTTACCATTTTTCTTTAAAACAAAACTGATTTTAAACCTTTCTATAGTCCAACAAAAAATCCGGTGTAAAAAATAGGGGTCAACGTTCTCGGTTTTTCTGCAGGGGATCTTTTACCTGACAGGTAAAAAATTTTTTACCTCCTGAAAGATATTGTAAACAAAAATGGGCGGTACCCTTTTAGCATACCGAATATATATTTTTTTCTCCATTTATTTTAACCCACGTAAAAAATTTTCTTATTTTATGTAGGGCTTGCTAAAACCAGGGCTGGGAAAAAAAACTAAATGGGCTTTTTTTTAAAAAGTTTATGGGTTTTTTTTCCAAATGCCCACAAACTCGTGGGCATGGCAAAAGAAAAGCCCCTTTTCTTGCTTAAAGAAAAGGGGCATGTTTAAAAAAAGCCCCTTTTCTTAAAAAAAACTCCTAGGAGCTTTGAGAAAAAATAACCCACCCATCAAAATTTTTTAAAATTATTATAGAAAACATAAAATGGGTTTTTTGGGGCTCTTTTTAAGAGCCACTTTTTGTGGGTTTTTTTTGCCCCTTTTCTTTGTAAGGGCTTTTTTTGAATTCTTATTTTGGCCCTTTATTTGTAGCCCCTCCTTTTTTATGTTTTAGGGGAAAAAATGAGCCAAAGTTTTTTGGCTCATTGTTTTCCCAGCCCTGGCTAAAACTCCAGTTGGAGTTTATGGAAGGAGTGGGGCGAAAACCCCTATGCTCCGGAGTTTTCCCGTTTTAAACTCCTGGAGCTTAACCCGGACGAGTTTTTTGGAGTTTTTTTTAAAAGTGAATTTACATAAATAGGGGAATTTAGCCACCAGATGTTTTTACTACGATATGAAAAATGAAACGATAGTTTTTTTTAGTTCTAAAAAAAATTGTGGGAGAAAAATAGTATTTTGTTTTTTGTTAAATATCAAATATATTTAAACATTGTCAATTTTTTGGCTTGGAAAATTTTTGTTTGTAACACTATTTATTAATTAATTTTCCAATGTCAAGTCTGCTGAAATGATGTCAATAGACTTTCCTAAATGCAAGTAATTTAATGTTAAATTAATATTATTTTTTAGTTCGGGCGGTCGTGTGTTAGTAATCTTTATATAAAGTTTCTCAATTAGGCTTTATTAATAGATTTTATTTTTGTCATTATTAGGCCTGGAGTCGATGTCACCTAACTGTCGTAAATATCTATAATTTATATTAAATAAATTTTTTCGAGTATTTTTTGGTATTTATGAATACATTTTGGCAAATTTTGTTAATATGAAGCCTGCTGAGTCGATAACCTGACTGTCGCAAATGTCTATAACACTGGACAACAAAAAAAAACAACAACATCAACAATTTTTTGAGGGTTTTGTAGAGAATTTTCTTGCGATAACGATCCTGGGTTTAGTTTTTTTCCAATGCCTCCTTTTTTTTTAAACCGCGTCCAAAATTCAGAAAAAAATTTACAATATTTCTTTAACTATTAATTTTCAAAAAAATCTAATGGCATATTCAGATTCCTTATAAAAAACATATCTAAAATGGGTTATTACCTAAAATTATTAGCAATTTACTTTCAAGTTATTTAGGATCAAAAAACGGATTTCAAGACAAAAACCACTAATTTTATGAAAATAAAAAAATAAAAAAAAATTAAATATTGTAAAAAAATTTAAACCCCTTACGTTAATAATGAATGTTTCTGTTATCTAAATATATTTTTAAACTTTTGTTACTAGCCATAGGTTTTATGATATAGAAGCCCAAAATACCCCAAAAATTGAAAAATCTCAACTTTGACACTGAATAACTAAAAATCTGAGGCATTGGCTAGAATTCTGATTTCATATTCGTGATCAGCGCCAAAAACTTGACCAAAAACAATAGTTGCCATAAATAATGCTTAGGGTCGTCCAAATTTTGTCCAGTGTAATTTAATATCGAATAAATTTTTTAGATTTTATTTGTCCGGGCTACCATATATGAGTAATTTTTGTAAAAAAAAATTTTATTTTAGGCAACTAGTGACATTGTCACCAAATTGTCGCAAATGCCATAATGTAAATATTGGAAAAACTTTTTCGAGTTTTTTTGTTTATATTTAGTAAATTTTGTAAATTTTAAGCATAGTTGCACCTAGTCGCAAATGTAGTTAATATTAAATTAAATTTTTCAATTTATTGCTTTTACCTCTTGTTTAAAATTTGAATTTTTGACACGTTGTATGGATATTTTTATAGCATTAAAATTTCGCGCCGCATTTGTAACCCAGGCTGTGCCATTAATAAAAACAAAATCACGGGTAGAATTATGGCGATAGTGAGTGAATATTATATATTTGTGTTTTTTTTATCGTTCAGACCGAGCATAAAATTTTGGGTCAGATTTATGGGTTATAATCTGTATATGGAATTTCGATAACGTACTGGGCTAATTTATAACGGGTCCGGCCTAAATATAAAAACTAATTATTACACGAATAAGGTTATTACTTGTACATTCTGTATTACATTGATTAATAATATCTATTTTTTAGCTTGTAATAGCCGGACCAATATTAAAAAAAAATTCCGGTTAGACCGGATAGCTTGGGGGGGGGGGGGGAGTGAGCAAGTATATTATTAAGTAATCAGGCGAGCTAAAAAATCAAAAAACACGTTCAATATTAAATTATTCGATTTGCGACAATTTGGCGACATTATCAGAAGAAATAAAAATTAATAATTTTACGAAAAAACTACTTATATTTTACCACAAGAAAAAAAATCGATGTAAAATTAGATTTATAATACATAAATGCATCTGGGACAATTTGGTGACATTATCACAAGATTAAAAAATGGAATAATTTTACCAAAACTACTTATATTTACCGCACGAAAAAAATCGAAAATTAGCTTTATAATGCATAAATTGCATTTGCGACAATTTGGTGACATTATCACAAGATAAAAAAATTGAATAAATTTTACCAAAAAAACTACTTATATTTTACCGCACGATAAAAAATCGATAAAAAATTAGTTTTATAATGCATAAATCGCATTTGCGACAATATGGTGACATTATCACAAGATAAAATAATGGAAAAATTTTATCAAATAACTACTTATATTTTACAGCAAGAAAAAAAAATTAGTTTTATAATGCATAAATCGCATCGACAATTTAGTGAAACCGTTAGCAGACAAAAATTTGATAAAAATTACCATGGTATTATAAATAGTTGTGAAAATCGTCTAATAAAAAAATCACCACAAAATACAAAAATTATCGACAAGAATTTTATGTATACATGAACTTAATTATTTAGTTAATTTTTATCAAGTCTCACAAAAAAAATTAAAATAAACAAATTAATAACATTATTGTGAAATATTTGCATAATCAGCTGCTTTTGCATTTATTTATAACATTATTTTGATTAAAAAAATAAGTTTGGACAAAAAAAATACACAACATTTCCAATGGGCTAATGTTAATTTTTAAACTCCCGGGAAAAAACCCCGGAGTTTAAAAACCGAAAACTCCGGGCGGTTTTTGGGAGTGTTTTTTAAACGGAGTTCCCTGGAACTCCCGTTAAATCGGACTCCTTCCCGAATTCCGGAGTTTTGACATACCCTAATTTTATGTCTATTTCATTCTGAGTTTGGACTGGGACGTCACTTTTGCCTATTATTTTTCCCCCTCCTCCTAACCAACTATAGCCATATAAACATTTTATTTAACATTGAAATTGTGTTATTTTTTTCCATTTGCTTATATGCTTTTCTCAATTTTTTACCACAAGCCAACCCTCCATTAAGGTAAAGCTATATGAAGATAATAGAGCTCTTTTGAAAGGCTTTTTTTACGATAAAACTGTATACATATTCTTATGGCTCTGTGTTTTTACTTCTGCGGCTAATACGTAATAAATTTTATTTTTATTTACCTGCATATTTTACAGGCTTGTCAAATCTCCGCTATTTACGCGGTTTTAGAAAACTATACTTTTAAAATCCGCCTTTTTTGGGTTGAGATAGATTTTTTGATGATAATTGTTCTTTAAATATATTCCCCGTTAATAACCCGTTACAATTCTATGGGTTAGAAAAACTTTTGTTCACCATATTTTTCTTGTAAATTTAACTTTATACCTTCTAATATTTTTTTAAAATAGAGGATAAAAAAGGGGGTCGACGTAGTTTTTTAATAAATTTACCGGGCGGGTAAATTTTTTTTACTTGATTGGAGAAAATTTTGACTAAGGATATGGGCAGCGCCCTAAAAGCATATCCAATACATTTTTTCCCATTTATCTAAACCCGTTAATGTTTATTTCTTTTTTTTTTTGAAGTATTTGAGTTTGGACCGTAAATTAATTATTAATCAACAAACTAAAATTTTTATTTTATCACTCGTTACTACTTTTACACAAAATGAGAATTGATGTTTTTGTTCGTTTTAGGATAAGCCTTACAAAAAATTTTTTTTGAATTAAATTAAATTAAAAAAAATTTTTTTTTTAATTTAATAAAGTTTTTTTTACACCAGCAACCTTAATGTTCATCAAATGCGTTCGATTTTTTTTTCTTCAAACTTATTTGACTCGCAGCCTTTCGAACACCTGGTTTAATTTTAAGTCCACAATAGCCCATTTAAGATTTATTGGTATGTGGGAATCTTTTGTTTTGAGGACCTAAGTACTCAGAGGGCCACTTATTTATTTTATAGGGCGTTCAATGTTATGTTAATTTTTCTAAAAATTCGAAAAATTATTTGAAAGCTTGTACTACAGAAAATGGATTTTTAACTATGCTAATTATGATTAACAACTTTGCGTTTTATTACAAAGAAAATAAATTAAAAAATCTATAAATAAAAATAGCTTAACTTTGTAGGCGCCCTTACAAATTTGAGCTATTTACCTATATATGTTGGTTTGTGCATTTATACTTAATTATTCTAAATATAAAAAGTAAGGTTTTATTTTAGACTTTATGTGTCATGGGTCAAACAAAAATTCATTATCAAGAAAATAATTATTTTGTTTTTAGACTTAGACCAATTTTTAATTACTATTTTTGTTATATATTTAAGAAAAAAGTCACAAAAAAGCCCATAATATTTTATATTTTTAAAGATATTCAAAATTACAGATGTGCTGGGGTCCGTATGGACCCCACAAGGCTAATCGCGAGTTAATGTCTTAATATAGTATTTTATTATAAAAACGATAAAATATCGTGTCCTATTTATGGGTACCAAATATTCTGTATAACCTGAACCTTGAGCACATGTAAACTTTGTTATACACTTCGAGTTAAGCAACGTTGAGCCTGGTTAGTACTTGTATGGGTGACCGCCAACGAATCCCAAAGCCGTTCAATTTTCTGAGAACATAGGCCTAAAAACCTAGGCCACCGGCACGTGTTAAATCTCATTTAACTCTGCGGGGCCTGCTGTAGAGTTAAAAGGTTCCCTATTGGGGAAAAAGGTTTGGAGGAAACTCCTATACCCTAGGTTTTTTTGATGTAAAAGTTATTTTTCATTATTTAAGAGGAAAATAAAAGTTAGTGATCCAACTATTTAATTAAAATGTTTTTTTTTTATTTTTTTTTCTCTTCAGGCATTCTTAAGCTCGCACAATCTGTCACGGTTAATTTTTTTTTCGATTTTTTGCAAATTAGCCGATTTCTGAGCAAGTAGAAAACAGGAAAAATTTATAAGATAAGGCCATCACAATAGAGATTAAAGTCGGTAGCTGAAAGTCCAACCGCCCCGGTGCCAACCCACCCGAAAAACTTGCCGAGCCGATATTTGTTGACCTGTTTTATATGATCTAAGCTGTTTTAAATATAAAAAATAATTTTTTCCAATATTTATCTGTTTTTCAACATTTATTTTTTACAATTTTTTTTATAGCTTGCGGCCTTACTTTTTATCAATTTGAAAATCCCTAGTCTGGTTTCTAGTTAGCTTAAAATACCTGTGTTATCAACAAGAACTAAAAATGATATATTATTTTTACACGATGGAAAGTATTACTCTTAGACTCGTAAGTAAACAAAAAATTTTCAGTGTATAAAAAATTTTTGGGCCTTATTATAAAGGCCGGGCTGAACTGCAGGTTTTGGACCGGTAAATTAAAAAATATATCGGGTAGGGGGGGGGGGGCAAAATATCACGGCCCTGTTTGTCTACATCACATAGATTATTTTAATAAAATGTCTTAATTCTTCATTATTCATCGATATTTGCCGATGTGAACACACGTATTTAAAGTGTTGCTAATGTAAGTGTTGACAATGGCCCCAAAATTTTTTGTTTTATTAAAGTAAGTATTTATTTGCTTTATTTTTCGGAGTGGTAGTTCAAAAAAAAGGGTAAGATATTTAAAAAAATTGCGCTAATTTTTTACACATTTTCCCCTAGAGCTTACAGAAAAGTTTTTATTTACATTTTATCATATCTACAAACCAATTAATCCAAAATTTGATTTTTTTATTTAGTCATTTTGCTTCTTCAAACATGCGAAAAGAGTAGGAAAGTTTATAAATTTTTCGGTTTTTAGTATTTCTTTATAAGTGTAAACCAGTAAAACTCTTTCGTCGAAATTTTCAAAAGGCTTCCTTAGAGGAAGCCGCCGGGTGATAAACCATAGCGGAAAAAACTGATTGTTCCACAATACTAAAGTCGAAGACCTGGGTCGGTCGGAAGTAGGAACAAGAGAACCAACTAACTGTTCGACCTTGGAGGAGACCGAAGGGCCAATCTGCGACAACTTCGTCCTCTGGGATGACCTTAACCCAAAGAAAGTGGTGTTATCTAAACCAGGAGGCAATGTACTGGCATACGGGTTTCCCCAGTGCTGGGAAAACAATGAGCCAAAAAACTATGGCTCGTTTTTTCCCCCAAAATATAGAAAAATGGGGCTACAAATAAAGGGCCAAAATAAGAATTCAAAAAAAGCCCTTACTAAGAAAAGGGGCAAAAAAAACCCACAAAAAGTGGCTCTTAAAAAGAGCCCCAAAAAACCCATTTTATGTTTTCCTTATAATAATTTCGAAAAATTTTGATTTTTTCTTTATAATAATGATGGGTGGGTTATTTTTTCTTAAAGCTCCTAGGAGTTTTTTTTTGAAGAAAAGGGGTTTTTTTAAACATGCCCTTTTTCTTTAAGCTAGAAAAGGGGCTTTTACATGCCAACGAGTTTCATTTGGGGAAAAAAACTCAAAAACTTATTAAAAAAAAGCCCATTACGTTTTTTTCCCAGCCCTGGGTTTTCCCTTTTTTTTTGCCCATTTTAACAAATAACAATAATTTTAAATAATAATAATGCACCATGGGGCAACGTACTGGCTTTTCCTTCTTGGCCCCCTAACAAAAAACAATAATAATAATAAATAACTTATAATAATAAACAATAATAATACTGCCTTCATCTCCCTTTGATGTGTTACTATGTAAAACCCTTAATGGGATGAATTTCATTCATTTTAAATTATTTTATGGCATTGAATAAATAGTGTTTAGAAAATATCGTTGTGACTCTTTGTTTGATTTTGGCAATATTGTTTTTTGGACTTAGTGCTTGAATTTTGATAACTAATGTTTCAATATTCATTATTTCTGTAGCCAACTTCCAACATAAAGATTATGAATACTATTGGTTTAATCTTGAAATGCAGCAGGACCATTGGTTTACCACATGTTTTTGATATTAATTCTGATGCATTTATTCACAAAATTAAACTTGGCAATAAAACTGTAACTTAGCCATAAATATTGCTTTTTCAAAAAATGTTAAAAAGACAAAAAAGATATAAAACGAAGAATTTGTTTTATATATTAAATATAAATTTCAAATAATATTATTAATAACCGATAATATATCGTGTTCTATATAGGTTGGGATCAGGGCTGTTAATACACGTACCCATGCACTGCGACCCCCTCTCAAAATGAATCAAAAACGCTTTTGGTCTTTGATCATAATTAAAATACCTTAAGCTTTAAAAGCTAAAAAGGAGTCAAATATTGGTCTTATATAAAGCACTAAACATAAAAATTAATTTCACTCTTACTCTATCAGCTGTTATAGGCATTTATATCATAATATACCATTTATCTTTTTTTTCGATATTAACTGAAAATATTAATTATAGAAGCTATTTTATATTATTCTAATTAGAATTTACATAAGTACAGTAAAAATTTAGCCAACTCCCTCCCCCTTCCATTTTGAGAAGATCGATTTAACAACACTTTTCTTTTTTAGAGATATAATTTAGAAATATTCAATTTTTTATATTAAAATTCTACAATGTGATTTGAAAAGTGACCCCTTTCCACATCTAACCTGATACCTCCCTTTTCGATTTAAAAAAATACTGAACAAAAATTTATTATTCTTGTCTCTTTATATTTTGTTATTCATTTTTTGAAACAACAATATATTACACTGACAACAAAAAAAACAACATAAACGATTTTTTAGGGTTTTGTAGAGAATTTTCTTGCGATAACGATCCTGGACTTAATTTTTTCATCCTCCATTTTTTAAACCTCCAAAGTTCAAAAAAATTCCAAAATTTTTATTATTATTAATTCTACAAAAAATCTATTGCATATTCAGATTCCTTATAAAAAACATATCTAAAAAGGTTATTACATAAAATTTTTACAATTTCCTTTCAAGTTATTTAGGATCAAAAAAGGAGTTTATGACAAAAACCACTAATTTTATAAAAATGAAAAAAATAAAAAAAATTAAATATTACGAAAATTTTAAACGCCTTATTATTAATGATGTTCTTATCTTAATATTTTTTAAACTTTGTTACAACCCATAGTTCTTTACTATAGAAGCCCAAAATACCCCAAAAATCGAAAAATCTCAACTTTGACACCGAATAACTAAAAATCTGAGGCATTGGTTAAAATCTGATTTATATTTTATCAACCCAAAACTGACCAAAAACCATAGTTATAAATGATATTAGGTCCTAATTTTGTTAGTGATATATTGATTATTTTATTTTTAATATAAAATACATATACATTAACATAAATAAATAATAATTAATAAATCCTTCTAAGCTCTACACTTCGTCGTTCAGACACCTGTCTACTCCGAGACTGTTTCGGCTATTGTTATCAAAATTTCCACTGCTACTAAAAACCCCTTCTTTTAGCTGAGGTGGCTTGAAGGGTCAAAAATGATTTAGCAATCTTGAGATTTTAGGGTAAAGGTTTTTTCTGGGATCAGACAAAGGGTCTTCTTATGACTAATAGGGCATGTCGAAACTCGAATTCGGGAAGGACTCGATTCACCGGAGTTCAGGGGAACTCCATTTAAAAAACACTCCCAAAAATGCCGAATTAAAACAAAAAAACTCAAAAGTTTTTCAAAATTTAAATAATTTCCAATTTGAAATGTATGTTGCTAAAACTAATAATTCCACAAAAATTACTATATCAACAAAAAAAATCGAATATATTTATTCACTGTTAAATTATAAAAATTTCATTAGGTGACATTAACTCGGCTTATATTACAAAATTCCAAAATTTATTAATAAATAAGTTTAAAAACAAAAAAACTAAAAATTTTTTCAAAATTTAAATAATGGATTGCACAATTCTGAAATGTCACTAGTTGCCTAAAACTAATAAATTTCCACAAAAATTACTCATATATGGCAGCCCGAACAAAAAAATCGAATATATTTATCACTTTAAATTATAAAAATTCACATTCAGGTGACATTAACTCGCAGGCTATTTAACAAAATTCCCAAATTTATTAATAAATAAGTTTAAAAACAAAAAAATCAAAAAGTTTTTTAAAATTTAAATAATGGAGTTCGACAATTCTAAATGTCACAAGTTGCCTAAAACTAATAAATTCCACAAAAATTACTCATATATGGCCCCAACAAAAAAATCGAATATATTTATTACTTTAATTATAAAAATTCACATCAGGTGATTAACTAGCAGGCTCATATTAACAAAATTCCAAAATTTATTAATAAATAAGTTTAAAAACAAAAAAAACTAAAATTTTTCAAAATTTAATAATGCTTGACATCTAAATGTCATTGTTCCTAAAACTAATAAATTTCCACAAAAATTACTTATATGGCCCGAACAAAAAAAATCGAATATATTTATTCAATTTAAATTATAAAAATTCACATTCTGACATTAACTAGCAGGCTTCATATTAACAAAATTCCCAAAATTTATTAATAAATATTTAAAAACAAAAAAAAATCAAAATTTTTAAAATTTAAATATGGTTGCGACAATTCTAAATGTCACTAGTTGCCTAAAACTAATAAATTTCCACAAAAATTACTCTATATGGCGCCCGAACAAAAAAAAACGAATATATTTATTCACTTTAAATTATAAAAATTTGCACATTCAGGTGACTTAACTCAGCAGGCTTCATATTAACAAAATTTGCCAAAATTTATTAATAAATAAGGTTAAAAACAAAAAAACTTTAAAAATTTTATATAAGTCAAATTATAGACATTTGCGACAGATAGGTGACATCCAGCAGGCTTAATAATGACGAAATCAAAATTTATTAATAAAGCCTAATTGAAAAACTTTATATAAAGATTACTAACACACGACCGCCCCAACCAAAAAAATAAAATAAATTAAATATTAAATTATTTGCATTTAGGAGAGTTTAATGACACAATTTCAGCAGACTTGACATTGAAAAATTTATTAATAAATAGTGCAAAAAAGTTTACATGGCTTAATATTGACAAAGTTATATTTGATATTTAACAAAATACAAAATACTAATTTTCTCCCACAATTATTTTCTTTACCTAAAAAACTATCGTCTATCGTAGTAAAAACCTGAAAATTTTATATTGTTAAAAGGATTATTTTTAAATGTGTATCTGAAAAAAAAATCAGTATGTTCACTCACAACACATAATATATCCCTCTTTCTTTCCCCCTCTACACACATAAAAGGGTAAAAAATAATATTCCTTATTTTATTATTATTTTTCTACAAAACAACCCTGCGTTTGACCCGGTCGTTTTTGGGCGCTAACCCGGTTTTGGGTCGCCGGTGGGTTGCGGTCAGCGACCCGCCCTGGGTCAGATTAACAGCCCTGGTTGGGATCCCAAATATTATGTATTTTTGATGTAAGAGCTGGATATACTTAAATTGTATTTATTATTTGAAATAAAAACATATGATAGTGTTATATGATTAAAAATTTCGTGGATTTTTTTTCTTTCGAAAATGGCCATTTTTTGGTATGAACGTAGCAAAGTAGCCGAAAAGAAATTTCGGAAAACGGTAAATTTATTTGAGATAAGGCCATCATGGGGATGATGTCATTTCAGTGTCCCACTTCTTTTCTCTGACATTGATATTTGCACCTGTGTTATCGGCTTGAGATTATAGCTAAAGCGCTATAAACCAACTCATTGTATAACAATTTTAATAAAATCGAAATATAAGGTCACAAAACAATATGAAACGCGAAATCCATTTTAAAACTGGTAGATTTATATTCCTTAAATCAGTAATCCAATTCATTAAAAGTGCTTAGGCTAATTTTACAAATGCTGATGCCGAAATTGAGGACCAACACCTTGAGACACTCACTTTCACTTCAAATCATCATCCTTAAAGTCTTTGATTTGGTTAAAAATTTACATTGGTAGGGTCTTGGTGCTGATAAAAAGATAATCTTTTTGGCCAAGTGGATTAAATATTTTTCATTTTTTTGCAATAAATTTTTTTTAGGGTAACTTTGCACACATGTATATTAAAAAGTGTTGTAATCAGACATCATTTTTTGTTATTATAGAGATTGCAATGTGGTACCTTAATGCAATTTATATTTTACAATATTTTTAAGTTCTCAAAAACTAAAAAGTAATTATCTTTAAAACCTTATCATTTCCTGAAAAACTTATAAAGTATAGCTCTTATGATTATTATTAATTATATGAATATAAAAGTTTGGGACCTCCACGGCTTTTGAGATTTAAAAATTTGCCTCTATTTTGGTACAAAATTATGTCCTTTACACAAAATTAGAATATACTTGTGCTAAAGTTGATTGTATTTAAGAAGGAAGACATAGGGACGTTTAAGTTAGACTTTAATAGTCTGATTTATTTGATTAATACTATTGTTGTAAACAATAAAGACTGACCCTTAAACCTGATGAAAGTTGGAATTTCGCCTATTTTTAAAATCTGCTTTTTGGTCAATATTATGAAATATTTTTATATATAGAAAGCCCTATTTATTGTATTTTGACGCTTCCACAATAAAAAAAAACAAAAATTTGTCATGGAAAAGCGAATTTCAGGGTTTCATAAAACCAACACAATATTATTCGTCTGTACATTATTTTATTTTATCATGTTATCAGATTTTACTAATAACACAGGTCAACAATTATCAATGTCAGAAACGAGATTGCTATGAGAACATAAAAGAATGCATCTCCATGATGGCCCAATATCATATATACCTTTCGTTTTTCTTAGTTTCTTCCTTTTTTGGCTCCTTAGATTCGTCTATAACTAAAAATGACCTTTTTTGACCAAATTGACAGATCTAAATATACCCTAAGAAGGATAAATATAAAAATCTACATTGCATATAAAAATTTCTTGTCACTTATATTTTTAATCACAAATAATGGAAAATAAATTTTATTAATATATCAAGCTTTTTTATCGGCATTTAAATACAAAATACTTCGCGTCCAAACTTAAATAGGACACGATATATAATCGGCTTTTAATGAAAATATTATTTGAAGTTTGAATTTAACAGTTTACCTTGTGTGAATATGCAAAAATAAAATTTTAATTTATTTTTGTTTCTGAATCTTTTTTGACCTTTTTTTCTAAAATTTACAATGTTTATACCTGACTAACTAAGTTTGATTAGGAAAAACGGTAAACGGATTTAATATTCCCTAAGATGGCAGGTTTGATCTCTGTAGTTAACTCATAACTCTCAAAAAATTGTTGACCTGTGTAATATTTAACCTATAATATCATTCATTTGTTTGTTTAATTTTAAAAAAATACTTTGTGTTAAGGAAATCACAAAAGAAGGTGATAGAAAATAACAAATAAATAAGAGTGTGATATCCTTTCACTATTTGATTAAATTTGTAATTGGTAAAAAAATTCTTATTTAAAATATTAAAAACACTTAGTTAAAAACTTTGGGATGAATTCCATATCCCTATAAATTCACTTTATATTGATATTGAGATACCTTCACTACCTCCATGCAAAATTTCAAATAGTGAATTTCACGGACTTGTTAGATTGAGGTAGAACTGACCATGCATATAGATACAATCGCATTGTATTGAAGCTAGCGCCTGTAAAAAGTATGCTGGCTTGTAAGGTTTCAAACTAATAAAAATACTAAGGTGAATTACTATAAAATTTTTTAACCTATTATTTTTAATATAGTCTTGTAAACATCAAAGAAAATGCCTTGGAATCCATTTACAAACATTTTTTGAAAAAATTTCAGTTTAATATTCTCAACATGGAATCACATACAAGTTCAGAATTTTTATATCACATACATATATAATAAATCTTTGGGATAATTTTTGAGATTTTAGCACTTAGAAATTTAAAATAATAGCTGGGGAAAAAAATAAATGGGCTTTTTTTAACAAGTTTTTTATTCCCACAAATGCCCACAAACTCTTGGGCATAACAAAAGAAGCTCATTGTCCAAGCACTGAAATAATATACTTTTGAATATAGAATACCAACTTGACGAATTGCCTAATAAAAATACGCATAATATCATGGATTCTTTTCTTTACCTAATTAATGAAGTTTTCATAAAGCTTTGTAAAGTAGTAATAAATGATATATCACCCGAGGTTAGAAGCTTAGCTGTATTCCTTCTTGCATTCCCCTATAGTCATCAATCATCTATAATGATGGTGCCTGGAATTGTCCACCTGACTAAAAGTTTTACGAGCATCACTGAAGAAATCAAAGATATTCTATTTGTCAATTCTGATGATTTATTAACAGAATGTAATACAAAACCAAAAAGAAAAACCCTTTGGCCTTTGGTATATTATTTTTCATTGGGTGGGTGGTTTTTTCGGTGAAAATGAACTTCTATATATTTATACGAGATCATTTTACACCGAAAATAGTTTTACAAGAGTTCATATTATCAAATAGTAAAATGGCTTTACAAGTTAGCTATTTTATTAGAATAGTTATTTATATTTTTTAATTTATTTAGTTTTTAAAAATGATTTTAATTTAATAACAGAATATGTAAACTATAAAAGCTATGTAATTTTACTAGTGTAAAATTTCACTAGAATTTAATTATTTTATTTACTGGATAGGGTCAATTCCACCTCAAATCGACAAACTTTTTCCTTTAAGTCTAAGTTTTGGCTGAAAATTGGTACACTGGTAGGGTCCTTGGGTGCTGATAAAGACCCAAATTTTTTGGACCGGAAGTGATTTTAAACCGAGATATGAGCAAAAATATTTTACATTTTATTGCAAAAAAAAATCTGAGGCAACTTCGCGCGCATGTATCATTAAAAGTATTGTAGCTAAAGTCATAATTTTTTTTTTATTTTCAAGATCATAATAAGGGCTACCTTAGACGCAAAAAATATTTAAAAATATATTTTAAGTTACCAAAAATTAAATTCAAGATTAGACACAAATAGCTCAAAAAACGTATCTTTAAATTTTCTGAAAAATTTATAAAATATGGCCCTTATGTTAATAAATATATGATTTCAAAAGTTTGGGACCCGCATGACTTTTTAAATAATTTTAAAAATTCAATTTTTTGCCTTAATTTTGGGACATATTTATGCCCTTTGCACTATATTAAAATATGTCAATGTGCCAAATTTGACAGTATTCAAAAAGCATGGCATATAGGCAATTATGTTAGACCATAATGGTTTGATTTATTTGATTATTACTATTTTTAAATTTACAATGAAAAAGTGAACCTCAAAACTGAAAAAAGTGAAAATTTTGCCTGTTTTCAAAATCGACTTTCTGGTTAACCAGCCAACCTTTTTTTAATATTCAACATACATTTTATAGATAAAATATTGCTTAAAAACATATAATAGCCCCAGCTTTTTTCATTTGATTTTGACGCTTCTACAATAAATGCCAACAAACAACAAATTTTTAGGTGTTAAAAAACTAACGCAGATTTTTGTCTGTGCAAGCTTATTTTTTTTTATTATTTTTGCATAACTAACTAATAATATTTAGAACCTATTGAATCAATCATAATTTGCCTGTTTACGTGTTAAAAAAATAGAATATACGTTATGTATAGAAAATTTTGAAAGAACGAGATAGGAAAATTACAAAAAAAGGAGATCATGAAATCATTCCATTATTTTAATTAAGTTGTAATTTGTTATATATTAAAAACATATTCTTGTAAAAATTCGTTAGGAATCATTTAGTTATAAAAAATAGGTCAATGCCCAAATCCACATGCTTCTAGAATCAAGTAATAGTAATATTTCCTCTTTCTTTATTAGGTCTTGTGCGTCTTTATTATGAAACTAAGACGTAAATGGAACTAAAGTTGTTGGTATTTAAACTTTATTAAAGTCGGTTAGATATATATTGTATGCCTTGCTCTAAATAGTCTTTTAAAAACATATTTGGCATTTGTAAAAATTAGGAAAAAAGACTGAATGTCTTTATTTTATTTATATTAAATTGGGTCTAATATATAGTCTTATAATTCATCATTGAAGCTAATTTTACCCGTTATAATCTTTTGAAGTTGTTTAACCCTAAAACTGACTTGTTTTATATATTTATAATATAAAAAAACCATATCACTATGTTTTATAAAATATTTGACTTTTTACGTTCAATTTAAGTTTGTTGATATGCATAAAAAAAGAACATCTGTTGAATCTCAATATTCTTAATAGCCAAATTCTTTTTTACTTTTTTTTATCGGATTTAACGTTTAAGGCTGTTTAATTTAAAAACTATTAAATAAAGGACAAAAATGAATCTTTACAAATTAGAACTGATGGCGGGCACGTTAAATATAAAGGAAAAAATTTACAATTGTGATAAATTTTGATATAATGCGCTTTATCGCTTGTACGTGTGCATTTTTATAATCGATAAAAATTTGGACCAATTAGATTTAAAAAATTTAAAGTTTAAAAAAGATGATGTTTTTTTATTAAATACAAAGTAATAATTAAATTAAGTAAAATTATTCAAATTGATTGAAAAATTCTACGAGTTTTTCATAGTTTGGACGCACGCAATTTTTGTTCATTGTTGACAATCAAAAATACTACAATTAATTAATAATTAAATTTTTATTTAATAAACTTAAAAACTTATCAAAAACATTTATTATTCAAAGCAAAAAGCCATGTTATTATTACACTTACTCTGCCTAACAATGTAAAGCCTATATAATAAAAAAAATAACCATCTAGCCTAAAAGTTTTTTTTTATAATTATTTTAATTTATCTTTAATTGTAATATTGATACGTTACAAATATAGTATTATAAAATAGTTAAAATATTTATTTATCTAGAATTATATATAAATAAAAAGCGTCATTTGAATTTTTTAATTAATGCTTTAACAACAGTGAATTTTTTTGGCGGAATAATTGAAAATTGGGTAACAATTTGGGAAAGTAGTATAGATGATGTCTAATTTAATTACGGGTCCCCAGCAGTAATGTTAATATACCCCGGCATTTTGCCCGGTTGTGGGCATGCATTTCCAAAGTAGTGCAGTGTTGGCCACTTTAGAAAATTCAGTTATAAATTATCATATATATATTTTTTCCCAATTTTTTAAAATTTTTTTTTGTTATCTTGTATTATTTTTTAAGTAGAAATATCTTTTATTTAGTATTAGTATTAAATTTTTAAATTATAAAGTTAAAATACGCCATCCTTAATCTGATTTTTTTTAGGAATAAGCATAAAGTTATTATATCAAGTTAGGTCATAATTATAATTTTTAGTCAGCTATGATTCATAAAATTTTGATATTTTAAATGTAACATGCAGTGTAGCAGTCAATTAATGGCAGTAAATGTAAATTTTAATGTTTAATATATTTATTATTGAATTTAAAAATTAATATAAATTTATAGATTAAAACCATATATAAATTAGAAATTATAACATTAAACATTAGAGAAATTTTTATTAATTTAGGTGAAATATATTTTCTTATAATGATGATTTTTTTTATAAATAACAGAATTTTATTCTAAAGATAAATGTCTTTATAACTTTTGTGTATAATCTTATCCATAATAAAATTTTAAGATTTTAAACAAGTTTGAAATATTTGAAAAATCCTTTAAGTTAAGAACCTTGTAAGTTTTCACTATTCGTATTCGGTGTGTAATGGACACGTGTAAAATTCTATTCGGGTTAAAATAAATTTGTGTGTAACAGGTCTTTTTTCACCGAATCGACCTGCCTTTTCTATAAGCGTATTCGTCACTTTTAGATAAATTCAGATAGTAACAAGTTTGGGTTGTGTGAAGAAGACGCTTATGATATACTTATGCAAACACTCGACAAACGTATCCTATTTTCTAATATGCGCCGTAAAAAAAGTTACCATGATAGAGCTCAACAGGCCTATGCGGAAGGTGAAAGTGCTAGACATGTATCAGACCCACCACTTGAAAAAATAGGTTTTTTTTTGTTATGATTGTATCAATTATTAATATTCCATTTAAATTCGTTGTAATTTGCGTTAATTCTATAGGCAACATATTCAGTTCCTCTCATAAATATGACTTTTACCAGCAAAGCAAAAATAATTCTATCATTAAAATGCTTGACGAATTTTAGAATATAAAATTTTTATAGAGACCAGACCTGTCATCTTAGGGATTTTTGTATCCACTTTTTTTCTATTCATTTGTAAGCCAGCTATAATCATTTAATATTTTCGAAAAAAATTTAAAAAAAAACGAATAAGAATAAATATAAAAATATTTAAAAAAAGAAAAGTTACTTTTGTATTTAAAACAGCTAAACTGTTGAATTTAGCAAATAACATTTTTATTAAATACCGATAGTACATCATGACCTTTTTAGGATGGGTGCCAAATATTCTATGTATACTATTTTTTAAAGCTTAATCTACTTAAATATTACTTCTCATTATTTATTGAAATTTTGCCAAGTTTTGCCCTTTTCTAATTTTTAGGTTTAAATTGTTTCGGAAATTGTAAAATATATTAGATAATAGAGATTATCGCAACAAGGGCTTAATAACATTTTAATTTTTTAAAGATTATAGTATATTCATCAAAACTATCTTTTGGTTTGATATTTTTTCTAAAGTTTAAAAAAATGATGTTTGTAATTTTATATAATTTTATAAGTTTTACCCACGCGTTAAAATTTAATCAGCATAGGCAGAGCTAATTGTTTTTTTAGAAATTACAATAGTAACACCTCAATTTTATTTCCTGGATATTAATTTAGTATTTTTAGTTTCTCTTTTTCCTCTCTTGTATTGTTAAATATGTAAGCCTTCACGCATTTTCGCGCCCTTAAAGGAATTATTTAGATTAATCTTACAGTATATTATTTTTCAATCCTTTTTCCTTTTCCATTAAGATTTTTTCAACCTGTTTTTGAACATTTAAAATTAGTATCCTGACATATAGCCACTATGATAAAGGGGTCTACGTTTATTAGTAAAAACATTGGCAACTTGCTACGCCCTTGAGTAAAAATTCTAACGTGGCAAGTTAACCTCACAATACTAGGAAATATAAAGTATGTTTTCTGACTTAGAATTGTTTTTACTGTATAACACAGGTCAACAATTTTTTGAGAGTTATGAGTTAACAACAGAGACCAAACCTGCCATCTTAGGGAATATCAAATCCGTTTACCGTTTTTCCTAATCAAACTTAGTTAGTCAGTTATAAACATTGAAATTTTTAGAAAAAAATCAAAAAAGATTCAAAAACAAAAATAAATTAAAATATTATTTTTGCATATGCACAATAGTTAAACTGTTAAATTCAAACTTCAAATAATATTTTCATTTAACGACAATATATTGTGTCGTATTTAAGTTTGAACGCGAAATATTTTGTATTATCTAAATGCGATGTAAGATCTTGATAAATTAATAAAATATATATTATTATTTGTGAAAAATATAAGTTACAAGGGATTTTTATGTGCAAAAAAGATTTTTAAATTTAGCCTTTTTCAGGTAGATCTGTCAATTTGGTAAAAAAGGCCATTTTTCGTTATAGACGGATCTAAGGAGCCAAAGACGGAAGAAATTAAGAAAAACGAAAAATATATAGGAGATTAGGCCATCATGGGGATGCATTCTTTTATGTTTTCAAAAAATTCACGTTTCTGACATTAAAATTTGTTGACCTGTGTAATAGAATATATGGTGTTTGCAGGATGTGTATGAATGTATGATTTAGTGAATGGTTAGTTTTTGTTATATATGTGTAAATGTGTCAGCGTCCAAACGCAATATACAGCCGGCGTAATATTACTTGGACTTCACCTAAACGTCCAAAGTTTATAAGCATTTTCGCCAGCGGAAGATTGTCTGGACTTGACCTCGTCCAAAGCCTATGTATCGACGGCCATTTGGCGTATAGTCAGCGTTTGAAATACATTTTTGCCGGCGGAATATTGCTTGGACTTGATCTCAGCGTCCAAAGTTTATATTCCACCGGAAATTTTGCACAATTTAAGGGACAAACAGTGAACTTAATGTGGTAAATTTTTAAATATCGATCATTAGATGTTTTTGATTTTTTTTGCTTACACTTTGAAATGTTTAATGATTCGGGTTTAATTTAAAATTAGGGTTAAGGGCTAGAATAGCGTTTAGGAGTATAATATAACATCTTAAAAGCATGCAATCTCAAAGATTTACAGGCGCAAACGTGTATTTAGGAGGGCATTCTTGATACCCCAGCTTTTTTAGGTGCATCCAGAATTGCGCTAATGAATTTTTATAACCGCGCAACTTTTATTATACTTAAAAATGGGCAAAAGGCTTAAAAAAACGCCAAGGATAATTTAATAATGCGCCTGTGACTTTAAATGCACCGAGGATCCTAGCGCGAAATATTCAAATGTAAGCAGGTATTAAAAAAATTTAAGGTGCCTTAAAACGCGTAGGTCATTGTTGAGAGCGCGTGAAAGACTTCTAAAATTGTGCAGAAAAAAAGTTAGGTTTGCGCGGTGTCAGACTTTTAGGAACACCAAAACGATAAAAAATGTACACCTTTTAAGCCTTATCTCATCTTTCTCATTCAACCCTTAATGTTTTTTTCAAGACCTGCTTGGCCAGGCCTTTAAAATAGGATGGATTTGGGGTATGAAAAATTTATTATAAATTTAATGTCTGCAATATTTGTCGATTAAACAAACTGGCCATAGACATCCGTTAAAAATGTTATTCCACTGGTCCCATTTATATTTTTTTGTGGACCGATTAAGAATTAAAATCATCACGATTCTAGACCCCTTTTGGGGGGCATTGCCCCCCCCCCCCCCCCCCCACAAATATTGAATTTGTTCCCCCAAAAATACATAGTAATTTTATGTTTGCCCCCTCTAAAAAATTTGAATTTGCTCCCCCCCCCCCCCCAAATTGAATATGCCCCCTTCTTAAAAGTTTTTGATTGCCCCCCCCCCCCCCAAATATTGAATTTGCTCTCCCAAAAATACATAGTAATTTTATGTTTGTCCCCTCAAAAAAATTGAATTTGCCCCCCCCCCCTCCAAATACATAGTAATTTTATTTTTGCCCCCCCCCACCCCCCACAAAAAATACCTATAAATTTTATTTTTTCTTCTACATAATATAATTAAATTTGCTCCGCCAAAAATCTGAAAAATATTTACTTTTTTTAAAAGGTGTTTTCATTCATCAACACTTTTCATCCGCTAGAGAGATCAAACTAACACAGAAATTTTCTGTTGTTATTAGATATATAGAAAAATTTGATTTTACAGAGAGCTTTATATTTGTGAAAGCAATTCATAAATCTGATGCCTAAGAAATTTTCTCACTTGTCAACAATCTTTTGTTAGAATATAATCTAGAACCAAAGAACCTGATCGCACAATGCTACGATGGGGCGAACGTAATGTCCGGGGAAAAAGGTGGTGTTCAAGTATTTCTAAGCAAAATGGCTGGACACCATCTCCCGTATATTCACCGCTTAAACCACCGATTGCATCTTGTTGTAAAAGATTGTCTTGAAATTTTAAGTGAAGGGATTTTTTGATATTTTTTCTTGCCTTCATAAATTTTTTCAACATGATGCAATCAAGGAAGTAAGTGAATACAAGACCATACCCCGGCTGTTGCCCCATCGGTGGTGTGGTCACTACGACGCTATTGTTTTTTTTTAAATTACATAAAAATATTGAATACTCTTTTGAAAATTAAAAATAAAAAAATTATTGTATCTTCAGGTCACAGGGCCGAAGCGTCGGGGTTATTTGACCATATTTATAATCATCAATTTAATTTTTTGTATTTATCATTTGAAAAATTATTTTATTCATTAATATTTAATGATCAATTTTAATGCAAGACGATTTATGTTTATAAAACTTTTGATAAAATACACCATTGTTGTTAGAAATTAAACAATTAAGAAATACAAATACATTTGAAGATTTAATCAAAAACTGTTTTGATATATACAATACTTTATTAAATGACAATAATTTTTCTATGGATAAAACAAAAACTAAACCTAAAGATTTTTCTGATTTTTATTTATTTTCTACTCATAAGTTTGAGAATAATTTAAATATTAATGATGAATTAAAAAGTTAGTCATTTATAAACATTGAAAATTTTAGAAAAAAAAAAGTTAAAACCTAAAAAAGATTCAAAAACAAAAATAAATTGGAATTTTATTTTTGCATATTCACAATAGTTAATCTGTTAAATTTTAACTTCAAATAATATTTTTATTAAAAACCGATAATATATTGGGTCGCATTTAAGTTTGGACGCGAAATATTTTGTGTTATTTAAATGCCGATGTAAGAGCTTGATATATTAATAAAATTTTTTTTCCATTATTATTAAAAATATAAGTTATAAGGGATTTTAATATGTAAAAAAGATTTTTAAATTTTTTTTAAGGGTATATTTAGATCTGTCAATTTGGTCGAAAAAGGCCATTTTTTGTTTTAGACGGATCTAAGGAGCCAAAGACGGAAGAAACTAAGAAATACGAAAAACAAATATGAGATCAGGCCATTATGGGGATGCATTCTTTTATGTTTTCATAAAATTCACGTTTCTGACATAAATAACTGTTGACCGTGTGATAAACAATTTATTAATTCGGAAATTTAGCTCACATTTAGTTCATTTATTAATTTTAATTGTACAAAATTATAATGTAAGGTATATTATTAAAATAATTTTATGTTTTATTAAAGGGCTTGAATATTTATTTATTTTGTAAATGTTTCTATTATTATGGAGATGATTTATGAAAACGAATTTCAGTTACATTTTATGGGTTAATATATCTATAACAAATCATGGCATTTATTTTTAAGGCATTGTATTAATGTAAATTATGCATGCTCTTCGATAAAACCTGAGGCCCATGTATAATCGCTAATTCAACAAGTCTGGGAAGGTCAACCACTTAGATTTGGATGAAATCTGAATGAAGGTAGTAAAGATATCTCAAAATTTAATAATCTCTCTTAACTGGGTGAATTTTGACTGCGGAAGGGGCAAAAGTAGAAAAAACGCGAGGCAAAATTTTACATTTGATTCTACATTGGGAGGTTATAAGCCAAAAAAGTATCATACAGAATATATTTAACAAATACGCTAAAATGTTGTTTTAATTTTCCCCTGCTTTGACAAAAATATTTTAATTAAAGTTCAAAATTAGAATAAAATTTGGCTAAGCCCGATATCATTCCTTACCATAATATTCTTCTCTTATTAAAGTTAAAGTCAGACTCAATCACCTAATAATACTGATCACCTTGCCCTTTATCTCTTGCAAACGGTATGCCCGTCACAACTTAATCCGCCTCTTTTGGCTCTCTCATGTATATAGTCGAAAGCAAAGCGCCTTAACATTGAGAACAATTAAACATTCTTTTATATGGGAAATTTAAATTAGGCTTTAACTCTAAAATTCAAATTAATTTTTGTATAAAAAAAATTGGCCTTTGGTTGATAGCGCCACCTTATAATTTCTAAAGCCTTGTGATTTTATTAACAATTGAATCTTAGGATACTATTTATCAATTTTAGTAGCCTCATATAAATTTATATAATAGTTAGAGTTGGAAGTAGCCCGCGAAAAATGTATACTGGGGGGACCGATTTTTTATATCTCATTTTGCCTTTTTTCAAACATAATGTTAACGAGTTAAAAATGGAATAAACGACGAAAGGTATTACAACTGCCCTCTGTATTCAAATAAAAATATTTATAGCTTTCAATATTAAATTTCCGGGCCGTATATGAATTGGGTCGGGGGAAAACGAAAAAATGAATTACGGGCGGGCAGGACCTAAATTATATGCTAGACGGATTGCGTTATATCAATGCTCGGTATAAACTCTATTCCTAGTACGTTTTGGGTTATTATTTAAATTCTTCAAATATCGGCAGGCGATCCAAACAGATTGACAAAATATTCACATTAAAAATTCATATCTGAAATTATATTGAGCCTAATGTGATCCAACGACATTTTTTTATTCTTTTTTAATTCTTAATCGGTCCACAAAAAAATTTAAATGGGACTAGTGGATTCCAAAACATTTTTAAGGGATCTCTACTGCCGGTTTGTTTATTGGACAAAAATTTCAGGCATTTAATTTATAATAAATATCCCATACCCAAACTACGATTTCCTATTTTAAAGGCCTAGCCAAGCAGGTCTTGGATGAATATTAAGGGTTATGAAAAATCTTAGATAAGGCTTAAAATTTTTTTTTTTTTTTTTTTTTAATAGTTTCTGGAAAGGGGGCGGAAACCTAAAATTTTTTTTTTATTTTTATAATTTTTTTTATCTTTCTCAAAAACAAAAAATCATTTTTTTGTTATTTAAAGTTTTTTTTTTTTTTTTTAAATTTTATTAAATAAGAAAGGTTGGAGAAAAAAAAAAAAGGCAGAATTATTATTTTTTGTTTTTTTATTTTTTTTATCACTTATTATAAAAAAAAAATGTGGGGGGGTTGTAAAAATTTTTACCCCTATTTGGGGGGTAAAAAAAAAAAAAAAGGGATATAAAAAATGCCCTCTAAAATATATTTGTTCGTGAAAATTTTAGAGTGTGAATGTTTAAAAGATGTAAAAATACACCCCACTAAAAACCACAAAACACAAAAATAAAAAAAAAACCCTATATAAGAGAAATATAAAAATATAAAAAAAAAAAACAAAAAAAAATAAGGATGATTAAAAAAAAATTAAAAAAATGAGGATGATTGTTCCTAAAAATAATGGAAAATGGCGGGGGAAAAAAATTTGGAGGCGGAGATCAAAACCAAAAAAAATTTCGCGGGGGAAAATGTGTTTTGGACGCTGACTATACGCCAAAAAGTATTCTGCCGGCGGTATATAGGTTTTGCGTTGAGGTCAAGTTCAAACAATATTCCGCCGACAAAAATGCGTTTTGGACATTGACTATACACCACAAAATATTCCGCCGACGGAATGTTGCGTTTGGACTACATATGTATGTATGAAACTTGTGTATGTTATTCAACACTTAGATAACACTGGACAACAAAAGAAAACAACATAAACGATTTTTTGAGGGTTTTGTAGAGAATTTTCTTGCGATAACGATCCCGGGTTTGGTTTTTTTCCAATGCCTCCATTTTTTTCCGCGTCCAAAGCTCAGAAAAAAATTCTCAAATTAATGTGACTATTATTTTTTCAAAAAATATTGGCATATTAAGATTCCTTATAAAAAACATATTTAAAAAAGGTTATAGCTTAAAATTATTAGTAATTTACTCAGAAGTTATTTAGGATCAAAAAAACGGATTTTATGACAAAAACCACTAATTTTAAATGAAAAAAATAAAAAAAATTTAAATTACGTCATTAATGAATGTGTCCGTAATCTAAATGTGTTTTTAAACTCTTATTATTCGACATAAGTTTTATGATATAGACGCCCAAAATACCCCCAAAATAAAAAAATCTCAACTTTGACACCGAATAACCAAAAATCTGAGGCATTGGCTGTCGTGCGCGTGCCAACGCACAGAAGCCACGCGCACGAGAAGCCTAAGGGGATAAAAGGAAAATATGATTATTTGAAATTAGTTTTTTTAGTAAAAGTTTTTTTTGTGGTTAAAAAAAAGGATTTTGTTTTGCGTTGGCGGAGTGTCGGGAGAATCATGAAGGATTTGATGTTTTGATGCAATGAAATTAATAAATGGTTTAAAATAAATATAAAAGCTGAATAACTGAATGTTTAAAATAAATATAAAGGTCTACAAGAATTTATTCTTATCTTAATGCACCTCGCCCTATTAATTATAATCCCCTTCTTTGGTCCCCGGATTACCTCAATGGAATATCTTAATAACCTTCCCTTTCGGACCCCGTATTCGTCAATGCCCCAGTTTTTGGTCAACGGCCACGAGCTTGTCATTTGGCGCAGTCGACAGGATAGTCGACACTATACTAGTAATAATAACTTTCCCCTATGGCGCGCATTTTGCGACAGGATTCTAATAATAATAACTTTTCCCCTATGGCGCGCATTTTGTCATGACAGGATTGATAATAACTTCCCTGTTATTCCCCAAGTTACCTCAATGGCGCAGCATAATAACCGACTCATTTGGCCTCAATTTAAATTGTCGAGAACAACAATATTAATGTATATGATCCGCCATTTTATTCTATGCTCCTTGGTGTTCGATATTGATCAGCCATTTTATTCTTTGTTCCTTTGTGTGGAATCATTGTAAACAATTATCAGTCAACAGGAACATACATGGATCTGCTTGGTGCGAGTAATAATAAATAATAACAAATATATGTACAAACTTACATGCGGGGGAGTGAAAGATAATCGAGCGAACCGGACAACTGCACAAGAAATGCATCATTATTAAGAATTAGGTTTTTTTATGAACTAGACGAGGTCCCGGAATTTTATTTAAAAATAAAAGGAAAATTTTTTTGTGATTATAATGGACATAGCGTTGATTTTGCATATGGATTGTGATAGAAATGAATTATGTACTAACATATTTTTAACATTTTAATTTTTTTTAATTGGCCATTGCATAAAAATTTTATTATGGAAGGGTTTATTTTGGGTCTTTGTAAAGAAGGGAGGAGGTGGCGTATTGCATAAGTCTAAGGACACACGCAAATAATTTCCATGTTGGTTTGGGTCAATTTAGTAATAATATGTTTATGGATATAGTTTAAAAGCCCATAAGAATTTGTTTTTTTTGGTTTGTTTTGGGAGGCTTAAAGACCTCTGGTTGGGTGAAATGATCCCGTAATTGTTTTCTGTTTTTGGTTTATTTTGAGACCCTAAAAGACCTCTGGCTGGGTAAAATGCCCGGGTTTTTGTCGAATGGGACATAAGAAATGATCCCTGTTTTCTTTTTGGTTTATTTGGGCTGATGGATAAAAATATTTGGGCTGATTAAAAATTTTGGGCTGATTTATGTTTTTTTGGGCTCTGTAGGAGACTCTAATAAATGAAAATTTTGATAATTAAAGAATAAAGATATGCTTTTTAAATAATTATTTGAAGTTAAAATATGTAGCATGTAATATTATGTAACACAATATGCAATTTTTGACTGTATATATTATTGATGTAATAAAAAAAAGGATTTTGTTTTGCGTTGGCGGAGTGTCGGGAGAATTATGAAGAATTCGATGTTTTGATGCGATGAAATTAATAAATGGTTTAAAATGCCTCTAATGTTGCCGCGTATTCGTTCGTGGAGGTATTATCACCATATTGGTGATACAAATGGCAACACTACATACTCCCCTTCTTTGGAGGGCCTACTAACAACAACAACAATGGTTTAAAATAAATGTAAAAGCTGAATAATTGAATGTTTGAAATAAATATAAAGGTATACAAGAATTTATTCTTATCTTAATGCACCTCGCCCTATTAATTATAATCCCCTTCTTTGGTCTCCGGATTACCTCAATGTAATATCTTAATAACCTTCCCCTTCGGACCCAATATTCGTCAATGCCCCAGTTTTTGGTCAACGGCCACGAGCTTGTCATTGGCTAAAATTCTGATTTCATATTCATAATTAGCACCAAAAACTTGATTAAAGGCACGTGCAAAGTGAGTTTTTAATTTTTGTAAAATTTTCAAAATTTTGAAAAAAAAATATTTTGTAATAAAATGCAAATTTTTAAAAAGTTGCCAAATTTAACATATGCACATAAAATTCATTTTCTGATATAAAATTTTTAAATTTTCAGAATTTTTAAAAATTTACGAAAACAATGTTAATAAAAACTCACTTTGCACGTGCCCTAAAATCGATTGTTGCCATAAATGATGCTTAAAGTCGTCAAAATTTTTTTAATAAATTTTTCACAACTTAGTTTCCATAATATTTATATATTTTGCCTAATTCGTAAAATTAATATTTGTAAAATCAAAAAATATATTTTTGATTACAAAAGTCAACAAAATTCAAGCTTGGCTTTTAAATATTAAAATATTTATAAATTAGAAGTTGTGAAATTTTTTTCTTAAATTTTATTATCTTTTGGTGTTACAATTTATATATTCGATGTGTAGAGGAAAGAAAATTTGTCTGGCGTAGAGAGATAAACGGGCCTGGTACCAGTGAAAATGTCTGTTTTAAACCGATACGACGACCTAAGTTATTTTTGTCTTGTGTTGAAAAAAGAAAAACCTGGGGTATAAGAGTTTCCTCCAAACCGGATTTTCCGTTAGGGTACGGCCATCATGGCTTTGCCTATTTTATCTTCAGCGTATGGCCTCTCAGAGTCAAATGAGATTTAACACAAGCCGGTGACGTACATTTTTCTTAGACTCTCAGATAAAATGGACGGCTTTGGGATTCGTTGGCGGTCACCCATCCACATACGAACGAGGCTTAACGCTGCTTAATTCGTTGAATTTTTATGTAGTTTAATATGTTATTGGACGAAAATTTCAAAACTTGTATAAATAACACCTTTTTTTTTAAATATGATCTATGTTAGAATAATCCAGAGAGTAAGGTAAAAATTTTCTTGAAATTTTTGGTCCAAATGTCTAGGTTAGAGCCATTATGTTTTTCTGAAGGTATGGCAATAATAGTTTGATTTGTTCCTCCCTTTTTACATAAACCATTTTAGCTATAGTTGTAACTGATGGTATAAAATTTCTAACCTTTAAAGATTTATAAGAAGTTCCTAAATTTAGAATGTGCTTAGCATGTTCTTGATAACCTTATCTACTTATTAAAATCGTTCGAAGGTCCTGACATAAATTTTATTAAACAGGTCAACAATTTTTTGAGAGTTATGAGTTAACTACAGAGATCTAACCTGCCATCTTAGGGAATATCAAACCCGTTTACCGTTTTCCTAATCAAACTTAGTTAGTCAGTTATAATTGAAAATTTTAGAAAAAAGGTCAAAAAACGAAAAAAGATTTTAAAACAAATATAAATTGAAATTTTATTTTTGTATATTCACATATTTGAACTGTTAAATTCTAACTTCATATAACATTTTCAAAAACCGATAATATATCGTGTCGTAAGTTTGGACGCGAAATATTTTGTATTATCTAAATGCCGATGTAAAAGCTTGATATATTAAAAAAATATATTTTTCAATATTTGTGATTGAAAATATAAGTTATAAGGGATTTTTATATAAAAAAAAATTTTTTAATTTTTTCTTTTTAGGGTATATTTAGATCTGTCAATTTGGGCAAAAAAGGCCATGGATCTAAGGAGGCAAAGATGGAAACTAAGAAAAATGAAAACTATGCATGAGATTAGGCCATCATGGGGATGCATTCTTTTATGTTTTCATAAAAATCAAGTTTCTGACATTTTTTTGACCTGTGTTATTGAAGGGGTATTCCTTATTTTTTCAAAATTAACATTTCTGCCAGGTGTAAAGTTATCTATTGAATGGTTGTTATTAACCAGTTGACTGGTCGAATTACAGTTAAGCCTTATGATTGTTTCCTATCTTATTTGTATATTTAAGTATTTCGCTGCAGAATTTGCAGATTTCCATATCAAATTGGTTTTTTTCTTGGAGTTTGGAAAATGTTTTTCAAGCCGCGCTTTTACCTTACATGCGATAAATTTATATGTATCATTCCTACCCATAAAAGGAAAGATTAAAAGGCTTCTTCAATAAAAATAATGGGGGAAATAGAACTTTATTGCCTTTTTACTTTTATATTAATTTGTATTTTATTAAACTTTGGAAATACAGTGGGGCCGAGCCATTCAAACAGGCCCGACCTTTGTTAAATAAATCGAGCCAGGCCCCTTGTTTCAATATTTGGGGCCTATAATATGGTTATGTTAGATGAGGATATTATTTCGTGATAAAGGGTATATTGTACGAGTGTATTTGAGTGAAATTTAGAATACAAATATAAATAAAATAAAGACGTTTAGGGGTCAAAAAATAGACATATAGGAGAGGGTTTACTGCAAAACGATAATAATAAAATAGGAAAAAATCCCAATTCCTTTTTTTTAATTCAGACCCTGCTCGTTCTAAAGGCCCGCTCCGGTCCGCTTTTCGCGCGGGCCTTCGGGTTCTGACTTTGAACTCTATTATCGTAGCCTGACTGACCCAAAAATATCGAAGAAAATTTGTTTGCTTAATTAAAAATCGATTTCGCGTTGTTTTGATGGTTATTTTTTTGCATCAAGAAAATTTATTAAAAACACTTGTAACATCTTCAAATAAACCTGTCTTATATAAATATTTGTTTGCATTTTTAAATTTCGTGACATTTTGGTGACGAACTCTTGCACTAAAACAAAATTTAGTGAATACACACCTGTAAAATCAACAAATATTCTCACCCAAAGATATTGATAAAAATTCGTTTACGATAAAAAATTAATATTACAACATTCTGGCGCATATCTTTCGCACTAAGAAAATTTATTAAATACACCTTAAATATCGTCAAATGAGTGTGACTGACCCGAAATTATCGGAAAAAATTTGTTTATTGAAATTGATAGCGACATTTTGGTGACATTTCTCTGGCACTAAAAAAATTAAATGAAAACACCTGTAAAATCTTCAAATAAGCCTGACTAACCAAAATTGGATTTTAACTAATTAATAAGCGTTCTCGAAATAGTTAGACAATAATTAACAAAAGTCTAACAATATTTTTATTATTTATTAAATATATAAATTATCAACATAAATGTATAAAAAATCCTTTTTAATTATTATCCATTTTAAAGCATTAGCATTGGTCAAAATGGCCAATGAGCCTCGAGCTCCGAAAAAAGGGTCTCAAAAATTTAGTTTCTGCTAGTGCATCTGATTTGAAATATAACAACCATTTCACTCACTTTCAAAGAGTGCACAATTGTTGTCAAACGAGCTCACTCGCTAGAAAGAGCTGACTCTTTTTTTATTTGAATTCCTCGGTTATAACTAATGTTGAATGGGCTTTATTTATCCCGGGGTGGAAAGCTCTTAATTATTTTAAATTTTAACACAGCCTCGGAAAAAATGGGAAAAAAGTTCAAAAGCCTTTTTTTAATTTTTTTTCTTTAAGCTGAATTTGGGATTCATTACTATTTAAAAGACCAAAAAGCTTTTTAGATAAAAAGCCCAATACTACTAAGGGAAAAATGGGGCTTCTTAAAAAAGCCTTTTTTTCACGAGCTTTTTTAATAAAAAATTCCTAAAAATTTTCATTTAGGGGCTGGCTCTTTTTTTTTCTCAGGCCCGATTGTAACCTCTGTTTTAATAATTTTTGGGATTACGATCACAGGTTTAGGTATCTTCCCGATGCCTCTAATTTTTTTATTGCAAATAGAAAAAATCAATAAAACGTCTAAAACTATTAAGTTTTCAATTTTTTTACATGTACTATACTTAAAATTTAATTTCGGTTTCACTTTGTGCAACGCCCTCTCCATTAAATTATATATAACATTAACTGATTAAATTGGCTAAAAAAGATCATAATTAATTAAATATAGCTAAATACGTTGTCCGCCAAGCAATGTTTTACGTTAGCAGGACCAAATAAGGTTGTTAAAATTATTTTTACTAATTAAAACGTGTATAAGTTTTTTTTAACTACCTTGTCAAGTTAATAAAATTAAAATTGTGAAACAAATGACACTGTTGAGCAACCATTAATCCCAAAGTTGTCAATATTTATTTTCCTGTGGTAAATGCACCGCTGAAAAAATTAATTGGCATATAATTTATAACAATGATTTTATGTAAATCTATTTTTAATTTATATTTGCAAATTTTGGTTTTGATTGACATGTCTAGATGGAGAAATTGCAATAAGTGCTGATGCCGGGGCTTTTGTACACGGATTAGAGGATGAGAGTTCAATAGTTCGACTTCTTACCATAGAGTCAATGTGTATACTTGCCGTGAAAACTGCCGATTACCGGCATTCACCGGATTTATTAAAAGGCAAGGAAAAGGCTGACAAAATCACATTCGCCCATAAAACTGTATGATTTATTTTTTATATATTTTCTTTATGTTTAATCAGACGGCCTTTATTACCATAATTGAAACGGTAAATTTTATTTACATTTTGACTCGATAATTCTCAAAAAATGCAAACTTAAATTTAAAAAAAATTCAGAGTTAGTTTATATTATTTAAATTTTTTTTTTCCAAATGCATTGAAAAAGTTTATTAATATACAAACAAAAAAAAAGAATTAAATAAAAAAAAATTAGAAATGTCTCTAAGTGTTTTTGAAACACTTGTAAATATAAATACTTCTTAAGTTAAATAAACTATCTATAATTTTTGGTACTTGATATTTGAATCTAGAGTTTTTACTACGAGAGAATCACTATTAAAAATCGTATTGTTAAAATTTTCATAAAATTTTCGAGTCGCTTGTCATACATGGCTTTTAAGTATATTATATCTTGTATTTAAAAATAATGTTCGAATAAAATTGAAAGTGGTAAATGCATAGAATTTTATTGTAAGAAATGCGCGCAATATCTGCCAAAAATATCCATTACACAATTATACAAAATTTTTAATGTCGCGTGCAAATTCAGACCAAGCCTTATCTATTTATCTGGCCATTGGCCGGTCCGTGTAAAAGGATTACCTAAGCTATTCAGGGGCCAATATTTAGTAAATAACAGGTTGTTACTCTAAAATATTGGATTAAATTGGATTGAGCAAAAACATTGAGATTTATAGTTAAAAATGCGCGTAATAAATAAATTTGATTAATAAGGTCAGGCGCCTAAAAATGATATTAAAAGTAACTTGGCATCATTCCACTTGCTTCAGACCTCTCATATCAAATAAAACATGGGTATGTAGCAGCTAAAATAGTTGGTGGACTTTAAATTGTTACGAAACTTAAAACTTTAAAGTAATGATAATTGACAAATTCAGAGCATATTTTGAGGTTTCTAACTGCAGCGACAAATTTAACATTCGTGAGCGTGTCAAATATGACGTAAATACGACGTTTTATTAAAATCTGCGATGATACGATGCATGTCTTTTGTCCGGGGTCAACCAAACAGAAAAGCTCATTTTTGATTGGTCAACCAATCAGCTGATTTTTATGTCAACTGAAAATTCATCTTAAACACTCAGAATTAATTTGTAATTGATTTAAATAACAATATCAAAACATTAAGCTCCTCACCTTAGGGCAATGATTTGGCAATTTGGCCTTAATAATAAAATTGGCGCCCTCAAGCTTAGCTTGGGTTGTTTGTATAGATCTGCTCTTTATGGGGAACTTTTCCCTAACCAACTTATTAAGGGGTAAAAAATTTGTTTATTTACATGCTATTATAAAGCCCTAAATACCATTAGGTGTGTAACTTTTTAAAAAATTACAATACGATAATGAAAATAAAATTTTAATAACTTTTATACTTAAATAACTTTCGATTAGAATGGTATATGAAATAAATAATATAAATTTGCCACCAGAATCACCCAAGACATTTACATAACCCGTGAAAAAGAATAACACTTTAAATTAGACATATCTCTATAAGATTTATTTTTCTTTGATATATATATTTTTAATCACAGATTGAATATTTGGTCGACATGTTCAACGATGAAATTATGGGCGTAAGACTTCTCGCTATAGAAGCTCTTGGTCATATTCTTATGCTTATTAATCTTTCGGGAAGCCTACATAATGTTGACTATATAAATTCACAAGAGAGCGGACTTGTTTTTCGGAGCGATCAAATTGAAATGGTACTAAGCGCCTTAGAGGTATATATATATAAGAGTTTAGACTAATTTAAAATTCTTTTTGCCTAATAAAATTAAATTAAATACGCCTTACCCTAGTAGCTGTTGCCCTCGACACACGTGTCATAATGTGCCGCAGTTTTATAGTATCTTTAGAACACGAACCTCACGTCCATTTGCTAGGAAGGACAAGATCTTTTGTAAATGTTGTACTCTACTAGGATTTATGAAAAAACATACTGATTTCTTTATTGCCTGTCAGAAAGACTAATTTAAGTTCCCAATAAGGGTGGATTTTTGGCCCAGCTAGTATTTTGCCAAATTTATTTATTATCCTGCGAATGATCGTGATTCTTTGAAAGCAGAGACATTGTTTTAATAGAGGTGTTCATCGCATACCTCACGCACACTTCACTTTCACGCGCACATCGACATACACACGCATTTATTTTATTTGTGTTTACTTTTTTTTATCCGCCATTTTATTATTTCATTTTTCACCCGTTTTGTTTTTTTTTTTCGTTAACTTTATTTTGATTTATCTCAATAAAACACAAAATTCTCTATTTTGTTGTAAGTTTAATTTCTTTTTAATTTACTAAAGAGAAAGGACCAAAATACTTAGCTCAATTTAGGATGGTTAGAATGACTTAAACATAAATATGAATTTAAGATTAATTAGTATTGAACTATCTAGTACGCTAAAATGACCGTAAATTTATCGCTTTCATTTTTCTTAAGGGCACGTGCAAGGTGAGTTTTTATTTTTGTCAAAACTTCAAAATTTTGAGAATTTTATTTTGAAATAAAATGCAAATTTTTTAAAAGTTGCCAAATTACGTTATGCACATAAAATGCTTTTTCTGAAATAAAAATTTTTTTACAAAATTTTGAATAAATAAAAATTTCAGAATTTTCAAAATTTTACAAAAAAAAACTCACTTTGCACATGCCCTAACGTCCGATCCTTAACCTTCTTATCGATATTAAATCATCATTGTTCAAGAGGCCCAAATAATGATATTGATACCTGAGATTTAACTTGACTGATTAATCACACGCTTATTTAAAGGGATTGGTGTTTGTGAAAGAAAGCCTCTTAGTAATTAAATCTTGATATAAATCTTCAGACTTAAAATTTATTGATGTATAACACAGCTCGACAAATTTAGATATAGAGCTTACTTTAGAGGCTAGACTTGCGCGAATATCTATATTAAAATCACTTGTAACATATTTTTTATCTCAAATAATGAGAATAAAATAACAATGTTCTTACATCAACATTGAAACAATACAGAATATTTGGCTCCCAACCCTAACTGTCCTTGATATATTATCGGTTTTTAATAAATAATAATTTGAATTTAACAGTTTAGCTGTTCTGAATATATTAAATAAAAATTTGCACATTATTTTTGTAAAAATTTAAACAAAAAATTCGAGGGAAAGGTGACTATAATTAAACAAATAAGCATTAATTCCCTGTAACAGTTTTGAACCAACTTCAGGAATTTGTATAAATGTTAAAATATCCCATATTTAAACATATAAGTTGCGCGATGTTGAGTTTTACGCAGATAAATATATAACGTCATGTTGAATGAGCTAATCTAAATTAATAAAGACCAACTAAAACGGTCACAAATTTAACCTTAAAGCAAAACTGTTCTATAATTTTCCAATCTCACTAGCCAGTTATAACACAGGTCAACAAATAATGTTATAAAAAATAAGTTTATGAAACCATATAATAATTCATTTATTATAGCCTTTTCTCATATGTATTTTCCGTTTTAGTTTCATCCGTCTTTGGCTCCTTAGGTCCGTCCATAACGAAAAATGGCATTAACTAAATTGACAGATTTATATACCTCTAGAAGAAAAAAATTTAAGAATTTTTTTTTTATATAAAAATCCCTTTTAACTTATATTTATTATTTTATTAGCTCTAACATTAGCCTTTAGATAATACAAATTATCGTGTCCAAACTTGACACGATACGGTTTTTAATAAAAATTTGATTTGAAATTTGAATTTAACAGTTTAGCTGTTGTTAATATAAAAAAAATTATATTTATTTTTGTTTTTGAACTTTTTTTTGGTTTTTTTGACTTTTTTTTTAAATTTTCATATTTATAGCTGACTAACTAAGTTTGATTAGAAAAAACGGTAAACAGATTTGAAAATCCCAAAAATAACAGGTTCTATCTCTGTAAACTCATAGCTCTCAAAAATTTGTTAACCTTTATAATAAAACTTTGAAAGAGAGTAATTTTTTTAGGCATCGATTTAAGATATCTGAAAACTCAAAAAGGGTCTAGAGCACAAAAAACTAGCCTAAAAATTAGGGTCACTAATTGGAGTTTGTAAACTAAGTAGCACTTTAAAGAAAATATAAACTCTTTATTCGCTTTTTAGTTTTTTGTGCTCCTTTATGTTTTGAATAATGTAACATGTCTTAATTTGATGCCCCAAATAATTACACTCTTTTGAAGGTTATTTATAAAAACTGGCTATAGATTGGAAAAGTTTTGCTTTAATAAATTTCTAACTTTTGTGATAGTTTATTTAACGTGACCTTAAATATATATTTACCTGGGTAAAACTCAACATCGCGTCACGTATAAAATGTAATATGGGAAATTCTGACAACTTTCATAGAAATTCCTAGGGGTTTGATAATTTGTTAAATTATAGTCACCTTTTCCTCAAATTTATTGTTTAAATTTTTGTGGTACTTCATATTTTCAGGTGGCCTGCAAAATCACTGTTCCCGGGGTTTTAGATAATTACATTAAGCGGACTTTGTTATTTTTTTGGGCAATTTTTTTTTTAATATAATGACGTTATCCTCATATTTAAAGCTAAAAAATATTTTATGGGGTGAAATAATTGGGGGGAAATATTGTATTTAATATCCTAATAGAATCTGCTAATCAGATAGGAAAAAAATTAAATAAGGTAAAGAAAATTTGCCTGTCAGGTAAACCAAAAAAACGAGATCGTTGACCCCTATTTACCCCAGAATTTTAGCTATTATTGAAAAACATAAATCCAGTTTTATATAAAAAGTAAAACATGGTAAAAAGACCTTACAAATGGTATGGTCCTACCATCTTAGTAATAACGATCGCAATGAACCCCAAAAAATTTATATAAAAGTGTATTATCTCAAAACCCGTGAAATAGGAGTAGAGCACAAAAAACTAGCCTAAAAGGTAGGGTCTTTGATAGTTTGTAGACTAAGTAGCTTACAGGTAGCAGAAACTTTTTTTTCGCTTTATTTATTTTTCAAATATCTTTTATAACAACATTTTCAACCAAGACGCTTGAACGAAACTCAACCTATAATTTCAACTTTGAAAAACTATAAGCCCTTCTATTTCATCTAATTATTTTTGGTATGGGAGAACATTTTTAATGTTACATTAATTATAATTATACTTTAAGCCCCTTTACCTAACTCCTTTTATGGTTTGTCCTAAATAACATAAGCATGAAAAAAGATAATGCAACCTTTCAATTGTACACATACCACTTAATGCGGAATTAACCGTACCTGGACTCTGTTGAGCCTACCCCTGCGGCGCGTTTCTGTCCTTATTGTGCTGCCTTAGACGCAATCCCGGGTTTAAAAATATGAGCAGAATTACCTGGATCATGGCAACCTGGGGCACGAAGCACCCCGCGACTATAATGTGCCCGCCCTAGACGCATTCTCTGGTTTTAATAAGTCAACAGTCGGGCCGCTAAGCGCCTCCGTAATAATCGAGGTGTTCGTACAAGCGAGCATGAGGCGCACGATAACGTCCGTTAGCATACCGGAGTCGCTACCTTGGTGCCAAAATTAGGTTTTTGAGCTCAGAACTACATTTTTTAGATAACAAATCCGAGTAAAGTTTGTTATTTTTAAGTATTATCATTTTAAGCTTAAAATATTAGGCTTAATTTTATATTTTTGTCCAGTTACGCTCTCAAGTTGACGTGGAAATTTTAAATTTTCTTATATTTTTTCATGACAAAGCCACCTATGATATCCAATTAAAAACACAAAACCAAAACTGACTGTATACTAAAAATTTTAAGCATCTTTCATCAACCTTCCCATGTTCTATAACAATTTTCATTTGTTTTTTAAAAAAATTGGAAACTTATTTTTTTTAGTTATGTTGTGTCAAAGATTTAAATTTATGCCTTCTAAAACCATTTTCTTGCGCTTATTTTTATCGACAAATGATTTTTTCTCAATCTTAACAATCGTTTTATAGCCATCTTTAAGTACCATCAGAGTATTTAAGGGTCAGATTTACATCTGCTATAATTTCGAAGGCAACTTCTTATAATGTTTACTTAATCTTTCTGACCTAATATCGTTACTTATTGTAATTTTATTCGTCTTTTCCGGACGAAAAATTGTGAACGGATATTTATTAGATATCAGAGATTAGTTGTAAACTCTACGTTTAAATTGGAAAGTATTACTTCAACACCAAGTGTAATATAGAAGTTCTTTCCTAAGATAAAAATCCGACTTGTTTAGTTATTAAAGTTAAAAGAAATTTTATTTTATCCAATTGTGGACATTAATGCAAAACTACCCACTACATATAAAACTGCAATTCGCATAATTGATTTAATAAGCCCTAACTCATTTAGAATTCACCCAATTTTTTTTATAAATTAAGCAACATTTATATTTTATAACTCCAATATCACTAAACCGAATTATTAACAATTTGTAAATCCATTACCCTATAAGTCGCTTAATAGTTATTCCTCACTTTATAAAAAAATAAAATTAAATAAGCAATACATAACCTTAAATTTTTTAATAAAAGGTCTTTATTCTTAATTATTCAAGATAAAATTTATCTAGGCGTGCATATCTCGTAATTAATAAAATATTTAAAAATGTTTTTTAATTAATAAATTTTGCGTAAATACAGCATATTTTGGTTTTTTTATTAAATTATCTAGCTACTTTTACCCCATTTTCTTCATCAAATCTATTTTTGTATGAAAAAATATTGTTGTTAAAAAAGGAAATTTCGTTTTAATGATGTTGGGCACTATAACAAATTTTTATGGCTTGACAAACGATTCTCAAGCAAACACGATGATCAGCTAAATGATACGACATTGTCATTACACAGGTCAACAAATATTTATGTCAGAAACGAGATTATTATGAAAACATAAAAGAATGCATCCCCGTGATGGCCTAATCTCATTTTTTTCGTTTTTCTTAGTTTCCGTCTTTGGCTCCTTAGATCCGTCTATAACGAAAAATGGCCTTTTTTGACCATATTGACAGATCTAAATATACCCTATAAAGAAAAAATTTAAGAATCTTTTTTGCATATTAAAATCCCTTGTAACCTATATTTTTAATCTCAAATAATGGAAATTTTTTTTTATTAATAAATCAAGCTCTTACATCGGCATTTAGATAATACAAAATATTTCGCGTCCAAACTTAAATACAACACGATATATAATCGGTTTTTAATATAAATATTATATGGAGTTTAAATTTAACAGTTTAACTATTGTGAATATGCATAAATAAAATTTCAATTTATTTTTGTTTTTGAAAATTTTTGGTTTAACCTTTTTTCTAAAATATTTAATGTTTTTAACTGACTAACTAAGTTTGATTAGGAAAAACGGTAAACGGATTTAATATTCCCTAAGATGGCAGGTTTGATCTCTGTAGTTAACTCATAACTCTTAAAAAATTGTTGATTCGTGTTATCGAAAAGCTTGGATTGGTTTGGGATGAATAAAGGAGCTATTAAATGGCGCACGAAATTATACTATTACACTGGACAACAAAAAAAAACAACATTATCGATTTTTTGAGGGTTTTGTAGAGAATTTTCTTGCGATAACGATCCCGGGTTTAGTTTTTTTTCCAATACCTCCGATTTTTTTTTAACCGCGTCCAAAGATCAGAAAAAAATTCACAAATTTTCTTTAACTATTAATTTTCCAAAAAATCTATTGGCATATTCAGATTCCTTATAAAAAACATATCTAAAAAAGGTTATTACCTAGATTTTATGACGAAAACCACTAATTTTATAAAAATAAAAAAAATAAGAAAAAATTAAATATTACAAAAAAATTTAAACGCCTTACGTTAATAATGAATGTTTCCGTTATCTAAATATATTTTTAAACTTTTGTTACAACATATAGGTTTTATGATATAGAAGCCCAAATCGAAAAATCTCAACTTTGACACCGAATAAAAATCTGAGGCATTGGCCTAATTGATTTCATATTTGAGATCAGCCCCAAAAACTTGACCAAAACCCATACATAAATGATGCTTAGGGTCGTAATTTTGTTGTCCAGTGTTATAGATGAAATTAATCAAAACGCTCACATTTACTGAATTCGATTGATCATTGTTATAATTAAAATAATAATCTCCTAAAGATTTAAATGCCCTTTCAAAATTACACAAATGATTTTGTGCATACATATAATTTATTAATTAATGGCTTAAAAAATTGGGGATGCCAATCAATTATCCGTTTAAAAACGTGATTAATGGATTTACTAATATTATTTGTTACTAAAAAAGTGCATATTTCATTAATCAAAGGCTCAAATACATATTTAAATAAAATAAGATATGAGTACTAGGTACACAAAACACATTGAAAATTTTCCTTCATACCAATAAATCTAATGGGCTATTGTGGGCTTCAAAATAAACCAGGTGTTCGAAAAGTTGCGGCTAGTCAAAAAAAAGTTTTGAAGGAAAATCGAACACATTTGATTAACATTGAGATGGCTAGTGTAAAAAAATTTAAGAAATTAAATTTTTTTTCTTAGGCTTATCCTAAAACGACCAAAAAACATAGATTCACATTTTTTGATATTAGCCGTTAAACTTTTTTTTTTTAATTTTTTTTATATTAGCCGTTAAACTTTTTTTTTTAATTTTTTTTATATTAGCCGTTAAACTTTTTTTTCATATTAGGCCGCAGCCAAAGTACAAACACAGCCAAAAGAATATGTGTACAATTTTATCGTGGAAAAGGCCTTCCAAAAGAGCTCTATTTTCTACATGAGGGCTTTACTCAGGGTTGGCTTGTGGCAAAAAATTGAGGAAGGTATATGGGCAAATGGGAAAAATTAAAAATTGGTATAACAACCGATTTCTATGTTAATATGGTCTACAAAGGAGGGAGTAAAATAAGAAACTATAAAGGTTGGTTAATTAAAATGTTAATAAAATTAATGCAATTGCAGTAAAACAAGGGTAAGTTTTCAATATTAAATTAAAAAGATTTATATGGCTTTAGTTGGTTAAGAGGAGGGGGTAAAATAATAGGCAAAAATGACGTCGAATGAATAGGAAGAAATTTTGACTGGGTTAAAATAAATGGTAAAAAAAAATAAATATTTGGTATGCTGAAAGGGTACCGTGCATTTATGTTTGAAAAATTATTTCTATAGGAAAAACGAGAACGTTGACCCCTATTTTTTACACCGGATTTTTTGTTGAATTATATAAAGGTATTAGTTTTGTTTTAAAGAAAAAATGTGGTAAAAAAAGTTTTTTTTGACCCTAAACGGAAATGGATAAATAAGGCTCTAATACCTTAGTGATGACTCGGAATTTATTTTTGAGACAAATAAGCAAGTGATCTGTCGACATCAACCCCAAAAAGAGGGAATGGGAATGTGTAATTATCTAAAAGCCCTTAAAATAACAGTAATTTGGCAGGCCACCTGTTAAGGTATCATAAAAATTCAAGCATAATTTGAAAGGAAGGTAACTTTTATTAATCAATAAACATCAAATTGCAATACTCAGTAACGTCTGAGATTCCTCGTGGATTGGGATTTGGAGGTAGGCGTCTTTTAAGTTTAACGTAGAGAAGGTTTGCCCTCCAGCAATCTTTGAGACGAGCTCATCGAACGTTGGAATGACGTGCGAGTCCTCCAGCAGGTAAGGATTGATTGTAATCCTGTAGTCGTCACACATCAGCAGTTGCCCGTCAATTTTGGGGACGTTGACCGTAGGGGTTGTCCACACAACCTGGGTCTGTGATTGGTCGATTGGTTTTAGGATGTTTGTTGACTGCAGTAACCGTTGGATCTCTTCCTCCACTTTGTGTTTAAGTGGCATGGGAACTCGGCGACAAGGGAATCTTTTTGGCACGGCGTTTGGTTTTAAAAAGATTTTTATCGGTTTACCTGTAAAACATCCTAATTCATCTGTAAATAGATCAGCAAATTCCAGTATTTGCGCTGCTGGGTGATGCTATATGGTTTATGCAAACATGTTTGGGCCACGGGAAACCAAACTCTATGATCCAAGGGATCCCAGAGATGTGTGGGGGGTCATTACGCGACGTAGCATAGCATTCCAATGATCTTGGACTCGATCCATCTTTCAGGTCCACCTTAACACGTGTTTTTCACCAGTGTTTCGATTCTATTGTGTCCGTACGATGTTATAGGGCTCGACGGCTTTATTGTGGGTGAGCCCATTTTCTTCCACAGCTCTTCGTTGATTAGAGAAAATGTAAGAATTGTAATATAACAAAGTATATTATATTTATTATTGGATGTTTGGCAATATATATAGTATAGAAATTAGCATAGAAGTACATCTAAAAATAGAAGAGCTTCTTCGTGTGGATGAGATTAGATGGAACAGTAAATATAAATTTGAATATCTACATTACTGTCACTTTTTTTTAAGTGTCCAACCAGAAGTCGCTCCGGGGGATGACGTATCCGGGATAGGTAGCGCCGCTCCTCAGTGGCAACTTCGTTTGGGTTCGGGAACGAAGGTTGTCTTTCAAGTCCGACTGCTAATCTTAACTGATCGGCGTGTTTACGCGTTGTTTTTTCATTGTCCCGCACTCTATAAGAATAGAGACCTGTTCTCTCCGCGATTTCCCCTTTTCGCCATCCCTTTGTTGTTTCGTTTTTTATCCAAACCGAATCTTGGGATACCTCTTTGCCAGACGGCGCTGGGTTGTCTATAAAATCGGCTTGTTTCACTTTCATCTAACTAAGGATTAGGAAGGTCTCTTTTCAGGAAAAGCTTCGCAGGGGTTTCCTGCATGGCCGAATGCTTTGATGTGCGGTATGCCCACAGGACCGTTTAGTGCTTCGCGTAGAGACATACCGTCGGTAGCTTTAAGTCATAAGCAGATATGGTGACGTCTTCAGCTATGTAGGCCTAAGTACGAACTCGTTTAGCGTTACTCAACGTACTTAGTTGCACGCTTCATCATTCTCATCCCAATTAGATTTGTGATTTTTCACCGATGGTATAGGCAATCAGCGCGGATTAGTTCAACCCGGTTTGTCTCTTGTGATGCCGTGATTCGTCGGTTGTTTAGTATTCGTCGGTCTTTTGGTAATCGTCGATCGTTTAGTGTTCGTCGATCGTTTGGTATTCGTCGATCGTTTGGTGTTCGTCGATCGTTGTATTCGTTGATCGTTTGGTATTCGTCGATCGTTTGGTATTCGTCCGTTTGGTATTCGTCGATCGTTTGGTATTCGTCGATCGTTTCGTATTCGTCGATCGTTTCGTATTCGTCGATCGTTTAGTATTCATCGATCGTTTGGTAATCGTCAGTCGTTGACCTATTCGTCGATCGTTTAGTATTCATCGATCTTTTAATATTCGTCGGACGTTTAATACTCGTCGGACGTTTAATACTCGTCGGTATTTCATATTCGTTAGTCGTTGAACTTTAATCGTCAAATCGTTGAGAGCCCTGAATCGTTCGGTCGTTGAAGACTATTATCGTCAGGTCGAGGACCATTGTTGTCAGGTCGTTTAGGACCATGTTAGGTCGAGTACCATTATCTTCAGGTCGAGGACCATTATCGTCAGGTCAAGGCATTTATAGCCAGGTCGTTTAGACCATTTATCGCCAGGTCGTTCATTTATCGCCAGGTCGTTTAGACCATATATCGTCAGGTCGCTTAGACCATTTATCGTCAGATAGAGGACCGTTATCGTCAGGTAGAGGACCGTTATCGTCAGGTAGAGGACCGTTATCGTCAGGTAGAGGACCGTTATCGTCAGGTAGAGGACCGTTATCGTCAGGTCGTTGAGGACCATTTATCGTCAGGTCGTTTAGACCATTTATCGTCAGGTCGTTTAGGACCATATGGTTCGGTGTTTAGGCCCAATGATCGTTCAGGCACCGTGTTTCTTGCCATTTCTGGAGATTGGACAACCATTTCCGGTCTATGTTTTGACCATTCTGTCTGTTATTCAGACATCTCAATTCCGTATGAATGATTCAATTCTTAATTTGGGGGCCATTTCAGTACTAGTTGATGCGCACTCGTTTTAGACCGCGGTGTGCTTGTCTTTGAGACAAATTCGTTGCTCCATCAATTTTTGTCTTGTTACGGCACTTCTGTCTTTCAGACAAAGCTATAATTCGTAATCCCCAAGTGACATTGATGAGCGTAATTGTAAGGTGCATTATTAGTTGAATATGGACCTTGTGCGTCAATCACTTGTACATGGTTCCTCCCTCAATTAGAATCAGTTCTCCACAAGAATAATCGGGCCAACAATTAAAAGGGGGTTAAATTTAATTACTTAAAAAAAACAATTTTCCAATTTATTTAAAATAATTTCACTCGATGGCCGACGGGAGGTCCTTCTGGAAAACTCTAGATCCCATCCTCGTCGCCAATGTAAGAATTGTAATATAACAAAGTATATTATATTTATTATTGAAAAACAACGCGTAAACACGCCGATCAGTTAAGATCAGCAGTCGGACTTGAAAGCCCACCTTCGTTACCGAACCCAAACGAAGTTGCCACTGAGGAGCGGCGCTTCCCATCCCGGATACGTCATCCCCCGGATCGACTTCAGGTTGGACACTAAAAAAGGTGACAGTAATATATTCAAATTTATATGTACTGTTCCATCTAATCTCATCCACAAGCTTTTCTATTTTTAGATGTACTTCTATGCTAATTTCTATACTATATATATTGCCAAACATTCAATAATAAAACATAATATACTTTGTTATATCATCACTTTTTACAATCAAACCCCTGTAACAATTACAAACCCACAGTTTTTAAGGAAGAAGCCGTCAAAGTTTTTTATATTTGGGCATGTTAAAAAAGTGACCCAATGTTGAATCTTAGGGAGATAAATATGTATTTAGAGATAAATATGTATTTAACGACGCGCTGAATGGTTAAAAAGTTATAGAGACCCACTAAATCAAAAGTTAGAAATTCGACTTCAAAGTGAAATTGTCTCAGAATGGAATATAATAGAAAAAAATTATTTCAAAAATAAAATATCGATTAAATCTCTTATCTTACAAGCAAGTTACATTTTTTAAAAACGTCAAAACGAACATAATTTTTTTGGGCATTTTTGATTTAAGACACCTGTTACATTTTTTAAAACTTAGGGGTCTATCCGAAAGAGCACAAAAAACTGCCTTAAAATTTAGGGCCACTTATTAGAGTTTGTAGACCGATAAGCAGTTTGCAGGCGACAGAAATTTTATTTCCCCTTTTCCTCTTTTTTTGATTATCGTCTTTAACAATATTTTCAATTTTAATTATAGCATAATAAAAATACAAACATCATTACCTAAATTATGACACATACACGTTACTAGTCTCTAGATATTTCCTTTATTGCCAAAATTATTTTTTATAACCTGTCTTACCATTATAATAAGGGTCTAAGAGATTAATTATTTTTTGATTATTATAAATTTTTTTATATTTAATGTTAATCGCATGTCACTAAAAACTTAACCTTATCGCTTCTAATCAATCACATACATTTAATACAACAATGAAATACGTAAAAGAGATAACAAATTTTTATAAATCATTTTCTTTTTACTTTAAACTTCTATATTTAATTAAAAAGTTAATGTTTATTTTAATAAAGGGAAACTGAATATTATAGTCTGCACTGAGACAGTACTAATTTGTAAATTTATTGTTCTTTGTTTAATAAAAGTTAGCTCCTCAGCTTTAGTGAAATGCAGGGAAAAAATGAACTGGAATGAAAAATTTTTAACTGAAAAATTCACTAGATAAAATAAAAATACCTTTTTTTTAATATAGTATATCCTATTTTATTTTTTTGGTAAATCCGAGTTTGGTGGTGTTGATTATTATTTCTAAACAAGTTTATTATTAGGTGTCATTATTAAGTTTGGCCAAAAAATATATTTAAACATAAGTTTGAAAATAAAATAAAAAAAAATGTATATAAATGAAATTTTGCAAGTAATTAAATTATCTATTGGGTTCTGTCAGGTAAAGCTTGACGGTAATCGGTTAAAGAGGGCACAAAATTTTAAATTTCTTATTTTACTGGGTAACATTATATCGAAGTCCAAATTTATCGATACTTGAGTCAAAAAGAACATTAAATGAATTTGAAAATACAAATCTACTTTTTCATAATATTTCGTGCTCTTTTGTCTGTTTCCTTTTCTTAGTTAGGGCACGTGCAAAGTGAGTTTTTATTTTCGCAAAATTTTGAAAATTCTAAAAAAAAATTTATTATATTAAAAATTTTTCATTTCAGGAAATGCATTTTATGTGCATATATTAAAATTGGCAACTTTTTGAAAATTTGCGTTTTATTACAAAATAAAATTTTTCAAAATTTTGAAAATTTCACGAAAATAAAAACTCACTTTGCACCAGCCCTTATATTTATTTCCTTTCCTCTCTTTTATTGCTTAATGAATTTGACGAAGCTAATCTAATATTAGTGAAGAAGGCAGATTCAATCCAAATTAAGCCACAGACAAATCGGCACTAAATTGTTGTTATTTATTTAACCTTATTATTTATTACTATTTTATAGCATCATTTTCCACTTTATAATAGAGGCTGTATTCCTTGTAAAAAATATAATATCTCAGTTTAGGTATAATTAGTATTTTTAATTCTTGCCCCCGAGGGTAAATTGTTAAGCATCATCACATTCACCATGATAATTTTTCAATTTTTAGAAAAAAGGCTAATTTTAATTGTACAGTGTAATGATAATAATAAGAAATTAAACGGGAGAAAGCCCAGCCCGGTGTCTGCCCGTCCGAAAATCGGGCGGGACCCGGCTGAAATTTAGAACGGGCCAGGCGAGCCGGGCCTGCATTTGAAAAAAGGAAATACGGGCTAGGCCGAAGTCTTGAATCAATTGAAATATTATTTTAAATTTAACAATTTAACTGATTTAAATAAAAAAAATATAATTATTTTTTATCTTTTTTGTTTTTTTAAACATTTTTTTTTAATTTTCAATGTTTTTAGCCGGCTTACAAAATTTGATTAGAACAACGGTCAGAGGATTTGAAAATTAAGGCAAATCTTGTTTCTGATTTAGCTCATGTCTCAAATTTGTTGTCCCGAACAAGAACAGACTGGACGTATAAATCAGGTATGAAGGGTATTACTTCCTTCTGTAATTTATTGAATTTTAAAATAAAAAAATTAGCTTGTAATAAAATGTTTTCGGTCCAAGCCGTGCCAGATATGCTTTAAAATTAAAAAACTAAATTTCGGGCCGGGTCGACTAACAATAAAACTCAAGCAAATATTAAGAATCTTTATTTAGTTATTTGCTTCTCTCCTTATGCATAGAATTGAGACCTGTTTTAGAAAAGTAACCCTGTTATTTGCAGTATTTGCCTTGGCTAATTTATGTAAACTTTATGATCATTTTATTTTTTGTTTTTTTTATTAGGAAGCCTCCGAGGATATTCGAAAAATTTTAAGGCGTATAATTAGTAATTGTAGGGTTAAAGACTTGCACAGTGTAGCACTTATCATTCGTTACCTATTACTCAACATGGTCAAATATCAACAAGACTTTAGCTCCCTTTGTGAGTAAGTATTATTTATTAGCTTTAGTTCCCCTAATTCTAAAATTTTTTAAATTTAATATTTTAAACCTAATATCTTTATAACAGATGTTTTCGTGATTTTTCGCAGCATCATTCGCAATTAGTTTTACCGCTGATATCAGATTTACTCTCTCTGGATTCACTTTATGATGCACGGATACATTTGCTTCACAAGTTAAAATCGCTTAGCTTTTAAATTTTTAAATTAAATCCCCAAGATTTTGTATTTTTTAATCCTTAATAATTTACCTCTTTTGATTTTGCAATTTAATAATACGAGGATTTATTGCCGATATAAACCTGACCCGCAGAGCCGTAGCTAGGATTGAAAAGGGGGGGGGCACCTCAAAAAATTGAACTTTGCTTATATATTACAGAAGCCTCTTAAATTTTTTATAAAAATTTGTTTTTTAAATATACTATTTCGCACTGATTATTCGGCGTTTTTGCAAGAGGAACTTAAATTTTAGATTTATTAACTATAACTTATATTAATTTAGAATGTTAGCACAGGTCAACAAATTTTTGAGAGTTATGAGCTAACCACTGAGATCAAAGCAGCCATTTTAGGGATTTTCAAATCCTTTTACCGTTTTTTCTAATCAAACTTAGTTATTCAACTATAAACATTGAAAATTTAAAAAAAAAATGCCAAAAAAACAAAAAAGATTCAAAAACATAAATTGATTTTTTTGCATATTTACAACAGCTAAACTGTTAAATTCAATATTCAAATAAAACTTTTATTAAAAACCGATAATATGTCGTGTCGTATTTAAGCTTGGACGCGAAATATTTTATTATCTAACTGCTGATGTAAGAGCTTGATATACTAAAAAAAATTATTTCTTATTATTTGATATGATAAATATAAGTTACAAGGAATTTTTATATGGAAAAAAGATTCTTAAATTTTTTTAGGGTATTTTCGATCTGTCAATTTGATCAAAAAATGTCATTTTTTTGAAATTGGGGGATGTAAGGAGCCAAGGCCGGAAGAAACTAGGAAAAACGAAATATATATATGAGATAAGGCTATCATAGGGACATATTCTTTAATGTTTTCATAAAATTCACGATGCCTTAATATTTGTTGACCTGTGTAGTATACGTATTCTTTTATTATAAAAAACAAGTCTATAGCTTTATATCTCTTAAAGTTATAGAAGTTTAAAATTATTCGTTTGGACCCCACTGTAGCTTTTGTGTTACAAATTTCTCATCCGCATTTGCGAGTTTAAACTCGAGTCTAAACCCGGCCATATCTGACCCGACCCGCCCGACATATTTTTTAAGCTTGGCCCATTCAAAATTGCCGTTCGGCTCGACCCATTATTTTGCTTTTCATTTTCGATCCTATCCGGTAAAATTACAAGCAGAATCGGGAATATTTAAACAATAAAATACATTACAGTGCGTCGAAATATCAAAATATGAAAATCGTCTCTTTAAGTCCTTATTAATGGCTAGAGGCAATTCAATTAGCTCTCAACTTGATCAATTTAGATTAAGGATTAGGAGATTGGCAATAACACAGGTCAACAATTTTTTGAGAGTTATGAGTTAACTACAGAGATCAAACCTGCCATCTTAGGGAATATCAAATCCATTTACCGCTTTTCCTTATCAAACTTAGTTAGTCAGATATAAACATTAAAAATTTAAAAAAAAGGGTTAAAAAAACCAAAAAAAGAATCAAAAATAAATTTAAATCATATTTTTGCATATTCACAATAGTTAAAGTGTTAAATTTAAACTTCAAATAATATTTTCATTAAAAACCAACAATATATCGTGACGTAATTAAGTTTGGACGCGAAATATTTTGTATTATCTAAATTAAGATGTAAGAGCTTGACTAATAATTTTTTTTTCTATTATTTGTGGGATTTTAATATGCAAAAAAGATTTTTAATTTTTTTTATTAGTGTATATTTAGATCTGTCAATTTGGTCGAAAATGGCCATTTTTTGTTATAGACGGATCTAAGGAGCCAAAGACCGAAGAAACTAAGAGAAACGAAAAACTTATATGAGATTAGGCCATATTGAGAATGCATTCTTTTATGTTTTCATAAAATTCACGTATGACATAAATATATGTTGACCTGTGTAATGCTATTTTAAAAGCATGCGTAAATTTTTCTGAATAAAAGGCCCACCATTAACATTGAAAATGTTGTTAAAGTCAAAAAACGGGAAAAATCGGGAAATAAATTTTCTGTAGCCTGCAAACTGCCTATCGGTTTACAAACTTTAATAAGTGGCCCTAGATATTAGAGCAGTTTTTTGTGCTCTTTCTGATAGACCCCTTTTCAGGTTTTGAAAAAATGTAACAGATGTCTTAAATCGATGTCCAAAAAAATACTCTTTTTGACGGGTTTTTTAAAAAATGTTGCTTGTGATATTGGGGAATCATGGGACATTTTATTTTTGAAATAATTTCTTTTATAATATATTCCATTGAAGGACAATTTCACTTTAAAGTCAAATTTCTACCTTTTGATTTAGTTGGTATTTAAAACTTTGTAATAGCTCATTCAGCGTATCCTTAAATACATATTTATCTCCCTAAAATTTAACACTGGGTCACTTTTTTAACATGCCCAAATATGGAAAATTTTGACGCCATTTTTGAAGATCCTTAAAATTTTTGGGTTTGTAATTATTTCAGGAGTTTGATGTTTATTTGATAAATTAAAGTTATCTTCCTCTTAAATTCAATGCTTGATATTTTATAATACCTTTATATTCAACAAGTGGCCTGCCAAATTAATGTTAATTTAGGGGATTTTAGATAAACTTTCCCATTCCGTCTTTCCGGGGTTTATGACAACAGATCACTTGCTGTTACTTGTTTCAAAAATAAATTTCCAGTCTATACTGAGGTATTACAGCCTATCTAATTATTTCCAAAAACAAAACTGATTTTATACCTTTCTATAATCCAACAAAAATCCGGTGTAAAAAATAGGGGTCAACGTTACCGTTTTTTTCTGTAAAGGCCCTTTTACCTGACAGGTAAAATTTTTTTACTGCTGAAAGAAAATTTTTTAAACATAAATCCGCGGTACCCTTTCAACATCCTAATACATTTTTTTCTCGATTTCTTATTTTATGTCTATTTCATTCTAAGTTTGGACCGGGCGTCATTTTTGCTTATTATTGATCCCCCTACTCTCAATTAACTATAGCCATATAAACCTCTTTAATTTAACATTGAACCCTTTCTTCGCTACAGTGATGTGGATGTTAACAATATTAATAATGTTATTCTGTAATTATAAGGCTTAGTGTGAAATTCAGTCCTTTGCATATTTTTTATATAACGTTATTTTGTAATCATTTTACATTTACTTTAAATATTTTGATGCAATTTTTTGAGGGGTCATCAAATTTTTGATTTTACACACTTCACTAAATAATTTTAGAAATTTAGAAAATTTTAACATTTTTTATAACTTAGGCGCATGTCCTCCTAAATTTGAGCTAAACAATTTTCCTTTTTTTGCCCAAAATTTGTATAAATCTATCCCCTGTAATCTCGTATTTATATATCCATCAATATTTACATCAATATTTAAATTGAAATTATTCTCATTTCTCCGTTTTTTTCAACATGCAACATCAATTTAAGCATAGAAAAAACATTTATAGCAACATTTTACGACATAAGTACGTTAAATTATTGCCGACAACTACTCAGGTATTATAATTTTAAATTTAACTGCATCTCCCTTTTGGTTCGGTTAGGCCATGCCCGGAATTTGGTTTCTCAATATAAGGTCCGGCCCGAATTCAAAAAAAACGATCCAATTATAGACTAAAATTTTATTGTTAATTATCAATCAAAAACAGAGTTAAAAGGTAATACCCTTTGTGGATAATTTATCATATTTAGTGTTTGTTTAAATAAAACCGGCGACCTTAATTTTTTTTCATATTCAGGCCTGCAGTCCTTTTTTTAGGCTTCGGGTCTCGACTTTAATATCTAATTGAAACCCAAATCCTTTCACGACCTTAATATTATAAATAGGGCGACAAATTTATAATTTGGTATTTTTATGTATCTTAAACCGGGCTGTGTTATATTAGCTTGGCCGTTGTGGGTCGGCCCAGGTTGGATTTTAATTTTCCCTTAATTGCTTTTTCAACTTTTATTGTTAAATAATTAGTTTTCTTCCATTTATATCAAGACATAAATTGATGTTTACTAATGGCAATCGGGGAACAAGACAAAATTTACAATCCCAATTATATTTTAGCAATTTGAAGTTATTTTTTTATTAGCAAACTTGCTTTTTTTATTATAGCTTTTTTGATTGGCCGTTAACTATAATTCTTGAAGGGAAAATGTGTAATTAAAACCTTATTCACATTGAAAATGTTGTTAACAGCCAAAAGAATTTTTGGAATCACCTTCTGGCCATCTGGTTTGTTTCGTTAAGCGAAACTTTGAAGGGGCGGCAATCATTCGATATATATAGTGTGTGCAGCTTCGACTTAAAAAAACTATTCTTACTTTATACTATAATGTTTTTTGAAATTCCCCCTTTTTCTTGTGTATTAAATCTATTGACGCCTAGCTAACATTTTTTTTCTGGCCTTAGCTTTTATCTTCTCACTTTTTTGAAGTGGATAATAAATTTTGAAATTTTTTTTTTCAATCAAAACGTAAACAGTGTTAGTTTTTATTTTGATATTTTACGCTCGGGCTTAAGTAGCCCTCGTATACTACTCTGTCGTACCATCAATGAGGTATGGATACCTTATAATCCTTGGATATTAATTATTCACAGGCTAATATGGACATCCAATATATAACGGACCCGTACGTGTGCATCATATTTAGTGGAATACATCAATAAATCTAATCGAGGTATGGGTGATTTGCAACGTTCAGTTATGACAATGGTTGCTGAATGCAATCATGACTATGCCCGATATATTATATCGCTTAAGTATCTAGCTACTTAACAAAATAGAGATATTAGTACAGGAAGCTGCATGGATTATTTTGCGTCAGCCATTGTCAATGTAATTAAGACTCGTAAGTTATATATCCACCACTTGGCCCCATGAGCGAGCCGTCCTTCCCGAATCAATTCATTTGACGAACGGATTTATTAGGCAACTATGAATCAAGACCTTCTAGTCTAGAGCAGATCACACTCGCGGAATTTGTTGTTTGGTACAATGCTAGCCATTTAGCTCGGGAAAATAAACGCCGAAAAATACCTTGTGTCATTCGATGGATAGGTTATACCCAATCAGACACTTCCGAATACAGACGTGAAATAGTAACATTACATTACCCTTTTCGTAATGTACATACGTATAATTCGAGGAGAACTATCTTGCAATTTACGCTGCTCACGAAATGGATTGCCCGACGTAAAGAATACGTAATTTAAATATCGGGGAAGTATTAACATGCAAAGCCTTTTGCATCGACGAACCTGCCAAAATCGAGGCCACCGACCAGTATGCACCTATTGACACATATAGGCAATCGTTTGCCGTAGAGGGCGCTGAATATTTTACTAGCATATTAAAGGACACCTTTGAATCTGCGAAAAAAATTGGACGATAAAATATCTATTATAGTAGGCAGACGCGAGTCTTTACCGCCCGAGTATACTGTAATCAAATGCGCGTCACCAACAAGGCACAACGCGGTTTGATTTTGGAAGTTCTTGACCGAATGTTTCTACCCAAATCATCTCCTATCCAAATAATCTTTACGGGTCCTGCCGGATGTGGGAAGACATACACAATGCGACCCCTCATGGAGTCTTATAATCGCTTTGGCCCTCAAACTGGCATACATAATACTTATGTGGCTTGTGCTCCAACCGGAAAGGCCGTTGTAGCCATTGGGGGAGTTACGGTGCATTCGGCGTTCAAAATATCCCGCTCTAGCTCGCATCTTAGCTCCGAAGCCTCTTTCTTGTTTACTGCTTTGCAACCTTTAAAGGCTATTTTCGTCGATGAAGCGTCAATGGTTAGTGCATATATTTTGTCCATTATACACAGACGTCTTCAGGAATCGTGAAGCGACGTTTGGCAATAAAATATTTTTTCACTGGTGATTTAAGGCAACTCCCACCCTTTTGCTCGCTACTAATATATGCCCCTAAGCCCAATTCGTTGGGCAACCCGTTATGGCATTCTATAAAACTATACTCACTTGATGAGGTTATGCGTAAAGTGATACAACTTTTTCGTCTTTATTGATCAGATTAGGCGACGGCGCCGTGCTCACTCCTGAAGATTGTAGTCTTTTAAATAGCCGTCTCTATACAACCTCTCAAGTCAATTCGCTATGTCCTGAGAGAATGCATTTATTTTTTAGTAATCTGGAGGTCAATAATTACAATGACAAATCAATACGCCCTCCGTACGGCATATGCCGACATTTATACTGGCCATAAAACTCCTCAACATCTCGAGGTAAATAAATGCAGATTAGTGCGTTAGGCGGCCTAATAAAAATCACATTCGTACTGGGTTACCCATACATGCTCACCGCCAATATTGACGTGAGAGATGCATTGGTAAATGGTTCGAATTTAGTTTTTCTCGAGGAGGCAGACGCACTTCCAACAACTTCTTCGACACACCTGTCGACTGTGAGTTACATGTATTTTTTTGCTACCTATTAGCGCCGAGTTCTATATATTGCATAATTCTAGTGTTTTACAATTTTGCATAAAAATCTGTAATTTTGACATGGGTAATCGGAGTAAAAACAATTATAATTATATCTCTTACGTTTTGGTCGTCAATTCAAAAAATTTATAGGATTTAAAAGTATTTGTAAGGTGTAATTTCAAGAACCTAAGCTATAAACACACTGACTTTAAACATCAATTTTGCCTGAGAAACCTTTTAATTATAAACAAAAAAATTGGATAATTATAGAATATTATGTTTATCAGAAAAAGGCGTTTAGTAGCTACAATAAATAAATTCTTAAGAAATTTTTTTCATAGTCGTGCAGTCGGTTTTGATCTTAAAGTAAATTAGTATTTGTCATATATTTTGACTGAATTTGCTATTACGCCCACGGTATATAATAAAACATAAAAAAGACTTCTCGAGATATATAAGCTAATTTATAAGATCACTGCCATTTTAGGGATTTAAAATCTATTAACCGTTTTAAAACCAGTTATAAACATAAAAAGTTTATATAATTAAAAAACGAGTAAAAAATAAAAAATTTGAAAAAGTTAATATAAATTAGCTAAACTATTAAATTTAAACCAAAACAATATTTTTATTTAACCGGATAAAAAATCGTGGCCTATACTGGAGTCCAAAATATTTTGTATAACCTAAATGTGGATGTTGTGATATATGTTATAATTTAATATTTCGTATTAGATAAAAAATAAAAACTACAGTTAAGGGATTCTCGAGGTCGCAAAATAGTCATAATTGGCTATTTTTCGATTATCGTAGTTCTCCAAGGTCCTGTCACATTTGTGATTCGAAAAACAGGAAAAATATTGGAAAAAAGTCATAATTTATGTTTCCTAATAGTTTGAAAAACTTGCTCATCGATTTGTGTTACGTTTCCTTATATATTTCGTCTTTATAATCTTTTATCAGCTTAAAATTTTGCATTTTTGATCAGTCTGGTATTAAGTAGAATCAACTATTAGTTTAAATCTTTTAACAAATAAATACTTTGTATTAATCAAAATTACTTGTTACGAGCTATAAAAAAATATAAGAAGTCAACATCATTAATTAAAAATTATTGTTAGTATTTTTTATCAACTAGCTTTTTGCAAACTAACAAATTACGCGACAACTTAATAGTATTAATAAATTCAATAATATTGTTATAACCTGAAATTGCCCTAATGCCTAAATTATTGATAGCAATCTTTTTTTTGGCACTTTAGAGATATTTAATATAATGAATGTTTTTGTAAAACAAAATGTTAATTTTTTAAATATATACAATAAATACTAAGGACAGTTCAAGAAATTAAAATTACTTTTTTTGTTATACTTACTTTACTGAATATATTTTACGAACTACAGAAAGTCAAAATAATTTGTTTAAAATGCGTTTCTCCGTCAAAACTCACCTTCGGCAATAAAACATTCTAAATTTGAGATAACCTTTGACACTACCCTCATGCAAAATTTCGTCCAAATTTGTGATGGTCGGTTATCTGAATTGAGGTTGAATTGGTCATACATATGAAATGAACTAAAACTTTAATTTGTAAAATATTGATATTTTTATTTGGAAATACCATTCAGAGTATTGGACGCACAACGTTTTTCATGATAAGTGTTGACGATCCTGGTTTATTGAAAAATTTGATATATTATGTTAACTGATAAATATTTTAATTTTAACAATTTATAATATAAATGAAAATAATTTTATTTGAATGCTTAAGACTGCAAAAAACGTCAGTTAACTTTTTTCACCTTTAACTTTATCAGGCTTTCTCTTCCTTTCTGTTTCTTGTTAATTTATACGTATATTAGATTATAAATTGTTTTCCGAGTTTTAGCATGTATTACCATAACGTGGTTATGCTCCGCAAGGTATCACACGGCTACTAAATGTAGCGCCCTACCTAAAAAAAAGAATGGGAGACCGTTGATAATATATCCCATTTTATAAGAATATTTAAAATTAGCATGCTAAAAACATAATTTTAACGTTAAATTCATGGTTCATTAAACATTATGTTTATTATATATTAGTAGCACCGTTATAAAGACTTTCCTTTCGTCAAAAGATGCTATATCCAAAATAGATACTTACTTAGAAGATCTAAATATTATGCAACAAAAGCAAAACAACTGGCATTCCAACAGTACTAATAATTATATAATTAACTTTCAATTTGACTCAATGGAACCTGATGTAACAGAAGATCGTAACTATATTGCTATCCTCGTTCTAATTATAAACGCCGTCACCTGTAATTATTAATTTGTTTTATTACAGAAACTAGCATTTTATATTATTGCGTTAAGGCTATTTTTATGTAGCTCTGGCCACTCCCGCCGAATGCAGATTTTAAATTAGATAGACTTTCTTTTGTTTATTAAAAATAATTCGCATTTATCACAAATTGCCTCTTTCAAAGGTGCACACCCTGAAAACCAGCGTAGTTTTTACCGGTCATTTCTACCACCTTATATAATGGATCGACATTATCCTTACCTAAAAAATACGTTCCCCAATTTATTCCTTAATCATTCCTTTACCAACATTCAAGATTGTAAAAGGTAAACAAATATTATTTATTAGATAAATCAGTGCAATGCCCTAGGACATTGAGCAATCGTTTAGTACATTAGTCAAGCAATCGCGTTTATTCTTTCTCGATTTCCTAATGCTTTAGGGCAATAATTAATAGCCCTTAATACCTCACGCAATGCTGAGTGTTAAGCAATACTTAATTCCCTAGGGCATCTATTTATATTACTTTTTTTTACCTCTTTATTTTGCTTAGATTTTGACTGTATATTTAATATTTAAATAAAGTTGAAAAGAATGTCCTTATGCACAAACATGGTTATGTTTACATTACAGAATACAATTAGAAAATATCATAAATAATTTTTCTACGACATATTAACATAGCATAGTACTAATGAGGTTAGGGTAGGCTGGAAAAAAATATTTTATGAATTGTTTATCAAATTAGCACAGGTAAATCGTATCCATTATTTAATTTTGAGAAACTTTGCTATGGAAATTAATTCTATAGCTAAAAAAATATTTTTTGATTTAATATGATTGCTCCTAATTTAAAAGCATTTAAATAACTGTAAAAATTATTTGTGAGGATTATAAAATATAAGACAATGTAATAAAAAATGAATGATAATATAAACCCCCATTTATATATTAATGAAAGTCGAGATCCAACCCGCCTTCGGGCCGATAACGTGCCGAGCCTAAATTCTAAGAGAATTCCGGGCATCGATTATTTATATCACAGCCTTAGTGGACTAAAATGTACAACTTTATCCCATTAAAAATGTTTTACTTCGATACACTCCATTTGATTGATAATTTTATAGCAAAAAAGTTAAAGTTTGAAATTTACAATTTTGTGGGTTATGTTAGGGCAGGGCCGAAAATGTAAACCAATTCCCCTGATGCATTAGACAAATTTCCGAATTTCACTTATCATTTTAGCTCGGATTATCCGCTTGCTTGTAATTAAGCTGAAGTGAGATAAGAAAAAAAATGTATTTTTTTTTTAGATTTTTTTTTTTGTAAAAATAGGATTTTATTCTAGTTGAGCTGAAAGAGAAGAAAACTTTTTTTTAAGATAAATTACAAGCTTAATATGCAAAAAAAAAATTTTTAAAGTTTTTTTTCTTTAAGAAATCTAAAAGTCGCAAGATTAGTCAAATTTGGCTGGTATATACCAAGATAGCCTGAACGGAAAGAAACTTCGAAAAACGGAAAATATATAAAATACGGCCATTATGATTTCCCCCCAGTGTCATGATTTTCTTCCATTTATTGATTTTGTCAACCTGTGAAACAGGCCCGATTCTAGCTTTTCCAATTGGGGGGGGGGGGATACTTGTGGGGGGCAGAAAATTTATTTTGCCGACTTCGGCGGCAGAATTAGCCTTGACCTTCGGTCACGGCGTAAAATATACATGTACACAAATTGAATCCATGTTCAAACTTTCTATTTATAATAATGTGGCCTCACAACTCGACGTTGAAGAGCCAAATAACAAACTTATAGAAAAAATAATAAATAAATTAGGAAACGCATCTTTATAATCATATAAAAATTTAACAAAGTTATTAATAACACATTCTTTGTAATTATTAAGTTTTTTTATTGAAAAATTATTTGCTACGTCAATTTCTTTAGATAAAACTAGACAACAAAAAAAAACAACATAACCGATTTTTCGAAGGTTTTGTAGAGAATTTATTTGCGATAACGATCCCGGGTTTAGTTTTTTTCCATTGCCTCCAATTTTTTAAAAACCGCGTCCAAAGTTCGGAAAAAAAATCACAAATTTTTTTTAACTATTTATTCTCAAAAATCTGTTGGTATATTCAGATTCCTTATAAAAAACAATTCTCAAAAAAGTTATTACCTAAAATTATTAGCAATTTACATTATTTAGGATCAAAAAACGGATTTTATGACGAAAACCACGAATTTTAAAATAAAAAAATTTAATATTATAAAAATATTAAAACGCCTCCCTTATCAAAATATATTTTTAAACTTTTGTTACCACCCATAGGTTTTATGATATAGAAGCCCAAAATACCCCAAAAATTGGAAAATCTCAACTTTGACACCGAATAACTTAAAATCTGAGGCATTGGCTAAAATACTGATTTCATATTCGTGATCAGCGCGAAAAACTTGACCAAAAACTATAGTTGCCATGAATGATGCTTAGGGTCGTCCAAATTTTGTTGTCCAGTGTAATGAATTTTTATCAATATTACTTATTTTTAAAAGAGGCTCTAATTTATTTATATCTAAAAAAAAGATAATCCAATTTATAAAGGGATTTTAAAATTTATCGGTAAAAAATTATTAAAAAAATCAATAAATAAATTAATAATATTAAAATAAATACTTTTTAATTTATCATTAATATTAAATTATTCTCGAACTTATGGGTAGAAAATAAATAAAAATCAGAAAACTTTAGATTTAGTTTTTCTTTCATCTATATATAAATTATTGTCATTAAAAAAAGTATTATATATATCAAAACAGTTTTTAAATAAATCTAAATGTATATTTGTTTCTTAATTGTTTAATTTCTAAAACAATGGTGTATTAAATCAAAAGTTTTAGTAAAATCGTTTTGCATTGAAATTGATCATTAAATATTTTTAAATAATAAAATAATTTTTCAAATGATAAATACAATAAATACGGTCAAAAAACCCCAACGCTTTGGCCCTGTGACCTGAAGATATAAAAACTTTTTTATTTTTAATTTTAAAAGAGCATTTAATATTTTTATGTAAAATTAAAAAAAAATGGCGTATTAGTGGCCACACCACCGATGGGGCAACAGCCGGGGTATGGTCTTGTATTCACTTACTTCCTTGATTGCATCATGTTGAAAAAATTTATGAAGGGAAGAAAAAATATCAAAAAAATCTTTCCCTTCCTTAAGATTTTAAGACAATCTTTTACAACAAGATGCAATCGGTGGTTAAAGCGGTGAATATACGGGAGATTGTGTCCAGCCATTTTGCTTAGAAATACTTCCATCTTTTTCCCCGGACATTACGTTCGCCCCATCGTAGCATTGTGCGATCAGGTTCTTTGGTTCTAGATTATATTTAAACAAAAGATTGTTGACAAGTGAGGAAATTACTTTGGCATCAGATTAATGAATTGCTTTCACAAATATACAGCTTTCTGTAACATCATATTTTTCTATATATAAATAACAACAGAAATAATTTCTGTAAACACTTTTTAAAAAAAGTAAATATTTTTAAAATAACAATTTTTGGGGGGGAGCAAATTTAATTTTATGGGGGTAAAAGGGCAAATATAAAATTTATACGTTTTTTGGGGAGGGGGGGGGGGCGGCAAAAATAAAATTTCTATGTATTTGGGGGGGGGGGGCAATGCCCCCCAAAAGGGGTCTAGAATCGTGCCTGCTAAAATAAAAAAGAGCTTTGCTATTTACATAATCAAGTTTAGCCAATTATGCCAAAATCTCCTACTAAATGAGATAGAAATTTCGCTATTATTAACTATTTTTTAAACCGAGTTTTGGCCAAAATGTTTAAACATTATTAACAAATTACGAACTTGCAACTTAGTAAAATTAATTAAAAAATATCAATATTTACTTAATAAATTGCTTAATAATATTCAAGGGTTTGGTGTTATTAGTTAAGAACATTAAAAACTTTTGACAAACTAAAATAAAAACAATTTAAATCATATAATATGGCACCTATATATTTTTAACTGAAATTGGACAGAGCCAAATTAAACATTCTCTTTTTGTCAAGGTATTTAATTATCGTGCTTAAAACTGAGAGGTTTCTTAAGTTGGGCAGCTTAGCCAAGATAACTCGAGCCAAATTAACTTAAAGATTTTGCTATTTAAAAAAAATATGCATAATGTTAGAGCCTAAACGCTAATTTTTTTTTAGTTTTAAGCTTAAACAACTCAGCAAAACTATACAGGTAAATAATTAAATATAACCCGCGATTAGCACTGTGGGGGGGGGGGGGGGGAAGTCCATATGGACCCCAGCACAACTTGAATTTTGAAAATCTTTAAAAATATTATATATTATAGCCTAAATGTTTGTGACTTTTTCTTGAATATATAATAAACAAAACTAGTAATTAAAATTTGGTCTAAGTCTAATAACAAAATTTGTTTAGTATTTGGGGTCCATATGGACCCCACCCTCTCAATTTTAATGTGGAAAACCATGTTTCTCTATCTATAGTTGCGGCCTTATATACGTATTTTTTTATTCATTTTAATTATTAAGTATACTGAATTGTATAATAATGATATGAATTATTTTTTTTTCTTTAAAATATCTTGTTTATATGGTAAATAATAGCCAATAATTTTTTGTATCAAAATATTTTTTTTCATGAAACTCTCTAAATAAATATGATCTACTAGACGTAAAAACACGATTTGATCAATAATATTGCTGCATTTAATATTTTGACATGATTTGTTTTATGAAATAAATTTTTTAGATTTTTTCTACTTTGTGTCAAATAAAAGTTGCAATATTCATCAATAATAACTTAATTTAGTCTATAATTAAAGAGCACGTATTTCTAAAATATTTAAAAATTAAAAAGATTATAGCTTTAAAACACTTGAAGTTATAGAGGTAAAATTGGGGTCCGTATAGATCCCACCATAGCATTCGCGTTACAATTTTCTCACCCTACCATTCGCTGGTTATTAAATATTATTCATTTTAGATACAAAAATTTTGCTAAACCTTAGGCAAATACTAAATTTAATTAATTAGTAAATTGAATAATTAAAAAGTCTCTATAAAATAAACAAATTAAAACATAATTTTAGGACGATATTAAAAAAATTCACATATTAATAAAAACTTTTTTTTTTACAATTTTTACAAAATTTCGTTCTTTTATTAGTTTCAAATTTTAAAATAAAGATTGCCATCGGCCCTATACTTTTTCTGACACTGTCAAAGACTTACAGAACTAGAAAATAATTGTATTGACTTTTGTGTCTTCTGCATTACTTGATAAATAACCATTTTTATTCTTTTATTTATTTGCTGTATAACTATTAAGCTAAATATGCTTTAGTGCAATTTATAATATTGTTAATTCACATTTTTTAATTCCCGGCTGGCCCGTGAACCAGTTACATAACATTTATGATATTGCAAAGAAAGATAAAGTTTAGGTATTACCTTTTTGATAAGTTTTGTAGTGTTATATTTAAATTATTAATTTTAAATAATGCTTTAATAAGAACACATAATTAATAAGTTATATTTAATTATAGTAGTCATAGCAATACCCAACCCTCAACCCACGTCACAAATATTTACATAATTCAGTTCCTCAAAGACGAAATAATTGAAAAATTTACTAAGTTGACGTTCAACGCAAAGACTGAGGCTAATTACCTTTCCTTGCTTTTTGTATGTAACAACCTTAAAAATCTTGCAAATCTAGGTTTAATTTTATTTTTTGTTGGATAACACCTGTTGCTATTCCACTGTAATTAACCAACCACTTTTATTTTTGTTGGAAGATATATAGTCTAGTACCTTAAAAAGTCGATTGTTATGCTTAAATCATTACAATCAATATATGAATTTATTTACACTTGCATATTAACAAAGTTATTCTGATTGGCTGGTAGCCCAATATAGGCTCTGTTTTATTTAAGTGAAGACATTTTAAAATTGGGCTTAAAAAAGGGTGAGACATTGTGAAATAGACAAAATTTTTATTAAAAAAAACTACAAAATATGCTAATACTTATTTCTAAAAAACTTTATGTCCTATTTTCATCTTCGTTTGTTGTTTTTTCGCTTTATCGTCAAACGTTATAACTTTTTAATGGGATGTAGTTTTTGCGAGTCAATAACTCAACTCCTTTTAATGAAAGATACAGTAGGTCAATTATCTTTTTTTTCCTTTTCCTGCTCGACAGGTTTTCTGCCCCTGTAAACATCTAAATATTTCATAAGGGCTAATATGACACTTTCGCGACCTTGGATTTAGTATTTATAAAAAATTTCTTATAATAATTTAAGTTTACTTAATAAATTAATTAATATGTATAAAAAAACGAGGTAAAATTTCATACTAGTTTATTTAATATGCTTGGAATTGGAATAATTAAAAAAATAAAAAAATTCGGTAACTAATTACTACATATGTAATCTATACATACATAAAAGTGTGCAATATTAAATTTCTCTTTAAAGTTATATTTGCAAGAAATTTTTTGGAAATAAGCTTAAAAATTTTTATTTTGGTAAGTTCTTTAAACAAAAAGGAAAAAATTTTGACAAGATGCAAAGTTGCCCTATTTAAACATTGGTTTAATTCTTATTTTCTATTTAAAAGATTATGGTTAGAATTAATATCAACAATTTTTAAAAACTTTTTACAAAATTTTTTCAGTGTAGCCAAATATAGGCTAAAAGTTTAAGTTTTGGAAAAATAGTAGGTTCTGCTAAGGCGGAGCTAACTGCTTTTGTATGTGTTTCTTGAGTCGTATTTAACATTCATGCTTTTCCGATGTAGGAAAAAAAGCAGTAGACAGACTAATTGGTAGGGGAGAGCTGGGGTGGCGAATGGGGCGAAGTGATTTTTTTAAATATTTTGGGCACTGTAAAATTAAATTGGTTGAAATTGGGTTCTAAAATATATTTGATAAGCACAACCTGAATATGAGAAAAAAAATTCTTAAAAACCTCTTATTAAAAAAAATAGGGTAAATAAACTGTTTTTTGGGCACTTTTCATCGAAAAAACTTTTAATTGTTTTTACGATTGGTTAAAATATAGAAATAAATAACTAAAATAGGTTTTTTCTATTGAAACAAAGTGTTATTTAACTATTCTATATGTTAAGCCTCCTAAAACGCCAAATTATTTGTAATGTATTAATTTTATATATCAAAGAGGGTGTGGGGCGATGTGGTTGGGGGTGAGATGGTTTTTTTGCTGTTTATTATTATGAAAAATTACAAGCGAAAAACGTGATTACCAAACGAAAATGCTATACAATTAGCTTTATAGGATTTAAAAACCGGCAATATTACAAATATGCCCAAATATCTAAAAACTAATCTATTTTAAGAAGAAAAAGGCTGTTGCTAATAAGTACTATGAATATATTTTGTTTCCTAAAGAAGAAAGGGTTTAGTTAAATATAGATGAAAGAACTGGTAAAGATTGGTTTACCCTGTTTTTCAAAAGAAACAAGGAAGTTTTTTTAAGGCTTCCTGAAGCCACAGGTCTTGCCTGAGCTAGCAAAATTTTTTGACAATTTTATTAAAATCACAGAAAACAAATTAATCATGAAAATGCCTGGAATGCTGATGAGACTGGGCTGACCACAGTTTAATCCAAGAAAAATTAGCCCTTAGAGGTGCTCAACAGGTAGGATACATAACTTGAAACAAAATTAAAAAAGATGAGTTTGTAATTGCTCCAACCTATTGTTAACAAGCCTAAGAAAAGGAGAAACTCAAAAATTTAAAGCTATCATAATATATGTTTTAATTATCTTATGTAATTAATATGTCTAATAACCCGTTATATATTATTTCTTGTTTATTATGAACTACCATCTCGCCCCCTTTACACACCACTTCACCCCGTTGTTGGGGCGAAGTGGCGGAAAAAATGATTTTTTTGACTCGAAATATCTGTTAAAATATAACAGTTTAAATTAAAGTTGTATATAAAATAAATACAGTTTTAAAATACCTATCTTTTGATATATACCATGGTTGAATAGATTATTTAAAAAAAAAGTTATAATCAAATATTGAAAAAACAACCATCTCGCCCCTACACATGTGAGATAAGGGATGCTGGAAAAGTTTTTTCAAAGATTTTGTTAGTTTAAAAAATACTGTAGCTTTTTGTTTGAATATTTCTAATTATGGAACTTAGATTCTTAATCGAATGCAATGATCTGTTCATTTCATGATTTTTAAGAAGTTGTAATTATTTCATGCCTTGTAAGAAGTTGTTATTATTTCATGCCGTGTAAGAAATTGTTTCTGTTAACCCTCAACGTCCGGCAAGGTTCTACAACCTAACACATTTCGGTTTATTAATTATTACTTTGATGTTTAATTAATTTTTAAAGGATTTTTGCTTTTTAGAATTTTGCTATTTAGAATTTTGCTTTTCAGTAAAAAAAAATTTTCCGATTTTGATTTTAATTGATTCATATGGTGTCCGATGTTTTGAGGTATTGTCGCTGTTGGGAGTTTTTGCGTTTTTTAGCCGATTCAGTAATTTTTCAGACAAATTTTTTTTTAGGTTTTGATTTTAATTGATTAATATGGTGCCCCTAAAAATTTTAGGTAAAATTTCGGTTTTCCGGGATTTTGCGTTGGCTGATTTAGATTTTTCAGACAAAATATTTTTTCAGTATGATATTAATTGATTAATATGGTGTCCCATTGATGTTTTAAGGTAAAATATCCCCACTTTGCCGAGATTTTGCCGATTCAGTAATTTTTCAGTCAAATAATTTTTTTCAGATTTTGATTTTAAGTGATTAATATGGTGTCCCTGTTTTAAGTTAAAATTTTGTTTTTGGCCAATTCAGTAACTTTTCAGACATCAGATTTTAATTTTAATTAAATATGGTGGCCCACCCCGCCCCCCCTTTCCTTTGATTTTCAAATTAATTTTAAACATTGACTATATTCTACTTAATACAAATTATGTTAAGATAAAACAAAAAATTGTTTCTTGGATATAAAACTTTTATTCGCATTTTTAATTTTGTGCCAACTGACCGTCTAACAAAAAACAATTACTGGCAACCGACCATAAAACCTAGGACAAATTTTTGACCAGACTGGGCAGTAGTGCAACTTACAGGTTGAGATAGACCCCGACTATAGAAAACTTGCCCTCTTGGCTTGTCAAATAACACCAGTAATTATTGTTTGTTAATCTAAATTAAACTAATTTGTTATTGCCTCATTAGATTTTCTTAATAGCCCGACAAATGTTGTCAAATTTGGCCCGGTCTCTCGAACCTGCGATTCGAGCCGGGCTCTGCCCAGCTCTTAGTTTGGGTCATTTTGGCCTGGATTTTTACAAATATGGCTGAAAATTTTATATACTAATAAAAAAAACTTTTAAAATTATTGATTAAATACAGAGAGTGGATGTAATACACTATGTTTGAAAATACATTTATCCGTTTACGGACCCCAATTTTAAACCTCTATAACTTCAAGAGTTTTATAGCTGCGTTCTTTATTTTTTTTAATTATTTTGAAGAGAAATACGTGCTCTTTATTATAAACTAGTATAGTATAAGTTATCATTCATAAATATTGCAAATTTTATGACTTCAATTTTAAACCTCAATAACTTCATGAGTTTTATAACTACGATCTTTATCTTTTAATTATTATAAAGAGAAATACGTGCTCTTTAATTACACAGGTCAACAAATATTTATGTCATAAACGTGAATTTTATCAAAACATAAAAAATGCATCCCCATGATGGCCTAATCTCATATATGTTTTTCGTTTTTCTTAGTTTCTTCCGTCTTTGGCTCTTTAGATCCGTCTATAACGAAAAATGGCCTTTTTGACCAAATTGACAGATCTAAATATACCCTAAAAAGAAAAAATTTAATAATCTTTTTTGCATATAAAAATCCCTTGTAACTTATATTTTTAATCACAAATAATGAAAAATAAATTTTATTAATATATCAAGCTCTTACATCAACATTTAGATAATACAAAATATTTCGCGTCCAAACTTAAATGCGACACGATATAATATCGATTTATAATTAAAATATTATTTGAAGTTTAAATTTAACAGTTTAACTATTGTGAATATGCAAAAATAAAATTTCAAATTATTTTTGTTTTTGAATCTTTTTTGGTTTTTTGACCTTTTTTTCTAAGATTTCTGTTTATAACTGACTAAGTTTTTTGGAAAATCGGTAAACGGATTTGATATTCCCTAAGATGGCAGGTTTGATCTCTGTAGTTAGCTCATAACTCTCAAAAAATTGTTAACCTGTGTTATAGACTAGTATAAGTTATCATTAATAAATATTGCAAATTTTAACACAAAATAGAAAAAAAATCTAAAAAATTGAAATTTTTAATTTTTTTATATTACATTAAATAAATCATATCAATAAATTAAATGTATCAGTATTATTGATCACATAATGTTGTAGTCTAGTAGAACATTTTCGGAAGAATTCACAAAAAAAAATATTTTGAAATAAAAAATTATTTTTGGCTATTATTTACCTTTAAAACTAGATTTTTTATAAAGAAAAAAAATAATAATTTTAATCATTATTATACAATACAAACTTCTGTATACTTAATAATTAAAATTATTTAGAAAAATAACTAGAATCTAAGGTTGCAATTATTTAAGTTTAAATTTAAATAGAGGCAATAACATGGTTTTCAACATTGAAATTGAGAGAGTGTGGTCCATATGAACCCCAATTCCATTTCTAAATTCTAAACAAATTTTGTTATTAGACTTAGACCAAGTTTTTATTACTAGTTTTGTTTATTATATATTTAACCAAAAAGTCACAAAATTTTGGCCTTTATTATATAATATTTTTAAATATATTCAAAATTAAAAAAGTGCTAAGGTCGGTATGGACCCCACAGTGCTAATCGCGGGTTAAGTTAGACTATAATAATTTTATTTATTTGATTTACTATTGAGCGTTTTACAAAAAAGGTGACCTTGTTCCAAAAGTGTGATTTTCGTCATTTAAAATTAACTTTTTAGTTAATCAGACCTATTCATAAGCATTTTATAGATTAAAGCCTAACAACCTATAAGAGCCCTATCCTTTTTTATTATAATTTGATTTTAAGTCCATATTGTCACTATATAAACTATATATCGAGTAAAACTAAATGAAAATTATTTTGGCGCGAAATAAATGTATAAATTGTGATTTTAAATATATTTTCAAAGGCGATATCATTTTTTTTTTACAAAATATATTAATTCTGTGCTGATCTTGAATCTCAGCCAATAATTTCAAATTATATATTAGTTTTTTTAAATGGTAAAATAACACAGTTCAACAAATTTTTGAAATTATGAGCTAACTACGGAGATTAAACCTGCCATTTTAGGGATTTTTAAATCTGTTTACCATTTTTTTCTAATCAGACTTAGTTAGTCAGCCATAAACATCAAAAAGACAAAATGCCCAAAAAACAAAAAAGATTCAAAAACAAAAATAAATTAAAATTTTTTATTTGTATATTTACAACAGCAAAACTGTTAAATTCTAACTTCAAATAAAACTTTTATTAAAAACCGATAATTTCTTGTTTCGTATTTAAGTTTGGACGCGAAATATTTCGTATCACCTAAATGCAGATGTAAGAGCTTGATATACTATAAAATTTTATTTCTCATTATTTGAGATGATAAGTATAAGTTACAAAGAATTTTTATGTGAAAAAAAATTCTTAGTTTTTTTTATAGGGAATTCTCGATCTGTCAATTTAAAGGCCATTTTTTAGATATGGACGAATGAAAGGAGCCGAAGCCGGAAGAAACTTAGAAAAACGAAATATATATATGAGATAAGTCCATCATGGGGATATATTCTTTTATATTATATAAAGTTCACGGTTGTGCCATTGATTGTTGACCTGTGTAATCCTACATTCCTAAATGCAAAAAAAATGAATGTAAAATTTTTATCTGCCACATTTTCGTAGGTTATCTTAAATAGTATTTTTTTGTGAGCTTCTTCCGCATTTATTTAACAGTTTGCTCTTTAAAGTTCAAAATTGACCCTTTTTATTATGCAAAAATTTTTATTTTAGAGCAAAATAAAAATTGATTATAGAAAAAACGGTATATTTGAAGTCGGTTATTCCTCAAAATTAATTCATATCTGCTCTGCCTATTTTTTTTATTGGACAGTATAATTTGCTAAGTATTAAAAAAATCATAAATTTATGTAAATCCCCAAACGTGGAAAAATTAACAAATAATTACAAGAGTTTGAGAATTTTGATCAAATTTATAGCTTAGCTTATAGATTGGTTATAAGAAATTCTTAATTATTTTTAAAAGCACAATTAGTTATCAAAAACGTTGGGCCCATGCCCACATCCATATGCCTAAAGAAGCAAATAACGTTATTTGAAGGGGAAATTATAAAAAATGATAAAAATAATAAAAATTTATTTAACAAAAGTTTAAAAACACAATAAAAAATAATATATAGCACGTAAAAAAAATAGAATCGAACATTCTATAAAAAAATAGGTTTTTAAATAAATGCTTGTTTCATAAACATACTCCCCGGGATTGGAAGAATTAATCTTCCAATAAATCACGTTCAGCTGTAATTGGGAAGGGATATAATTTGATCACGGGCCTCTTGTAGGTACCGTTAGCGCAGGTATTGTGGCAACGCGAATTATCTAATCCTTGCCTGGGTGTAAGTTAATAACTTGACCGGTTTTCCACATCAAAAAAGGTAAGTTGTCTTCGGCAACTAGTACAAGTTGGCCTAGTTTAAAATTGGTAGATGCCCCTTTCCATTTGTTTCGACGTTGTAGATGCGTTAAATTTTCGTGCGACCATCGAGACCAAAAGTTGTAATGCATCAATTCGATATGCTACCACTTCAGGTGACAAATTGGGATATCCGACAGATTTGGCAGTATTTTCTTCGTGTGGCTTCCTTTATTGCATGAATCTACAGTGATCAACACAAAAAGAGGCGAACGGTTGAAAAATACTAATTCGAACAGTAGGCAATTCTACGTGAATGGAGCGTTAACAGTAAGCGCTTTTTGTAAACGATTAAAAGTTGAGTAGAAAACAATGAAATTATCTACAGATAAAAACATGGTTAGCGTTTTATGTTTAGAATATAATTGAAGCAATGTTATTTCTTTCTTTCGTGAATGTCATTTGACACGCAAAAAGACGAATTTTGGTATGACTTAGATGATAAAACTAAAAATTCAGGACCGTTCCACCATACGGTTTCATCCAATTCGCTCAAAGTGTAGCCTCTCGACAATAAATCCGCATTGTTGTCTTGGGACAATACATGTGCCCACTTCCAATCTTTAGAGAACTGCTGAACCTCAGACACTCTATTAGATAGAACAATCTTACATTCACGTATTGGAGCTGCGATCCAGGCTAAAACGATTGTAGATTCAGACCAAAATAATATACTATCGAAATCTATTGGGAGTGCTCGTATAATTGTTTAGCAATCTTGTCAAAAGTAATGCCCAGTGCAATTCAAGTGTGGGAATGGGAACGACCTTTAAAAGTGCCACACGAGATTTTGAACAAATTTGAACGTTGCGACTCCCTTCAATACTGACCATATAAATTGCAGCTTCATATGCCTTCTCACTGGCATCCGAAAATCCGTCAATTTCCATGCATGGTGGGCTAAGATGATTGGTTGTGAGTCGCGGAATTGTGATCTCATTGAAATGCAACAGTTGACTCGTAAGTTGGAACCAATCCTTAGCAGTGAGACTGTGTATGGGATCACCCCAATCCCATTTCAAGACCCATAATTTCGGCATCATTTTAGTTTGGACCGTGATGGGTCCTACCAATTCAAGCGAGTCGAAACTCGGGCAATGGTCGATGATATTTTAAGTTTCGTTGCTAGAAAGATTGTGTTAGAACTAACACTGAATACGCAGGTATTGTTCTGATCGTCGCTCATGGAGATAGGGCTTTGTTTCGATTTTTGAACTGATAAATAATTCCTTGGCTTTTTCATGAGCAAGCTGTTGCAAAGTTTTGATCGCTAAATCTGGCGCTGAAGAAGTACCGTATGTAACTGTCTTCAAATAGACAGAAACTACCTTTTCTGACGGATTCTCTTTCCCAAAAATCCGCTGTAATTGGCAATGCGACTGGTGCATAAGAATTTGCCGACACATCTGCTTCAAGTCGGCAACGATCGCTACCTTTGCGCTTGGCCGTTCATCAATGACGGCTCGTTCGAGATCCCCCGGTGATAAATTCTGTGAATTGCATCTGTTTATGTTTTGAATGTCCTGCATCGATGTTGGTTCAGATGTTGAGCTGTGGACTGTATTCTTGCGATTGTCTACCTCTGCAAGTTTACAAGTGGCTTCAAGAATTTGGCAACGGCGTTTGAAATTCAACAAATTGCTTTTGGGTGGGAATTTCATCTTTCGCTAACGATGTTTCCCACGCCTTGATCGTGGCTGAATCTAGTTTCTTGGAGATTGTATGTATCAAGATGTCGTCCCAGTGTTCTACTGGTCGTTTTATGGCTTCTATCGCTCTTGTATGTTTGTTCAGCCCGTCTACGAATTGTTGTAATAGTTGATAGTTTTCCTCATGCATCACTGGAAGCTCGAGTAATGCATCTAGGTGTTTTTGCAATATAAGTCGTTTGTTGTCGTATCTCTCTTTGAGAGCATTCCACGCTTTTTGGTAGTTTGCTTCCGAGATTTCGAGCGATTGGAAAACTTCCGCTGCTCTTCCCTTGGCAGACGCTTTGAGGTAATTGAACTTTTCAATACCTGTAATATTCTGTGAATGAATTAATGAGCTGAACTTATCGTAGAAGTTATACCAGTCATCATACGATCTAGAGAATGTTAGAAGTTGAATTTTAGGAAGACGTATTCGCTGTTCGGAATAAGATGCTACCTCAGATTGCGGTTGTAATAATTTATCGGTCTGAACCATCAACTCAAAATATTGATTTTCAACCTCCTCTATTACATTATCATCATTCTCCTTACCTTCCGATTCAAGTTTGGCTTGTAATTCTTCGAATTCGGTGAACAAATATTCGATCTTTGCTCGACCTAGCTTTAGGTTTTTCATATTAGTATCGTTTGCGTCGTTTTGACATACCGTCACGAACTTTCCGAATCGAGAGAGTGCTGCACGCCTTTGATTTGGTCCTTTGTAAGAGGAGCACAAATCCGTTGAATAAAGAGAATATATCCGGCCCGAAGGACCAAAAATGAAGGGGAAATTATAAAAAAATGATAAAAATAATAAAATTTTATTTAACAAAAGTTTAAAAACACAATAAAAATAATAATATATAGCACGTAAAAAAATAGAATCGAACATTCTATAAAAAAATAGGTTTTTAAATAAATGCTTGTTTCATAAACATTATTATTTCCCCTTTCTTTATTAGGTTTAATTTATATTTATAAATAGTATGATATATATGTACGTTTATTAAACTCTAGGGTTGTATATATACTATTTGCATTGTTCTATATAACATTTATGCGCCTAACGTTTTGGCATAACTGTGCAAATTTGTTAAACCGGGTTGTGATATTCCGGCCAGCCCGAACCTGCGGTTCGTTTCGGTCTTTAACTTAATTTTCATTTTAGGCCCGGCCCGAAAATTTTATAGATCAACCTAATAATTTTTTGTTTTAAAATAATTTAAAAAAAATACAGTAGAATGCTTTTTAAGATAATTTTATCATTTTAGATCTTGTTAATAAGGGGAAAGTAAAATAATGCGAAGAACCATCATATTGGTGTTTTTGATTGGACATTATCACGTGACAAATAATGTAAAGTTTTGCACAGTAAAAGCATTATTATAAAAACACTTATTTGAAATTTAAAAAGTGCATAATCTCCGTGACTTGTAATAAGATTAATTTTTTAAAAATAAATATAGTTATTTAGTTTGTCTAAAATAAGTTTTTACGTAATAATAGCAATGTTTAATATTACTTTTGGCCGTCTTTTATAAAATCAGTCTTTTTATGAGTATTTAATACAAAGTATGGCCGTGTCTTGTTCTATTTTATTAAATTAACAAATTTTGTGGTGTCGTGTTAAAATGCTCAGTTTCTTAAATTAAAAATGGTAAAAAAAATTACGCCCATGTCTTACAAAGTTAAAAACGAGGTGTTTTTATTTTTTATTACTTCTTGTTCTTTAATGTTTTTATTGTTATGTATAATAATGGCCGTGACTTGTAAGAACAAAAGTCTTTGCACTAAAAGTGTAACATATTTGTATTTATTTTGTGTCTCGTAATTGTAATTCTAACATCATATTATTAATAGGAGCTTTTTTATGCTATTACTAAATATAGGTGTATGTATGTGCGTTTGCGTTCATAGTAATGTGTCAGTCGGACGAGGTACGAGTTCAAGCGACTTTTTCGTTTTTTATGGTAGATGCGCGTAATATTTGTTTCGTTGCTTAAATCTATCTGAACGATAAGGTTGTTTAACGAATGTATACGGCATTAATTCGTTAACGAGCTATTCCGAGAGTGCGCTCTTGCGTTTAAACCATGGTGGCCCAACCGAATACACTTGTCAAGCACTTGATGCACGTTGAGGCGTGGTCGAGAGATAAAAGCCGCGCGTTACGGTCCCACCTTCGTCGTTACGTAGGGCTGAATCGTTGGCTAGACTGCGACTAAAACTAACTTCAATATTGTCAAAAAAATGTTTTTTTTAATTTAACGCCTAATAACAAAAATGAGATTTAATGTTTCTTGGTCGTTCAAATAAAAAATTTAAATTTCATAAATTATTTTCACACCAGCCACTTTAATATTATTAATGCGCTCAATTTTTTTTCTTCAAAATTTTTTAATTAGCCGCAGCCCTATTGGTCGAAAACGACCAATAAGTATACCTGGTGGATTCTACTAGTAGCCATATACTTTTTGGTGACTCTGAAAAACTTTTAGCGGCACGGTCTAGTACCTACGACCTTTCATAACTTCTGCCTTACAACTGTCGATGGTAGGGTACCGGCCTTCCATGGTTGTAACGGGTAAGAATCAGGATTAGATTCCGGAGAGGCAGCCCAAGAAACGGCCACATCCAAGGAAGGCAGCAAGTGCGCAAATAAGCCACTCCCGGGAAAAGTAGTTACGATATATCAATGCAGGTCTCAATTGAGACCCTCTAATTAGAATAAATCACTTTTAAAATAATCTATTGGAGGGCAAGGTGCAAGCCTACATGGGAATTCTAGCTCCAAAAGCGTATATTAAAGTTGTTGCAGATGAAAAGCTTGGGATTTCGGGTAGCATTAGGAGGCCCGCTTAACCGCGATCGTCTTTTCGTCCGACCTATAATTCGTCTTGGCTTAGGGAGGCTCTAAATAGGTTAAAACGGACCATTTACTTTTAAAAAATTAAAGTGCTCAAAGCAGGCCTCGAATTTGCATGGAATGAGGACCTTAGTTCTATTTTGATTTTCTGAATTAGAGGTAATGAATGAAAGGAAGCGACTGGGGTCGGTAATGTGGCGCTGGAGGTAATGCCGCCGCAAGACGAACTGCGAATATTTCTTAAAAAGTTTCAATAATTAAAAACGGACGTCAAAGTTTCACCATCATATATGGCCGTTCTGACCATAAACGATGCCACCCGAAAATGTCCGCCGCAGTAGTTATTTAATGACCCGGCAGGCAGCCTTTAATAAAACGAAGTTTTTGGCGGGGGCATTGGTTGCAAAGCTGAGAAAATGAATTAACGGTCGGTAGCACTACTTGGAGTGAAGCCATTGACGGAAGGGCACCACCAATAAAGCCCGCATTAACTCGACACGGGGAAACTCACCCGCCCAGGACATTGTAAGGATTGACAGATTAACAGCTCTTTCTCGATTTAGTGATGGTGGTTCATGACCGCTCTTAGTTGGTGGAGTAATTGGTCTGGTAAATTTCGATAACGCACGAAACCTAACCTACTTGCTAGAACGTCGACGATTCATTTCGTCGGCGAAGCTTCTTAGAAGGACAGGCGGCGATATTATTAGCCGCACGAGAATATGCAATAGCAGGTCTGTGTTGCCCTTAGATGTCCGGGTCCTTTTAAAGCAATCGGCTGCACCTCTTTCGTTATACGGATGGATAATTGCAATTGTTTTTCTTGAACTTATAAGTCCTAATAACGGTCCTTCATCAGAGAACCCTGAATACTGCCCCTGCCCTTTGTAGGCACCGCCCTTCGCTACTATCGATTGAATAAATGATATCTTTGGACTGTTTGACACTCGTCCTTCACAGGGTGAGAGCAATGTGCCTAATATTGATCTAGCTCAGTCATATCCTAGAAGTTAAAGTCGCAAGGTTTGTGGAGGTAAACACGCAAAAAAACATCATTCCTAAAACCAGAAAACATTGATCGTGTTTATAAAAATTTATGTGATCATAACTAGTTTATGGGGAAACCTGGTTATCAATGAATTATGAATTTTTATAATACTTGGGTATCCCCCATAGCAAGCTTTAGTAGTGAATGGGTTTGTTTTGGTATTGATGGCCCCCATATCGAAAGTTTTCACAAGCCTTTTTAAAATACCCTGAGTTGTTAATTAAGGTTTAGTCTTTCTAAATAGCTTTTTAATTTTTTTTTTGCTTTTTTTTGTATCAAGTTATGAAAGCTCTGGCGTTTTTGACCCTAAATAACAAAAATTCTGAGGCATTGAGTAACTGACTTCATATTCGTAGCACAAACTTGACCAAGATCAATTTTGCGATAAATGATGCTTGAGGTCGTCCAACTTTTGTTGTCCAGTGTAGTCTTTATATTTTTTTGCATTTTAAAGTCTACTATTTTTTCTACTATAAATTAGTTAAATAATGAGATACTCAGCTTTATTGAATAAGCTTGCAATTTAATTATAGTTAAAAAATATTATATTTTTTTAACCTTTATATTATATTAATCTTTTATTAAATTTGTTATTCTGCTTTAAATTTTTAACTAAATTCTAATAAATTTTAATGATTTATTAGCATTTACAAGTCTTGGTTACTATTTCAATATAAATGGTCAATTCCACCCAGGCACGTAGGCAGAACTTTTTCTAAAGGGGGGCAAGAAATTTTAGGAGAAAAATTAATGAATTACATTGTTGCTAAATGAATGATCATATTATGACTAGCATAAAATATTTATTTATATTGCATCATAATTAAATTTATGACATAAATTCAAGAAAAATTTTATAAAGAAAATAAAAATATTTAAGAAATTGATATTCTTCTAGGATCTATTGAAAACCACTCTAAGGTTCGATCTATTCATTCAGTGTTATCTCTTATGTCCTTATGTATGGCAAGCAAGCACAAGGATGATAATCGATCATCGCTCATTTGAGATCTTAAATATGTTTTTATGCGCTTCATGGTGCTAAATATCAATTATAAAATAAATTATAATATTAAAATACACTTTTTCTTAGAAGGCTCATTTTCTCTGGTTTTTTTGTGGAAATAGTCAAAAATTTTGTTCTGTTTACCGGTATTCATAGATTTAAAAAATCAGATGAAAAAACATCAGTTTTAATATAATTAAGTTGAAAATTATTTTATTAATATGGGGTAACCTATTAACAAATAATTATCAATATTTTCATATTAGATTATGCTTAAGATATTTTTAAACACTAGGCGCATAAATTCAATAGTAAAATAAAAAATTTAATTATTTTAACAAAAAGTATATTACTATTTTATATTTTTAATAGATAAAACATTTACAATTATGAAGTTGTATATTACATGTTTATTTTATTATGACAAAAACACGTAATAGTACTTAATGATAAGTCAGAAAACTTAAGCTAAATTTTGATATTATAACTGTACAATATATTTTATATAGCCGCAAAATTGCCAAAAAATAATAAATATACCAGCATATATTCCGATTTCTGTTTAATAAATAAAAATTAGCGTTAAATTGCACAAAAAAAATTAAAAAGCTATTTCTAAAGGGGCAACGGCCTTTGCCCCCCCCCCCTCAATACGCCCCTGATTCCACCTCAATCCAACAAGTCCGGGAGGGTCACCCCTTCAAATTTGGCTGAAATTTTGCATGGCGGTAGTATCTAAGGGTCTCTCATAATTTAAAAGTTTTTTTTTGAACGGAAGTTATTTTTGACGAAAATAGGGGCAAAGGAATAGAAAAACTTGAGGCAAAATTTCACATTTGATCCAACTTTGGGAGGTTATAAGTCAAAAAGTACCGATATCACCTTTTAAACAATTTAAAAAAAAAATTATTTTCAGTTTTGAATATTCGAAAAAATAATTTTTTTTTAGACAAAAATTGCTCCCTGTACTATATTAAAATATTCAAAAGTGCCAAATTTGATTGTATGCAAGGAGTCAGTCATAGGGGCACATATGTTAGGCTAAAACAGTTTTATTAATTTAATTAATTTTATTAATTATTTAGAAAAGAGTGAACTTGAGAGCAAAAAAATTGGAATTTTTTATTAATTTATTCCTAACTAACCGACTTTCTGGCAAACTACCGATCTAATTTTAAAATTTAAAAATGCATATTATACATAAAACATCTAACATAAATTCCCCCCAATATTTTTTAACGTACCCATGGCTTTTTATAAAATAAAAACTAAAATTTGCCAAATTTTTATTATTGGTTTGCTTACAATCAATTGTTGACTTATACTAGCCCTTTTTAATTTGATGAACAATATTAGAATTTGTACATAATTCGCAAAAAATTTGTTATTTTTATAATTTTGTGAGGTTCAGAAAAAATATTACGGTTAAAAAATTTGTAAAAATTAATTTTTTTACTTTTATTCATTGTTTAAAAAACTGCTACAGAAACGTTAAATCTGATTAAAAAAAGGTAAATTAGAATATTTTTGGCCTATTTAGATCGAGGTTCAACATACGTTCTTTTTTATGCATATTAACAAACTTAAAATAAACATAAAAAGTCAAATATTATACACAATGATATAATTTTTTGATATTGTAAATACATAAAGCATGTCAATTTTAGGGTTCAATAACTATAAAAGATTATAAAGGGCAGAATTAGCTTCAATATTGAATTTAGAAACTAAATATTAGGCCCAATTAATAATAAATAATATAGAGACATACAGTTATTTTTAAATAAAGACGCTAGACCTATTAAAGAAAATTTGATTCTATAGGCTTATGGATTTGACCATTGACCCAATGTTTTTTATAACTAAATGTGTTCCTAACGAATTTTTTACAAGAATTTATTTTTTATAGTATGTCAAATTACAAATTTAATTCAAATAATTGGATTTCGTACTCTCCTTTTTTTGTAATTTTTCTATCTCGTTTTATGATTTTCTATACATAACTTATATACTATTTTTTTAACACGTAAACAGAATTATGATTAATTTTATAGGTTTTAAATAATATTAATAATATGAAAATATAATAAAAAAATTAAGCTTGCACAGACGAATAAAATCTGCGTTAGTTTTTTGACACCTAAAAATTTGCTGTTTTTTTGGCAAATTTTCGTTTTTTTATTGTAGAAGCGTCAAAATCCAATGAAAAAAGCTGGGGCTACTATATGTTATTAAGCGATATTTTAATTATATGCACTTTAATTAAAAAAAAGGTTGTCCGGTTAACCAGAAAGTCGATTTTGAAAAAAAAGGCAAATTCTAGGTTTAAGGTTCACTTTTTCATTGTAAATTTAATAACAGTATTAATCAAAACAAACTATTATGGTCTGACCTAATTACCTCATGTTGTACTTTTTGAATATTATTAAATTTAGCACATTGGCATATTCTAATACGGCGCAAAGGGCATAAATATGTCCCTAAATTAGGGCAAAAAATTAATTTTTTCATATTTTTTCAAAGTCATGCCGGTCTTAACCTTTTAATATCATACATTTATTAACATTATTAAGGGCCATATATTATGAATATTTTAGAAAATTTAAAGATACGTTTTTTGAGCTATTTGTATCAAACTTGATTAAAATTTTTTGGTAACCTGAAATTTTTTTTTAAATATTATTAGCGTCTAAAGTAGCTCACATTACAATCTTCAAAATAAAAAAATATCATGACTCTAGCTAAATACTTTTTGTGATGCGCGCAAAGTTGCCTTAATTTTTTTGCCAAAAATTAAAAATATTTATGCCCATTAGTACAAAAATCACTTCCGGTTAAAAAAACTTAGGTTTTTATTAGCACCCAGGGACCCTACCAATGTACTAATTTTCAGCCAAATCTGAGACTTGAGGTGGAATTGACCGTATATATAAATATGTATACAAAAATAAAATAAACACAGCATTAATAAATTTAGTAGCAACAATATTTTATATGATCTTTTATATTAATCTAATTGTTGCTTTATCAATTAATTCTAAAACTATATGAATCTTAATATCTTTTAAATTTAAGCCTAATTTTTTATTTATAATTTATATTATTTTTTACAAAACGCAAAGATGTGTCATTGAATATTGGAGATTTGCGATAAAAGAACTTATGTCACTCTTTACTAAAACTTTAGTCAATTAATAAATCACAAAACCATGAGAAAAATAATTAATCAAATTGTATCTACCTTTTCGATTTTCAAAACCTTTTTATGTCAATTCAATTTGATACTTGAAAGCCTAAAAAACATTTTTGAAGAAATAGTCAAACTAATAAATAAAATTTTGGAATCTAAAGATGCAAAGGCTGTTGTTTTAATTTTTGTTTTTTGAATTAAATCTGGCTAACCATATTTTTAGCAAATAAAAAATAGAAGGACAGATCTTAGCATTGCTTTTGGTCAATCCTTCTAGCTATTCAAATATTGGCAGATTTAATATTAATCAATAATGTTTAAGAGGTAACTTTACTTAAAAAATTATTTTTTTATAAATCTATGATACATAACAATCAAGCATTAGCTTTGAATATTGATCCATATTTAGATGTTGCAAAAAAATCCCTCTATATGTAAGATAATCATGGTTTAGTACAAAACATACTAATTCCAGAGCCGTAGCCAGGGGAAGGGGGGGGGGGGGGTTCAAACCTGGCTTCCCCCCCCCCCCCCCCCCCCCAAAGTTAGATATAGGTTAATCTGTTGACCAATGCCAGTCTGTGACCCATTGGCACCTCTAAGCCAACTGTTTGTAGGCGCTTAATAAGACTTTTAAATAAATTTACATATAAACCTTAGTATTTAGAAAAATTAGCTTGACGCACAGCATTGCTTGGATATCCCTTATAGAAAGACGGGTTCTGTTTTTGACACTTACTCAATTGGGCATCTTGACTTGAAGTCGAATTAGTGGTTAGCGAAAATTCTCTTACTCAAATGGAGAATTAACATTAGCAATGTATTTAAGGTGGAAGGTTAAGTTAAGTTTAAAATCAGTTTAAGCTAAATTAATGTTGAGTTGGGTAATAGTAAATTAGGGTTTAGTTACGATTAGGGGAAGGTAAGATATGGTTAAGGTAACATCAGCCATAGCGATGATTTTTTTTCGACTTTATTATGATTACGACTGCAACACTGGGAATCACTCAATTGATCCTAGCTAAAACGAAAGATCAAAGTCGGGAGCCATATTAATCATTGTCTTGTTACTAGCCAATAATAATGATTAAGAAAAAATTTGGTAATGTATTTTTACCCAGACCTTTTTCCTAATTGCTACTTATATTGCTACAGCAGCACCCGCTGATTTTAAAATTTAATGCACGCGGTGACCCAGGTTTGCCTAGGTTTTCAGAAAAAATGGACGGTTCTGGTATTGTTGTCGTTCACCAATTTAACTAGCTCAACGCTGCTTATCTAGTGTAGAACACAACCATATTTACATGCGCTCAAGGTCATCAGATCTTTAAAAAGGACTTAAACAAACGATTTTATTAATACATTGTAAAAATATATCAACGCACTGTATTGTATCCAAATTTTATTGTACAAAACGTATTGCTAGAAATTTAAAATTACCGGCTCTATTTGTAATTTTAAACCGGATCGAGCCGAAACTATACAAATTAATAAACCGGGCCGACACGTAGATAACAAATTGAGTCGGGCGGGCCGGACCGAAAACCGCGTCCCGCTTTAAATTTTTAATCTTAAATAAACAAAGATATCTCCATAATCTAGATCAACTTCTTATTAATATTCACAAATTCCATTACACATGTCAACAATTTTTTGAGAGTTATGAGTTAACTACAGAGACCAAACCTGCCATCAGGGAATATTAAATCCTTTTACCGTTTTGCCTAATTAAACTTAGGGAGTCAGTTAGAAATTTTAGGAAAAAGGTCAAACCAAAAAAGATTCAAAAATAAATTAATATTTTATTTTTGCATATTCACAATAGTTAAACCGTTAAATTCAAATTTCAAATAATATTTTTATTAAAAGCCGATAATATGTCAAGACATATTTAAGTTTGGACGCGAAATATTTTGTATTATCTAAATGCCGATATAAGAGCTTGATATATTAATAAAATTTATTATTTATTAATTGTGATTGAAAATATAAGTTACAAGGGATTTTTATATGCAAAAAAGATTTTTATATTTTTTCTTTTTAGGGGATATTTAGATTTGTCAATTTGGTCAAAAAGGGCCATTTTTCGTTCTAGACGGATCTAAGGAGCCAAAGACGGAAGAAACTAAGAAAAACCAAAAACATATATGATAGGCCATCATGGGGATGCATTCTTATATGTTTTCATCACGCTTATGACATTGATATTTGTTGACCTGTGTTATACTTTTTTAAATTATTTAATTTTTTACCCGCGCTTTTTTAATAGCACAGGTCATATTTTTTTTTAATTATTTAATTTTTACCCGCGCTTTTTTAATAGCACAGGTCAACAAATATCAATTTTAAAAAAAATTATTTTGTGAAAACATTAAAGAATGCATTCCTATGATGGCCTAATCTCATATGTATTTAGTTTCTTCCGCTTATGGTTCTTTATATGTTTTTATCAAAAAAATGGCCTTTTAAACAGATTATGCGATCTCGAGAATACCCTAAAAAAAAAAATCTAAGGTTTTTTTTTCTTATAAAAATCGCTTGTAACTTATATCTCTCATCGCAAATAATGACATAAAAATTTTTAGCAAGCTCTTAGGTCAGCATTTAGATAATACAAAATATATTTCGTCCAAACTTAAATACGACACGATATATCATCGGTTTTTTATAAAAATATTATTTGAAATTTGAATTTAATAGTTTAACTGTTGTAAATATGCAAAAAAAAAAAAAATTTTTTTTGAAACTTTTTTGTTTTTTTGACATTTTTTTTTTAATTTTTAATGTTTATAGCTGAACTTGGTTGAAAAAATGCTAAACGGATTTGAAAATCCCTAAGATGGCAGGTTTGATTTCTGTAGTTAGCTCATAACTCTCAAAAATTTGTTGACCTGTGTAGTGCACAAGTTGTTTATTTTACAAATTTGCCTATTATGTTCATATATTGTGCTCTCTTAATTTTTTGGTCAATTAAATTCTTAAAATTTTTTGAGCATTTTTTTTACTAAGTAATAAGTTTGGACGTTAATGATTTATTTGATTTCATCAGCTTTTAGCCTAAAATACAACATATAAAAGTATGACATAAGTTTACTACCAAAATGTCATTACGCAAAACACACTCGATATTTGAAAAATTGCCTCGCACGCTCCTTCAATCCCAAAGCTAGGTGGGCTTTGCCAGATTAGCCTCTCAGTCTAAAAATGGCTGGGCCCTTTAAATCAGAAAATGTGAATGCATTTAAAATAGCTTTACTTAGAACAATTTCCTGACACTTGATCTAAATTAATCACGTCGAGAGCCTATTTTTATTCTAGCTTTTAGCCATAGATAAGGACTTAAAAAGACGATTTTATTATGACTTTTTAACATTTGAACCACAATATTTGAATGTTATTGCACGAAATTTTTAAATATTTAATTCCCGGTTTTGCTTGCTACCGGATCGGCACGAAAATAAAAAGCAAATAATGGGCCGGGCCAAATAGCAATTTTTAATAGACCAAGTTTAAGGGTCAAGTATGGCCGGGTTTAGCTTGTTTTAATTCGCGAATGCTAGGGTAAATTCGTAACACGACTGGCATAGAGGGGTCCATATGAACCTTAATTTCAAACTTCTATAACTTTAAGAGATTTAAAGCTAAATGCTTTGTTCTTTTATAATAAAAAAGAATACGTATATCATTCTAAATTAATATAAGTTATAATCAAATACCTTATTTATTAGAAAAAAAATCAAAAATTTAAGTTCCTCTTGCAACAAGCGCCGAATAAATCAAACAAATAAATAACTAATTAGTGCAAAGTGGTATAAAATTTAAAAAACAAATTTTTATATTTTTAAGTTTTTTTCAATATACATAAACAAAGCTCTAAAAAAATTTTTGGTGCTCCCTCTTTTCTAATATTCAGGCTACGGCTCTGCCAATTCTCATAACATAAACAATAATAATGTTTATTAGAAAATGTAGTTTGCCAGGAAGTCGGCTTTAAATGTAGGAGTAAATTTAAAATTACCAATTTTTTTGTTAAAGGGGTTCTATCCAAAATTAACAAAATGATGAAAATTTATAAAACTGTTATAGCCCTTAATTGCCTCGATGTCTAAATTCTTGTTACAAACTGCACTTTTGATTATTTTAATATAGTGCAAACGCATATTTTTGTTCCAATTAAAAAAAAAAAGATTTTTTTGAATTATAAAGTGATGCTGGTCCCAAACTTTTCAATTCATTTATTTTTAGTGAATATTAAAGACTATAATATAGCATTTTTTAAAAAAAAATCTTAATTGTAATTTTAGTAATATTAAACTGAATATTGTAAATTGCAAATAAAGCAAAAACATTTTAGATAGCTGTTTTTGTCCTTCCCTACAAAAAGTACTTCCGGTCTAAAATAATATTTCTAAATTGTGAGATACCTTAAATTTTATCCAAATCTGAGAGGTTAGCTTCCCCGACTTGTTGGATTGAAATAGAATTGCTTTTAGAAATGAGCCTCAAACACAGGTCTTAGCTATTTCTTGTTTCGACAGACCACAAATTTAGTCAAAGCTCAAATGATTAAAAATTAATTTTTATTATTGCTTTAGATTCTACTAAAAATGAATTGGGCATTACGCTAAGGTTTGTTCAAACCTGTACCGATATAATCGCACTTTTATCTCAGCTTGAAAATGGTATTATGATTATCTCTTATCAAATACACCATTATTACACAACTCAAAAACAACGGCATAAACAGAGCCACAAACTGTATTCCTACCTTCAAACGGTTAAAATTATAATTTACATGTATATAAAATCCTTTCCATATTGGAATCAGGAAACGTAATTTTTTAAAACTAAAATATAAAATTAGGGCAGTCTTATCAATATAAGACTAATATTTTTATGAATGCCCCTTTACACCTACAACTGAAGATTTTATGATTTTTAAAAATATTATATTTATGGATTTTTTGAGTTTTACATCTTCAAAATTAAAAAACATAAAATGTTTGTAAAATCTTTTTTGATTACGCTTGTTATTTGACATAATAATTAATAACTCTGCAAAGAAAGATGAGAGCAGTTGAGAATTGTTTTGTGGGCAAAAAATTATCTTATTAAAATTAAAACTTTTAGCCTGTTTTTTTTAGTGCATTACTATTTTAAATTATTGGATTAAAGCTAAAATTTTTGCATCCTAAATATGAATTTTGAACTTTTAAAAGCAGATTGTTAAGAAAATGCTAAGTAAGCTTACAAATTTTTAACACTATGTTACCATAAGAAAATGTTTTTAGCAGATTTTCAAAAAAAACACCTATTTTTTTTTTAATTATACAAACAGAACTGTATTTTTCCATTAAGAAATAATTTGCTATAAGAATAATTTAAAATTAAGTTTGCTAAAGTCATAAAGGATTAGCGAAATCAGCTGATAATTTAATTAATATGGTAAAAATTAATCGTGTTTAAAAAAAAATAAGAAAAACATTTTCTTCGTATTATACACCTTTTTGCCCCAAAATGTTTTTTATTATTATTTACTATTATATCTAAACACAATTATATTTGGTGACTTCAAATCAACATCTGATGGATGATACAAATTTAGATAATATGTTAGAAATTACTTGATTAATCGTAATTGAAATTAATGTTCCTGTCACTATGGTATTTTGACATTCTCCTTTTAGGCTTAAATGCCTTTTATTACGCTTGATTGATTGCTTTTGTGCCTACTTTGTATACTTTCATGGCAACTCAGTAAACATAAAAATAATCGGCCTTAATTTAAATAAGACAGGACAAGATTGGCCAATGGGTTATAAATTTTATCTTCGAACTTACGACATTTTTGAGAATCGTAATATTTGGCTCGAATCATTTAACTTTTTTTAGAACTTCTCCTATTTTACTAATTTGGTGGGGGGGGGGGCATGGCGTCTCTATATATGTTAGATTTTTTTATATGCAAATATTTTTTTATCCGCTTTAGGTATTTTATATAATAATTAATAATTTAAAGATGGCCACCGAATATTTTTTGGTCCGTTCTATGGAATCACTCTTTTTTTGTTCGCGTCAATAATTTTATGTAGAAATGAATAACTTGTGGATGGCCACTGAATTTTAATTTTGAATTTGTAGTTAGGCCTCTCATTTTTTTTGTTAAAGCCAATGATAATTTCCCGTAGAATCGTAGCCGCAGCGCATTTGCCCCAGTAAATTTATTTATTCTTTTGAACATTTTTACAATACAATCTCGTAAATTAAATGTATAAAATAAAATGTAAAAGATGTTAATTAAAATCCCCTATGCCTTTCTTCTATCCCCCTATATTCTATGATTAACTACTTAATTCTCGTGATTTATCAATAATCACGACAAAAAGTTTAGAAAGTTCTCATTTTCCAATACTCTTATTATTAAAACTTTCGGTCGGAATAATGACTATCTATATGATTTTGCAATAGAGACATGAGGCCTCTTTCATGATTGCACTTTTTTTAAACAACTCCTGATTTCGTTTTAATTTTGCAATTTTTCGTCATTTAATGGTTGGCTAACTCATTAAAATTGTTTAATATTGCCAAAAACTAATGATATTGGCCAAATTGTTATGTCAACATGTCCGAACGCTTTAGAATTTTTATGGATGGCCATAAATTTTAAACAATTGTTTAATAGCCTATTACTTTTTTTTTCTTGATTTTAAAGGTTGGCTTTGTTTATATTTGTTAAAACTGGATAGGCAAAATTAAAATACAAATTGAAACTTGGAATTAAATATTTTGTACATTTTTACAAAAAATAAAATTTGGAGTTAAAATGACCGAGTTCCAAAAGTCGAATAGCTTATTTTATATCGTCCAAATAAAATCTAAAGGAAGTTTGACAAATTTGAAAAACTCTGGGATTAAATTATACTTCAAGTACTATTATTCAGGTAATACTATACTTTGATATTATTTTAAAATGTTCGAATTTCTTAGATATATAGAATAATTAATTAGATTTTAATACCTGCTCCTGTTTAAGATCAAAATTGGCACCCAAAAGCCGAGCTTAATAAAAAATAATTTCTGGCGCCGATTTATTTTAAACTACATCAATTGTTTTAAGTTATTGTTAATAGACTATAATTGTCAAATTTATCACAGGATAATTATTTTACATATTTGATTGATAAAATTGTTTATAATTCAAATTTCCGGCCGGTCTTAAGCCTAAAAATATGGCGGGCGGGCCCGGCCGGAATATCTTGACCTCTATATCTTATCAAATCTATTTTTTTAAATTGTTAAATTTATGTTTAAAAAATTGGCAATCATTGACTATTTTAAATAATAAATTTTTTAAATTTAAATATTTTTCATAAATTTTGCAAATATTGTGAACAATAGTATTTAAAATGTGCGCACAAAAACATTAAACGGATTTGTAAATAGGACATAAAGTATTGTGATTTTTTTAATACGTTGATTATAAGGATTTAAAGATATTCGATTGTTTTCCTGTAGGGATAGTCGTTTTGAGTTCGTCATTATAATTTTTTATTTATATTAAAATTAATATTCATAATTAATTAAAATCAAATTTGTAATTAATAAAAAACAAATTATTAATTAATAAAATACAAATTCGTTAAAGAATTATGAGCTAACTTTAGAGATTAGACCTGCCATCTTAGATAATATTTTTCTAACCGTTTTTCTAATTTAACCCGTAAAGCCAGCTATCATTCAAATATTTTAAAAAAATGAAACCAAAAAAAAATATTTAAAATAGAACAGCTAGTTAAATTCCATTTAAAAAATATTTTTATTTTACCATAAAACATTGTATTATAATTTGATTGGTATGTCAAAAAATCTGTATATTCTCATTATGTGAGATAAAAAATAATAGTTACAAGTGACTAAAATAAAAAAAACTTTCTTAAGATATTATTGAAGTCTTATAATCAGTCAATTTGCCATTTTTTTATTTTTATCTAGCAAATTAGCTGAGTTCTGAGCAAACTTTGGAAATTGAAAAAATATATGAGATAGGCCAACATGATTATTTTGATAAAGTGTCATTATTTTCATTGATATTTTTTGTCGAAGCGTGTAACACCACCTATAACACTGGACAACAAAATTTGAACGACCCAAAGCATCATTTATGGCAACTATAGTTTTTGGTCAAGTTTTTGGCGCTGATCACGAATATGAAATCAGAATTTTAGCCAATGCCTCAGAATTTTAGTTATTTGGTGTCAAAGTCAATTTTTTATTTGGGGTATTTTGGGCTTCTATATCATAAAACCTATGGGTAGTAACAAAATTTTAAAAATATATTTAGATAACGGAAACATTCATTATTAATGTAAGGCGTTTAAATTTTTTTTATAATATTTAAATTTTTTTTATTTTTTCATTTTTATAAAATTAGTGGTTTTTGTCATAAAATCCGTTTTTTGATCCTAAATAACTTGAACGTAAATTGCTAATAATTTTAGGTAATAACTTTTTTTAGATATGTTTTTTTTTAGGAATCTGAATATGCCAATAGAATTTTTGGAAAATTAATAGTTAAAGAAATTTTGTGAATTTTTTTTTGAACTTTGGACGCGGTTTAAAAAATTTTGGAGGCATTGGAAAAAAAACTAAGCCCGGGATTGTTATCGCATAAAAATTCTCTACAAAACCCTCAAAAAATCGTTAATGTTGTTTTTTTGTTGTCCAGTTTAATTAACAAAGATTCATAAAAAGCTTACTAACTTAAAGATTTTGTATCTTTATCATTTTTTTAATAGACTTTATAAACCATTTAAAAGCATTGAAAAAAAGATGTTAAAAAACTAGTATAATCCTAAAATATAAAAAAAAATTAATTTTATATATATGAAATTGTTAGACCGTTATATTCAAACTCAAAAAATATTATTATTTTAAACCAGTCATTTTATTTTAAGCTCAGAGCGGTGAACTATTTTTTTCTCACTTTTTCCAATATTATTAAAATGGAGCGGAGGGAGCTCTTTTTCTACTAGAACAGGTCGTATAGAAGAAAATGTGTTTTTTGTTTCTCCGGAAAAAAGTGAGTTTTCATAATTGAAAAACTTAAGCTCGAAATTAAATTTCACTCTCTATTTTGAATTTGCACTCAATTGAACTTTGTTAAATTCAGGCCAGCCTCTCAACATAAATAAGAACCTTTAAAATACTTGATATTTGTAGATGTTGAATGCACTCGATTTTTTTTTCATCAAAATTTTTTATTATCCTAAATATTTAGGGGTTGTAAGGTAAATTTGGTGACGCTTTAGTGTCGAAGAGCTATATATTAATACATCGCTTTGATTTAAAGGCATCCATGGTAGATTAGGTGTTTCATGTAAGTTTAGCAATTTAATTGTTGTTGTTTATTGCCCCAAGGGGAGATATAAAAGATACCATTTGTATTCTATAAAGAATATTGGCTCCACGACGTAAACGCGGTATTATTAGAACCAGCAATTTTATTGTAAACGTTTTTGTCGTCTAATTGTCGTAAAATCAAATATCATTACTTTATCTTAATTTTTACCGTTTTGGAGTTAACCTTGTGTTTATATTACAGTTAAAATTCGCAATTTAGTTAAAAAAAGGTTATCGCCTAATTGTCGGAAATATATTTCACCTTAATTTTTAGAAACTAATTGATATTTCACCTTAATTCTTTTAACGTTTTCGAGTTAATCTTTAATGTTTATAGGTGTCTCAGCTGAATTTGTCATATGGGTAATTAGGCATCAATGTTTCACCTCAATTCTTCCGTTTTAGAATTAATCTTTCATAATTTAAGGAATCACAGGTGAGTTTAACAATTTTATTGTTTGAAAAAGCTTGTCGGCTATGGCTCTCCCCTTGCATAACAACAAACTGTCGTGAAATTAATGTAATAAATCAAATAAATAATTTTTTATGATTCAGGCTTTTTGACAATTTTTTAAGTGTAATAAATAACACTGGACAACAAAAAAAACAACATAAACGGTTTTTCGAGGGTTTTGTAGAGAATTTTCTTGCGATAACGATCCCGGGTTTTTTTCTCCAATGCCTCAAATTTTTTTATAACCGCGTCCAAAGTTCGGAAAAAAATTCACAAAATTTCTTTAACTATTAATTTTCCAAAAAATCAATTGGCATATTCAATATACATATTTATAAAAGGTTATTACCTAAAATTATTAGCAATTTACTTTCAAGTTATTTAGGATCAAAAAACGGATTTTATGACGAAAACCACTAATTTTATAAAAATTAAATATTATAAAAAAATTAAAACGCCTTACGTTAATAATGAATGTTTCCGTTATCTAAATATATTTTTAAACTTTTGTTACTACCCATAGGTTTTATGATATAGTAGACCAAAATACAACAAAAAATTGAAAAATCTCAACTTTGACACATAACTAAAATTCTGAGGCATTGGCTAAAATTCTAAATTCATATTTGTGATCAGCGCCATAAACTTGACCAACCATAGTTGCCATAAATGATGCTTAGGGTCGTCCAAATTTTGTTGTCCAGTGTAATTTTTGATGAGGCAAAAGTAATGTTACCGATGGGTCGCAAAAACTTTTTAAAAAAGCAAACGAATTTTATTCATATTTTTGGATCACATACTTATTTGGCTTTTACACCTTCCAAAAATTTTGGTTGTACAAAAAAATGACACCTTAATGTCGTAAAATCGGAATGCGCAAGAAGATTTATTTTTATTGGCATTATTTGGTCATGCAGGCTTACTTAATAATTTTGCCTGTTATTTTAATATATTAATAAAGCCTATTTTTTATACATTATATCGTCATAAATTTACATTATTAAGATTTAAAATGTTTATATTAAAGATCAAAGTTGGGACCCAAAAGTTGCCCCGAAAAACGGATTTGAATTAGAAAAAAAATGTTAAGGGCGGGGCCGGCTGATTAAATCACATTTTGCCTTATTTTTTTAAACTATTATAACAAGAACTTAAAATGATTTAATTACACAGGTCAGCAATATCATGTCAGAAATATGAAGTTTTTGACAACCAAATAATTCCCTGACGGCCTTTTTTTTATATATCACTTACGTATATTTTTAATCTTTAATATTGAATATAAAGCTCTTACATTTTTCATGAACATTTAGATAACACAGGTCACAAATATCAATTTCAAAAAAAATAAGTTTATGAAAATATATAAGCATACATCCCCATTATGACCTTATCTCATAATGTTTTCCGTTTTTCTAAGTTTCTTCCGCCTTCGATTCCTTATATCCGTCCATATCGTAAAAATGGCCTTTTTTGACCCAGATTTTGCGACCTCGAGAACACCCTTTCAAGATTTTTTTTTCAACCCCTTGTAACTTATATTTATCTCAAATAATGAGAAATAAAATTTTTTATCAAGGTATGTCAACATTTTTACACTCTACAAAAAAAATTATACCACTTCCTTTTTTTGTAGCTTATAAATTTTACGGTCTGTAAATTGCTTGCAGCCCCGAGCATTTCTTGGGTTTCCTTATCGACGCACCGACCTTGTTAATACATAAGCTAAAGGTTAAAAAAGATGTGAAAGCTTTCACACCAATTGGCCATGAAATCTATATGAAAACATAAAAGCGTACATCCCCATGATAGCCTTATCTCATATATATCCATTTTTCGTAGTTTCTTCCGCCTTCGGCTCCTTAAATCCGTCAATCAGAAATGGCCTTTGTTAACTGAGAGATTTTGTAGAGAATACCTCAAAAGAAAAAATTCAAAAATCCTTGTTTTTCATATAAAATTTTCTTGTAACTTATATTTATTATCTCCAGAGTATTTTCGAGGTTGCAAAATATGTCATTTTGGTCAAAAAGGGCTATTTATTAATATGGACGGAGCAAAATCCCCGACGGCGAAAATAACTACGAAAAATATTAAGATAACCCCGTCATGAGAATCCATTTTTTTGGTCTTTAAAACTTTTGACATTGATATTTGTTGACCTGTGTATTCCTAAATGCAATGAGAGTCCTAACTAAATCCATTAAATAATATTATCTAAGTAACAATTCTAAAAATGAAAAATTGGATAAAATACAAATTAAAAACAAATTTAAATGAATCCCTTTTTCAAAAAGAAAAATATAATTAAGATTAGAATTAAATATTGTATTTAAGTGAAATTTTATGTAATCTGAAATGTTCAAAATTTGTTGTTAATTATTAAATTCAAGGTGTTAAATTCCAATTATGTTAAATTTTTATAGAAAACAAAAAGGGTCAACGAGATATAAATTTATAAGGACTGAACTGAATTTTTAAAAAGTATATAAATATAAAGTAGGGTTTATTTTTAGTATATTTTTATTAAAACATAAATTGATTACTAAAATGTGAAGTCGCCTTGTTTATTACTTGATTCAAATCAGTTTTTACATTAAAAGGGGTTATTTTGTATAGATAAACTTTCTAACATTTTTCTTTTTAAATTTCTGTTTAGGTTAATTTGTCCAGTCTTCTGACTCTGAGGGCGTTAATCCCTGTACTAAGTGCATTTGGAATAAGAAATATTAAAGGGTAGTGCAGATAAAATTTTTCAGTTCTATAATTTTAGATTTATGTGTGAACAGAAGTTTGTGTTAATTAAAACAACGACGCTCCGTCGCCCCATATGATTCTTGTTTGCCGTTTGTTTCGTGGCTTGAGTAAACCCGGAATGCCATACGGTATATTCGGGAGGCCACTTTGTGCTCCGGCACGGGCTTAATAAAATCTGGGACTGCGATTTGTCAAACGCAATTTTCTGGCTTCGAAATGGCGTCTGGGGCGGCCTTTATTGCAAAATCTTCAAATAAACCTGACTGAGCGAAAATAAAATATTAAAAAATACTTAGCGCTTCCGCGACGCATGCTCTTTCTCGGCTCATTTGTCTGGATTTTGGCCTATCATTTGGTTGCATTTATTTGCAGTTAAAAATGGTTAGGATTGTTATCATGTATTTTCTATCTTTGTATCTTACCGAATGTAGTACGTTTGTACTACATAAAAACATTGAAAATAATAGTTACATATTATTCCCATAATAATTTCAATAAATAATGACAAATTTGTATAATTATATTTTACTCTGTTAACAGCTAAATTATTAACCTTTAATAATTTAACAGTCCTAAACATCTAGAGGCTATTAAATTTTAAGTAAAAACCAGAAAACTTAGCAAGTTATTTCATAAAAATTTATCCTATAAAACCCTATTAAAGAAATTTAGTCCAGACAGGGCATGATTAGTAATAAATTTCACAGGTCAACAAGTTTTTGAGGGTTATGAGTTAAAGACAGTGATCAAACTTGCCATCTTAAGGATTTTCAAATCCGGTTACCGTTTTTCTAATCAAACTTAGTTAGTTAGCTATAAACATTTAACTTTCTAGAAAAAAAGGTCAAAAAAACAAAAAAATTCAAAACAAAAAAAATGAAATTTTTCTTGCATATTCTCAACGGCTAAACTGATAAATTCAAACTTTATAATATTTTTTTTAAAACCCGATAATACATCGTGTCGTATTTAAGTTTGGACGCCAAATATTTTTAATTGCTAAATGCTGATGTAAGAGCTTGATATGTTAAGATAACTTATTCCTCATTATTTGAAATTATAAATATATGTTAGAAGGGATATATGAAAATTAGACTCTTAAATTTTTTCTTTTTAGGGTTTATTAAAATCCGTCAATTTGGTCAAAAAAGGCCATTTTTCGTTATGGACGGATGGGACCGAAAGCGGACAAAACTAAGAAAAACGGAAATTATTTATGAGATAAGGTTATCATGAGGATGCATTTTTTTATTTTTTCATAAAGTTATTTTATGTGACATTGATATATGTTGACCTGTGTTATATAAATACATTTTCAATTATACAGGTAATTTTTGAAAGCTGTGAGCTAACTTCAGAAACCAGACCTGCCAGGAATTTTTAAATATGTTTACCGTTTTTTCTAATTAAATTTAAGCCAGCTATACACATTGAAAATTTTTGATATATATTAAAAACATAAAATATTCAACAAAATATTGCAAAAAATTATTTTTATATTTAAAGCAGCTAAACTCTTGAACCTCAACTTCATATAATACTTTTATTTCAAAAACGTTTCTATTTAGGTTGGGGTGCAATATTCTGTGTAACCTAGATTAATAATATATATTCGATATTTTATAAACAAGTTAAAGTAATTGGTGTGTGTTTCTATTAAAATTTAAATCTTAATGTGAACTATATAACACATGTCAACAAATATCAATATGTCAGAAACGCGAATTTTATGAAAACATAAAAAAATGCATCCCCATGATGGCCTAATCTCATATACGTCTATAACGAAAAATGGCCTTTTGACAGATCTAAATATACCCAAAAAAAAATATTTTTTGGCTATAAAAATTTTTTGTAACTTATATTTTAAATCACAAAGAATGAAAAATAAATTTCTCTTACATCGACATTTAGATAATAGAAAATATTTCGCGTTTAAACTTAAATACGACACGATATATTATCGGTTTTTAATAAAAATATTATTTGAAGTTTAAATTTAACAGTTTAAATTTTGTGAATATGCAAAATTAAAATTTCAATTTTTTTTTGTTTTTGAAGTTTTTGGTTTTTTGACCTTTTTTCTAATATTTTCAATGTTTATAACTGACTAACTAAGTTTGATTAAAACGGAAAACAGATTTGATATTCCCTACAGGTTTGATCTCAGTAGTTAACTCATAACTCTCAAAAATTTGTTGACCTGTGCAGGGCCGTACCAGGTTTCTCAAGCGCCCCTAGGCAAAAAACATAAGGCGCCCCCTTATTTATTATATAGAAAGAACAAGAGGTAACAATAAAAATAATTTTTTTTAATAATAATTTATTGAAATATGATGCATGGTAAAAATCTTACATAATTAGAATATATATGATAAAATAGAATTCTAAACAATGCATAATAGTAAAATCAATGTAGCGCCCTCAGCAAATGTTTGACCCATGAGATAGGCTGGTACGGCCCTGGACCTGTGTAATCATAAGAAATGAGTAATTTTCTTTTCAAAATTATCCTATTTCCTTGTCTTATTTGCTAGATAAAATTTTAACCTTTAAAATATTTTTTTAGCTTAAAGGTATTCTTCTGCGCCTCCTGTATACTTTTACCGGACTAACCCACAATTTCATTGATGTATTGAAGACTTTTGCCTTTACTCTGGATATTCTTTTTAGTTCTTTAACACAGCAACCTTCCAACATAAAAATCATGATTAAAGATAATGATTTAAGCATTATTAATGCAACAAAATTGCTAGATAATAATTTTCCACATGTTTTTGACATCAATTATTCTAATTCATATATTCACAAAATAAACTTGGTAATTAGGCAAGAATTGTACAGATATATTGATATTTTGGACCATTCATCCGCAAACAATGCATCAACCATTAGTAATCTACAAAAATATTCATTTACTTGTGGGATAAGGCAGAGACAAATTTTAAATCAAATTTCGTGTAAATTTATTAAGCCTGCTGAATCTAAGGAAAAAGAAAAGGCATTTTGTTTTATCGCTGGATTTTCGCTTAGAGTTTCTGTTGAGATTCATTTTGCTCATTGCGATGAAAGTGATATTCCATTCAACCGCCTAAAAATAATGGTAATTTAATTCGATATTTTAAAAATTCAATGTTTTTATTTTTAGCTATACCCGCAAATTTTAACTCTGTCTCGAGCTTTTAGAAAAGACCGGCCGGTGTTTTAAACTCCAAAGCATAGGTTACAATACCTTGAGGTGCTCAAACTCATTTAATATTTAAAATGGGGGCAATGAAGTGAGCTTACACTTCTTCATTATTGAATTGTGCTCGCCAATTTTATTAATTTTATAATTTATTATTTTAAACTCCTTTTAACATATGTTGCACATATTACACAGGTAAACAAATATCAATGACAGAAAAATAAATTTTTGAAAACACGAAAGCATGCAACCCCATGATGTCCTTATCTTATATATATTTTCAGTTTTTCATAGTTTCTTCCGCCTTCGGCTCCTTAGATTCGTCCATATAGAAAAAATGGCTTTTAAATTGTTAGATTTTGCGACCACTACCCTAAAAATATAAAATTTAAGAATCTTTTTTGTATATAAAAATCCTTTGTAACTTATATTTAATATCTCAATTTTTAATTATATTAAGATTTTACATCACCTTTTAGATAATCAGAATATTTCGCGTCGAAGCTTAAAAAGGACATGATATTATTGGTGAATTGATGTGAGATTAATTTTTATTTTATAAAAAAAAATTATATTTTGATCAACAAATTCATCGTATATATAGACAAATTCATTTATATTCGTAGAATAAATCCTATGATAAAATTAGAGCTTAACATTGATTAAATTTTAGGAAAAAGTAATAAAAACTTATATTATCAACATAATATTTCGGAGAAATTGTCCAGTTCTTAGTAAAATTAACTGTCGTTGATAATATTTTGTATAATAAACGACTAATTCGTAGAATTATTTAGTGTCTTAAACTGCGTTACTTTTGACGCTTGTACACCCCCCCCCCCCCCGTTGGAGCTTGCTTCAATATCTAGTGGTAATATACATAGCTTAGTAAATGGCCTTGTAAAGTTTCCCCTTGTAGTTTGAATAGCTACTTTTCTGATAATACCATCATCACCTGGGTAAACTTCCTTTACTCTTCCAATTAGCCACTGTGAGGATGGCACGTTTTCTTCTTGCACTAAAACCATATCTCCATTTCGAACGTTCTTGTTGTTCACATAAGTATTCTTTACTCCAACGTTTCCAAAAGTTTTGTTTAATTTATTCTAATTGTTGCCAATTTGAAAGTTGGTTAATTGTAGTTTTTGTCAAATCCAAATCTAGTAATTCTGAATTAACTTGCCCGATTAAAAAATGATTTGGGGTGAGGGGGACAAATCGTTTGGGTCGCTTGACAATGAGGTTAAAGGTCTGGAATTTAAAATTCCTTCAATTTCAGCTAAAACATTGGTTAATTCTTCAAAAGTTAAGGATGAACTACCGACTATGCGTTTTAAATGGTGCTTTGCAGATTTTACTGCGGCTTCCCACAGTCCACCAAAATGAGGAGCACTGGGAGGTATGAATTTCCATGTTATATCTTGGTTAACTAAATAATTACTAAAGTGTTGGTTATTATCTTTTATAAATTTGCTGAGTTCTTTTATATCCTTAGATGCTCGCACAAAATTTGTTGCATTATCTAAATAAATAACGCACGGCTTGCCACGCCTTGCTATCAAACGCATCAATGTAGCAAGAAAGGCAGGTGCTGTTAAATCACTCACTAATTCGATGTGCACTGCCTTTGTGGAAAAACACACAAATATGACTCCATATACCTTGAATTTTTTAGAATTTTTTCGACGATGCTCGCGAATTGTTAACGGACCAAAATAGTCTATTCCTGTGTGTGTAAATGGTTTCGACGGTGTCACTCTTGATTCAGGCAATTGACTCATCAGATACGTAGTTGGAGTGGGATTTGCCTTAAAACATATAACGCATTTTGCAATGACTCTTTTAACAGCTTGTAAGCCGTTTATAATCCAAAATTTTGATCTTATTGTATTGAGAGTAGACTTGGCACCTCCGTGCAAGTTTTTTTTATGATAATGTTGAATGATTAGAAGAGTTAATTTGTGTTTAGAGGGTAATAAAATAGGATTTCTAATCCGCTGGTAGGTTTGAATATTTAAGTCTGCCTCCTACTCGTATGAGTTCCTGATCGTCAATATACGGATTGAGACTTGTAATAAATGATGATTTTAAGCCTTTGCCAGCCCTAAGATTTTTTATTTCATTGGCAAATTGTTCTGATTGCACTTTGCGCAATATAATAAATGATGCGTAATTTACTTCTACTAATGATAGATCTGTTGATAACTCCTTAGGCCTTTTTTTTAAATCTCGAACACCAAGCTACTATTCTTAAAGCTTTGGTGTAATTAGAATATTTCAAGAAAAATAAATCGTTGCTTGCAATGCTAATTAGACAAACCCTTTTTACTTCGTCTAGCATTTCAATAGGTTGTTCCTGAATTTTAACTGGTGAATATTTGCTTGGTTTGGTTCTGTTAAAAAAGTTGGGCCTTCCCACCATAAACGTGAATTTGCGATTTTGTTAAATTCGAGTCCTCTCGATTACAAATCTGCAGGGTTGTGGTTAGTTGCCACGTGGTTCCAACAAAAGTTGGCGGACGCTTGCTGAATTTATATTACTCTATTAGCGACGAATGGTTTCCATCTGGTAGCTGGCGCTTGAATCCAACTTAATACAATTGTTGAATCTGTGAAACAAAAAACCCCTTTGAGTTGCAACAAATGCTTTCATGGTCGATTTCATCAATTGTGTAAGCAAAAGAGCTCCACAAAGCTCTAAGCGGGGCAAATTTATTAATATTGCCTGATGATTGCTTGAATTCGACGTTTTTAGATAAACGCAGGCTTCATATGCCCTTATACTTGCTTCAGAAAACCCATGTAATTTAAATGAAATTGGGTTAGGTAATTGAATAATTCGTTTTGGAATATTTAAAGTTTTGATGTTGATGATTTGACGCTCGAATATCCGCCAAAGTGCAAGCGTTTCAAGAGGTACTTTGTCATCCCAACAAATTTTAACTTCCATAATGATTGGATAATAAGTTTAGCATTGGTCAGAAGCGGACCTAACAGCCCTAAAGGATCGAATATTTGAGAAATCGCTGATAACATATTTCTTTTAAGCGCTTGCATCGATAAAGGCCTTATATTGAACTGAAAATTGTCATCAGTTCTATTTCATTTTAATCCTAATGTTTTGGCTTGTTGACTCGATTCTATATCTATAATGTTTTTAGCAGATGTTGGTAAATATTATGTTAATTCTTGAGAATTTGTGGCCCTTTTATGAAGAGTAAATCCTCCTGATTATATAAATTGGTAACTTTGGTTACAATGATTTTTGCTTGTTTAATGTTTTTACATCCGGTCAACAAATCGTCGACGTAAAAGTCATTTTGCACAATCTTAGAACCATTAGAAAATTTTTCCTCTTCCTTAGCTAATTGTTTAAGCGTTTGTGTTGCTAAAAAGGGAGCAGATGCAGTCCCGTAAGTTAATGTTTTTATATAATTGATAAATTTGTATTTTACCCTGGCAATTGCTCCTCCATAAAATTCTTTGCAGTTGCCGCTGCTCTTTTACTAGAAAAATCTGCCTGTACATTTTCTCAATGTCGGCTACTCTAGCATGTTGGTATTTCCAAAACCGAAACAAAATTGATGTTAATTCTTGTTGAATTGTAGGTCCCACCATCAAACAATCATTTAACGAAAGAACTGAAGTCGTTTTAGCTGACGCATCAAAAACCACCCTTAACTTTGTGGTTAGGGCTTGATCTCTTACGATAGCATGATGCGGTATATAATAAATAGGTAATTGTTTTATACTTTGTGTTGCTAATTCCATGTGGCCAAGATTAATGTATTCTCGCATAAATTCATTGTAGTCCTTTTTTAGTTGGGAATTTTTATTTAATTTTCTTTCGATTGCCAAGAATCTTTTATAAGCATGTTGATAGGAGTCTCCTAATTCGAATATGTTTTCTTTTATAGGAAGCTTTACTATAAATCTTCCGTCCTTTGATCTTTCATAGCTATGCTGAAATAGCTTTTCGCACATTGTGTTTTTAGCATCAAAATCCCAGAATTTTTCTAATTAACCGTGCAGATTGTTGGTTGATAAATTACATACTTTCAAAAACCTGCTTGACCTATGTAATAGAATTGTACCAGCTACTACCCATCCAAATAATGTTTTTTGATATATAAGTCCTCCCGGTTCTTGTTGTATTTTCCCAGGGCATAACACTTGATAAAACAATTCCGCTCCAATTAGTATGTCAATGTCTGATTTTATATTAAAATTTGGGTCCGCAAGCTTGATATGCCTAGGCACGCATGCATCGATTTTCTTAAACGAATCAAACGGGAGTGGTGTAGTAATTTTTGGAATAATTATTAAATTAACATCGGTTGAAAAGGTGTTAAACTGTGATAAAATATGAGCCTTTATGTAATGCTTGGCTTCGAGGGTACTGTATGATATTCCATTGATTCTCAAATTCATAATTTTTTAGAAACTTGCATGCTGCTTTATCTGTAATAAATGACGTCTGTGATCCACTATCGAGCAATGCCCTAAAGGTTTGCGAATTATTATCTTTGTCTATGATGTTAATTAAAACTGTGGGTAGCAGTACTTGATTTTGACTAGAACTAAAATTTGTATGCACATTAATGCTCTCATGTAGCAAAGTGTGATGCTTTAAACTGCAATATTTGCAATTTGATTTGTTGTGACAATCAATTACCAAGTGATTGGTTTTCAAACAATTTCGACAAAGCCTGTTTTTGTTGGCTATTTCTGATCTTTTATTAACAGGTAACTTAAGATATTTTTCACAATTGGCTATATAATGATTTGAATGGCATAAGATGCATCCATTATTTGTTGATGTAAAAGTAAATTTCTTTGGAATATTGTTGTGGATATGATGCTTGTTTGTTGATTCTTGTACTTGGCATTTATGCCTTAAAACGCTATAAATTGATTCATTGTTGGCATTTCGCTTTTTTGTTGGTCCTCCCAACTTTCTCGTAATTGGTGATCTAATTTTGACTCAATTATGTGAATCAAGATATCATCGCTAATCGGACGTTTTAACGTCTCCAACGATTTTATATGTTTTATAAGACCATCGTGAATAGCTCTAATGTTGTTCGCTACTTTATTCATAGTTGGGAGGTTTAGGATAGCTTTTATATGAGTATTGACAACAATTCTTAGATTATTAAACCGTGTATCGAGTATTGCCAGGCAATGTCATAATTCTCCGATTGAATTTGAATTCCCTCAAGAATGTCTGATGACGGCTTTCTTAAGGCTGATATGAGATAATTTAATTTTTCTACTTTGGACATGTTGAGGTTGTTGTAAAATACAGCATTGAATGTATTTTTAAAGGTGTGATAATTTGTGTATTCACCTTCAAAAGTTGGGATTGTTAATTTTGGTAAGCGTACGATAACATTTTTGGGACTAACCTGATGCGAAATTATTTCTTCTATTTTAATATTAATTTTATAGTAGAGATTTTCCAACATTTGACCTTTTTCTTCGTCCTCGATCGCTTGAATATCACCAATTAAGGTTTCAATTTTCTTGAACCTTAAGCATATTTCGTTGATTGACGGAGGCGGGTCCTATTCAAGAAATTTGGCGAAACGTAATAATGTTGAATTTATCGCGGTGGTCTTCATTTTTAATGTTTTTAAATCGTGTCTAATTTTTTAGATCATGTCGACGGGTCACCATGAATTGATGTGAGATTAATTTTTATTTTATAAAAAACAAAATTATATTTTGATCAACAAATTCATCGTATATATAGACAAATTTATTTATATTCGTAGAATAAATCCTATGATAAAATTAGAGCTTAACATTGATTAAATTTTAGGAAAAAGTAATAAAAACTTATATTATCAACATAATATTTCGGAGAAATTGTCCAGTTCTTAGTAAAATTAACTGTCGTTGAGAATATTTTGTATAATAAACGACTAATTTGTAGAATTATTTTGTGTCTTAAACTGCGTTACTTTTGACGCTTGTACAATTGGTTTTTATTTAATTTTATTTGAAGTTTCTTTTTAACATTCAGCTTTGTAAATATGCAAAAAAATTTCATTTTATTGTTAAAATTTAATAATTATTAATAAATAATGTTACAAACAAAAATCGGAAAAAGTTTTTGCGACACTGAAAATGTCACTAGTTGCTTAAAATACAAATTTTATACAGAAATTACTTATACTTGGTAGCCCAAACAAAAAAATCGATAAATTAATTTAATATTGAATTATAGGCATTTGCGACTGTTTGGTGACATCAGCAGGCGTAAGATTAATATACCAAAATTTATTAATATATTACAAACAAAATAAATCGAAAAAAGTTTCCCCAATATATAATAATTGCATTCGCGACATAAAGTTACCAAACCACCGCCCGAGCCAAAAAAAAATCAAATAATATTGCTTTAATATTGAATTATTTGCATTCAGGACAGTTTAATGACATCATTTTAGCAGATTTGAAATTAACAAAATTTATTAATAAATAGTGTTACAAACAAAAATTTTCCAGAGCTTAAAATTGACAATTTTATCAAATTGTTACAAAATAGTTAATATTCAAAGTCATGTAACATAGATCAACAAATTTTTGAGAGTTATGAATACTACAGAGATCAAACCTTCCATCTTAGGGATATTCAAATCCGTTTATTGTTTTTTCTAATTAAACTTAATTAGTCAGCTATTAACATTGAAAATTTTTTAAAAAAATCACAAAAATAAAAGATTTAAAAACAAAAATAATTTTAAATTTTTTTTTGCTTATTTAAAACAGCTAAACTGTTAAATTAAAACTTCAAATAGTTTTTCTTTTTAAAACCGATAATATATCGTGTCGTATTTAAGTTTTGACGCGAAATATTTTTATCTAAATGCTGATGTAAGAGCTTGATATACTAATAAAATTTATTTCTCAATATTTGTGATGATAAATATAAATTACAAGGGATTTTTATATAAAAAAAGATTCTTAAATTTTTTCTTTTTAGGGTATATAAAGATCTGTCAATTTGGTCAAAAAAGCCATTTTTCGATATGGACGGATCTAAGGAGCCGAAGGCGGAATAAACTAAGAAAACCGGAAAATATATATGAAATAAGGCTATCATGGGAATGCATGTTGTTTTCATAAACTTATTTTCGGCAGGTCTATTCGGTGTAAAATGAACTCGTGTAAAATGACCTTTTACACGAGTTCATTTTACACCGAATAGTAAAAACGCTTTTCAATATAGATGACTTATTATAATAATAGTTTTCTAAGGGCACGTGCAAAGTGAGTTTTTATTTTCGTAAAAATTTAAAAATTCTGAAATTTTTAAAAAAAAAAATTTTTCAAAATTTTTTTAAAAATTTTTTATTTCAGAAAAAGCATTTTATGTATATATACTAAATTTGGCAACTTTTATAAAATCTTCAAATAAAATTTTTACAAAAATAAAACCTGTTTCCAAAATCCCGTTTTTGTGAGAATTTCAAATTTGTTATTCAATTTTGTCTAACTCTTTTAGTTTTTTAATAAATGCGATTTCAAAATTTTAATAACAATATAAACTAACAAATTAGAATTCTTACAAAGCTATTGATTATAATCGACTAATCTAGCATTGTAGAAGGAATTTAGTTATTTTATTCGCAAAATTTTCATTTTATATCCTATAATTTCTGGTAAAATATATATAGATAAAGCTCATGCTAGTTCGGAAGTTTTTTATATAAATAGAAGAATTGTAAATGTTAAACTAATAACTCGTGTGGCTAAGAGGACAGAGTGCTTCGTTCCTCTTCATGCGTGCCCCGGTTCGAGTCCCTGTGGATACTTTTTTAATAAATTTTTAATATACCCAAGTGTTGCATGAATTAGGGTAAAATAATTTTTGCAGTTCCTGGAGTGTTATTAGTTATTAAAGGTAATTTAAATGTTATGATAGTATAATCTGTTAACGTTAATTTTTTTGTCTTATTTCAAAACTCAAAAATACCTGTTTTAAGAAATTTTGTAAATATGTTCACTGGTAGATTTAGGCACTGTTTATTGAATTTTTATGATAATTTTAAAAAAGGTGGGCCACACACTTCTCATTTATATTAGCCAATTTTTTTAATTCATAATTAATAATTCATTAATTTTTTCACTCATTTTAAAATTTGTTATGATTAACTTATAAAAGACCCATCTAACTGTGATGAGTATCTCTCACATATATAGGTTGTTTCTTAAGAAAATGGATCTTGATTCTTAAAGGCTAAAAATTTGAACATTTGCCATTGAGCAAAAAGCCCTTTTTTCACTATTAAATAACAATTTTGTTTTGTTTATATATATATTAAAGTTAAAATATAAAATTTGTATATGGATAAAATCATATAAATAATGGTGGGAACAGATTATTAATTATTTTCAATTTAATAGTTTATAAACCTTATTGTATAATTTTAATTTTAAACTTGACATATAATCAGAAAATTTGTTTTAATTGTTATAATGAATAAACTGAATTATATGTAAAAAAATTTAAATCAAAAACCTCATGTGTTTTAGCAAAATTACCACCATTATCAAAAATTACCAATTTCTATAGTTTTTTGCAACCTTGCTTATTGGTAAGATAAGCTATTAGATTTATTTCCAAATGCAAAGTGCATAATTAAGAGCCTGTGTTAAGGTAAACTCTTGGTGTTAAAAAACTATATTTTTCATATTAACTCTAATTTTTTTTAAAAAGTTTCTTGCAATTAAAAAAAAATTTGAAAATATTGTATTACACATAAAATGTTAGTTGGTCTTCCAAAAATAGATATGACTTATTATTTTTACTTGTTTTTTAGGAAAAAACAACTGCTGAGAAAAAATAATTGACCCAAATTGTAAATTTTATTGACACAAAGTATAAATATTTGTAATGAAATATCTTTAATTTTAAAGCATATGATATATTACCTAATATTTTTTAATGATAAAAATATGTGTAATTTTGGTCCTTAATTTTGTTTAACAACAAAATAATGTTGTCTAAGAATAGTTAAAATTTCTTGTGATCTATAAACTTTACTTTTAATATTATAAAAGTGTTTTTTTAGAAGAATTAAAAATTTTATAAGATTTAACACCAAATCTAACTTTTGCTCTGAATTATTATATAAGAATGTTTTAAAACTATTAAAACAAATAATTATTGACGATCTGTTCACACCATTATTTGAATATATGATGACTGAATCTTATATTTAACTTTGGTATATATAAACAAAATTGTTCTTATAATAATAAAAAACTGCTTTTTGCTTAGTGGCAAAGGTTTATATTTGTAGATTTCAAGGGCCAAGATTCTTTTTGTGAAACAACTACTATAAATGTATGAGTTTTATATTCATCACAGTTAGATGATGTTTTTAATATTTAAAGTTAATTATAAAAAATTTTGAAATGAGTGAAAAATTAAATGAACTCATTAATTATACATTATTGGTTAAATTAAATGAGGATGTGGCCCACCTTTTTTAAAAATTATCATAAAAAGTCATTAAACAGTGCCTAAATCTACCAATGAACATATTTATAAAGTTTTCTAGAAAAGTTAATTTTATAAATAAAAAAATATAATTGCATCACCCTTGGCAACCATTAAAATAAGAAAAACCTAAAATAATAAAAAGCATTCCAGGAACTGCTAAAATATTTTAACCCTAATTCAGGCAACACCTGGGTATATTAAATTTATTAAAAAAAAGTATCCATAGGGACTCGAACCGGGGCACGCATGGAGAGGAGCGAAGCACTCTGTCCTCTTGGCCACACGAGTTATTAGTTTAACATTTACAATTATTTTTATTTATATAATAAACTTCCGAACTGATGAGCTTTATCATATATTTTAACAGAAACTATAAGATATAAAATAAAAATTTTGCTAATAAAATAACCAAATTCCTTCTACAATGTTAGATTAGTCGATTATAATCAATAGCTTTGTAAGAATTCTAATAGTTTATATTGTTATTAAAATTTTGTAATCGCATTTATTAAAAAACTAAAAGAGTTAGACAAAATTGAATAACAAATTGGAAATCCTCACAAAATTTTACATTAAAAAACCATTATTTTAATAAGTCATCTATATTGCAAAGCGTTTTTACTATTCGGTGTAAAATGAACTAGTGTAAAGTCTATTCGGTGTAAAATGAACTCGTGTAAAATGACCTTTTAAACGAGTTCATTTTACACCAAATAGACCTGCCCACTTATTTTATGTGTTATTGATATGTGTTGTGCCCTGTGTAATGAAAAAAATTCGAAAAACCTCACTAAATACTATTTTTTCTTTCACATTTTTTTACAACTAAAAAATACTAACGTTTTATTTTTCATATCGTAGTAAAATCATCTGGTGGCTTAATCTCCTTATTTAATTAAAAAACTCTTTTTTTAGTAAAAACTCCAAAAAACCCGCCTTGAGCTCTAGGATTAAAAATTTAGAAAACTCCGGGGCATAGGAATTTTCGCCCCACTCTTTATATAAACTCCAATTGGAGTTATGACAAGCCCTCCTTGGCACAATATGTAACGGAATATGTTGGGCGCTGACCTATTCATTTATATATAGGTGAAATATCCTGATCAAAGTGTTTTCCTTTGTCAATTGTCAGATCCCAATTTTAGTCTCCAAGTCGCTGATAATTTGATTAAGTTGGAGTGTTGCATTAACATTACTGCGGATAAACCATGGACAGGTTAACTAATTACACTGGACAACAAAAAAAACGATGTTTAGAAGATTTTGTAGAGAATTTATTTTATGATAACGATTCCGTTTCCCAATGCCTTCATTTTTTTTTAAACCGCCCCTAAATTTCAGAAAAAAATTTACAAAATTTTATTAACTATCAATTTTCCAAATATATTGGCATATTCAGATTCCTTATAAAAAAACATATTTAAAAAAAATTATAGCTTAAAATTATGAGCTATTTTCTTTCAATTTATTTAGGTTAAAAAAACGAATTTTATGACGAAGACCACTAATTTTATAAAAAAAATTAAATATTATAAAAAAAATGTAAACGCACGTTAATAATTAATGTTTTCATAATCTAAATATATTTTTAAACTTTTTGTTACTACCCATAAGTTTTATGATATAGAAGCCCAAAATACCCCAAAAATAGAAAAATCTCAACTTTGACACCGAATTACAAAAATCTGAGGCATTGGCTAAAGTTCTAACGTTATAAGCACCAAAAACTTGTTTAAAAACGATAGTTGTCATAAATGATGCTTAAGGTCGTTTAAATTTTGTTGTCCAGTGTTATAAATGCAAATTTATTATATAATACAATTTCGCAAAAATTTATAAATTAGAAATAGACAATCAGACGACTCTCATTATTTTCTGGCTGATGTATAATACAGGTTAACAAATATTAATGTCAAAAATAATAAGTTTATGAAAACATAAAAGCATACATTACCATGATGGCCTTATTTCATAAAAATTTTCCGTTTTTGTAGTTTCTTCCGCCTTCGGCTCCTTAGATCCATCTGTATCGAAAAAATGGCCTTTTTGACCAAATTGACAGATTTTGCGACCTCGAGAATACCCTAAAAATAAAAAATTCAAGAATTCAAAAAAAATTTGTATATCAAGCTCTTTCCTCAGCATTTAGTAATACAGAATATTTCGCACCCAAACTTAATTACGACACGATATATTATCAGTTTTTAATAAAAATATTATTTGTAGTTGAATTTAACAATTTAGCTGTTGTGAATATGCAAAAAAAGTTCAATTTATTTTTGTTTTTAAATTTTAATTTTTTTTTAAATTTTAAAGGGAATTTAATCTGGGCAATAGCTGCTCGAAGTTTTAAGCATGGCATTAAATAACCATTTTTCTATTGAATTTCTAAGGCCCTAGGGCAATACGCAATCGTCCTAATCTTGCCAATTGTAGGACCTACGACATTAGGCGATCGTTTATTCGATGGCATTGCATAATTTTTTTACCTCTTTACTGCATATATCACAGGTCAATAAATTTTTGAGAGCTATGAGCTAACCTCGGAGATCAAACCTGCCATATTAAGGATTTTTATATCCTTTTACCGTTTTATTAATTAAAATTAGTTAGTCAGCTATAAACATTGAAAATTTAAAAAAAAAGTGCCAAAAAAACAACAATGATTCATAAATAAAAAATTAAAATTTTTTATTTGCATTACAATTAGTGCTGGGAAAACAATGAGCCAAAAAACTTTGGCCCCTTTTTCCCCCAAAAAGAAAGAAAGGGAGCTACAAATACGGCCAAAATAAGAATTCAAAAAAAGCCCTTACTAAGAAAAGGGGAAAAAAACCCAAAAATTGGCTCTTTAAAAGAGCCCCAAAAAGCCCATTTTTTGTTTTCTATATAATAATTTTAAAAAAATTTTTGATTTTTTCTTTATAATAATGATGGGTGGGTTATTTTTTCTTAAAACTCCTAGGAGTTTTTTTTTAAGAAAAGGGGCTTTTTATAAACATGCCCCTTTTTTTAAGCAAAAAAAGGGGCTTTTCTTTTGCCATGATCACGAGTTTGTGGGCATTTGGGAAAAAATTAAACTTGTTAAAAAAAAGCCCATTTATTTTTTTCCCAGTCCTGATTACAACAGCTTAACTGTTAAATTCAAACTTGAAATTAAACTTTTATTAAAAACGAATAATTTATTGTGTTGTATTTAAGTTTGGACGCGAAATATTTCGTATTATCTAAATGCTGATGTAAAAGCTTGATATACTAAAAAATTTTATAGCTTATTACACAGCAGGCACGACGCTATACCCCTCTTGGGGTGGCATTGCCACCCCAAATGATAGTGATTGCCACCCAAAAAAAATTTGATTTGCCACCCCAAAAATACATTAAATATATTTTTTTGCCACAAAATATTTTATTTGCCATTTAAAATTACATGAAAAATATTTTTTTGTTTATATTATATAATTTTTTTAATTTATTTTTTTATACTTAAAATATTTTAATTTTTATTCATTGTAAGCGTTACAACTAATTATCTCATTCATTTCATACAAATTTAAAATATAATGTTTAAGAAAATTGACGAATACTTTATAAAACACATATTTGCCCAAGCTCACAAAAATATTTTTATAAACACTATGGCTAACTTAGTTAGTAATAATATAGCTAAAAAATTAGAAATAGTGATACAAAATATTTTTCAATTAAAATAGATGGAACAAGGGATCTTGTTAACACAGAGATCATTTCTGTTGTTATTTTATTAGGTATTTAGAAAAATATGATGTTAAAGAAAACTGTATTTTTGTGAAGGCAGTTGAGAAATCTGACGCCAAAGAAATTTCATCTCTTGTCAGCAATCTTTTTTTACAATATGATCTTGATGAACCTGATTGCGCAATGTTACGATGGGGCGAACGTAATGTCCGGGGAAAAAGGTGGTGTCCAAGCTTTTTTAAGCAAAATGGCTGGACACCATGTCCCATACGTTCACTGCTTTAACCACCGATTTCATCTCGTTGTACGAGATTGTCTCGAAATTTTTAACGAAGGGAAAAATTTTTTTGATATTTTTTCTTTTCTTCATAAATTTTTTCAACAAGATGCAATCAAAACAGTGAGTGAATGTGGGACCATACCCCGGCTGTTGCCCCATCGATGGTGTGGTCACTATGACATGACGCCGTATGTTTTTTAAAAAATAATTATAAAAAAATTGTAAATACTCTTTTAAAAATAAAATTAAAAGAATATAGTACATCTTCATCTCAAAGGGCCAAGGCGTCAGGAATTCTTGAGCATGTATTTCATCGTAAGTTTATTTTTTTATATCTTTCTTTGATAAAATTTTTAATTTATTAAAAGTTATGAATGATCAGTTTAAATCTAAAACAATTTATGTAGCCAAAACCTTTAGTTGAAATAAAATTTTTAAGAAATGAAAACACTTTTTCGGTATTATTTAATAATTTTTTAGATATTTAAAGTTTTACAAAAGAAAATAATTCATTAATTGTTAAAAGAATAAGCAAACCAAAAAATTACTCTGATCATTGTCTATTATCGAATTATCAATTTGAAAAAAATTTAAATGTTAATGACAATTTTAAAAGTATTTATTTTAATATTATTGATTTGTTTATTAAAGGTTTTAATAATAGATTTTTTGTTGATAATATTTATTTAGAATCTCTAGATTCTCTTTATAAATTTGATCATCCTTATTTTTTTAGATATAGATAAACTCGAACCTTTTTTATAAATAAGTGATATCGAAAAAAAGTCATTATCACAAGAAATTGAGGTCGCTAAAAAAATTTTAATTAAAAATCTTCATAATTATAAAGAATGCATTACTAATGATTTTGTTAAGTTTTTGTATAATTATAAAGATGCATTCCCTAATTTATTTAATGTTTTTTCTATAAGTTCTACTTTTTGGTTCTTTGACATCAAGTTGCGAGGCAACGTTTTCTTCCCTTAAAAGAATTATAACTTTTAATAGGCTGGCAAGTAGTGAGTGACCTGCGAAAAGGTGATTTGGTTCTATTAGGTCACGAAAAACATTTAACTGGGAGAATAAAATTTGTTGAATTTTTTAATTTGATTAAAATAATCATCCTATTGACTAATCAGCAAATTATTACTTGCTTCATTTAGACATGGTAGTAATTTTTCTTAGATGTTGTTTTTTTTTAATTTATTTTTTTCTTATATATTGTTTTTTTAACATAATAATTACTAGTCATATAAAACCCGTGATTATTCATATATTTTTTACACAAAAATTTTCAATCTAAATCATACATTTTTTAAAAACTATCTTTTTATATAATCCATTAATTCAAACAATCATAATATCATATTTTTATATATCATAGTCAAGTGCATATTGCATTAAATAACACAATTAATTTCTGTATCGCTTATCTCTTTTATACGCAAATGATATTAGTGTGCAAATAATAATTTAATAAAAGGCAATTCTCTATAATTACAATTAATTGATAACAATAAAAAAAATTACATGTATTTCAATATTATAATTATGCGACCGAAGGTCACGGCTATTTTTGCCGCCGAAGGCGGCAAAAAATTTTTTTACTGCCACCTCAAGCGTTTTTTTTGCCACCCCAAATGGAGAAAGCTATAATCGGGCCTGTTACACAGGTCAACAATTTTTTGAGAGTTATGAGTTAACTACAGAGATCAAACCTGCCATCTTAGGGAATATCAAATCCTTTTACCGTTTTTGCTAATCAAACTTAGTTAGTCAGTTATAAACATTGAAAATTTTAGAAAAAAAGGTCAAAAACCAAAAAAGATTCAAAAACAAAAATAACATGAAATTTTATTTATGCATATTCACAATAGTTCAACAGTTAATATCAAAATTTAAATAATATTTTCATTAAAAACCGTTAATATATCGTGTCGTATTTAAGTTTGGACGCGAAATATTTTGTATTATCTAAATGCCGAAAGAGCTTGATATATTAATAAAATTTATTTTTTATTTTTTGTGATTAAAAATATAAGTTAAAAGGGATTTATATATGCAGAAAAGATTTTTTAATTTTTTCTCTTTGGGGTATATTTAGATCTGTCAATTTGGTTAAAAAAGGCCATTTTTCGTTATAAACGGATCTAAGGAGCCAAAGACGGAAGAAACTAAGAAAAACGAAAAATATATATGGGTTAGGCCATCATGGGGATGCATTCTTTTATGTCTTCATAAAATTCACGCTTATGACATTGGTATTTGTTGACCTGTGTTTTTTGAGATGATAAATATAAGTTACAAAGAATATTTATATGAAAAAAAAAGATTCTTAAATTTTTTCTTTTTAGGGTATTCTCGATCTGTTAAATTGGTCAAAAAAGGCCATTTATTCGATATAGACCGATGTTAGGAGCCGAAGCCGGAAAAAACTTATAAAAATGAAATATATAGAGATAAGGCCATCATGGAGATGTATTCTTTTATGTTTTCATAAAATTCACGGTTGTGCCATCCATATTTGTTGACCTGTGTAATGGGTCATGTGAAGAATTTATATGAATTAAAATTGATAAAACATACTAGGGCAAAATTAAAATAAGAGGTATTTACAAAATATGATACAAAAATTTGCGATTTCAGAAAGATCCTTATAATTTTTTTTACAACTCGTTAAAGCTGAAATTATTGATACACGAGCTAGGGATTTGAGTTATTGTTGTTTACATAGCCACTTTTAACTAATAATTTAAATATGCTTGAACATATTTGTGGTAATGTATGAGCATTAATTTTTATTATAAATTTCATAAAACATGCATAAAAAGCATTTTAAAGATATTTGTGACCTAATAAGATAATCTTACAAAACTGAGCAGATTTTAAAAAGTTTAAAAAAAGGAATTTGATAAGGTGATTGAACATATATTTAGTGTTTTGTATAATTTGTTTAACTTACCCCTCCATCTCTTCCTTTTAAATTGTCCTCTTTATAAATTTGTGTTTTTCAAAAAATTCTTTCGAGCAATCCTACCTTTTTTAGGGCATATCTATTCGGTGAAAAATAAACTCGTGTAAAATGGCCTCTTACACGAGTTCATTTTACAACGAATAGAGTTTTAACACGCGTTCATTTTACACCGAATAAAAAAACGCTTTTCAATATATAAAATATTTTTTAGATTAGAGTTTAGGGCACGTGCAAAGTGAGTTTTAATTTTCGTAAAATTTTAAAAATTCTGAAAATTTCAAAAATATCATTTTTTTTTAATTTTTAAAAAAAAAATTATTTTAAAAAAAAAGCATTTTATGTGCATATACTAAATTTGGCAACTTAAAAATTTGCGTTTTAACAATAATTTTTTTTTTCAAAATTTTGAAAATTTTACGAAAATAAAAACTCACTTTGCACGTGCCCTAATGTAACTTTTTATGAGGATTTCGAATATATTATTGAAATTTTTCCAACTTGTTTAGTTTTTTATTTGATGCGATTTTAATTTTATGACTAAACGAGGGGATTAAATAATCAGAGTTATTTTTGTATTCTCCTAATCTAAAATTTTAAAAGTAATTTAATTTTACCTGCAAAATTTGATTTTAGAGAACATATATATCTTTTATTAATTTATGATTACTATCAATTAAATGTTAGTTTAATTGATATAATATATAATTGCGTCAAAAATTAAAGCGAGCGTTGCCCGAAGTGTAGCGTAGCAGGCTAATAAGCGAAAGGTTCTGGATTCAAGTCCCTGCGAACATTTTTTTATTTTTACAGGATATCTAAATAAGTCAGCATAACATTTGTGTACTTATTTTCAGCTGAATTTCTATTGTACTTATTGTATTTTGTTTTTTTCTTCCATTAACACGTCTTCTTGATCAGCCTTCTAATAATTTAGTCAAAAAGCTGATCAAAATGGCGTACTTTTTTTGACTTACTGTTGATGAAAGAAACTACAAAATAGGACAAAATAAACAATCCACAGAGAAATCAGCTGAAATTAAGTAGGGTAGAGCGAGGGGTTAATCACAATATTCGGGCGCAGCTTGAATATTCTTAATGATTAATAGTTAGGTTAATGTAAGGGGTAAATTAGCCTTAGGTAATCGAAACTTAAACCTAACACCAACCACAACCCTAATTTAACCCTAAACCTCGAATGTGTCCACATTAGCATCTGCCTTATCGGAGCTTTAAATACTACTTGTGATTCAGATCCAAATGAATTTTTTCCACACTTGATAAAACAGCTGTTTTTTAACGATAAACCGTCATTTTTTGATATTTAATGTCATATATCTTCAAAACTAAAAACGAGACGGAAATTTGGGAAACAGATTCGTAATCAGCGCAAATATGACCTAAATACATAAAAATCAGAGATGAGGCCATAGAAGGTGTTTGTGCCGAGCGAGGCGAAATGGTTGTTTTTTCAATATTTGATCATAACTTTTTTTTAATTGATCGATTCAATCATTGTATATCTCAAAAGATAGGTATTTTAATAATATATTTAAATCATGTACAACTTTATTTTAAACTGTTATATTATAACAGATATTACGAGTCAAAAAAATCATCTTTTTCCGACACTTCGCCCCAACAACGGGGCGAAGTGGTGAATAAAGGGGGCGAGATGGTTGGTTAACAAATGAATAATAAACAAGAAATAATATGTAAGGAGTTATTAGACATTTTTATTACATAAAATAATTAAAACATATATCATGATAAATATTTATTTAGATGATTTTTGAATTTCTGAGTTCCCCTTCTTAGGCTTGTTAACAATAGTTTGAAGCAATTAACTCATCCTTATTAATTTTGTTTCCATTATATTCATTTTTTTAGTTTTCTTTCTATTATAAGATTTTTTAAGGGAGTTGATGTTAAAAATTTCGATTTATGTCTTCTTTTACATTTATTCTTGAGAGCTGGCAAACGCTCTAAAGGATTAGTCACTAAAATTTAATAAAAGAAGGTTAAATAAAAACAAAATTTACAATTTAAGCTCTGCTCAATACCTGTCTTATTCTGGTCATCCAACTTAGTGGTTTGCTGAAGAACTAACACATATTACAAAAATTATATAGAAATAATGTTAAATAAAAACAAAATGAACTGTTTAAACCCTGCTCAATTCATGTCTCATTCAGGTCATCCAAGTTAGTGATATGCTGAAGAGCTAACACATTGGTCACTAAAATTATATAGAAATAAAGTTAAATACAAACAAAATTCACTATTTGGGCTCTGCTCAATGGCTGACTCATCCATATCTAAAATAGTTGTAGCCTCACTTGTATTAGGCATATCTTCTACAATTGTGAATTGTTTTAAATTTAGACATGAAATTATACCCAACGATTTCATATCATTTGAAGAAATATAATCAGAACTGTTAAAAATATTCAGGGTTGAGTTGATGATACATTTTAAAACACTCACAATATTTTTATGAGAAGCTGCATTGGGCAACTGTAATAAATGGATGGGGTATGATATATTTTGAATATCTGATTAAAATGTGTTCTGAATTATATTACTAAGGCTGAGTTGTATTAGGCCTTAAGGGCCCATAACAGTTCTGTCTGAAGGTTGAAGTTTGTGGCTACAATGTAGAGGTATTGTGAGTAAGATAATATCTTTTTCCCTACAAAAGTTGATTTCTTCTATTAAGCAATTTGAAAGGTGGCTGTCAAGAATTAAGAGATTTCTTTTGTATATTTGTAAAAATGCTCTAGTATATCAAAAATTCTGTTTCCTGCATCTACCCTGAACTATTGCCAACACCGTTACTTCCAATTGGTCCATCACTCCACAATATCTTTTCCTGGGAAACACAAAAAAGGGCGGAATGTAGGTGCCAATTGCATTGATTGCAAGGCAAAGAGTTACTAAACTGCCTCTTTCACCCTCAGTTATGGATTCTACCTGTTCAGAACTCTAAGGGCTGCGATTTTTCTTGGACATTGAACTGTGGTCAGTCCAGTCTCATCAGCATTCCAGATATTTTCTAAATTAATTTGTTTTTCTTCTATGATTTTAATAAGATTGTCAAAAAAATTTGCAACGCTACTATGATTAAATCCTGTAGCTCTGGCAAGACTTGTGGCTTCGGGAAGCTTAAAGAAAATTTCCTTGTTTTTTTTTTTTGAGAAACAGGGTAAACCAATCTTTACCAGTTCTTTCATCCCTTATCCAATTATTAGAGATTTTTATTTAGCCTAGTTATCAAATAATTACATTATAAAATCTTTATCCATGGTATATTCTTGCAGCTTCTAATATATATTCAATTGAATCCTTTTCTTCTTTAGGAAAAAAAACACATTTGTAGTCTTTATTAGGAGAAGACTTAAATTTTCTTCTTAATGTTGTTTCGCTAATGTTATATCTAAATTTTAACACTTTTTTTAATAGAAAAACCCTATTTTAGATATTTATTTCATTGATATTTTGAGTAAGCGTTAAAACAACATAAAAGTCTTTTTGATGAAAAGTGCCCAAAAAACAGTTTATTCACCCTATTTTTTTAATAAGAGGTCTTTTAATTCTTTTCTTTTCACGTTAAGCTAATCAAAATATATTTTAGAACCAATTTAGTTTTACAGTGCCCAAAATATTTTAAAAAATTAATTCGCCTCATTCGCCACCTCGCCCCGCTCTCCCCTATACAAATGCTATGCTGACTTATTTAGATATCTTGAAAAAATAAAAAAAAGGACCTCCCGATTATCGGCCTGCTACGTTACACATTGGGTAACGCTCGCTTTAATTTTAGATGCACGTTTCATATAATTTATATGAAATTTTCAACTTACATTAAATTTTATTGTAATATTTCAAAATAACTATAATATGGTATAAATCCTTAAAATTAAATTTCTCAAATAAAAATAATTAATATCCCTTTAAAATTTTAGATTGGCATAATACAACGAATAACTTTGTTATTATTCATTGACTTACGATTATTAAGTAATAAAAACTTTTAAATCGCATTTATAAAGAACTAAACGTTTAAAAATTTTAATAATATATTCGAAATTCTCTTAAAAATCTAAAAATATTTCTTATATTGAAAAGCGTTTTTACTATTCGGTGTAAAATGAACTCGTGTACTCTATTGGGTGAAAAATGAAGTCGTGTAAAAGGTCATATTACACGAGAACATTTTACACCACTTGCCGCTTTTTTAAATATATTTGCCAACTATATATGAAATTAAAAATCTATTTTTTCAAAAGTTGCTGCTCATACAATGTCGATGTTTATGAAATATCCTTTTGCATCTAAGCTAATTTTACCTTATCACAAACGGCTCTGACTCTATTTTGTAGATAATAAATTATTTTAGAAATTATTAAGTATATTTTCATTTTAAGTCATCGCCATTTCTAAAATGCTAAAACTTTGAAAAAATAATAAACAATACTTTACTTAGTTAAATATATTTAATTCAACTATTATTTAATTTAAATTTGAACAATTTTTGTTTTTGAAACTAATTTTTTATATGGAGGTGTGTTTGTATTTGTTTGCGCCGAGGCCTAATAAAACTAAGTAATTTTTATTCAAGGATTGATACTCATCGGATTTTTGCCTACTCGGTGATGAGTAATTAGAAATTAAAAAAAATCCCTATTCGATAACACACGTCAACAAATATTTATGTCAGAAACGTGATTCTTAAGAAAACATAAATGAATGCATCCCCATGATGGCTTAATCTCATATATGTTTTTCGTTTTTCTTACTTCCGTCTTTGGCTCCTTAGATCCGTCTATAACAAATGGCCTTTTTTGACCAAATTGACAGATCTAAATACACCCTAAAAAGAAAAAATTTTAACAATTTTTTTGCATCTTATAATCCCTTGTAACTTATATTTTTAATCACAAATAACGGGAAATTAATTTATTGATATATCAAGCTCTTACATCGGCATTTAGATAATATAAAATATTTCGCGTCTAAACTTAAATACGACACGATATATTATCTTATTTTAATGAAAATATTATTTGATGTTTATTAACAGTTTAACTATTGAAAATATGCAAAAATATTCAATTTATTTTTGTTTTTAAATCTTTTTTGGTTATTTAATCTTTATTTTAAAAATTTTAATGTTTATACCTGACTAACTAAGTTTGATTTGGAAAAACGGTAAACGGATTTGATATTCCAAGATGGTAGGTTTAATCTCTGTAGTTAGCTCATAACTTTCAAAAAATTGTTGACCTGTGTAATTAGTGATTTAGAAAAAATGCTTCCAACTGAACCCTTTTAGCCCTGTGGAGTACTAAAGAATTATTACTATTAACATTAAAAATTTCTATAGTATATTCTTGAAGGTTGAGAGTTTAGACAAAATTAATAAGAGAGCAACGCAAAGTTTGTTGGGTGTTGGACACCTGGCTTTTAACAGATAAAAACAATAACCGTTTAAATTATCAATTTTTTTCCCGCAAAGGGTAAACAAAATTTTCCAATGTTAAAACATATATTTTGGCTCTCAGGTATATTGTCAAGCAACTCAAAATTGAGGATTAAACATTATTTGGGCCATATACGCAAATTCGTATCGGCCCGGGTCTAAAAGGAAAAAACGAGTTACGGGTGGGCAAGGCCTAAGTTGTAATAAGTCAAACGGGTTGGACAGGATTATCACGTCCGGTCTAAACTCTAATAATAATACGTTTGCATTTAGATTTTATTCTTCTAAACATTGGCAGGGGATCCAAAATGATTTAATATTAACATTAGATATGTTTCAAATCTGAAATTATATTGAGCCTGATGTCCAACCATTTATTTTTTTTTTCAATATGTTTTAATTATTAATCGGTTCACAAAAAATATATAAGGATCCCAAAAGAATTTTAAGGAAGGTCTAAAGCCGGTTTGTTAACTGGACAAAATTCGCAGATATTTAAATAATAAACCTTCCATTATTCCAACCCCAATATAGCATTTTTAAGGCATGGCCAAGCAGGTCTTGAATGCCCTCCTAACAAAGGGTTGAATGAAAGAGCTTAGATAGGTCTTAGAAGATGTAAATTTATCATTTTGAGAAGGTGTAAATTTATCATTTTGGTGCTCCTAAATGTTCGACATCTGTACGCAGTCTATATTTATTTTTCTGCACATTTTTAGGAGACTTTCGCGTGCTCTCAAAATCACCTATGCGTTTTAAGGCACATACCCGCTTACATTTGTAGTTTTATTGCACGCTATAGGGTGCATTTAACAGGCGCATTATTGAATTACCTCGGCGTTTTTTTAGAGTCATCCGCCCAATTTTAAGTATAAAAAAGATGCGCGGTAATTATATTACACTTCATTAGCGCACTTTTGAGTGTACCTAAAAAATCTAGGCGCTTTCAAAAATGCTCTCCTAAATACACGTTTTCCTCTAAATCTTTGAGTCTGCATGCTTTTTGGATATTACAATATACTATTAAACGCTATTCTAGCCCATAAACCTAATTTAAAATTCAATTTGACCCTATTAATTAAACATTCCATACTCTAAGCATAAATCACTTTTTTCCTAAAATTGTGCATAAATTGCCGGCGGAATATAAACTTTGGGCGCTGAGATTAAGTTCAAACAATATTTCGCCGGCGATTCATAAGCTTTGGACGCTGAGGTCAAGTCCAAACAATATTCCGCCGGCGAAAATGTGTTTTGGACCCTGACTATACGCCGGAAAATATTTCACCGGGAGTATGTAGGCTTTGGACGCCGTCCAAACGCAATATACCGCCGGCAAAATATTGTTTGGACTTGACCTCAGCGAAGCCTATATACCGCCGGCGGAATATTCGTGGACGTAGTTAATCCAAAACACATTTTCGCCGGCGAAATATAGCTTGGAACCTCAGCGCCCAAAGCCTATATTCCGCCGAAAAATTTTGCATAATTTAACAAACAAATTGTAAAATTTTGAAAAGCGGTACATTTGGCTAATTGGTGATTTTATATAGATGACTTACATTTGTAAAGCTCTATCTAAACCCTATATATTGTGTTAAGTTAATATTTTTGAATTAGATTTAAGTGTCTTAACAATTAGATATAAAAGTCAAGACCCGAACTCCGCCCGGCCTTGCAGACCTCTCAGAAAATTGGGCCAAAACGCGCCATAATTTCGAATAGGTTGGGCCTGAATTAGAAAACCATGCAGGGCAGGGCGAATTTTTTGAATCTCATTTTTTCTTAATTGACAAAAATAAAAATGACAACTTTCTTATCACATGATTAAGGATATTACTTTAACCATCTGTATATTTATGACACAGAACAAACTAGTAGTCATATACTTTTCTTAAAAATTAATCCATGCATGTCTAAATATCAACTTACTCACAGGTCAACAAATATCAATGTCAAAAACGTGAATTTTATGAAAACATAAAAGAATGCATCCCCATGATGGCTTAATCTTATATATATTTTTCGTTTTTCTTAGTTTCTTCCGTCCTTGGCTCCTTAGATCCGTAAATGGCCTTTTTTGACCAACAGATCTAAATATACCCTAAAAAGAAAAAATTCAAAAAAATTTTTTGCCTATAAAATTCTCTTGTAACTTATATTTTAATCACAAATAATGTAAAATTTTTATGTATCAAGCTCTTACATCGGCAATTAAATAATACAAAATATTTCGCGTCCAAACTTAAATAAGACATGATATATTATCGGTTTTTAATGAAAATATTATTCATAGTTTGAATTTAACAGTTTAGCTATTGTGAATTTGCAAAAATAAAAAAAATTTTTTTGTTTTTGATCTTTTTTAGTTTTTTGACCTTTTTTCTTTCAACGTTTATAACTGACAAACTAAGTTTAATTAGGAAAATTCGTAAACGTTGATATTTCTTAAGATGGCAGGTTGATTCCGAACCTGCGGTAATTTGGGTTTGTAATTGATTCCGACCAGGCCAGAACTTACAAGTATGGCCCAAATTTAATAATCTGAGCAAAAAAAATTTTACTTAAAATAAAATTTCATTAAAATACAAAAGGTTGAAGTATTACCCTCATGATTTTATAAGAAAATTGTCATTTTTATTTTTGTCAATTAAGAAAAAATGAGATTCAAATATTACGCCCGGCCCTGCCTGTATTTTTTTTAACTCCGGCCAGAACCATTCTAGTTTGGCGCGTTTTGGCCCACTTTCCTGGGGTGCAAGGTCGGACGGAATTTCAGGTACTGACGTTTTTATCTAATTGTAAGACACCTAAACCTAATTTAAAAAATATTAACCTAATACAATTTAAAATTTTATAGGGTTTAGATAGAAATTTTTAAATGCAAATTTTCTTTATAAATAACACTGCTTTTCAAAATTTTAAAATTCGTTCACTAAATTATACAAAAGTTTTCGGCGGAATATAGGCTTTGGGCGCTGAGGTCAAGTCGCTATATTCCGCCGACGAAAATGCTTGGACGTTATTTATACGTCCAGGAATATTCCGCCGGGGGTTAGGGCTTTGGACGCTCAGGTCAAATTTGAACAATATTCCGCCGGCGGAATATTGCGTGACGGTGACATACCTTCTAGTAAAATTATAACACAGAAATGTTTTTTAATGAAGTTTATTAAAATAATCTCCTTAAACATTAAAGTGGAGCTTAGTCTTTTTTGTCTTTAGAATAAATATGAATAACACTGGACAACAAAAAAACAACAACGATTTTTTGAGAGTTTTGTAGAGAATTTTTTTGCGATAACAAGGCCGGGTTTAGTTTTTTTTCCAATGCCTCCAATTTTTTTTTAACCGCGTCCAAACAAAATTTTTTTAACTATACATTTTCCAAAAAATCTATTGGCATATTCAAATTCCTTATAAAAACCATATCTATTAAAGGTTATTACCTAAAATTATTAGCAATTTACATTTAAGTTATTTAGGATCAAAAAACGGATTTTATGACGAAAACCACTAATTTTATAAAATTAAAAAAATAAAAAAAATAAATATTATAGAAAAATTTAAACGCCTTGCGTTAATAATGAATGTTTCCGTTATCTAAATACATATCTAAACTTTTGTTACTTCCCATAGGTTTAATGATATAGCCAAAAAATCCCAAAAATTAAAAAATGCTTAACTTTGACACCGAATAACTAAAAATCTGAGGCATTGGCTAGAATTCTAATTTCATATTCGTGATCAGTGCCAAAAAACTTGACCAAAAACCATAGTTGCCATAAATGACGCTTAGGGTTGTCCAAGTTTTGTTGTCATGTAATTAGAGCATGTCAAAACTCCGGAATCTGAAAGAAGTTCATAAACTCCGGAGTTTTCTATTCAATTTTGCTAGTTATATGTAATTATTACATAATTAGCTGCTCTTTCATTTATTTAAACTTTCATCAAACAAAAATAAGTTATGACAACAAAAATACAAATTCAAATATTTCCAATAAGCTAATATTTACTAGCAAATTCCAAAAAAATAAAACTCCGGAACTCCGGAGTTGATGGACTCCTTCCCGACTCCCTGAGTTTTGACATGCCTTACATGTAATGCTAACGCAAATGTTTTTTAACAGCTTTTTTATAACCTATTAATATTTATTATCCTTTTATTTTTTATTTAAAATTGCGTGGTTTTTGATGTGCCTTCTTTTATGAACTTTAATTAATTTTTAGATTCTGCTCAGATCAAGCTTACACCTATATTGAGCTTTCACGACGAAGATTATTTTAACGAAAATTTGAATGAAACTGTACATAAGGTCGACACTAATAATAACTTTACTTATAACCTTTCGATTGGAGCTCCTATCAACTTTTACATACATCCTAAACCTATACCAGGAAAATAAGCTTAAATATAATATCTAATTATAACCATTTATTACATTCTTTTTGCTAATAAATAAAATATGGAACAACATTGAAACAATTTAAATTATTTTGCCATTGATTAATATAACAAAAAGTTCAAATATATCTTGTAATTATTTCCAAGGGCCTAAGTATTTAGGTCTGATCCTAAAATTTTTTTATTTTTTATGTCTTTTCTCTTTAGCTGATCGACCCGCTAGGGTAATAAACGACGAAAAAAAATAATTATACCCTATCCGAATTTTAAATATTCACCGGTATTGTAGTCAATTCCAAGGCGCTTTAATTAACAATTGTGAGTGAGAGAGATAAAAAGCTTTTTTGTAATTCTGGGGGTAAAAATAATTTTGAGTTAGTTATTCATTAACCCGCAATTAGCACTGTGGGGTCCATACAGACCCCAGCACATTTTAATTTTGAATATCTTCAAAAATATTATATATTATAGGTCAATTTTTGTGACTTTTTTCTTTAATATATATATAATAAACAAAACTGGTAATTAAAATTTGGTTTAAGTCTAATAAGAAAAATTTGTTTAAAAATTAATTATTTTATCGGGGTCCGTATAGACCCAACACTCTCAATTTTACTGTTGAACCTTAATATTTCCTTAATGTGATTTTAAAATAAAAAAAATCCAACCTTATTTTTTAAGTTTTTTTTAATAGTTTTTTTATATTAAGTATATAAAATGTTTGTATTGTATAATAATGATTAAAGTATTATTTTTTTCTTTATAAAATATCTAGTTTTAAAGGTAGCCAAAAATAATTTTTTATTTCAAAATATTTTTTTTCCATGAATTCTTCCAAAAATGTTCTACTAGACTTAAACATTTTGTGATTAATAATATTGATACATTTAGTTAATTGGCAAGATTTATCTGATGGAATATAGAAAAATGAAAAATTCTCATTTTTAAATTTTTTTTTACTCTGTGTTAAATTAAATTTACGATATACATTAATAATAACTTACATTAGTTTGTAATTAAAGCGTATTTTTCTTCAAAATAATTAGAAAATAAAGTTCACTATTAGTAAAGTTATAGAGGTTTAAAATGGCCATTTGGACCCTACTATAGCATTCGCGTTACAAGTTCTCACCCTACCATCTGCGGGTTAAAAGCCGTTCTTTTATATATATTTTATTTAATATATAATATGTTCCGTAAAATCCAAATTCATTTTATGACCTTATGAAATTTTCGTACTTATAACATCTATTGACCAATCTAAACTTCAAATACGTCGTTGACACCAAATTTTATAAGAAAACCAGCTGATCCGGCAAACGTCGTTTTGCCATGCACATTTATTTAAAGGTATTCATAGGTTATAAAATTTTTCAAAAATTAAAAGTTTAAATGTCGCCATATTTAAACAGCAATTTTTTTAAAATTACATTGATAGTCAATATAAATAGTAAGCTATATTCCACTTAAAAAGGTACAATTATGGAAAGCGTGGATTTTGGACCCGCGAGATTTATATATCTACGCCTATAAAAGTGATTTTTCGATTATTTTATTGCTGGGTTCAGAAACTTTTGATATGCTTAAAAACCTACTGTTTTTAAAATTTACATTTAAAGTCAATTTAATAGTAACCAATTAAATTTTTCCCCCCACAAATAATTTTGCCCATAAAAACAAAGCACTCTTAAAACACGACTTAATAGAAGGGTCAAACTCCCCCACCCCCATCTCCAAATTATTTTTATTTCATGTCAATGGTAAGTTTAAAAGAAAGGCAATGACGCTCAAATAATAAGGTAAAAGATAAATAAATATATGAATGTAAAATTTTGCTCTCTATTCGTTAAGGTCGATGTCATAGCCAACTCAATATGTTTTTAGGCTCCATCCGACTTTTCCCAGAAATTTGGAGCCTTTAAAACTTTTTCATCTCTTTGTGTTTTTTATCGACCATACTCAGAATATTTTTTATATATTCGGTTAGGCCGAACAAAACTGGGACCTAATCGCAATCTCGTACAGCTGTACGATCGCCAGCCATGATTCAAGCAAAATCGTACCGGTGCATTGAATTTACAAATGTGTTCTCCAACTGGTGTTTTATCAGGATTTATGACAATATCGTGATTATCGTTTTTGTGATTTGTGCATGTGTTATATAAATATTTTCAACAATTTATTGTGCTCATTCTATCGGGCAACCAGCTAGCCGACAATGCGTTTTGCAAAAGGGGAGTTGAGGTTATAGTAATCAACGTGCATCCAAGCGATTGGCAAGCACGCTTCCGGAATCCTTACCGCTCATAAAGTAGATCTGTAAAAATCTAGGTTCGTTTGACATTGGCAGCAATGAGCCCATTTTATGATAAATTGGCCTTTGATTTTGAATAAAATTGTTGACCATTTGCAGCATTTAATTATTTCTGTGGTTCCAAACGATGTCATCTGGAAACATGAATTGAATGTTCAAATTGACTTTAGGAAAAGTTTAGAATCTGGATTAGTTCCGATAAGTAAACCATTGAATGGTTTAGGTGGTGTTTTATTTTCAGGTAGTTGCACCTTTCCTAACGCGCAGCACATTTTAGCTGGCTCATTTTTAAATTTGAGGGCAGGACAATGCGGGCATTCTTCATCCATAGCACCAATTAATGAGCATAAAAATCAATATCAAACTCATATCCGAATGCTAGACGCAGTCAATCAGATGGAAATGATTGATTTACTTGTTGGCGTTGTTGGTCATTCTGCTTTTTTGATAGTATGGCGTAGTCTTTTTACTAATTTCAAAAGTTCAGTTCGTGCAATTTCTGATTCCTTTTGATGCATTTGCCTCATACTCACACGCGCAACAGTATTTCCTCGCTGGATTTATTCTGTTTCTTGGGCTCTTCTACATCTCATGCCTGCGAGATAATCCGTGCACAGTAGCTTTTTTCTTCGGAAAAATATACATGTGCAACCATTTTGAAGCTTCTGATTGGCTTGCTTAGGCAGTAGGTCCTAACGATATGTCTAAAAGTAAGAGCCTAGGTTAAAAACTTAGGTCGCCGGCGTGCGAGCAAATCATACTATTTAACCTGTCGGTAATATTAATTGCTTAGCGGGTTAAAAGAGTCAAAGCCCTAACGGGTATGGCGCCCCTCAATGGGAAAAGGTATGGAGGAAACCTCAAACTAATTGTTTTTTTTACATCTCATGCCTGCAGCTCTATTTATTCGACGGCCCAAATTAGCCTCGTCTTGCTGGCATAATATGATGAATATTTGGAATTGAGATAGAAATAAACACAGAAATAAGAATGATGGAATAGCGAAAAACGTGTAATAAAAATTGTTAACTATCTTTAATAGTAAAGCTTAAATAGGCTCAATTTCACCTCAAATCAAAACTTTTTCCCTTTAAGTCTCAGTTTTGGCTGAAAATTGGTACACTGGTAGGTTCCTTGGGTGCTGATAAAAACATATTTTTTGACCGAGATATGAGCAAAAATATTTTTCATTTTTTTGCAGAAAAAAATTTGAAGCATGCATGAATGTATCATCAAATGCATTGTAGCTATAGTCAGAATTTTTTTTATTTGAAAGATTGTAATAAGGGCTACCTTAAACGTAAAAAATATTTAGAAAATTTTTTTTAAGCTACCAAAAAATTAAAGTCAAGTTACATAGCTATCTATATCTTTAAATATTTTAAAAAATTTATAAAATATGGCCCTTAATAATGTTAATAAATATATGATTTCTCAAATTTAGACCGGCATGACTTTTTAAATACTTCAAAAAAATCAATTTTTGCTCTAATTTTGGAACATATATATGTTTGCACTATATTAGAATATGCTAATGTGCCAAATTTGATAGTATTCGAAAAGCAGGACATAGGGGCAATTATATAGTTTAATTTATTTGCCTACTATTATTAAATTTACAATGAAAAGTGAACTTCAAAACCGGAATAAGTTAAACGCCTGTTTTCAAAATCGACTTTCAGCCAACCTTTTTTAATATTTAAAGTGCATTTTATGATTAAAATATTGCTTAATAACATATATTAGCCCTAGCTTTTTTCATTGGAGTTTGACGCTTCTACAATAAAAAAACCAAAATTTGCCGAAAAACAGCAAATTTTTAGGTGTCAAAAAACTAACGCGAATTGTATTCTTCTGTGTAAACTTATTTTTTTATTATTTTTGCATATATATAATAATATTAAGAACCTATAAAATCATTCATAATTTGCCTGTTTTTTAAGCGTTAAAAAATAGTATGTAGAGAAAGTCTCAAAAGAACGTGATAGAAAAATTACAAAAAAGAAGAGTATGAAATCATTCCATTATTTAGATCAAATTTGTAATTTGTTTTATTGTTAAAAAGAATTTTGTGTAAAAAATCGAGGAACATAATTAGTTATAAAAAAATTTTGATCAAAGCCCAAATCTATATGCCTATAGAATAAATTATTAGTGATATTTTTTCTTTTTAATAGGTCTAATGCGTCTTTATTATGAAACGGTAAGATGTAAATGGAACTTAGTTGGTTTAAAAACTCTATTAAGGTTGGTTAGATATATATCGTATGCCTTGGTCTAAATACCATTTCAAAAACATATTTGTCATTTGCAGAGGTTTATTTTTGAGCTCAGAGCCGTGAGCTCACTCTTTTCTCACACTTTTGCACTACCTGTAAAATAGTCGATCTCCCTCTACCTTTACCCTCAGTACGGCCGCAAATAAATATGTGGGTGTTTTTTTGGCCATGGCAAAAAAATATACATGTACAACAATAAATCCTGGGCAAACTCTTTAAGCTCTAAAATAATAGTATTTTCACGATTTTAAAACTAAATGAGCACTCTATTTCAAAAAAAATTGAGCTCAGGCCGAGCTCAAAATTTAACATAAATGAGATTTCAGAAAAACTTAATTTTTTTTGGAAAAATTTTAAAATTAAAAGTTGTCATTTTGAATGCCTGAACATTGCACATATGTATATTGCTCCTAATATTAAAATGATTTACATATAAATTTTTGACTTGCCCAAATGACTAGAGCTAAATAAGATGATTATCATACACATTGATATAATTATGATATTTTGGGATAGTTTATCAGGTTTACACTAGGTAACTAGGGTAAGTAAGACTTTTTGACGTAACAAGTATTAATAATGAATTATACTTAAATGCGGCACCATAAAGTCGCAAAATCGATTATTAAACAAGTAGACTAATTTTCTTTGATATATGAAATTTTTTGGGTAATTTGAAGAATTTACTGGTGTATTCAATAAATTGTTTTTGATGCAAATTAAATGTCATCAAAATTCCGTCCCGTAAAATCAATTTTTATTCAAACAAACCAATTTTTATCACCATTATGGTCGATTGGGATTATTTGACGATTTTACAGGCGTAGTTAAATACATTATTGTATAAGAAAATGTGGCAACATCAATTGGACGTTTAAACAAGCAAACCAATTTATTATTATTGTTAAATAGATTAGAAAACGCATCTTTGGAGTCATTTAAAGATTTAACAAAATCATTAGTAACACATTCTTTGTAATTAATGCGATACTTATGTACCCAAAATTTTTTAGTAAGTCAGTTTTCAATCAAGATAATGAATTTTTATCAATTTACTTATTTTTGCAAGTTAGGCTCTAATTTATTTATATCTAAAATAAAGGTTTCAGAGCAAAATTATAAAGGGAATCAAAAGATTTTAAAAAAACTATTATCGATAAATAATTTGGTCAGTATCAATAGATTCAATATATTAATCAAGGTCATTTTATAACTAAATACTTTTACTTCATCATTAATATTTAAGAAAGATTTTCAAATGAGTACGAAAATAAATAAAAATCATAGCAAACGTCTTTAGATTTAGTTTTTCTGGTCATTCATAGAATTAAAATATTGTCATTTAAAAATGCATTAAAATATCTAAACGAATTTTTAATAAATCTTCAGATGTATTTTATTTCTTGATTGTTTAATTTCTAACAAACAGTGGTGTATTAAATCAGAAGTTTTAGAAACATAAATCGTTCTGCATTGAAATCTATAATTATTTTTAATAAATAAAATAATTTTTCAATTAAATACAAAAAAATAAATAGATGATTATAAATATGGTCAAAAAAGCCCGATTCGGCCCTGTGACCTGAAGATATAAAAGTTTTTTATTTTTAATTTTTAAAAGAATATTAAATATTTTTGTGTAATTTTTTAAAAAAAAAATGACACCACCGATGGGGCAGCAGCCTGGGTTTGGTTACGCATTCCCTAACTTCCTTGATTGCATCATGTCGAAAAAATTTATGAAGGGAAGAAAAAATCAAAAAAAAATTTTCCTCCACTTAAAATTTCAAGAAAATCTTTTACAACAAGATGCAATCGGTGGTTCAAGCAGTGAATATATGGGACATGTATCCAGCTATTTTGCTTAGAAATACTTGAACACCACCTTTTCCCCCGGGCATTACGTTCGCCCCATCGTAGCATTGTGCGATCAGGTTCTTTGGTTCTAGATTATATTTTAACAAAAGATTGATGACAAGTGAGAAAATTTCTTAGGCATTATATTTATGAATTGCTTTCACAAATATAAAGCTTTTTGTAAGATCAAATTTTTCTATATATTTCTGTGTTAGTTCAATCTCTCTTGCGGATGAGAAGTATTAATGAATAAAAACACTTTTAAAAAAAGTAAATATTTTTAAGATAATATTTTTTAGATATTTTTGACAGAGCAAATCTAATTATATTATGTGGAAGAAATAAAATTACTATGTATTTTGGGGGGGGGGCAAATTCAATTTTTGGGGGGGGGGGGGCAAACATAAAATTACTATGTATTTTGGGGGGGGGGCAAATTCAATTATTTTTGGGGGGGCAATCAAAACCTTTTGGGGGGGGGGGCACTGCCCCCCCAAAAGGGGTCTAGAATCGTGTCTGGTCATTTGTAGAGTTATTTTTGAGCTCAGAGCCGTGAGCTCACTCTTTTCTCACACTTTTGCACTACCTGTAAAATAGTCGATCTCCCTCTACCTTTACCCTCAGTACGGCCGCAAAAAAATATGTGGGTGTTTTTTTGGAGTTGGCTTTCAGAAAAATATGCGAGTTCTCATAATTGGGAAACTCTATAAGCTCTAAAATAAATTTTTCTCACGATTTTAAATCTAAATGAGCCCTCTATTTCGAAAAAATTGAGCTCAGGCCGAGCTCAAAATTTAACATGAGTGAGATTTCTGAAAAACTTAATTTTTTTTTGGAAAAATTTTAAAATTAAAAGTTGTTATTTTGAATGTTGATCATTGCACATATTTTATTGATCCTAATATTACAGAGCTTTACATATAAATTTTTGACGCCCAAATGTCTGAGAGCTAAATATTATTACATCGCCTTGATATATTTAGATATTTTGGGATAGTTTATCAGGTTTGTAGGTAATTAATGGGTCAGTCAGACTTTTTGACGTAACAGGTATTATTAATGAATTATCTTAATGCGGCACCATAATGTCGCAAAATCGATTATTAAACAAGCAGGCTAATTTTTTTTGATATTATTGAAATATTTGGGGTAATTTGAAGAATTTACTGGTTTATTCAATAAATTTTTATGATGCAAATTAAATGTCACCAAAATGTCGTAAAATCAATTTTTATTCAAACAAACCAATTTTTATTATATTTTGGTCGATTGGGATTATTTGACGATTTTACAGGCGTATTAAATAAATTATTGTGTAAAAAATGTTGCAAAATCAATTTTTAAACAAGCAAACCAATTATTATTTATATCTTTGGGTCAATTGGGGTCATTTGACGATTAATGTTTTAAATAAGTTTGTTTAATGCGAAACAAATGTCCCCAAAATGTCGTAAAATCAGTTTTCAAACAAGCAAACCAATTTTTATTGATATTTTTGCAGTTAGGCTCATTTTGCATGTTTTTTAATAATTTTTTTCAGAGCGAAAAAAATGTCTTTAAAATGTCGTAGCAAAAAAAACTTATCGATGTTTTGTTTGGTCAGTCTGGCTATATTCAAAATGTAAGTTGGGGTCATTTGACAACTTTACACGTGCATATGAAAGAATCTCACGATATATCGCAAAATCAATTTTAATATAGCAAGGTTTTTATCGATATTTTTCGGGTCATTCAGACGAATTGCAATTTTGTATTTTATTAAATGCGACAAAAAGTCACCAATTATTTGAAATCAATTTTTTAAGCAAACGAACTAAGCGATATTTTTGGGTCAATTAATTTACCAATTTTACAGGTATATTCAATAATTACTATTTGCAACATAAATGTCGTGAATTTAAAAAAAAGCAAACAATATATATCGATATGTTTTGGTCATCCAGGCTTTAATCAAAGGTGTCCTATAAAACACTGGACAATAAAATTAAGAGCATGAACAATTTTTATTATGTAGAGAATTCTTGTGATAACAATTCTGGGATAAATATTTTTCCAATGTCTCTAATTTTTTTCTACGCGTCCAGAGGTGAAAAAAAAATCCAAAAATTTTTATAACTCATATTTTTTCAAAAAAATTTAGAGAAACATTTAGATTTCTTAACAAGTCCGGAAAGGACAGCTCTTCAGATTTGGATGAAATTGAGCATGTAGGTAATATTTTTTGACCGAATTTGATAGACGAAGAGGGAGGCAAGGATAAAAAACGCGAGGCAAAATTTAACATGCTTTGGTGGGAGGTTTGTTTTTTTGGACGATAAGAGGTCCTTGCATGTGTAAATTATTTAAAAAAAAATTTAAATTAACAATTTATTAAAGAACATCAAATATACTATTACCAAAAAAACACTGAAAAACTAAAAATCTGAGGCAATCAGCACCAAATGTGATAGTTGCTGATACTTAAGGTGGTCCAGGTTTTGTTGTCCGAGGTAATTATAGTTTGGTATAATTATATTTATTTACTACTCGTTTAGAAATATATATTTACAATACATGATTAATAAAACATAACTACAAACATTATTGTTATAAATAAATGCGCATTTTATTTCTTTGGTGTGGAAGTTTCAGTAGCGTCGAAATTTAAGTCATTTGGCAAATCCTGAAAAAATTGATGTATATCAATATTTAATATATTTAAATGAATTAATAACAATTATCAATTTTTTCAGGCGACAATTTAGTTTTCTGCCTGTCATTAACAACCGCAATAAGCTAAAACTTCTTCCAACGCTCACCTGTGTGCTTTGGAAAGCTAAAAATAAAATATTATTAAAGTTTTTAAATTTTAAAATGTTAAATGAAAATTATAATGATCATCCTAATAATTTATTTTTCTTTTAAAATTCTCTCCTTATAAATATATACCCATGCCAAATATAAATATTCGAAAACTATTTTAAATTTATAAATATTTTTTTGTAAGGGCACGTGCAAAGTGAGTTTTTATTTTCGTAAATTAAAATTCTGAAAATTTTAAAAATTTATTTTTTTTCTATTTTTTTAAAAAAAAATTATTATAGAAAAAGCATTTTATGTGCCTATCAAATTTGGAGCATTTTGAAAATTTGCGTTTTATTACAAAATAAAATTTTTCAAAATTTTGAAAATTTCACGAAAATAAAAATTCACTTTGCACGTACCCTATAACAAAATTTGATTATAAAAACGTTAAACGGATTTTAAAATCTTTTAGATGGCAAATCTGGTCTTTAAAGTGTATAGATCTCAAAATATTCCTGTGTAATGTTTACTAACATATTTTTTAATGTTTTACCAAAAACAATTGTTGCAAGTCTTTTTAGTCCTAACTCTAAATAACTATCCCAAAAAGCAAGAATTCTGAAATCACTTGGCTTTACGGGCATAGTAAAAGTGTGCCCCTTCGCATTAAATCAATTTCAGATTTGTCTTCAGTTTATGTTTCAAATTTTTTAAAAATAAAATTGTTTTCTTCGTTAAAATTCTTCTCTTGTTTTTTATGATAATCACTAATTTTATCAAATTTGTCGTTTAGATTTATTAAATGTTTCTATTAAATAGATTTTTATGTAAATGAACAAATATAAATTCGTGTAATAATTCGTTACAATGGCAATGAGTCTATCACTATCACTAAGGACAGATGATCCGGGAAAATTTGTTCTTGGATCTAAAAACAACAGCTAAATAGTGGGTTTCTGCAAAAAGATGTTCCATTCTAATCTCTTAATTAGTTATATTGTCGGGTTGATTCTGGACAATTAGTAGCTATTTTGTCTTTGGCCACGATATTTAATGAAAGTATCAGAAATTACAATGTTTGCTTTCTGAACCGCCAAATTAAAGGAATTCAGAGGCGTCAATAAGGTAAGGTATTCATCCATAAAATCGATATATTGTTGGGGAAGAAATATAGTAGATTGAATAAAATTGATGTGATTTTTAATGAATGTTAACATATTATAGTTTAAAATTTTTAAAATAAAAGATTTTTAAGGGGCGGCTTGTGTGTGTTAGTGATTTTATATAAGACTTAAGACAATTTAGGATATTTTTTAATTAATAAATAAAAAAAAAATTGTAAAATAAAAAAGGATTTTAAGGTTGCCTGACAATTTTGATTATATATAATAAAAAACTAAAGGATAAAAATATTTATAGGAACAAAAAAAATAATCTTAAATCAAAAATAAAATGTGGAAGGTATAAATATGAAAGGGAATTATTGAATTAAAGACGATTTAAAAAAATTAAAAGAATATAAACATTCCACTATATCCGGCCCGGCCTAAATTGCAAATTCGGCTAATTTTTATGTGTTTTTCTCGTAAGAAGGCAAGCAAAAATGAAAAAAAATGGCTCGTACTATATTTATGTGTTTTTTCACTCGCAGGAAAGGAATGCACGTGTTTTTTTTTACTCGTAGGCAAGGAAAACTCTAAAATTCCATTGAGGCTCATATGATTAAATATTTTTCTTTTCATTGTAAAAAAAAGTTGCCAATTTCAGATAAGCACCAAAAATGAAATGGCACATCTTAGAATATTGAGAATTTTTTTTTAAAAGAGAAGGTATTAATCAAGTAGTGACATGTGAATTTATGATATTTATTTAAAGAGAGAGTGTTGTCAAAGGTGATAGGACGGCGCTAAAACCATTAAGGGAGGCATCGATCTATAACACAGCGGGTAGCTTTGCGTCATAAGCAGTATATACGACGTCTTCAGCTATTAGTGTTTAACTTTTAGAAGGTTTCGGTGTGTTTTTCTGCGTTCTTAGGTTGTTTGAACCAGTGAGTGTATGAAGTTTACAAATCAGCGGGTCAGGATGGGGAATAATCTTTCGTGGAAAGTCAAATGACCTAAAAAAGATTTGAGCTATGTTTTATTATTAAGTATTGGGCATTGTAATGCCTCAACTTTGACTATGAAAGGACGTATGTCATCAGGAAATGTCATAACCAAGTTACCAGACTTCTGGCTCAAAAAGTCTGACTTTGTTTTTCCTCAATTTAAAACCCGTTCCTGTATTTTTTGCAGCACCTGTTCCAAGTTTCTACATGATTCTCATGTGTGCTTCCGGTAAATTAAACATCATCCAAGTATACGGCTGAATTTGGAATGTCACGTCGGGTTGCCCATTAACCGCTGAAAAAGTTGGCCCGAAAATTGCAGAGACGGCTTAACGCCCATTTTGTGGCTAAATCCGAGAATGTAGATAATGCAGATGGGATTTGTGAAAATTTCGTAACAAAATTCTTTTTGATATATATAATTTATCACTCAGGTTTTTGCAGTTTACTTTTTGTAAGCCTCCTATGCACATAGGAAATTTGGGGAAATCTCATGCATAAAACCTTCAAAATATTTTAAATTTATTTTAACTAAAATATAACCTTTAAAATTGATTTTTTTATGTGATATTTTTTAATACAAATTTGAGCAATTAATTGCAATATTTGATTTAAGATTCAACTATAATTGCAAAGTAAAAATAAAAACAAGGTTAATACAAATGATCATATAAAAATTGTTGCTAGAGCATAAAAAACTGAGGAAGAGAAAAGTGGTGAATTACATTATTTTTGCAAATAGAGTTCCTATGGGGGACATCGTCTAAAGATTCTGTTATATGAGGATTTTTTAAGGTAAAATTACGTATAAAAAAGATAAAGGATAACCATAATAGTATTCACAAAAAAAGCTTATAGCAAATTCATGTAAATCAAAAAACTACTTGATGGAGGAAAAAGTTATATCTTTTAACGTAGGGGGTTCAAAAATTTATTTGCAAATGCATTTTAAATAGAAAAGATGAAGGAAATCTTAATTTCTAGACCCGGAATTAAATTTTAGGTATGACTGATGCTTATTATTTCCCATCAATCAAACAAAAAGGATTAAAGAAAGTTAAGAAGAAGGAACTTAAAGGTTTGGAGGCAAAAGACATCACTTCGCCGATTTTAAAGATTAGAATTTTTAAGGTTTACAAACCCCATAATTCTGAGCATAAATCTTTTTAATAATTTCCGATAGTTTTTTCGATTCTTCGACTGAGTCTCGCCTTTATTTTGAACCCCTAAATTGTAAAAGTTGTATTTGGGATGCGTCGACTCTCGTTATGGGTTACGATCGAATTAATGTTGAATCACCTAGATCGTGGTCACGTTTAGCGTGCATTATTGGTTATCTTAATTATATGTCGCGTATTTACCACCACCCAAAATGTGTGGCTGTCCCCCACTAAAATTATGGACTTGTATTTCAAAAATGTAACGCGTCAACGTGATCCTGTACCACGAGATGTGAGACATGCTAAGCCGGCTGCTAAACATATCAACTAGAGTAATCTAACGTAGTTTAAATTCTTGGGTAGCTTAATACGTTCCGAAGCACGATCGTGGTATAGCATTTAATCCAAAACAGTAGTATGAGGACGTAGATGGATTTTATTTACGTGCTACGTATCATGGAGTGAAAAAAGGCCATGTAAAGATTTTACATATTTAAAGTAAACGTTATGTTTAACCTAGACGAATTAAGAGCCTCTAAGCCAAGACGAATTACACACGTCAACAATTTTTTGAGAGTTAGGGGAGACTGGGGCATTACGGCCTATGGGGCAAATAGACCACTTGCTATATTTCAGTCAAATATAATTCAAAAAATCTAAAATTTTCATCAAATATTTCTTTTAGTAATTAGTGAGCATACAATAAATTTTTATTAAGAAAAAATTTATTTTAAAAAAGTTATTTAAAAAACTGTTTTTTTGGAGTTTTAACCATATTTTTAGGTCATTGTTTTTCGTCTAATTTTTTTTTTACTATAGATAAAATAATAAAACTTAATATTTTTTGGTTTAAAAAACATCTAGCATTACAATGATATAAGTTTTACATGAAATTTAATTAAATATGTTTAATTTTAAAATAGAGTTTACTCCTAGTGGGGCATTGCGGCCGGGGGCAAATCGGCCACATTATCATTTAATTTTCATTTAATATTTTTGATTTGAAAAATTTACATAGTGAGAAATCATAAATTAAAAAAGACAAAAAAGGTATGTGATTATTCTAAAGTCATGGACCTGATAAATCAAGTTATATAAATTATTTTATTTTTAGGGAAAGTGTGTATCTATGATACAAGGATTTTAGATATTCCTAGAACAAATTTGCGTAGATTTTTGAAAAATAAAGACCCAAAATCTTGTGGCAGAATGCCTGTATTTAATAAAGAAATGGAACAGGAAATATTAACATATATATTAAAATGTGGGTCAATATTTTTAGGATTTAACATTAAACAAGAATATTTAATAATTTTATTTTTAAGGTTAGAGTAATTGCATACCAAGTGGCACTAAAACTGAATATTAAAATGTCTGATTCCTGGAGGAATGCTGGCATGGCTGGTTATGACTGGCTTGAACAATTCAGAAAAAGAAATCCTGAAATTTCTCTCAGGACCCCTGAGGCCATTGGGCTGAAGGCTTCTCCAAGGAAAATGTGGGATTGTTTTTTAAACTATATGATGAAATTTTAGAGAGGTAAAGTTATTTATAATATAATTTAGATATCAAATAAAGCCCCATTCAATATATAATATGGATGAATCTGGCTTTGTAACAGTTCAAACTCCCAGCAAAGTGTTTGCATTTAAAGGGAGTAAGCAGATTGGGTGCTTGACCACTGCTGAAAAGGGATCTTTAGCGACTGTTGCATTAATTGACTGTTGCATTAGCCATTAATGCAACAGGAAACTGTCTACCACCCATGTTCCTTTTTCCCAGAAAAAAATTTAAGGACCATTTCCTAAGAGATGGTCCTTCAGGGTGCATAGGAGTAGCCACTGGCAATGGATGGATGAATGTTGATTCATTTATGATATTTTTGGAACATTTTAAACAATGTGTTAGACCTTTTGTAGAAAACAAAACCTTACTTATTCTAGATAATTATATAGCTCATAGATCCATCATGGCAATCAATTTTTGTGAAGCAAATGGAATTATTCTGCTTTCAATTCCACCCCATACATCCCACAGATTACAATCCTTAGACTTAACTATTTGACCTCTCAAAAAAGCCTATTCAACTTACATAGAAAATTTTATGAAATCAAAACCTGGTTACAAATTTGATATTTATGATGTCCCTTCTGCTATTAGCTATGGATTTAATATTCGGTGAACATTAAGAATGTTTGCAGTGGATTTAGAGCAAGTGGAATACATCCTTACAATCCACAAATATTTGGGGATGATGATTATATTATTGACAAATACACTAAAATACATAATGATATAACTACTGATGATAAAATTGAGGTAGAAATGGAAAATTTACCATCAACTTCACAAGCCTATGAATCAAATGATAATTCTATAGTAGAATCAACTTCAGAAGCTAATTCACTACTAGAAAAAATATTCCCTATCCCAAAATATATAATTAGAAAGAGTAAAGGGAAAAAAATGAAATCCACTATATTTACGAAGATGTCTCCTAAGAAAAAATTTAAAATAAATAATTGTACAGTTTGCAACAAATCATATTTCGCACGATCTAACAAAGAAGATTGGCTTCAATGCCGAGGATGTGAAGGTTGGGCACACTCATCTTGTGCCCAACATGATACTTTATATGTTTGTCATATTTGTTTATCATAATTAACTTTAAATATTTTGTAAAAATTTGAATAAATAATTGTAAGTAGTCTTTGGAATGCGCAGTAACAATAGGAACAGCTGATTTCCGGTATTAAAAAGAGTTTTAAAATTTCCCAAAGCAATGTTCACTCCGCCAAAGATATTTTAAAAAACCTTTATTGTCTTTTAAATGAAATAAATAGAGGTGGCCGAATTGCCCCTACCTAATGCCCGTAATGCCCCATGCCTGACCGATTTACCCCATTTTTTTATTTTTATTAAAATTCAAATAACTCCAAACTGATTCAATTTTTTTATAAATTTTATTTTAAAGAAAGGTGCCCTGCATCTATAATTTGGTATAAAATTTTTTGTCCTAGCTATGATATTTCATTTTCTAGAAGACTTTGAATTTTACCTGGCAGCAATGCCCCAGTCTCCCTTATGAGTTAACTAGAGAGATCAAACTTGCCATTTTAGGGAATATCAAACCGTTTACCGTTTTTACTAATCAAACTTAGTTAGTCAGTTATAAACATGGAAAATTATAGAAAAAAAGGTTAAAAAACCAAAAAAGATTCAAAAAAATAAATTGAAATTTTATTTTTGCATATTCACATATTCTAACTGTTAGGGGAGACTGGGGCATTACGGCCGATGGGGCAAATAGGCCACTTGCTATATTTTAGTCAAATATAATTCAAAAAATCTCAAATTTTTATCAAATATTCCTTTTAGTAATTAGTGAACATACAATAAATTTTTATTAAGAAAAAATTTATTTTAAAAAAGTTATTTAAAAAAAACTGTTTTTTTGGAGTTTTTAACGATATTTTTAGGGTCATTGTTTTTCGTCTAATTTTTTTTTATTATAGATAAAATAATTAAACTTAATATTTTTTGGTTTAAAAAACATCTAGCATTACAATGATTTAAGTTTTACATGATAAAAATTTAATTAAATATGTTAAATTTTAAAAATTTAGAGTTTACTCCTAGTGGGGCATTGCGGCCGGGGGCAAATCGGCCACATCATCATTTAATTTTCATTTGATATTTTTGATTTGAAAAATTTACTTGGTGAGAATATATAAATTAAAAAAGACAAAAAAGGTATGTGATTATTCTAAAGTCATGGACCTGATAAATCAAGTAATATAAATTATTTTATTTTTAGGGAAAGTGTGTATCTATGATATCAAGGATTTTAGATATTCCTAGAACAAATTTGCGTAGATTTTTGAAAAATAAAGACCCAAAATCTTGTGGCAGAATGCCAAAGATATTTTAAAAAACCTTTATTGTCTTTTAAATGAAATAAATAGAGGTGCCCGAATTGCCCCTACCTAATGGCCGTAATGCCCCATGCCTGACCGATTTACCCCATTTTTTTATTTTTATTAAAATTCAAATAACTCCAAACTGATTCAATTTTTTTAAAAAAAATTTTTATTGTAAAGAAAGGTGCCCTGCATCTATAATTTGGTATAAAATTTTTTGTCCTAGCTATTATATTTCATTTTCTAGAAGACTTTGAATTTTACCTGGCCGCAATGCCCCAGTCTCCCCTAAATTCTAACTTGTATAACATTTTTATTTAAAACCGATAATATATCGTGTCGTATTTAAGTTTGGACGCGAAATATTTTGTATTATCTAAATGCCGATGTAAAAGCTTGATATATTAATAAAATTTATTTTTGATTTGTGATTAAAATATAAGTTATAAGGGATTTTCAAATAAAAAAAGATTTTTAAATTTTTTCTTTAGCGGGCTCCCTCCTGTTACCCGAAATCCAACTACAAAAACCTATATATACGCTTATGGAGCTAGAATTCCCGTGGTCGCTGGCACTTTGCCCTCAGAATATTTTTAAAGTAATTTTATTCTAGTTAGAGGGTGTCAATTGAAACCTGCATTGTTATTTGTCGTATTTACTTCCCCTTGCCCGAATGTGGCTAATTTGCGCGTCGGCTGCCTTTCATGGATGTGGCTTTTTAGGCTCCTTCTCCGAAATCTAATCTTGATTCTCTGTTACCCGTGACAACCATGGAACATACCCTACCATTGACAGTTGATAAGGCAGATACTATAAAGATACGTCTTCCAAGACAGTTCGATCCACAAAGTTATTCAGAGTCACCAAAAATTGTTAATTTTTGTTTTAATAAAAGCGGTCGAACCTGATTGTAGCATATATAATCTATAGAACGACAGGTATTCTGGTCGGAACGATCTAATAAACCAAAACTAATTTAATGAGCCATTTATGGTACAAGTCAACAATTTTTTGAGAGTTATGAGTTAACTACAGAGATCAAACCTGCTATCTTAAGGAATATCAAATCCGTTTACCTTTCCTACTCAAACTTAGTTAGTCAGTTATAAACAGTGAAAATTTTAGAAAAAAAGGTCAAAAAACTAAATAATATTCAATAACAAAAATAAATTAAATTTTTTTTTGCATGTTCACAATAGTTAAACTGTTAAATTCAAACTTCAAATGATATTTTCATTTTAAACCGATAATATATCGTGTCGTATTTAAGTTTGGACGCGAAATATTTTGTGTTATCTAATTGCCGATGTAAGAGCTTGATATATTAATAAAATTTATTATTATTTGTGATTAAAAATATAAGTTACAAGGGATTTTTATATGCATAAGAGATTTTTAAATTTTTTCTTTTTAGGGTATATTTAGATCTATCAATTTGGTCAAAAAAGGTCATTTTTCGTTATAGGCGGATCTTAGGAGCCAAAGACGGAAGAAACTAAGAAAAACGAAAAATATATATGAGATTAGGCCATCATGAAGATGCATTCTTTTATGTTTTCATAAAATTCACGCTTCTGACATTGATATTTGTTAACCTGTGAGCAGCGTCTCCTACTCCCAAAATTCCAATGAACCCCCATGGGTAAAAAATATACACCGGGGTAATAACCCCCCCCCCCCCCCATTGTTTTCTTAATTATAAACAAGGTGCTCTTTTTTTATCAACTGACGATAAATAAAGAAAATATTTATTTAATAAAAAATTATTAAAAATTGTACGAAAACATATATATGGATAAAATGTAAAATTATTATGACTAAACTTAATTAAAATGATTGTTTAATGTGCTACCACGTAAATATTTAAAAGTTAACTATAATTGATTGCAGCAATTAATCTTGATTTAGATTACAATAGGACTAGTTAAAGTAAATTATTGAAATTTGGATATAAATATTTAAATTTATCTATAATTGTATCATTCACAGGTCAACAAATATCAATGTCAGAAGCGTGAATTTTATGGAATGCATCCCCATGATAGCCTAATCTCATATGTATTTTTCGTTTTTCTTAGTTTCTTCCGTCTTAGGCTCCATAGATCCGTCTATAACGAAAAATGACCTTTTTTGACCAAATTCACAGATCTAAATATACCCTAAAAAGAAAAAATTTAAAAATTTTTTTTCATATAAAAATCCCTTGTAACTTATATTTTTAATCACAAATGATAAAAAATAAATTTTATTAATATATCAAGCTCTTACATCGGCATTTAGATAATACAAAATATTTCGCGTCCAAACTTAAATACGACCCGATATATTATCGGTTTTTAATGAAAATATTATTTGAAGTTTGAGTTTAATAGTTAAATTATTGTGAATATGCAAAAATAAAATTTCAATTTACTTTTGTTTTTGAATCTTATTTGGTTTTTTGACCTTTTTTTCTAAAATTTTCAATGTTTATAACTGACTAACTAAGTTTGATTAGGAAAAACGGTTAACGGATTCGATATTCCCTAACATGGCACGTTTGATCTCTGTAGTTAACTCATAACTCTCAAAAAATTGTTGACCTGTGTTATCTAATTCTAACAAAATATCCTCTTCGGACTTTAACAATATTAAATTTTGTAAAAACTTATCTTCCATTTTGTTGCGAAGATAAGTTTTAGTTAATTTAATCTTGCTCATGGAACGTTCAGCGCTGCAGCTCGTGATAGTTAATAAAAGCAAGATATTATAAAAAAATTTTTAAGTTATCAAAATTGTTAAGTATTTTATTGAGCGCTCTATAAGGTAGCAAGAAATTGTCCTCTGAGCTATTACACTGTTTCAGCATCATCCTCATCATCGTTTTCCACGTCTTCATCGGAGGAGTTATCTATATGCTCAGAAATTTTTGAATCTATAAATTAAAAACAATTTTTACCATATAGAGATTCTGTTGAAAGGATACCATCTTTTAGAGCCTGACTAAAGTATGGAATAAACATTTTCATTTCTTAAGCAGTTGCATATGGGTTGATATCATAAAAATTACATAGGTCCTTTATATTTTGCACATGTATTTCCGTATATTTCTTTAATGAGGCTGTTGTAAAATACGACACACCCTTATAAAACTCAAGGGTATCATTATTAAACCTTTCTTCAAATTGCACTAGAATTAGATCCAGAGCTGCGAAAAATGTTTTTATACGGTAACTACAAATTATAACTATTTTTACTTTTTAGTTACATCTTCTATTTCACCACGTTTACGTTTTAAGTTAAAATTCAATAATTAAAAAAATGGAATGATTTTTTGATCTCCTTTTTTTGTAATTTTCCTATCTTGTTTTTTTAAGATTTTCTAATAAAAAAATAAGCTTAGTGTTGTTTAAATTTATCTAACCTTATTCTTTGTCCTGTGCATGGTTTAGTCACACGACATGAAATAATCAATTGAAGTTTATTTGATGGCATTATAAAACATATGTTAAATGAATGTAAAAAAATAATAAAAATATTTAATTTAATCTAAGCTTAGAAAGCATTGAGTAAATAAAACATATGTAAAATAAATTTGAAAAATAGAAATATTGAAATTAATTTGAGCTTATTGTAAAGCCATGAGTTAATTATATATATGTTATATAAATTTTAAAAATAAAAACATATGTAAAATAAATAAGAAAAATAACAAAATATTTAAATAAATTGAAGTTTATTGGACGGCAATAAATCAATAAAACATATATTAAATAAATTTTAAAAATAACAAAAAAATTTAAATATATATATTGCTGGTCAAGGGGGTCTTTTTCCTCATTTAACCCCCCTATTGTTATACCTATCCCCCATGCAACCTACCCCAACGGCCAATATTTATGAGCCACCCTCGTCACCCCCCCCCCCCCCGGAGTAGGAGACGCTGCCTGTGAGTAAGTTGATATTTAGACATGCATGGATTAATTTTTAAGACAAGTATATAACTACTAGCAGGATCAACCAAGGGCGTAGCAAGTTGTAAAGCTTGGGGGGGGGGGGGGGGGTTCAAAAAAAAATTTGCCGCCTTCGGCGGCATAGTGCGGGCATGTTTTAGTTTGAAATCTACTGATTCTTATGATTGTTACTTAATTTTGCTTTTTAATATTTGAGTAATCATTAAGGACTTTTATAAATAATATACAAACAAACATATATGGTATTAAGAAAATTATATTATTGATATATTATATGCAATAAATTTTTATATTAATGATACAATTATGTGGGGATATGCACTAACAATTTTTAATTTGGGTGGGGATATGGCATGCTTGGGGGGGGGGGGGGGGGGGTTTCATCCCCCCCCCCCCCCCCCCCCCCCCCCCCCCATCTCCAAACCCCCCCTCTCCTACGCCAATGGGATCAATTAGGTATACTTATTGGTCGTTTTGACCAAAGGCCAACGATTCAATGCTACATAAAGACAAAAATGGGACCATAACGCACGGCTTTTATCTCTCGACTACGCCTCAACGTGCATCAAGTGCTTGACAAGTGTATTCGTTAGGGCAGTTTTTTTAACGCCGTTTGATAGCGTACTCTCGGAAGAACTCGTACGTTCGTTAAACAACCTTATTTTCCGGATAGATTTGAGCGACTAAACAAAAACGAGTATCTAACGCTTAAAGCAAAAAAGTCGCTTGAACGTACGCCTCGTCCGACTGACATTTTACTATGAACGTAAACGCACATACATACACACATATTTTATAGCAAACATACTACTTATAAATAATAATGTTATAGTTATAAGCAAGAATTACAATTACAAGACCTAAAATAAATACAAATGTGTTAAACTTTAAGTGCAAAAACTTTTCCTACAAGTCACGGCCATATGAAAACAATAGAAAACAAGAAATGGGAAAAAATAAATTTACCTTGTTTTTAATTTTATTACAAGACATCATAATATTTTACCATTTTAAATTTAGGCCACGTGCAAAATGAGTTTTTATCGTAAAATTTTAATCTGAAAATTCTATTTTTTTAAAAATCTAAAAAAAATTTTATTTCAGAAAACATTTTAGGGCGCGTTTAGACTCATTTCATTTTTTTGAAAAATAATTTTTAAAAACATTAAAATTTTTACCTTTTGAACTTAAACGCTATTTTTAAAAGTCGCCAATTTTTGTTATTAGCATTTGAATAGTTTTTCTTAAAAAAAGTTTTTAAAAAATTTTGAAAAAGAAAAAATAATATTTTAAAAAATTTAAAATTTTTTAAAAAAATGGATCAAGTCTGAACGCGCCCTTATGTGCATAAACTAAATTTGTCAACTTTCAAAAAATTTGCTTATTACAAAATAAAAAATTTCAAATTTCACGAAAATAAAAACTTACTTTGCACGTGCCCTTAAAAAAATAATTTTATTACAAAACAAGGCCATGATATCAATTACTTTAAGCATATAACTACACAAATAAATTTGTTTTTCATTAAATAAAAAATAGTACAAGACTCGGCCATACTTATAATAATCATAAAAAGATTAATTTTATAACAAGAGACGGCTAAAAATAATATCAAACATTGTATTAGGAGTAACTAATTTTATAATAAGACAAGCCAATTACAATAAAGTTTAAAAAAACTAATTTATTACAAGACACGAACATTATGAATTAATTAAATTTACAGATAAGAATTTTTATTATAATAAGACATATAAAAATTCACATATGCTTTTACTGTGCAAAACTTTATTAAACTTTACATTATTTGTCACGTGATAGTGTCACATGAGCCAATCAAAGAAAAACTAATACAGTGGTTTCTCGCATTATTTTACCCTCCCCGTAAAAATGTTTAAATAAATAACTAGTAAGGTTGCAATTATTCAAGTTTGAATTTACAACGAGCCCCAATAGAATTTCTAATTTCTCAACAAATTTTATTATTAGATTTAGAATTTTAATTACTAATTCTGTTTATTATATATTTAAAAATAAGTCAAAATTTTGGCCAAAAATATAAATTTTATTTGAAGATATTTAAAATATCATTAGTGCTGGGGTCCATATGGACCCAGTGCGAATGGCAGCGGGTTGAAAAAATAATTTTTAATATTATTATGTCAAAATTATCAGTTATGATAAAACCCATTATAATCGGCGATTAGCACTGTTGAGTCCATATGGACCCAAGCACATCTTGAATTTTAAAAAATCTTCAAAAATCTTACTTATATAATATGCGTCAAACATTTGTGAATTCTCTCTTAAATATATAATAAACAAAATAGTAATTAGTCCAAGACTAATAGCAAAATTTGTTTAGAGATTAGAAATTCTATTGGGGTTCGTATGGACCCGACACTGTCATTAATGTTGAAAACCAGGATATTGCCTCATAGTAAATTTAAACTTAAATACTTGCAACCTTGTTTACTAGTTATTCTTTTAAATATTTTTGCATGTAAGTATATAAAATGTTTGAATTTGAATTTTAAAATATCTAGTATTTAAGGTAAATAATAGCCAAAAATAATTTTTTATTCCAAAACCTTTCTATAAATGTTCTACTTCACCTAAAAACACGATTTAATCAATAATAATGATACATTTAGTATAATGACAAGATTTATTAATTGGCTGCGGCTAGTTGAAAATAAGGTTTTGACAAAAAAATTGCACGCATTTGAATAACATTGAGGGAGGTTAGTGTGAAAAAAAATTTAAAAAATTAAAAATTTTTAAAATTTTTTGAAAAAAATTTTTTCTTTTCAAAAATATTTTATTAGGGCGCGTTCAGACTCCGTTTGTTTTTGGGAAAAAATTTTTAGAAAAAAAATATTTATTCAGTGTTAAAAAAATTTCCTCGGGTGCCAATTGCAAAAAAACTGCCCAATTAAAAAAACTTTCGCTTAAAATGAGAGTTATAATATATTTGGCGAAGCCTCAAAGGACATCTTTATAAAAATAGGCTAAATATTATTTAGCTTATCGCAAAAAAAATCTGTTTCCAGCACTTTTAATTTTACTATCTATCATAAATTTTTTGGTTATATTCGCTATTTATTATCAGATGTGCTTGTCAGGTAAATATTATATATGAATATGTTTAGCCTTCAAAATATAGTCTTTCAACCAAAGGAAAAAAACAAAGAAGAAACAATTAGAAAATTGTTTGACCAAAACCAACATTGCCACCTTCTTCTAAAATCAATTCAAACTGAAAATGTTGTTAAATTACTAGAGAAATCTTATAACCTAAAAAATTTAAATCAAACAAAATCTAAGGTTGACAAAAGTTTGAAAGAATGTGATATAGACCTGGAAGATGATCAAATTTTTTAATTTTTTAATTTATAATTATTGTACTTATCTTATGATAATGTTCTAGAAGATACTCAGACCATCCCTGTTAATGAAACTATGAACGTAAGTTTTTAATATTTATGTATATTTAGAATAGTTCAAATTGTACATATCAATATATAATTGACTTTAATAATGAGCCTTCCAGAATACTAAAAATCAGAAAACTTTGGGATTCAAAAATCGGTATATTGGCAAAAGACATAGATAAAATTCAAAAACAAAAATTGATTGAAGAATTTTTAAAAACCCAGCAATTATTTAAAACACTCAATTATCAAGACTGTGGCTCAAATGAAGAGTTTAGAGTTTTAGAGAATAAAATTATGTTATTATGTATGGTTGCTGATATTCCATTTGCTGATGATAACATAGCATCTCTAAAAATAGACAATTTTAACAATATTAATGTAAATCTTTTACTTGACACAGCATTAAGAGATCGAATTTTTACAACCTAGAAAACTCTAAAAAGGATTCCCTTTTTTGCTTGAAAGAAACCCCGCCAAATAAGATATCTTTATCACAACAATCCTTTACACAAGAAATTCTTGAAAATGTTAAATTAATTTATTTCTCAAAATGATACTTATATTGAGGATGTTTTTAAGTGAGTATCCAATTTTTAGTACTTATAAAATTTATGTGCAATATAAACATTTATATATCATAATCAAAAAATTGTAGATTTGCATGGCAGCATATAATTCTATCTGTTGCTTAAGTATGTATTGAAAAGTGGTAAATCCCATATTAAAGATTTGATTGCTTGTAAAATCTATATAGATGCTGATTTCTAAAACTAAGACATAATAAATATTTACCTGTCTTAATCGGAATATCCGGCCGCAGCTTGAAATTTTCCTAATGGTTAATAGTTAAGTTAATGTTAGGTTAGTATTAGGGTTAGATTGGCCTGATGGCGTTTAGGGTTAGGGTTAGCTATGTTAGAGTAGGGTTAGTGTTAGATTTAAGTATTGATTAGGTTTAGGCGTTTCAAAAGAGATTTGATAATTATTTTAGGAACCTTAATTAGGCTGTAAGCACAGTTATTGATTCATAAAGATGTTTCGATTGTATCATGTTCAAGCTTAAAATAGGACAAACTCTCGAAATTTAGAAGTAAAATTTATGTATGCATTATCTCTAAAATAAATTAAAAAATATAATGTTCAAATTTCAATGCATTTGAAAATTGTAAATTTTTAGAATTTTTGAAATTTTTCTCAAAAACGAACGAAGTCTGAACGCGCCCTTAAGCATATCCTAAAACGACCAAAAAACCTAAATTCTCATTTTTTGATATTAGCCGCTAAAATTTTTTATTTTAGAAATAGTTTACAATTTTGAAAGAAGTTTTAGCCGCAGCCATTGTAATACCATTTTTTATATTTTTTTCTACTTTGTGTTAAATAATATGTACAATATACATTAATGAACTTATATTAGTTTAAAAAGCACGTATTATTTATATAAATATAAAGTTTAGCTTTAAAACTCTTAATGCTATAGAGGTTTAAAATTGGGTTCCGTGGACAACACTGTAGAAATGTCTGCGGATAAGACTAATTTCACAATTGTAAAAAAAATATATAAAAAATAATTAAACGACTAATATTAAAAATGAGAATTATTAATAGACTAGATACCTTAATGTTAATCAAATGCGCTTAAATTTTTTTCTTCAAAACTTTTTTTTCACTAGCCGCAGCCATTCGTGTTATCTTTTTTTCATATAAAAATTCCTTGTAACTTATATTTATCATATCAAAAAATGAGAAATAAACTTTTTTAGTAGATCAAGCTCTTACATCAGCATTTAGACATTAGAAAAATATTTCGCTCCAAATTTAAATACGATACAATATATTATCGGTTTTTAATAAAAGTTTTATTTCAAGTTTGAATTTAACAGTTTATTGTAAATATGCAAAAAAAAATCAATTTTTCTTGTGTTTGAATCTTTTTTTGTTATTTTGGCATTTTTTCAAAAATTTCAATGTCTAGATGACTAACTAAGTTTATTTAGAAAAAACGGTAAACGGATTTTAAAATCCCTAAGATGGCAGGTTCAATCTCCGTAGTTAGCTCATAACTCTCAAAAATTTGTAGACCTGTGTTATATTTGACCAAATACAAGATAAAATATTTCAAAATTTGCTCAAAAAAATTTGCAACGATTGAATTATCTACTTAGACCACAAATAAGCTTAACATAAACACATATATGCCTAATATGATATATTAGTAATAGTAAATTTAACAATTTATTATATTTATTTCAATATTAATGTTTGTAAGATAGTCAAAAAGACATTAAATTGTAAAAATGCAAACAAAAAATTTAATTTTATTTTTGTTTATGAATCCTTTTTGTTTGGCATTTTAGCTAACTAAATAAGTTTGATTAGAAAAAACGGTAAACGGATTTGAAAAATCTGGCAGGTTTGATCTCCGTAGTTAGCTCTTAACTCTCAAAAATTCGTTGACCTGTGTGATAATAATAAATAATAACAAATATATGTACAAACTTACATGCCGAGTATTGGAAGATAATCGAGCAAAAGGAACTGGATTACATGCATTGATAAGCGCAATAGGTTATTTTATAAAACTGGCTGGGCGAAAGTTCCCGAGATTTAAAAAAAAAGTTTTTTATGGTTTTAATGGTCATAACTTTGATTTTGCATATTGGTTGTGATAATTATGAATTATGTAATAAGAAATATACATTTTTTTTTAGCATTTTAATTTTGTTTGTAATTGGCCACTGCATCTAAATTTTATTAAGGAAGGGTTTATGTTGGGTCTTTGTTAAGAAAGGAGGTGGCGTATGTTGTATTTTTCCAATTACACGCACGCCCTTTCCATTTAATGATAAAGATTGTCAATTATGTATAAATGTGGTTATAAGTGTAGCAGCCCTCTAGGGAATAAAATTGCTTTAAGGAAGCCCATAAGTATTCATTTTTTTGGTTTGTTTTGGGGAGGCTAAAAGACCTCTGGTTTGGCAAAATGAGCCCATAATTGACTGTTTTTGGTTTGTTTTGAGAGGCTAAAGACCTCTGGTTGGGCAACTCGGGTTTTTGCGGAATGGGATAAGCCTGTCTTTTTAAATTTATTTGGGCTGATGGATAAAGCATGGGCTGATAGATAAATTTGGGATAATTCATGTTTTTTGGGGGCTATGTAAGAGACCCTTCTAAAGAAAAATTTTGATAATTAAAGAACAAAGATATGCCGTTTAAAAATTATTTAAGTTTTAAATGAAGATGTATGATGTAATATTATGTAACACAATATGCAATTTTTACTGTATTTATTATTGAGGTAATATTATGTAACCCAATGTTTTGTAATAGTAATTCCATACCAGCGCTCGCCATGTTTTTAATTTTGTTCTAAATATTAGAATAGGTATTGAAATTTTATCTCAGGCTGGTTTAATTTTGTTTTTTTTAAAGCGGTGAGATGTCGTGCGCTCGCACATGCCTTACGCGCGCACAAAACCTAAAAAAAATATATTATTATATTAGTTAGTTGTTGGTTTTTGGTGGTGAAAAGTAATTAATTGTGTTGATTCGGTGCTGGTAAAAATTGTAGATAGAGATTCGATATTTTGAAGGAATAAATTTAATTATAAATTGTTTATAAAAGTTTACAAGTACTTATTTTTTACCCTTAATGCCCCATTCCCTAAATGAATGTAAACCAACGATTTTTTCCCAATGATTATATATGTCTTTATAATAACCCCTTTCTTTTTACCCCGGATAACCTCAATGGCGCAGAGTATTTACCGTTCTCCTTCGGCCCATGTAATAATAATAACTTCCCTTTGATCCGAGTTTTCGTCAGTAAGGTTTCATTCTAATAGAAACATATTGGCCCAAATTTATTTAGATTCGCTTAAATTTAAGTTTTTAGATTTCAAACTTTTTTGCTTTACAAACGAATGCATGTCTCCGCCTTAAGGGACATGCATAATTGTCATATTGACATATTATAAATTTTATAGCTATGGGCACGTGCAAAGTGAGTTTTTATTTTCATAAAATTTTCAAAATTTTGAAAAAAAATTTTTGAAATAAAACGCAAATTTTTAAAAAGTTGCTAAATTTAGTATATGTGCATAAAATGCTTTTTCTGAAATAAAAATTTTTTAAAAAAATTTGAAAAAAATAAAATTTTCAAAATTTTCAGAATTTTCAAAATTTTACGAAAATAAAACCCCACTTTGTACGTGCCCTATGGAAATTAAAATAATTTATTTTTATATATACCAATATTGTATAAAATATTGTGGTTATCACAAATCTAATACAACAAATTTAGAAATTATATGGCATCAGGGACGTATTAAGGGGGAGGCAAAGGGGGGCCGTTCCCCCCCTTTAGAAATAGCTTTAATTTTTTTTGTGCAATTTAACGCTAATTTTTATTTATTAAACAGAAATCGGAATATATGCTGGTATATTTATTATTTTTTGGAAATTTGTGGATTTATAAAATATATTGTACAATTATAATATCAAAATTTAGCTTAAGTTTTCTGAATTATCATTAAGTACTATTACGTGTTTTTGTCATAATAAAATAAACATGTAATGTACAACTTAATAATTATGTTTCATAATAATAAATGTTTTATCTATTAAAAATATAAAATAGTAATATACTTTTTGTTAAAATAATTAAATTTTTTATTTTATTATTGAATTTATGCGCCTAGTGTTTAAAAATATTTTAAGCATAATCTAATATAAAAATTTTGATAATTATTTGTTAATAGGTTACCCCCTATTGATAAAATAATTTTCAAATTTAATATATTAAAACTGATGTTTTTTTATTTGATTTTTTAAATCTATGAATACCGGTAAACAGAACAAAATTTTTGACTATTTCCACAAAAAAACCAGAGAATATGAGCCTTCTAAGAAAAAATTATATTTTAATATTATAATTTATTTTATAATTGATATTTATGTATCTTTTGGTTGATATAAATTAAATATTGATTTTGCAATTAAATATATATAATAAAATTGTTTCATTAAAACAACTGCTATATTAACTATAACTATAGGTCAATTTAATATCAAAACAGCAATTAAATCTTATGATTTGATAAGCTGTTTGATATAAACATCTAAATTCAACACCAGGTATTCTAATACAATGCATTTGACTTTTATATACTTTGAAAGAAAATCAAACTAGTCAAAACTTAATACTTAACCCATCAATGCCAAATTTGCATCAAACCTTAGAGTGGTTTTCAATAGATCCTAGAAGAATATCAATTTCTTAAATATTTTTATTTTCTTTATAAAATTTTTCTTGAATTTATGTCATACAATAATTTAATTATGATGCAATCAGTGGCGACTCGTGGATTTTTAGCCAGGGTGTTCAATCAAAAATCAAAATTTTATTGTTCATTATTTATTTATAAAAGCATATGAATTATATATAAAACTATAGTAGTAATATTGCAAAATATGAAACTATTTATGACGGGCAAAGTATTTGGTCAATTAATTAAACTACAATAAAATATAGTATTTTATGCTAACTCAAACTTTTTACCCTTCTATGTTATTAAGTGTTCAATGCTAAAATTGAACACATTGACGCTTAATTTTATTTGAACACAATCTTTTTACTATTGTATTTTTTGTGTTAATAAAGTGTTCAATGCTAGGCATTGAACACAATATGTATGTGTTTAGAATTGAACACCATCTTTTAGCTGTTATATGTCTTCGTGTTATTAAATATGCAATTGGTGTTCAATTTAATAATTGAACACCATCTTTTTAATATTGTATATTGTATTCTGCGTGTTATTATAGGCTCAATCCTCAATGTTAAGAGGCTAAACTATAACTCACACATAGTGTTCAAATTGTGGATTGAACACGCTCCTGTGCTGGATGGAGTGAACCATTACGTGTTCAGTTCTTGGATTGAACATCGTGCAATGCAATATAAAAAATTATTAGCTTTCTTGTCCGGTTTGTTTATTTTTTTAAATATAGTCGATATATGATCAATTTTAGAATTGAACACGCTCGAAGATTAATATTACGTGTTCAATTTTTACGCTGAACATCTTACGACAAAATAATCTATGTTACCTGAAATTTAAGTTGTTGACCTCGTAAATAGACTTAATAGCTTAATAATATTAAGCTTTTAAATTGCATTTGACTGAGCACGGTTCAATATTTGAATTGCACATTTTCTGATAGACACTCGATGTTAGTTTTTTGAATCTAGCTGTTGATCCTCTTAATTTAAACATAAAACAGCTTATGTATGATTCAATTTTGTAAATAGAAAATGGTACGATGGGACTTTCAATTTTTTATTTTGTTTACAAATCACTGCCGTCCCGCTAGACCATCCAAAACTAATTTTAAATAGTTTTAAAAACATTTCTATATAAATTTTTGCCAGGGTGTTCAGTGAACACCTTGCACCTAATGACGAGTCGCCACTGGATGCAATATAAATAAATATTTTATGCTAGTCATAATATAATCATTCATTAAGCAACAATGTAATTCATTAATTTTTCTCCTAAAATTTCTTGCCCCCCTTTAGAAAAAGTTCTGCCTACGTGCCTGTATGGCATGCAAGGTGTCGTTTAAATTAAGTCATCTAAAAATAAATAAAGCTCAGTCTTAATTTTTTAGATGCAATTTGCAAAACTCAATTAAAATTATAATTAATAGCCCCTTTATATTTCCATTCATATTTAATGCACATTCTGTGACAAATTGAATTTAAAATTTACAACACTAGTATTATGGCATTTCATAAGGTGGACTCAAATTTGTACCAAAAATCTAAATAACGAATATCTAAAAAATATCCCAACATTGTAATATAGTTTAGGGTTAGGTTAGGTTAAAGTGGTAGGGTTAGTTTAATGTTAGATAGAGAAAAAATTATGGTTAGGATAAGCGGGTGAGGTTTGCTTAGGGTTTTGGAGAGGTGTTGTTAAGATTAGGGTAAGTTTAGCTTAAGGTTAGGTGAAGGCTAGCTTAATGAGAGTGAGAATATCTTAGTATAAGAGTTTAGCTTAGTGTCAGAGCAAGGTTAGTTATTAACAATAGACTAATTTAAAGTTTTGTTTATGATCATTATACTCAAGCAAATTTTTACTTGGTTGACCTTTCAAATTATTTGTAGTTATTTTGTAGGCTATTCAAGGTAAAAAAAACATCTATTTTCTTGCAATTAAGTTTTCATCATATTAACAGCAGGAAAAACAAAATTTTAAACAATATTATATATATTAGCAAATATACTAAGTAGCCTTTTTCTCATAAATATTTATTTATGTATATAGACCTCTCTAGTCCCATCTAAAACTTTATATCAAACTTTGCATTGACTCACATGGATTGATGTATACTTGCATCCCTATGTATACTTGCATCCCTATATTTAAGGCAGAAATTTTTGTTATTAAGCTATTTTAGCCGAAAAAATTAACAAGACACGGCTAAAGCCGCTGAAATTTGATTTATAAAAATAAATTTTGTAGTTAAGTTGGTTGTTTGGAAAAAACGTTTACTTTCCTAATTTATGAAATATAAATACAGCCTATTTTATTTAAGTGATACGGCATGACTACAAGTTTTTAATTACGAATTTTATTTTATTATTTATTTTAAATTTTATGCTATCTATTATGTATGATATAGCCAAGAAAAAAGGTAAAAAATCAACTCCTATTGATATAGTGGTAAGTGGGCTTGGATCTTGGGCAGCCGAGATGGAAGATAGTGCTATAGGTACCTAAGTATCAATAATTATATTTAGGTTCGACCGTTGTTTATAAATCTAACATAATTTCTGCTCAATTTCCCACTGCACCCAGAGGAGCTTTTGAAACGCAATTTGATTTTAGTGAAGTTCCACAAACCCCTCCCTTTAAAATTGTATTAAAAAACTTACCCTATGAAGTTTCTGTGGAACAAATTAAGGAATTCTTTTGCAATTTAGAAGTATTTTATAATAAAAGCATTTATCACCTTTTTTTTAAATTTCACTATTTTGTTTTAATTTTAGGTAATTGAAATTAAATTGCCAGAAAGAAATATAGGTAAAGCTGTTGGCACAGTAGAATTTAGGAAACGATCTGACTTGATTGAGGCCCTTAAAAAGAATAAGGAGGTATGTGTACTTTAACAATTTTCAAATCAATTTGATGGTCAAATCTTTGGTCATAATAGGTGTATATGATATTGGCCTGACACACAGCTAAAAGGCCATTCAATGGCTCATTCTTTTTTTTTTTTTGAAATCTGTGAGTTATTAAATTTTAAGCAATTTTGATTTTCTCATCTTCTGTTCCTTAAAACTAAACACCTATATTTTTTCTAAATTTTAAAAAAACTTAAAATTACCTTTTTTAAATAATTGCACATACAAAAGTAGATAATATGTCACATATGTTACCGATCTTGCCTTTTATATAAATTTTGATTAACATATTCTAAAATTTCCCCACTGTTTACCCTAAATCTATGCTCACTGGCCCTTTTATGTATTAGTCTTTAAACAATATGCCTTAAGTGTTTTGGATAAAAACATATATTACTGGCATGCAAACTGGAAATTTTTATTGGATTTTTTAGGTCAAAAAATTCCAAGCCCCAAACAGGTATGGTGGCTATATGAAGAAAACTATGAAGGGAACCTTAAATTCAATTGGTTTTTTAATTTTTCTCATCTTAAATTTTTGCAATGAGCTTTTACATCATAATTTATGCACTTTATTATGGGCCCATAACAGCAATGCAAAATGCCTTTGTTTAAAATTTAATAATGTGTTTTTAAATTTTTTTGTACCATAACAAAAATGGCATGGTCTTACTCAAAACCTTAATCTACTCCCTTTTTTGGTGGGTTTGCCTTTTTACTGGGTATTTTTTTCTCTCCCCTTCCTCCTCTCTCCCCTTCCTCCTCTCTCCCCTTCCTCCTCTCTCCCCTTCCTCCTCTCTCCCCTTCCTCCTCTCTCCCCTCCCTCCTCTCTCCCCTCCCTCCTCTCTCCCCTCCCTCCTCTCTCCCCTCCCTCCTCTCTCCCCCTTCCTCCCTCCTCCTCTCTCCCCCTTCCTCCTCTCTCCCCTCCCTCCCCTCCCTCTCCCCCTCCCTCCTCTCTCCCCTTCCTCCTCTCTCCCCTTCCTCCTCTCTCCCCTTCCTCCTCTCTCCCCTTCCTCCTCTCTCCCCTTCCTCCTCTCTCCCCTTCCTCCTCTCTCCCCTTCCTCCTCTCTCCCCTTCCTCCTCTCTCCCCTTCCTCCTCTCTCCCCTTCCTCCTCTCTCCCTTCCTCCTCTCTCCCCTTCCTCCTCTCTCCCCTTCCTCCTCTCTCCCCCTCCCCCCTCCCCTTCCTCCCCCCCCCCCTTCCTCCTCTCTCCCCTCCCCCCCCCCTCCTCCTCCCCCCCCCCCCCCCCCCCCCCCCTACTCCCTCCCCCCTCCCCCCCCTTCCTCCTCTCTCCCCTCCTCCTCTCCCCCCTCCTCCTCCCTCCCCTCCCTCCCCTTCCTCCCCTTCCTCCTCCCTCCCCTTCCTCCTCCATTAACGAAAAACATATATGAGATAAGGCCATCTTGGGAATAATTTTTTTATGTTTTTATAAAATTTATAGTTGTGTCATTGATATTTTTTAACCTGTGTTATTTAAAGGTATCTCATAATCTGGAATTTTTTTTGACCGAAAGTGATTTTTGATAAAGATAGGGGCCAAAGAAAAAAATATTGCAAGGTAAATTTTCATATTTGATGCAAGTTTGGGAGGTTAAGTCAAAAAGTATTATTTAGAGACTTATTTTTTTTTATTTTGAAGATGACAATAAGGGCTATCTTGCATGTGTTTATTATTTTAAAATAAATATGTTAAAATTTTACAATTTAATAAATTATTTAGTTTTATATAACAAACACAATTCTTGAAATTTCTTGAAAAATTGCTAAAATATACTCCTTCATATTTGGGACCGACATGTATTTTAAGACAAATATTTGTTGCACTATATTAAATTATTTAAAAGTGCCAAATTTGATTGTATATAAGAAATTAGACATTGGGCAATTATGTTAGGCTATAAAAGTTTTATTAATTTAATTTATACTATTGTAAATTTTGGAAAGAAAAAAGGAACTTCAAACTAAAAAATTGGTAATACTCCTACATTCAAAGCCAAATTTCTTGGTTATTTACCTATTTTAAAATTTATAAATGCATATACACATAAAACATTGCTATATAACATAAATTTCCCCCAACCTTTTTTATGTACCCATGGCTTTTTATAAAATAAACAAAAGTTTGCCAAGTTTTTTAAAATTTTAATGTGTAAAAAATAAAAACTTAAAATTTGTATGCTTACGTTTGTTAACTTTTACTAGCCCTTTTTAGTTTGATTAACAATATTAGAAATTCTAATTCTCAATATTTATCCTCGGAATTCAAAAAATTTGTTAAATTTATTCTATAAAAAGAGTTTGGGAGGATTTGACAAAAAATAATAAGGTTTAAAAATTTGTAAAAATTTTTTTTTTTTTCATTTATTCATTAGTTTTTAAATGAAACAGCCACATAAACGTTAAATCTGATAAAAAAAATAAATTAGAATATTTTTGGCCTATTTAGAATATTGAGATTTAACAGATATTCTTCTATCATATCAACAAACTTAAAATAAACGTAAAAAGTCAAATATTTTATAATACACAGTTTTTTTAGGTTTAACAACTTCAAAAGATTATAATGGGCAGAATTAGCTTGAATAATAAATTTAGAAAATAAATATTAGACCCATTAATAATAAATAAAATACAGACATTTAGTGTTTTTTTACTAATTTTCAAAAATGCCAAATATGTTTTTGAAATGGTATTTAGAAATAGGCATACAATCAGGGTTGGGAAAAAAAACTTAATGGGCTTTTTTTTAACAAGTTTTTGAGTTTTTTTCCCCAAATGCCCACAAACTCGTGGGATGGCAAAAGAAATGCCCCTTTTCTTGCTTAAAGAAAAGGTGTTTAAAAAAACTCCTTTTCTTAAAAAAAACTCCTAGGAGCTTTAAGAAAAAATAAACCACCCACCATAATTATAAAGAAAAAATCAAAATTTTTTTGAAATTATTATATGGAAAACATAAAATGGGTTTTTTGGAGCTCTTTTTAAGAGCCACTTTTTGTGGGTTTTTTTTGCCCCTTTTCTTAGTAAGGGTTTTTTTGAATTCTTATTTTGGCCCTTTTGTAGCTCCCTTTCTTTTTTTATGTTTTGGGGGAATAAATTAGCCAAAGTTTTTTGGCTCATTGTTTTCCCAGCACTGCATACAATGTATATCAAATTGACTTTAATAGAGTTTAAAAACCAATGATTCTAGTACCGTTTAAATCTTACTGTTTCGTAATATAAACGCATAAGACCTATTAAAGAAAGAGGAAATATTACTATATTTTGATTCTATAGGCAGATGGATTTCGGCATTCACAAGAACTTTTTTTTGAATAACACATGTCAACAAATATCAATGGCACAATCGTGAATTTTATGAAAACATAAAAAATTTTATTTCCATGATGACCTTATCTCATACATATATTTCGTTTTTCTTAGTTTCTTCCGGCCTTGGTTCCTTACATCCGTCCATAAAAAACTTTTTTAACCAAATTGACAGATTGAGAAAACCCTAAATAAAAAAATTTAAGAATCCTTATTTCATATAAAAATTCATTGTAACTTTTATTTATCATATCAAATAATGAGAAATAAAAATTTTTAGTATATCACAAGCTCTTACATCAGCATTTAGATAATACAATCGCGTCCATACTTATATACGAAACGATATATTATTGGTTTTTAATTAAAGTTATATTTGAAGTTTAAATAGTTTAGCTGTTGTAAATATGCAAAAAAATTTAAATTTATTTTTGTTTATGAATCTCTTTTGTTTTTTTGGCATTTTTTCTAAAATTTTCAATGTTTATAGCTGACTAACTAAGTTTGATTAACGGTAAACGGATTTGAAAATCACGAAGATGGCAGGTTTGATCTCCGTAGTTAGCTCATAACTCAAAAATTTGTTGACCTGTGTAATATAACAAATTACAAATTTAATTAAAATAATAGAATTTTATACTCTTTTTTTTGTAATTTTTCTATCTCGTTCTTTTGAGATTTTTTATTAATAACGTAAGGACTATTTTTTTAACACTTAAACAGGCAAATTATGATTGATTTAATAGGTTCTAAATATTATTAGTTGAATATGCAAATATAATAAAAAAGTAAGCTTGCACAGAAGAATTTAATCTGCGTTAGTTTTTTTTACACCTGAAAATTTGCTCTGTCAAATTTTGGTTTTTTTATTGTAGAAGCTTCAAAATAAAAAAAAAACGGGGGCTACTATATGTTATTAAGCGATATTTTAAAATGCAATTAAAATAAAAGGTTGGTTGGTTAACCAGAAAGTCAATTTTGAAAAAAGGCGAAAATTTTCACTTTTTCCCGTTTTTAGGTTCACTTTTTCACTGTAAATTTAATAATAGTATTAATCTTTAACTATTATGGTCTGACATAATTGCCCCTATGTCCTGCTTTTTGAAAATTATCAAATTTGGCACATTGGCATATTTTAATAGTGCAAAGGGCATAAAGATGTTCCAAAATAAAATTAGATAAAAGTCATGCCGCCCAAACTTTTGAAATCATATATATATTAACATTATTAAGGGCCATATTTTATAAATTTTTCAGAAAATCTATAGATACGTTTTTTTGAGCTATTTGTATCCTAACTTGACTTTGAATTTTTGATAAAAAAATTTTTTTTAAATATTTTTTGCGTCTAAGGTAGCTCTTATTACGATTTTCAAAATAAAAAAAATATGACTCTAGCTACAATACTTTTAATTGAAAAAAAAATGAAAAATATTTTTGCTCATATCTCGGTTTAAAAATCACTTCCGGTCAAAAAAAAATTTAGGTTTATATCAGCACCCAAGGACCCTACAAGTGTACTAATTTTCAGCCAAAACTGAGACTTGGAGGTAAAGAGTTTGTCGATTTGAGTTGGAATTTACCATATATAAGCAGCTAAATTGTTAAATTTAACAATTAATATTTTCATCTCAAAACCATTAATATCGTGTCCTAATTTGGGTTCAAATATTCCTTAGAGCTTAATACTAATTTAATTACTAATTTTTTGAGATATAATAGAAGTTACTATTTCAATAAATAATATATTTTTTAATTATAGGTCGCACTCGATCTTTATCTAGCGAATTAGCCGAGTTCCGAATAAATTTTGGAAAACGGAAAAAACATATGAGATAAAGGCATCACATATGTTGTTTTTGGTGAAGTGTCTTATTTTTGGGTGATCACTCATTGATTTCGTTGACTTGTGTAATATGCAGTGCTGGGAAAACAATGAGCCAAAAAACTTTGGCTCATTTTTTCCCCCAAAACATAAAAAAAGAAAGGGGGCTACAAATAAAAGGCCAAAATAAGAATTCAAAAAAAGCCCTTGCTAAGAAAAGGGGCAAAAAAAATCCCACAAAAATTGACTCTTAAAAAAAGCCCCAAAAAGCCCATTTTATGTTTTCTTTATAATAATTTCGAAAAATTTTGATTTTTTCTTTATAATAATGATGGGTGGGTTATTTTTTCTTAAAGCTCCTAGGAGTTTTTTTTAAGAAAAGGGGCTTTTTTTTAACATGCCCCTTTTCTTTAAGCAAGAAAAGGGGCTTTTTTTTTGCCATGCCCACGAGTTTGTGGGCATTTGGGAAAGAAAACTCAAAAACTTGATAAAAAAGCCTATAAAGTTTTTTTTCCGTGATTATTAAACAAAAAAATGATGAAATATTCATGCAAAGGATATATTTTGAATTAAAGTAATTTTTTTAGTAGATGAATTCATATATCCATAAAAAACATTTCATTTATCTAAAATTAAACATTAATATCACACAAACCTTTCAATAATTAAATTTTTTTTAGAATTTGCTAGGTTTTCTCACAAATTTGTTGTTTTATTTTGAAATATATAATGATACATAAAAGTTTTAGTATATTTTCAAGACCTTTTTTTAATGTTATATATATCTGAATATTATTTATATAATTTGTTTGTTGAACACATAAAAAATGAGGTCTTTAATACTTACCGTATATGATCGAAAAAAAATTTTACAAGATCTTGTAAAAATTTTGTTTGCTCTATTTTTTTGTATAATTTCCTTGTTTTTACCTTTTGTTATAATAAGTTATTCTAATTCAATTGCTTTCTATTAGAAAATTCAGAATCGAGATATTTCCATTGAACTTGCCGGGATTATGAATCAAGGTTAGTTATGTATATATATTATTTACATTATCAATTGCAATTCGTTATCATCAAATATTTCAAATAAAATGTTAAACATTAATGTTTTTCTCTAGTTCATTTTAAATAATGGTTGAATATATTCAAAAATTATCTATTAATTACATTAAAGAACAGCACGAACGATTTTTACAGGGTTTTGTAGAGAATTTTCTTGCAATAACGATCCCCGGTTTAGTTTTTCTCTCATTGCCTAAATTTTTTATACTGCCTCTAAAGTTCGGATAAAAATTCTCAAAAATTCTTAAATCAAAACGTCTTACGTTAATAACACCGTACAACAAAATCTGGACAACCATGAGCATTATTTATGGCATTGGTCAAGTTTTTGGTGCTGATTATGAAATTTGAATTTAAGTCAAAGCCTGTGATTTATAGTTATTCGATGTTAAAAATGAGATTTCCTATTTTTGGGGTATTTTGGGCTTTTCTAATATAAAATTTGTAGGTAGACACAAAAATTTAAAAATATATTTAGATTAAAGAAACATAGGCGTTTGATTTATAATATATAATTTTTTTTTTATGTTTTTATAATATTAGTGGTTTTCGTCACAAAATCCGTTTTGATCCTAAATAACTTGATAAATTGCTATTTAAAGTAAAATCTTTTTTAGATATGTTTTTCATAAGTAATCAAAATAAGCCAACAGATTTTTTGAAAATTAATAGTTTATTAATTTTTATAGTTTTTTTTGAACCTCGCAGCATAAAAAATGGAGTTATTGGGAGAAAAACTAAACCGGTTCTTTTTTGCAAGAAAATTTTCTACAAAACCCTGTAAAAATCGTATGTTGTTTTTTGTTGTTGTCCAGTGTGATGGATGTTTTCTTAATCTAAATATATATATCTAAACTTTTGTTTCTACTAAGAGGTTTTATAAAAGTGAAGCCCATAATACCCCCAATACGGAATTTTTTTTTGACATTAAATTCTAATATTCCGAGGCATTGGCGTAAATTCTGATTTCATTTTCGTAATCAGCACCAAAAACTTGACCAAAACAAAAGATTCCATAAATAACACTGGTCGTCCAAATTTTGTCATCCAGTGTTATATATAAGCTATGTGTATAACTCTGCTCAAAAATGAAAAAATTTTGTTATAAACACCAATATATAAACAAAATACTCAAAAATAACGCGCTTAAGCTACTTGCGCTAGAATTTGACAAAAGATTTCCAAGAAATCTTTTTATTTTTGCTCTACAAATATTTTTATATAGAATTTTTAATTCCGTTATATAAATAATTAGGAAAAATTTTTTTGGCCTCCTTTAGTCTTCCTTTTTTCATTACAAAAATAATGAATTTTTCAATGCTATAAAAAACATGCCATATTACGATCGTGACAAATTATCTGGACAAAATTGTTAGCAAAAAGCAGTCTAAATTACGAAAGTTTATTTGAAATAACATATTTAATAGTGAATTTTGTTTCATAAGATTAAATTATTTTAAATTAGTTTCCCTGTTTTTTATTAATTTATTGCACAAACTCTCTATTTGCGCAAATATTATAAGTTTAATTTTTAATGTTTAATATTGGCATTGAAGTTTGAAAGCTGTAATTATTTAAATTTTTTTTTAAATTTTTTTATAAGATGTCATGTTGTTAAGAGGCGTCATTTGGGATCGATGTAAATTGGCTTAAAGGGAAAATAGTTGTAATTATTAAAAATTTTTTTTAAAACTTTATTATAAATTTTTTTTAAAATATGAGGTTGTTAAGAGGCGTTATTTGAAATCGTATAGAATTTAGATGAAAAGGGATATTTTTTTTTGTGCAAATCTTTGTTTTTATGAACTTAATTGAGCAAATTTGGCAACGTGTAACTTATAACTTTTAAAGTATATAAACTGGCAAATATAGCAAAATAAAATAGATTTTTTAAATTTTTTTAAAGAAAACAAAGGAGGAAAATAGGGTCATAAATTACTCTGTGCAAAGCAGCTGAAACCTGTTTTTAGGGCAAACTTACTTTATTTAAATTCATTAACCATTTTTTCCTAATGCGTGTCCCTTTTTAATTTATATCCTCTAAAACACAAATTCTTGCACCGTAAAAAATAGTCGATTTCGAATATCTAAAGCAAACTGAAAACGGGCTACATAAGTTTACATCCAAAATGACAAATTTAAAAAAAAATACCTTTTGCAATTATCAAAAGAGATATTCTGCAATTTATAATTTAAATGCTAATAAAATATAATCTTATATTACACAGCTCGTATTGGGATATAGGAGCTATTTTGAGACCAGTCTTGCCTTCCTTAAATTTCCTAATTAGTTTACCCATTTTTTACTAAAAAACTTTGTAGTAGTAAACATTAAAATTATAAAAAATTGTTAAACAAAAGATAAAAATCAAAATAATCCTAAAAGAAAATATTTTTATATATAAAACAGCTAGACTTAATTCAAACTTGAATTTTATATCAAACCGATATAATATTGCCCCCTATTTATATTGGGGTGCAAAATAATTCTTATAACCTAACTGATGTAAAAGCTTAATATACTTATTTTTTCCACATTATTTGAGTTGAAAAAAAGACAGGATATTTTAATATGCAATATTTTTTTTAAATTGTTTTCTCTAGGTATTCCTGAGGTCAATAATTGGCCATTTTTTTGATTGTCATCTATTTGTTTAGCCTTTCACCTATGATGATTTGAAAAAAAAATATTTGCATGGCCTTTTTGTAGAACCGCAGTTTTATAAACTTCTCCGAACATTAACCTGTAATAGGTTTAATTTATACATCAGCGGCAAACAACAAATTAAGAATTATAATTCTATTTTGCGTATTTTTTTTCTCGCCAAAACAGTTTTTATCAAGGTCCTCGATTTAATGATTTCAAAAAAGATGGATCAAAAAAATGTTTAAATTTTATTTTTTGTTTTTTATGAAGATTTTCTATCAATTAAAATAATATTGGAATTGATTGGCGCGATACCTAAAGATGATATATCTAATAAGAAATTAAGGTGAGGGTGAGGGGACATATTGAGGAGATTTATTTAAATATGGTGGGCTAATGGTTTTTTTCAACTAATAGTGATAATTAAATCAAATTTTTATTAAGTGTTAACCAATACATCAGCCGCACAATCAACAACAAATTAATCATTTTTGTGAAAAGGAATTATAATTTTATATTACGTATTTTTTTTTCTCGCCAAAATAGTTTTTATCAAGGTCCTCGATTAATTGAACTTCAAAAAGGCGAAATTAAAAAAAATGTTTAAATTTTATTTATTGTTTTTTTCATATTAACTAAAGATTGAATATTGGAATTTATTGGCGCTATACCTAAATATGAAATAACTAATAAGAAATCTTGAGTGTGGTAGGACCTTTTGAATATATTCGTATAAATATTGGTGGGAAAATAGTTAAATTTTTTAAATAGTATTTGGTCAAATTTTTATTAAGTGTTAACCATTAACTATGTGTTTGTTGAATATCTTATAATACTATAAATTAATTTAGCATGTCAATTATTTTTTGGCTACAAAACCACATTTTAAAATAGAGTTTATCAAAAAATCTTTTGAATTAATTGATAATCTAGAAGTTCACCATAGTAAATTAAATGTAATTAAGCGATAAAAGCGTAAATACATTAACAAAAATTCTTATAAAATAACTATAAAATTTATTATTTAGTGAAAAAATAAAACAGTTTAAGAGTTTACTACCCGCGACACTTCGAAGCATTCAAAGGAATTATTTTAGCTTCTATTAATAAAAATTAATCAGATGAATGCTGATAAATCTTAATTCGATTACAAATCTTTAAAAAGAGAAGGGTACAATTATAGTAAATTTCAACCCTTGGCTTAACCCGATTTCCTAATATAAACGGGGCCGTGATAATTCGGCCCGACCCGCCTAACAAGTTTTACAATTTAGGCGGCCTATCCCTCCCAAACCTGCGGTTCGGCGCGGTCTGGCCCGGAATTCGCTAATTATAAGACCTTGCCCGGCCTAAATTTGACAATACGGCCCGAAGTTGTTTTATTACAAGCTAAAAATTTTTAACATTAAATATGTTTTTGTTGACGCACTTAGTGAAAAAACAATTTTTTTTGAATTCCCCGAAAAATTAATAATTTTGGATATCATTAAATTTGTCTCAACTGCCCACATATTTTGGTATTGCAAAAATGTCGCTATCTTTAACAGGTGGCTGTTACGCGCAATTTAGTGTTATTTCTTAAAATTTGCGAGCTTTTTGTTTTTGCATTAAAGAATATATCTAATTTGTCGTAATAAAAAGGCAACATTTTTCATTAACAGCCTTTATTACATTTGCGATGATCGAACACAGTGTACAAAATTTATATATTGCTTAGCACAGCTCGACAATTATCAATGTCTAAAAAAAGAAAGTTATGACATTGAAATAAAATGTTTCCCATGGTGGCCTTATCTCTTAAATAGTTTCCGTTATTCATTTTTCTTCGGCTATTTTCTTAGATTTATACCGAAAAATTATCAATTTTCGACCGAATTGATAGATTTTGCGACCTCGAGAATACCCCAAAGAAAAATAATTTAAGAGTTTTTTAACATTTCACTTGTAACTTATATTTTTTTCTTAAATAATGAGAAATGTATTTTTTTAGTATATTAAGGTCTTAAATTATTATTTTGATTACACGATATTAACACAGTAAAAATGATAATTCCTAAAGGTATGTACCACTGTTAAATTATTTTGTTTCTAAAATTTTCAATAAAATACAAAGTGTAGAACAAATACCCTTCATTGTGTGTAGGGCATATCAAAACTTAGAATTCGGGAAGGAGTCCGATTTAACGGGAGTTCCAGGGAACTCCTTTCAAAAAACATTCCTAAAAACCGCCCGGAGTTTTCCGTTTTTAAACTCCGGGGTTTTTTCCCGGTAGTTTAGAAATTAACATTAGCCCATTGGAAATGTTGGAAGTGTGTATTTTTTTTTGTCCAAACTTTTTTTTATTGAAATAAAGTTGTAAATAAATGCAAAAGCAGCTGATTATGCAAATATCCCACATTAATGTTATTAATTTTGTTTTTATTAAGTTTTTTTTGTGAGATTTGATATAAACTAACTAAATAATTAAATTCATGTCTACATAAAATTTTAGTCGATAATGTATTTTGTGGTAATTTTTTTTGACCATTTGTACAACTATTTATAATACTATGGTAATTTTTATCAAATTTGTGTCTGCTAACGGTGTCACTAAATTGTCGCAAATGCGATTTATGCATTATAAAACTAATTTTTTTTCGATTTTTTTTGCTGTAAAATATAAGTAGTTATTTGGTAAAATTATTCCATTATACAATCATGTGATAATGTCACCAAATTGTTGCAAATGCGATTTATGCATTACAAAGCTAATTTTTTATCGATTTTTTTTCGTGCGGTAAAATATAAGTTGTGTTTTTGGTAAAATTTATTCATTTTTTCATCTTGTGATAACACAGGTCAACAAATATCAATGTCAGAAGCGTGAATTTTATGAAAACATAAAAGAATGCATCCCCATGATGGCCTAATCTCATATATATTTTTCGTTTTTCTTATTTTCTTCCGTCTTCGGCTCCTTAGATCGAAAAATGACCTTTTTTGACCAAATTGACAGATCTAAATATACCCTAAAAAGAAAAAATTCAAAAATCTTTTTTGCATATAGAAATCTCTTGTATATTATTAATCACAAATAATAAAAAATAAATTTTATTAATATATCAAGCTCTTACATTGGCATTTAGATAATACAAAATATTTTGCGTCCAAACTTAAATACGACACGATATATTATCGGTTTTTAATAAAAATATTATTTGAAGTTTAAATAACTATTGTGAATATGCAAAAATAAAATTTCAATAATTTTTGTTTTTGAATCTTTTTTGGTTTTTTGACCTATTTTTCTAAAATTTTCATTGTTTATACCAGAGATCCGCAAAAACCAAAATTTGGGAGCCCGGCCCGGCCCGGGTTTAATTTTTTTACCTTTACGCCGGCCCGGCCCGGGTTCAATTTTTTTTGCCTTTACGCCGGCCCGGCCCAACCCGGTTTTTTTTTAAATTTTTGAGCCCGGCCCGGAAGAAAAATTTTAAGCCCGGCTAAAACCCGGGTTTAATTATTTTTATAATTTTCAATATTTATCTTAAATTTTGTTCAATTTATATAAATTAAATTTTGTACTTATATATGATGCAAACTCTATAATTATGAATATACATCAAAATTTTTATTGTTAGACAATAGATTTGCCGTGCGTATTGGATCTTTCATCAACAATCTTATCTTCAATTTTTTGTTTTAGGTCCATATTGCGGGAAAATTAATTTTATCAATGAATGAAAATAATAGTGAGAAAAAAATAGGCCATTTAATCTATATTAAAAGAAAAACTTATTTACAGAGAAGTTATGCTGTAATGAAGTTTAATAAAAAATAATTTAATAAATAATTTTATATATTAATTTATTTAACCAACCCGGGCCGGGCCTAGGCCCGACCCGGCCCGGCTTAATTTTTGCGCCGGCCCGGGCCAGAAAAATTTTTTATTATGTCAGTCCCGGCCCGCCCGGATGTTAATTTTTTCAGCCCGGGCCGGCGCCGGGTCCGGGTTTCCGGGCCGGCTGCGGATCTCTGGTTTATACCTGACTAATTAAGCTTGATTAGGAAAAACGGTAAACGGATTTGATATTCCTTAAGATGATAGGTTTGATCTCTGTAGTTATCTCATAACTCTCAAAAAATTGTTGACCTGTATAATGTCGCCAAATTGTCGCAAATGCGATTTATGCATTATGAAGCTTTTTCGTGCGGTAATTATAGGTAGTTTTTTGGTAAAATTATTAATTTATTTCTTATGATAAGGTCGCCAAGTTGTCGCAAATGCGAATTCAATATTGAACGTATTTTTTCGATTTTTCTAGCTCGCCTGATTACTTAATAATATATTTGCTCCCCCCCCCCTCCCCATCTTTTTAATATTGGACCGGCGAAATTTTTTTATTACAAGCTAAAAAAAATTTGATTTTATGAATCAATATAATACAGAATGTCTAAGTAATACCCTTATTCGTAATAACTTTATCACTTTTAGTTTTTATATACAGGCCGGGCCCGTTATAAATTAGCCCATTGCGTTATCCAAATTCCTTATACAGATTATAACCTACAAATCTGACCCAAAATTTTATGCTCGGTCTGTTTAATAACGATAAAAAAGAAACACAAGTATATAACATTCACTCACTATCGCCATAATTCTACCCGCGATTTTGTTTTTATTAATGGGACAGCCTGGGTTACAAATACGGCGCGAAATTTTATTAAGCTATATTATTCCATACAACATGTCAGAAATTTATTACCTAAAGTGATACAAATTTTATATTTTACTCATGATTTACAAGAGTTAAAAGCAATAAATTGAAAAAATTAATTTAATATTAAATACATTTGCGACATTTAGGTGAAATTATGCTTAAAATTGACAACATTAATTTTATTAAAAAATTAGGTTATAAACAAAAAACTCGAAAAAGTTTTTTCAAAAATAATGGCATTTGCGACAATTTGGTGGCAATGTCACTTGCCTATAATTAAAACTATTTTTAGCCCGAACAAAATAAAATCTAAAAAATTTATTTATTATATTATAGACATTTGCGACAGTCAGGTGACATCGACTCAGCAGGATATATATTAACAAAATTTCCCAAAATTTATTAATAAATAAGGTCAAAAACTAAAAAAAAATCGAAAAAGTTTTGACAATATTTAAATAATGGCATTTGCGACAATTTGGTGACAATAGTTACCTAAAATTAAAAATAACTGAAATTACTCATATATGGCAGCCTAAACAAAAAAAAATCGTAAAAATTTATTCATATAGACATTTGCGATAGTCAGGTGACAACGAGCAAGCTTTATATAAACAAAATTTATTAATAAATAAGGTTACAAACAAAAAATACTCGATTTTCAAAATTTAATTTATAGACATTTGCAACAGTTAGGTGACATCGACTAACCAGGCTTAAAAATGACAAAATTAAAATTTATTAATAAAGCCTAATTGAGAAACTTTTTATAAAGATCACTAACACACGACCGCCCGAACCTAAAAAAAAATAATATTAATTCAATATTAAATTATTTGCATTTAGGAAAGTTTATGGACATCATTCCAGCAGACTTGATTAAAAAATTTATTAATAAATGGTGTTACAAACAAAAATTTTTCAGGCTAAAAAATTGACAAGGTTTAAATATATTTGATATAACAAAAAACAAAATGCTATTTTTCCCACAATTTTCTTTTAGAACTAATAAAACTATCGTTACATTTTTCATATTAATAAAAACATCTGGTGGCTATCTACCTCTTTATATAAAAAACTCACTTTTGAAAAAAACTCCAAAACCCCGCCCGGGTTGAGCTCCAGTAATTCAAAACGAGAAATCTCCGGAGCATAGGGGTTCCCGCCCCACTCCTTCCATAAACTCCAACTGGAGTTTTAGCAAGCCCTAATTGAGTGATAAAAAATTTATTAGTTCTTGTTAATAAATTTTTAATAGAATAGGGCAATCAATATGAGATTTTTGCCCCGGCCCGTGATATCTTTTTTCAAATTTAGACCAGGTCTGCTTTTTGATCGGGCTGACACAGGGCCGGCTTTTGAGTCTGGACTTTGATCTATTTCCTATCACGACAGGCATAACGCTTCCTACAAAAACGTGATAAAAGATTGGTTTAAACTTTATAAATGCAACAAAAATTCTGGATAATAGTCCATGCGTGAGACTACTCTATCCAGCGGCACCTATTTTTTTTTATTTTTTTTTTAAATTTAAAAATCACTTTTTTTGACATTGAGGTCATTTTAATCTTTTTTGGAGGCATCAGCAAAAAAACTAAGAGCGCCATTATGATCTCCAAAAAATTCTAAACAAAAACCTGAAAATATCGTTCATGTTGTTTTTTTCTGTTGTCCAGTGTAATAGATCGTGTCGGATTTAAGTTTGGATGCGAAATATTCTGTACTACACAGTTCAACAAATATTGATATTTATGAGCTAACTACAGAGATCAAATCGGTTTACCAATTTTTCTAATCAAATTTAGTAAATCAGCTACGTTGTAAATAGGGATTGCTAAAACTCCAATTGAAGTCTGTGGAAGGAGTGGGGCGGGAACCCCTATGCTCCGGAGTTTTCTTATTTTGACCTCCTCGAGCTCAACCCGGGCGGGCTTTTTGGAGTTTTTTTTTCAAAGTGAGTTTTCTAAATAAATAGGGGGATTTAGTCACCAGATGTTTTTACTACGATATAAATTGAAACAATAGTTTTTTAGTTCTTAATGAAAATTGTGAAAGAAAAAATAGTCTATAATTTAATATTAAATAAATTTATTTGGTTTATTTTGTTCGGCTGCCATATGTTAGTAATTTTTTAAATATTTTTTATTAATTTTAGGCGTCACCGAATTGTCGCAAATGCAATTAATTAAATATCAAAAACTTTTTTGAATTTTTTTTGTTTTTAACCTTATTTATAAATTTTGGTAAATTAGTCCATATGAAGCCTACTCAGTCGATGTCTCCTAACTGTCGCAAATGTTTATAATTTTATATTGAATAAATTTTCTCGATTTTTTTTGTGCCATTTATAAGTAATTTTGTAAAAAAAATTTAATTCTAGGCAACTAGTGACATTGTCACAGAATTGACGCAAATGTTATCTTTTTAATATTAGGAAAACTTTTTTTTTTATTGTACAAATCGCATTTGCGGCAATTTGGTAAAATTTTTAGCAAATCTAATGTATAAAAGATTAGTTTGTTGAATTTTTGGCACTTGGGACAACTAAGTTACATTCACAAGACAATAAAATAAAGAAATTTTACCAGAAAACTACTCATAAATAATTGCACAAACACAAATATTTGAGAAATAGTTTAATATTGCATAAATCGCATTTGCGACAATCTTTTGATATTAAAACAAGATGACAAAATGCAGAAATTTTACCAAAAACTTATTATATTTAACGTAAAAAACTTTCGTTTCGCATTTATAAAATATGTAATTGCGTTTTTTGGTTTGGTAAAATGTACATTTATACAGCGTGTAAAACTATGCCCGAAATCAAAAGCAAATTGTCTAAAAATAGGAATTTAAACGAGGAAGGCCTCGCCCTGGTTGTTTTAAAGGCTCTTACTAATAAATATTGCACAATTTAAACGAAATAACGTAACCCATTTTTTATGTATTTTTGGCACAGTTAGGATACGCACCAGTTGAAAATTACACAGGTCAACAATTTTTTTGAGAATTATGAGTTAACTACAGAGATTAAACCTGCCATCTTAGGGAAAATCCGTTTACTGTTTTTCCTAATCAAACTTAGTTAATCAGTTGTATAAATTTAAAAATTTTAGAAAAAAAGGTCAAAAAACCAAAAAAGATTTAAAAACAAAAATTAATTGAAATTTTATTTTTGCATATTCACTATAGTTAAACTATTAAATTCAAAATTCAAATAATGTTTTCATTAAAAACCGATAATATATCATGTCGTATTTAAGTTTGGACGCGATATATTTTGAATTATCTAAATGCTGATGGAAGAGCCCATTATATTAATAATATTTATTTTTTATTTTTTGTGATTAAAAATATAAGTTACAAGGAATTTTTATATGCTAAAAAGATTTTTAAATTTTTATTTTTTAGGGTATATTTAGATCTGTGAATTTGGTTAAAAAATGTCATTTTTGGTTTTGACGGATCTAAGGATCCAAAGATGGAAGAAACTAAGAAAAACGAAAAATATATATGAGTAAGCCATCATGGGGATGCATTCTTTTATGTTTTAATAAAATTCACGCTTCTGACATTGATATTTGTTGACCTGTGTTATATATCTTAAATCATGGTCATTTTTCCCGTTGTTTTACCAATTGTCCCTCTAACTATGCATTCTGTAAAAAAACTTTATGTAAGTTTATCCCAATTGTAATAAGGGGTCTATTGGGCAGCGCCCGCCTGCCTAGATGTATTCTTTAATGCAAAAACAAAAAGCCCAGCATTTTTTATTAAGAACTTACCCTAAAATCGTCCGTAATAGCCACCTGTTAAAGATTGCCACATTTAGCGCAACATGGGTTGCTGAGGCAAATTTAATGATATATCATTCAACCCTTACAATTATTAGTTTTTAGGAAATTCAAAAAAATCGTTTTTTTAGTGCGTTTGCAAAAACATTTTCAATGTTAAAATAACTAAATTTTTTTATTATTATCAATTTAGTCAATTACCAAATTGTTTACTACACCGATAAATTTTTGGTTTAGCTAACTTACTTTAGTTAATTTTGTTGTTTAACTTGCCCATTCCTGAACATATCGACATTTGCGGTCGTCATAATGATTACTTATACGATTTCGCAAAAGAGATATGTGCCCTTCAAAATATGTTTGTGCTTTTTTCAAACCCGTCACATTTTATTATGAATTCAGCAATATTTCGTTATTAAAATGTTGGATAATTTTGGCCATATGTTAACATGTCCAATCCAAAATTAAATTTTATTTTATAGCAAGACCTAATTATAAAAAATGTTATATATTATTTTTTTGGATTTTAGAGATTTGCCTTGTTAATTCTTCAAAATTATGTGACAAAAATAAAATTTAACATTTTGCACATAATATTAAAATAGTCAAGTTTTTAATTCTCAAACAGTGAATTTTTACCATATAAAAATTTTAACCAAAATATAACTGAAGTAGATTTAAAAAATTGGTAAAAAGGATGTAAGTATATTTATACTGTGAATTTTCTCGATATGTCTAATATGTGTTTTTTTAAATATATAGATTCCTTTAACCAACGGGATTAGATTTTAAAAATTAAGAGAAAATTTTTTAATTTTTTCTAATACGGCATAGGCTTAAGTTTATTTGCATATTTATAACAACTAAACTGTTAAATTCAAACTTCAAATAAAACTTTTATCAAAAACCGATTATTTATTGTGTCGTATTTAAGTTTGGATGCGAAATATTCTTTATTATCCTAACGTTGATGTAAGAGCTTGATAAATTTTATTTTTCATTTGAGATGATAAATATAAGTTACAAGAGGTGAAAAAAAATTATTGAATTTTTTCTTTTTAGGGTATTCTCGAGGTCGCAAAATTTGTCAATTTGGTCAAAAAAGCCATTTTTTCGATATGGACGGATCTGGAGCCGAAAGCTAGGAACTACAAAAAACCGAAAATATATATAAGATAAGGCCAATAGGGGATGTATGCTTTTATGTTTTCTAAACTTATTTTTGTGATTGATATTTGTTGACCTGTGTAATATTCACCAAAGACCATTAAAATTAAAAGAGCTGTTGACAACAAACAATAACGCCTTTTGATTTTGATTGCCGAGCCCCACATATTTTACTTTTAAAAATAAATGTATTAGGTAATATATCTGGCACTCATAATTTCGCAGGCCGTTTAATAGTGTATATAAATTTTGAATGCCCAACAGCTTACACATTATTCACAAATTATATTAAAATTTATTTAAAATTTTAAAAAATTTTATTTGTAAAAGATTTATTTTATTAATATTGAAAATGTTGTTTAAATTTGAAATAATAACTTTTGCAGGTAACGATAGTTCTTTATACCAAAATGGTATACATTTTTCAAAATTTTATCAGTATGAGTGAATTTATATCGAATCAGTGCTGTCAAAGTCTACAACCCCTTATGAAGCTTTAACTAACCACATAAATTTAAAATTTATATTATTTTTATCTATACATCTATCTTATAGGCTTTTACAACAGACAAATTGGTAGTAATTCATGGAGAAGTGGGCAATCTTCAAACTACAATGATTACAATAATAACCGGTTTTTCATATTTAAATATTGTTAGATGCTTATTTACAATATTATCATTTTAAATTTATCGTATATTACAAACAAGGTAACACTTTATTTTAAGAGTTTTTTTTATCGACATTTAAACTTATTGACGGGAGAATACCCTAACCGTTTCGCAAAATATTTGGAATTTTTTTTAAAACGTCAAGATTTCATAATTAATTTTGCTATTTTGCGTTATAAAAATTTTTAAATATTGCAAAAAATATACAATTCTTTGAACGATATTGTCCCTTTAAGTTGTGTAGATATCCGAACTCAAACTTAATTTTTTTTAGATAATTAGATTAATTGATAAAAAATTGTATAATAACACAGGTCAACAAAGTTTTGAGAGTTATGAGCTAACTACGGAGATCAAACCTGCCACTTTAGGGATTTTTATTTCCAGATTCGTTTATCGTTTTATATAATTAAACTTAGTTGGTCAGCTATAAACATTGAAAATTTTAGAAAAAATGCCAAAAAAGATTCAAAAACAAAAATAAATTGAAATCTTTTTGATTTTTGTTGACCTGTGTAATATACTAAATGTATGTTTCTTGATTATAAAAGTTTTCTTTGTTAATTTTTGTCAAAGCTTGATGGGTAAAATTAAATATTCAAAATGCCACTTAAAATTTAGAAAATTTGCACATGCAAATTAAATTTTGGAATAACCGAGTTTTAAGTCTTAAAGAGCGCTATAACTATTACTCAAAATATAACGGAAGATTGACGAGATTTTGAAAGACTGTAAACGAAATGGGAGTAATGCATAAGTTTTTATTTTATGAGATGATAATTAAATTAGTTAAATATTTTGTCGATTTGTGTTTTAAATTTTTTTATACGGAATGCCCAAAGCATTTTGAATTTTTACTTAAAAACGAGATACAATCAAAAAAATATTCTAATATTGATATATTTTAAATAACGTAGAAAATAAAAAATTGATTTTATTAAATTCAACCAAAAATCTTAGGGCATTGAATGATGTTAAAATTTCAACAAACCCCATTCTAAAAGTTTTTAATGGGGTAGGTTTTTTTGATAATTCATTCCTTACGTTTGGACTTTTTTAAGTAATCTAAAAAAGGATATTTTTATTGCATCTAGCAACATATCATAATCATGTCTTATTTATGGACAAATTTTTTGTATAATTTAAAAGTTGATGTAAGAACCTGATGTATGGGAGACTGGGGCGAAAAGGTTCTGATTTTGTATTTTGGTCATTTATTTTTGAATTTCCAATTCATACAAATAATGTGCCATTCGATTAAAAAATTAAACGCGACAGAAATTATATAAAATTAAAAAAAATATTTTTAGAATTTTTTTTTAGCCTTTTTAAATGATAACTTGTACTTTTTTATTTACTTTGTTAATTGAAAAAAATCAGCAAGAAAATTTTACGATATTTAACTATTATTTATTTAGTATATTGCATAAAATTTTGACCAAATCATGGTTTCATATAGATATATATTCTTTGCGAAAAAAATGATGTTAGGCAATTTTATCAATTATTAAAAAAGGTGGTTTTGCCCCGTCCAGCTCTTCCCGGTCTACTTGAAATATTATTTCCTATTACACATATCAACAAATTGAAGAGTTATGAGCTAACTACGGAGATCAAACCTGCCATCTTAGGGATTTTCAAATCTGTTTACCGTTTTTTCTAATCAAACAAGTTAGTCAGCTATAAACATTGAAAATTTTTTAAAAAATGCCAAAAAAGATTCAAAAACAAAAATAAATTAAAATTTTTTTTTGCATATTTACAACAGCTAAACTGTTAAATTCAAAGTTCAAATAAAACTTTTATTGAAAACCGATACTATAATCTGTCGTATTTAAGTTTGGACGCGAATTATTTTGTATTATCTAAATGCTAATGTAAGAGCTTGATATACTTTTATTTCTCATTATTTGATATGATAAATATAAGTTACAAGGGATTTTTATATGAAAGAAAGAATCTTAAATATTTTCCTTTATGGGTATTCTCGATCTGTCATTTTGGTCAAAAAAGGCAATTTTTTTGATATGGACGGATGTAAGGAGCCAAAGCCGGAAGAAACTAACAAAAACGAAATATATATATGAGATAAGGCCATAATGGGGATATATCCTTTAATCGTTTCATAAAATTCACGTTTGTGCCATTGATATTTGTTAATATAAGTTACGGATTTAAATATGCAAATATTTTTTTCCTTAAATAATTTAAAAGTCTCCAATTTAGTCATTTTGGCCCTTTTTAATATATATGGTCAATTCCACCTCAATCCCACAAGTCCGGTAAGGTCACCCTCTTAAATTTGGATCAAATTTTGCATAGATATAGTATCTAAGGGTATTTCATAATTGGATTTTTTTTAACCGAAAGTGATATTTGACCGAGATGGGGGAACGCGAGGCAAAATTTTTAATTAACGCAACTTTAGGTTAGTCAATAAGTATTATCGCTAGATGTTTTTTCGAAGAGGACAAGACTGAGGGCTATTTTACATGTGGTTATGTTTTTAAAATCTATTTTAAATTTAATTTTTTACAGAATTTATAACTAATAAAACGTTTATTTTGAATTTTTAGAAAAATTGCTTAAATACATTTTTTAGTATTCATTATAATTATATGAGCTCAAAAGTCTAGGACCGATATGACTTTTTTTAAGTATTAAAAAAAATAAACTTTTTTTTTCAATTTTGAGACAAAAATATGCTTCCTGCACTATATTAATATAATCAAAAGTGCCAAATTAATTGTATACAAGAAATTAGACATAGGGGCAATTATGTTACGCCATTACTGTTTTATAAATTTGATTATACTGATAAGTAAAAGTTGAAAGTTAGTAATTTACTACCACCTTCCAAGTTGACTTTCCAAACTACCAAACCAATTTCAAAGTTCAAAGGTGATTTCATACATAAAACATCGCTTTATAACATAAATTTTCCCCCAAAATTTTGTAACATACCCATGGTTTTTATAAAAAACATAAATTTGCCGAATTTATTAAAATTTTATGTTGTAAAAAATACAAACTTGAAATTGGTATGCTGATTACATTTGTTAACTTTTATTAGCCCTATGTTTTGGCAATTTAAGAATAAATATTACGAGCGAAAATTTTGTAAATTTTCTTTTCCTACCTTGATTCACACAGGTCAACAAATATCAATGTCAGAGACGTGAATTTTATGAAAACATAAAAGAATGCATCACCTTTGTCCTAATCTCATATATATTTTTCTTTTTTTTTCAGTTTTTCCGTCTTTGGCTCCTATCATTCTATAACGAAAAATGGCCTTTTTTGACCAAATTGACAGGTCTAAATACCCTAAAAAGAACAAAATTTAAAATTTTTTTTGCATACTAAATTCCCTTGTAACTTTTATTTATATTCACAAATAATGAAAAATAAATATTAATATATCAAGCTCTTACATCGGCATTTAGATAATACAAAATATTTCGCGTCCAAACTTAAAGACGACACGATATATTATCGTCTTTTAATAAAAATATTATTTGAAGTTTGAATTGAATCTTTTTTGTTTTTTGACCTTTCTAAAATTTTCGATGTTTATACCTGACTAATTAATGATTAGGAAAAACGGTAAACGGATTTGATATTCCCTAAGATGGCAGGTTTGATCTCAGTAGTTAACTCATAACTCTATAAAAATTGTTGACCTGTGTTGTTAACATGTATATATAAAATTTCAATTAGTTTTTGTTTTTGAATCTATTTTGTCTTTTTGACCCTTTTTTCTAAAATTTTCAATGTTTACACTTGATTAACTAACTAAAATGGTAAAGACCTGATTATTAATAAATAATTTATTAATATTCAGTATTTTTTATTAATTTGCACAAATGCCAATTATTTTCTTGAAATGGTATTAAAGGCATATAACACAGTTCAACAAATATTAATGTCACAAAAAATAAGTTTATATGATAGCCTTATCTCATATATATTTTCCTTTTTTTTTATTCTTCCGCCTTCGGCTCCTTAGATCCTTTCATACCGAAAAATGATATTTTTTTGGACAAATTGATCGATCTTAATATACCCTAAAAAGAAAAAATGTAAGAATCTTTATTTCTTATAAAAATCCCTTGTAACTTATATTTATCATCAATAATGAGAAATAAATTTTTGATATATGAAGCTCTTACATTAGCATTTACATAAAGTATTTCGCGTCCAAACTTAAAAACGACACGATATATTATCGATTTTAAATAAAAATATTATTTGAAGTTTGAATTTAAGAGTTGATAGCTGTTTGACCTTTTTCTCTAAAAAATGTTTATAGCTGACTAACTAAGTTTGATTAAAAAACGGTAAACATATATGGAAATCCCTAAGATGGCAGGTTTGATCCCTATAGTTAACACAAACCGACCTTAGTTGAAAAACAGATAATTTTAGTTTTATTTACATCATACCCTTTCTTAATAAAAACTTAGACCTATTAAATAAAGAGAAATATCAATATTTTTTGATTCTACAGGCATATGGATTTTTGGCATTGACCCAAAGTGTTTTATAACTAATTGTGTTCGTGATATTTTGTTAACAAGAATATCTTTTTACCAATCCAATAAATTACAAATTTTATTAAAATAATGGAATGATAGATACTCCTTTTTTTTAAATTATTCTACCATATTCTTTTAAGATTTTCTAAACATATAGTTTTACTATTTTATTGTGAATGATTTTATAGGTTTCAAATATTATTAGTTAAATCTGCAAATGTGATAAAAATTTAATGTTAAAATAAGCTTTAAAATCTGCATGAATTTTTTGACACCTTAAAATCCGCTGTTTTTTGCCAAATTTTGTTTTTTTAGAAGCGTCAAATTCCAATAAAAAGCTGGGGATACTATATTATTAATTAAGCAATATTTTTTCTACAGAATGCCTGTTAAATATCAAAAAAAGGTTGACTGGTTAACCAGAAAGTCGATTTTGAAAACAGGGGAAATCACACTTTTTCCGGTTTTGATGTTCACTTTTTTATTGTAAAAATAATAAAAGTATTAATCAAATAAAATATTATGATCCAACATAATTGCCCTTATTTCTAACTTTTTGAATACTATCAAATTTGGACTTCGGCATATTAATATAGTGCGAAGGGCATAAATACATGTCCTAAAATTAAGGCAAAAAATTAATTTTGCCGGTCGCTAATTTTTGAATTCATTGATTTATTAAAATAACGGCTATAATCGTAAATTTTACAAAAATTGTAAAGACAAGTTTTTGAGTTATTTGTAAACTTTACTTTAATATTTTAATAATTTAAAAAAAAATTAAAATTTATTTAGCGTCTAAAGCAGCCCATTACGATTAAAAATAAATTGTGACTATAGCTACAATACATTTTAGGATACATGCCTACAAAGTTGCCTCAATTTTTTTTTTTGCAAAAATGAAAATATTTTTGCTCATATCTCGGTAAAAAATCACTTTCGGTCAAATATAGTATTTTATCAGAACCCATGGACCCACCCTACCAGTGTACGAATTTTCAGCCAAATATAAGACTTGATGGCAAAAGTTTGTCGATTTGAGGTGGAATTGACCATTTGACCATATATGGTCAATTCCACTCATTCCAACAAATTCCACCTCAATTCAACAAGTCCGGGAGGATCACCCTTTTAGATTTGAATGAAATTTTGCTTGGAGGTAGTATCTAAGGGTATCTCATTATCTGAAAATTTTTTGACCGGAAGTGATTTTTGAGGAAGATAGGGCAAAAGAAAAAAAAATAGCAAGGTGAATATTTACATTTGATTGGGAGGTTGTAAGTCAAAAAGTATTATAGCTAGAGACATAATTTTTTTTATTTTGAAGAGGACGATAAGGTCTATCTTGCATGTGTTTATATTTTCAAAAAATTTATTGTGATTGTCAAATTTGTTATATAAAAAAATATTTGGGAGAATTTAAAAAAATATTACGGGTAAAAAATTTGTAAAAATTCATTTTTTTATTAATTAGTTTTTTTTATTAATCAGCCACAAAAACTTTAAATCTAGTAAAAAAGGAATTAGAACATTTTTTGGCCTATTTAAAATATTGAGGTTAAACAGATGTCCTTTTTTTACGCATATCAACAAACTTAAATTAAATATAAAAAGGCAAATATTTTATGATACACAGTGGTATGATTTTTTGCTATTTTAATTAAATAAAACAAGTCATTTTAAGGATTTAACAATTTCAAAAGGTTATAACGGGCAGAATTAGCTTCAATAATGAATTTAGAAATATTAGGCCCAAAAATAAAATATAGACATTTAGTATTTTTCACTATTTTCACAAATGCCAAATATGTTTTTGAAATGCTAAAGCATACAATGTATATCTAACCGACCTTATTAGAGTTTAAAAACCAACAATTCTAGTTCCATTTTCATCTTATTGTTTCATAATGAAGACCCATTAGACCTATTAAAGAAAGAGGAAATATTACTATTATTGGATTCTTTAGGCATATGGATTTGGGCATTGACCAAAAGTTTTTTCATAACTAAATGTGTTCCTAACGAATTTTTGCACAAAAATTTCTTTTTAATAACTTAGGTCAACAAATTTTTGAGAGTTACGAGCTAACTAAGGAGACCAAACCTGCCATCTTAGGGATTTTCAAATTCGTTTACCGTTTTTTTTAATCAAACTTAGTTAGTCGGCTATAAACATTGAAAATTTTAGAAAAAATGCCAAAAAACAAAAAAGATTTAAAAATAAATTTAATTTTTTTTTGCATATTTAAAACAGCTTAACTGTCAAATTCAACTTCAAATAAAACTTTTATTAAAAACCAATGAATATGGTGTATTTAAGTTTGGACGCGAAATATTTTGTATTATCTAAATGCCGATGTAAAAGCTTGATATATTAAAAAAATTTATTTCTCATTAGATATGATAAATATAAGTTTCAAGATATAAATAAAGTTTTTCTTTTTAGGGTATTCTCAATCTGTCAATTTGGTCAAAAAAGGCCATTTTTTTGATATGGACGGATGTAAGGAGCCAAGGCGGGAAGAAATTAAAAAAATATATATATGAGATAAGGCCATCAAAGGGATAAATTCTTTTATGTTTTCATAAAATTCACGGTTGTGCCATTGATGTTTGTTGACCTGTGTAATATAACAAATTACAAATTTAAAATGGAATAATTTCATACTCTCCTTTTTAACTTTACTATCTCGATTTGAACGTATATACTAATTTTTAACACTTAAACAGGCAAATTATGACTGATTTTAGTTCAAAACATTGTTAGTTAAATACGCAAATATAATAAAAAAATAAGTTTGAAAGAGGAATATAATCTACGTTAGTTTTTTGACACCTGAAAATTTGCTGTTTTTTTGGCAAATTTTAGTTTTTTATTGTAGAAGCGTCAAAATCCAATGAAAAAACGTGATCTACTATATGTTATTAAGCGATATTTTATCTATAAAGTTAACCAGAAAGTTGATTTTGAAAACAGGCAAAATTTTTACCTTTTCCGGTTTTGAGGTTCACTTTTTCATTGTAAATTTAATAATAAATCAAAACTATTATGGCCTAACATAATTGCCCCTATGTCTAATTTTTTGAATATTATCTGGCACATTGGCATATTCTAATATAGTGCAAAGGGCATAAATATGTCCCAAAATTAGGGCAAAAAATTGATTTTTTTAATTTTTTAAAAAGTCGTGCCGGTCCTAAACTTGTTAAATCATATATTTATTAACATTATTAAGACCCATATTTTATAAATGTTTTAAAAAATTTAAAGATTCGTTTTTTCTATTTGTATCTAAGCTTGATTTTAATTTTTTGGTAACTAATTTTTTTAATTGCGTCTAAGGTAGCCCTTATTGCGATCTTCAAAATAAAAAAAATTATGACTCTAGCTACAATACTTTGACATATGCGCGCAAAGTTGCCTTATTTTCAAAAAAATAAAAAATATTTTTGCTTATATCTCGGTCAAAAATCACTTCCGGTCAATAGGTTTTTATCAGAACCCAAGGACTCTACCAGAGTACCAATTATCAGCCATAACTGAGACCTAAATGGAAAAGGCTTGTTTATTTGAGGTGGAATTGACCATATATTATCAATGCTTTCAAGCTCAAAACAAATATTTTAAATATTTTTCTATTGTAAAATATTGTTATTTTTTTATATAATTATTTGAAAGGCTTGTATTTATTATAAATTAATAATAATTGTACACATGGTTTGGTATCGCAACAAATGTCGCAATCAACGTGGATCGGACGGTTATAGGGCTATTTTTATAATTATCTAGTTTCATTTTTTGAGTTAAAAATGCTAAAATTGTTTTTTTGAAACAATATTACATGTTTATATTTAAGGAGCTTTTTTAAATTTATATTGTAAAAACAAAATGTTGATAATTAGGGTTGTTAACATGGTATTGTATGAGGAATTTTTTAAAGACATAGTGAAATCTTAACGCTGCTCGAAGAATAAACCAGCACGGCAATCACGTCACTTACATGGATTAATTACATTGAATTTTTTTTATAAATCAACATCTTAAACACGTAAATTTCAACTTAAATTAAAACAATCATTTTTTATTTATTATAATTTAGTTCTCGTGTTAATAATCGAAGGGGTAGTGATTATACGTTAACAGGACATGGCGGCAATCGGCGCTATGATAATGATTCTGGTATTTAAATTACATTTTGTTTTATTTATAAAATTATGAAATCGCTAATTTCTCTTTTTTGGTATTTTATAAAAAAAAATTTGGTATTTTATTTATATAAACTTAAAAATATATTTAAAATCTAAACAATGTTATCTTTGTCAACCCTCTAGCCATACTATTTATCAGTCCAAACCCTAATCAAAAAAAAATTTATCCCCCCTCTACTCATGCTCCTTCCCCTTACTTGATTGAGAAATCGGCTTAAGTAGCTTAGTGGCAAACAATCTGTCTTACCACGCAGGAGGTTGCGAGTTCGAATCCGTGCACAGGAAGCTTTTTTATTTCATTATCTGAGGCAATACTTCCTAATATACCTTTAAAGAATATAAGAAATTTTTTACCAAAACCAAGGCAAAATTTTAAATGCTGATCAAAATAGTTTCCCTTTTAATACTTACTGTCTATGGAAGGAAAAAACAATTATGATAAAGGCAGAAAAATTAGCTGGAAATAAGTGCACAAATGCTAGGCTGACTTAATGGGTATGTTAAGATAATAAAAATAGAATCCCATTACAGGGATTTCAACCAAAACCTTTTTTTAAACCAACTACGATACCCTTTTATTTTTTCTCACACGATTTTACTTATATAAAATTTTTTTAACTAACATTAAAATTATAGTAATAATCCATCATAATTTATAATAGAGAAGATGTAAATGCCCTTAATTTTAATTTTAGATTAAATAACTATTTTAAACTATACTTTTGACATATTTTCGGTTTTAGGTCGCCAAAACCGTGATTTATGGCAATTACTAATTTTGAATGTTAATGATAGGTTGTAAATCGACCGTAAAAGAATTGAATAAGAGTTTTTTAGATTAATCTAAAATTTCGCTTTTGTTTATCTTTGTAGACCTGTGTTATGTCTTCTCAAAAAAGGGGATAGCGAAACATTTTTTATGCTTTTTTATTATTATTTGAGCTATATCAATACATTGAGTCTTTTTGCCAAGCTCGGGCATGTCTTTAGTTACTAATAACTTTTCATCAATGTATTAATTTATTTGTTCATCTATTAATTTTTGTGTAAAACATTTATTATAGAATTACGGAACGAAAACCAAAATTACGGGTTTTCTGATATGTCCAACTCAGCGTATCCACCAACTTTTAGAAAAATCTATTCTGGCTCGGTCTCAAACGATTTTTACGGGCCTTTGAATAAACAAGCACCTAACAAAAGATATGGACCTCTTACAAACACTTTTAATAATGAGTTTGTTCCCGAGGGTGGAAATCCTTCTTTCAATTTACCGGCCTACCCAAGATCTAAAATTGGCGGGACTGGTCACTATAAGCCAGCCAACAATTATACCTATCCCGACCGCGGTAACACATAACCCCTTTTTGAAGAATTATATTGAATATTTCTGTTCCAGAGTTAATCAATTGTACATTTAAAATATAAATAACACACTTACAAAATTATGTATTTGAATAAAAACTACATAACGGCTTACTCTCATATTTTTTCCTTTTATGTGAATCATTCCTGTGCCTTCAATGGCCGAATTCGCCAATGATTTTGCGACTTCAAGAAACCTTAAATTAATGGTAATTAGCTGTTTCATCACATATATAAATAATTTTGGATTAAATCTGATGATTTTAGCTGGCTAATAAACTTTGACCAGAAAAAACGGTAAATGGATTCTAAATTTTTTTTATAAAAAAACCTGTGTTTTAGGAATTTCCTTCAAACCTTTTTCTTTATTAAGGACAGCTAGATTTAACACAAGTCGGTTACCTAGGTTTCTAGGCTTCGTTGATCGGGAAAGTAGACGGCTTTGGGTAATATAAGATGTTTGTAAATATGCGGGATAATTGGTGGATTGTTATGATTTTTTATTTCTGTTAAATTTTTGTATTTTGCGGCATAAATAATAGAAACCTCATCAACTTTCCCCGTGAAACGGCCCTCTCTTGATTTGAAGCCTCGAACGAAAAACATCAATTTGGACGATGCTAACACGCGTAAATTTATATATCTGTTTAATTGAAGTGTGATTTATTTTTATTGTTTGCTGAAACATGTATAGTTAAAAATCTATTTTTTCAAATATCCTGGAAACAAAACGATAGGGGGTTAAATAATATATCCTTAAAATTGTCTCCACGCAAGTTTATTGCATTAAGTGTCTATATTTAACACGGGTGTTACAATCGATTAAAGGGCAGTTTTTTAAATATATTGCTAGGCTTGTCATATGTACAATAAAGACTTCTAGATTTTAGGCTGGGGAAAAGATTTTTAGATTTAGGCGAAAAAACAACTAAGTTTTTTAAAGCAAAACATTTAGCCAAATGGTTTTTCTAGCCTTGCCCATGTTTTATTAGAATGGCACTGCCCGTGTGGCCACTATCAAATGGTTGAAAGATGAACAACATTTGATCTAATACTAAGTACTTAAATTAGTAAAAACCAGGCCTGAAGTTTTAACACGGCCCGGCCCGCCTTACATATTTTAGAGATTAGGCCCGGACCGGCATAACCCGAGTCTTGTGAAATACGCTACGGACATTTTATTATGCAATAATTTTTTGTTATAACAAGTAATTAAATATACTTTACTGGAGAAATGCCCTTTAACGTGCATGAAAATGGTTTATATCCTTATAACCATAGCTAAAAACACGCTAAGGCTCCTTTAAACCTATGTCTCAAAGATGAATAACCGGTCAACAAATATCAATGTCAGAAAGAAAGGTTTATGAAAATATAAATGAATACATCCCCACGATGGTCTTATCTCACTGTTTTTCCGTTTTTCGTAGTTTCTTCCGCCGGCTCCTTAGATCCGTCCATATCGAAAAATGGCTTTTTTTAGACCGACAGATTTTGCGATCTCGATACCCTATATGGAAAAAATTTAAAAATCTTTTTTTTATATAAAAATTTCTTGTAACTTATATTTATCATCTCCAATAATGAGAAATAAAATTTCTAAGTATATCAAGCTCTTACATTAAAATTTAGGTTGAAATAATTTGGCACCGCAACCTGAATATGACCTTATCAGTTTTTAATAAAAATATTATTGGTGTGAATTTAACAGTTTAACTCTTTTAGATACAAAAACATTTTGTTTCATTATTTTTGGTTTTTGTTTCTTTTTTGTTTTTTGACAATTTTTTTTAAATTTTTAATGTTAAAAGCCGACTTACTAAGTTTGATTAGAAAAAATGGTAAACGGATTAATCCCTAAGATGGTATGTTCGATCTCTGTAGTTAGCTCATAAATCTCAAAAATTTGCTGACCTGTGTAATAAGTAGGCGTTGAGAGGTTAATAACTACTTACTTTTGTAGTAGTTTTTTGTATAATTTCTTTATCTTTTAAATTTCTTAAAAACTAAACTTTATCTCTTATTTATTTGAGATGAAAAATAAAAGTTACGTTGATTTCACAGGTCAACAAATTTTTGAGAGTTATGTCTTAATTACGGAGATCACCTGACAACTTAGGATTTTCAAATCCGTTTACCGTTTTTTCTAATCAAACTTAGTTATTCAGCTATAAATATTGATTTTTATAAAAAATGCCAAAAAAAACAAAAAAGATTCAAAAACAAAAATAAATTGAAATTTTATTTTTACATGTTAACAATAGTTAAACTATTAACTTCAAGCTCAAATAATATTTACATTAAAAACCTATAATATATCATGTCGTATTTAAGTTTGGACGCGAAATATTTTGTATTATCTAAATGCTGATGTAAGAGCTTGATATACTATAAAACTATATTTTTCATTATTTGAGACGATAAATATAAGTTACAAGGGATTTTTAATGAAAAAAAAATCCTAAATTTTTTCTTTATAGGGTATTCTCGATCTGTCAATTTGGTCAAAAAAGGCCATTTTTTCGATATGGATGGATGTAAGGAGCCGAAGCCGGAAGAAACTAAGAAAAACGAAATATATATATGAGATGAGCCCATCATGAAAATAAATTCTTTTAAGTTTTTATAAAATTCACGGTTGTGCCACTGAAGTTTGTTGACCTGTGTTTTAAAAATAATATTTTAAAATACTCTTTTTATGTAGGAATCACAAAATCAGTCAATTTATCTCACAGATTAGCTGAGTTCTGAAGAAATTTCGGTGATAACGGAAAAAATATTTGAGATAAGGCTATCATATTGATTATTGCCCTAAAGGGAGTGATTATACCAATTCTAAATGCGTAAGAAATAACATTATAATAGCCTTAACCAAAAGTATATTATAAAGATACTGGCGCCATTTATAACTAAATGCGCCAACATTCTTTAAAAAGATATAATAATAACGGCGCCATTTAATATTTACAATTATTATAGTTTAATTTGCCGAACTAATCTACCTAATATCTATATTTTTTTATATTAACATCAAAAATGTTTTTTTTCCAAAAAACTAGTTTTTCAGAGGGTTAATGATATATCATAATTTGTTTCAGCAGCCTACTTGTTTTGGTATCGCATTAAATGCCGCAATCTTCAACAAGTGGCTGAAAGGATAATTTCATAAAAATTAGGATTCTTTTTTTTGAGTTAACAATTTTAAAACAACGTTTTGTTGAAACTATGTTATATGTATATACGATAGCCTTTACTTTAATAATTTATAGAAAAAAATGTTAATTACTGCCTTTAACATACTAAAATTTTAATTCTTTGTTATTAAAATTATTGGAATAAAATGTGCCTGGCAACATTTTCAATTTTATATAATACCAACGTACCACATTCTGTAAATTACAATGATAGGAAATTTATAATAATCAAATTGTACGTCAACTGTTGTACCTTAAGAAGGGGTAGGCCCGGATCCAGACAAACGAGTCGAGGCGCGTGAAGTGCACCGAAAACGAGCATGCGGCGCTAACCGCAGGCCGCGACGGAGGCAACGTTTTGATTGTTCTCTGTTTTTAAATTATTTAAATGTGAAATGGAGAATAAACATCTCATTATATTTTCATTACCAATTAAAAAGTTGTAAAAATAAGCCTTTTCTTTAACCTCATTAAACGGGTTGTGTGGCATTGGCCTTTATGGCTTTTGCTCACACGGATATTTATTTCAAAAAATCAAAGGGTAATAAGTAGTTATACAATTATGATAAGGCTAAAAATAATGGAGAAAAATAAGAAAGTGAACGATATGTGGATATACATGTATATATATATATTATTAGTACATCGCATAAACAGCAATTTTTTGAGCTCAAAATGGTGAGTTTATATATTGCGAGGATAAAATACAAATATGTGTGAGTTGTTAATACTCTTTGTAAAATTATTCAAAAATTTTTTTGATGTGAGGAGTTTGATTTTACTATGGTTCCACACCAATAAAAGCCGAGTTTGAGCTCCTCAACGATTGTATCGTTTGAAACCAAGTATTGATTTATCTAAAATTTGGTCTAAATATAATTAATCGTTTTTTACTAAGTATGTATAATTTGCTTATAGCACATAGTTTTTATGTTTCAATATATATACAATATACATCTCTTTATACAGCGGCCCATGTAGAATCCTTAAAACATGCATCAATTTTTGGGGCTGCCAAGCCAGTTGATACGGCGCGTATTGAAGCCAGGATAGAGGCAAGATTGCTTGAACAGCAAGAACAATCTAAAGCTTCTTTGTCGACCAATCTTGAAAGGTCTTTTATTAATTTTTTCATTATGACTTCTTGTTTTACATATGGGCACGTTTTAGTTTAAATAATCATAAACATTTTGAAAACTGTAATTTTTTTTGTTTTAAATTATTTTTTTGGCTTTTCTGTGCTTATAACACAGGTCAACAATTTTTTGAGAGTTATGAGTTAATTACAGAAATCAAACCTGCCATCTTAGGGAACATCAAATCCGTTTACCTTTTTTCCTAATCAAACTTAGTTAGTCAGTTATAAATATTAAAAATTTTAGAAAAATAGCCAAAAAACCAAAAAAGATTTAAAAACAAAAATAAATTGAAATTTCATTTTTGCATATTCACAATAGTTAAACTGTTAAATTTAAACTTCACAATATTTTCATTAAAAATCGATAATATATCGTGTCGTATTTAAGTTTGGACGCGAAATGTATTATTTAAATGCCGATGTAAGAGCTTGATATATTAATAATATTTATTTTTTATTATTTGTGATTAAAAATATAAGCTACAAGGGATTTTTATATGCAAAAAAATTTTTAAATTTTTTTATTTTAGGGTATATTTAGATCTGTGAATTTGGTCAAAAAAGGTCATTTTTCGTTATAGACGGATCTAAGGAGCCAAAGAAGGAAGACTCTAAGAAAAACGAAAAATATATATGAGATTAGGCCATCATGGGGATACATTCTTTTATGTTTTAAAATTCACGCTTCTGACATTGATATTTGTTGACCTGTGTAATAAATCATTTTTTCAATATTCGTTTATCCCAAAACAATATATTTATAATGTCTAAAAATTTTGAACAAACAAAAGTTTTATGAACGTGCCTTATCACAACATCTATCCTAAAATATTAGGAGACCTACGTTACCGAAAATAGTATCTCGAAGTACAAGTCAAAATTCGATCCCTTATTCTGAAGGTATTAAATTTTTATATTTTATTGCTTAATGTTTGTTTATATAGTTCAACAAATTTTCGAGATATAAGATCTAACTTAAAAGACCCTACCTACCTGCGATTATGAAATCCGTGAACCGTTTCGCTCCTAATTTGTTTTATTTACAAAGTCCAGATGGGAATGCTTATGATTTCTGAATCATATAATTTTGAGTCGGAGGGAGGGTAGAAACTATAGATTAATTTCCAAAATTTATGAATTTTGTGATGAATGAATTAACTGAAGTCCTTATTTCGACTTCCATTCCTTCCTCTTCTTATGTAAATTAGCAATTATATTATATTATGAATGATAGTAGTATAAATCTCTCTTTAAATCGAATCTCACTACCTAAATATGATTTTGTTGGTTTGTGTAAATTTAATCGGCGTTGCCCTCTTTTTAATTTTAACCATACTAAATGTTATAATAGATGCAAGCGCCCCGCATAGGCGTACATATAAATATAATTTATTCTTTAAAAGATCTTTATTACAGTGCTAGCTTTAATAAAGTGGCACATCTTAGAAATAGAATGATCAATAGACACATAAAATGTGGCCATCTAACACTATTATTTTGTTCGCAGTCACTAATAAAATGATCACGATCACAATTAAATGATCTATGTCACAATTAAATGGCCAAGATGATGATTCCATGGTAAACATCAGTAATTTGTGGGACCATTTAGCCACAACATAGTGATATTTATCATGAAAACATCATCTTGGCCAATTAATTGTGATCGTGATCATTTTATTAGTGACAACTATTTCTAACATGTGCCACCTTATTGAAGCTTGCTCTGTAAAATAATTTTGTAAATTAAAATTGTAAATATGTAAAAATTATAAAACTATAAAAAGTGTTAAAATTTCATGTGTCTTTCTTTCTCTCTCCCCCTTGAATATAATTATCCGTATAATTCTTGTAATTTCTCTATAATCACGCCTCCATTGGATTAGAGTATCCCTGCTTTATAGAGCAAAATGGCGCATGAAATAAATTTTCAAAATACAGCAATTATATCCTTACCAAATCAACTGTGTATATATTTCAAATATACGATAATGGTATATCATTTTAATAATTGTAAATGGTGATTTCTTGAACCAAGAGCACAGAGTACGCACCAAAATTGTACGAAATTACGTAAATTTTAAGAGAGTGCAGAGTACCCTCCAATGGCTTACAAAAAGTTTTTTAGATAGCCTTTAATTTTTTAACTCATCCTACTAAGTTTGGCCTCATTTTCTTTATTTAATTTTGCCCCTATCTTTTTTTTTGGCGCATCCTCTTTAAAAAAATTCTTGTTTTTTTCCCAAAATGCCCCTCTTTTTTCTTTAATATAATAATTTTGTAATCAAATTTCACAGGCACATCCTATATTTTTTAACTTTTATCTTTTGATTTATGTTCATCATATTTTTTCTTACATTGCCTTTTGGCCCTAAATTATTCTATTTTTTTGAATTTTTAATTATTAATCTCAAATAAGCTTTACTATGAGTGGTCTCTTCTAATTTTAATTGTTCATTTCTTAAAAATGTTAACTACTAACCTTTTATGGGATTATCTTATTATATCTCAACTTCAAACCTCACAATTTGTAAATTTCACTTCTCTTAAATTTTTAATTTTTAAATTCATTTCCTTTATATTTTAATTTTTAGACCTCACCTAAACATTAAACTAATTTCCTTTCTTTACAATCAATATCATATCCCTTTTATTTTTTTAAACTTTATTCCGATAATTTTTTATAGTTTTTTTTATGCGATTAGATTTTTTTATTTGCGCTAGGAATTTTATATGAAAATTAATTTGGAAATGGCCACCGAATAAAATCTGTTGTCCGTTAAAATTAAAAGGGGAAAAACGCCAATCATAATTCAAATTTTTTTTTGATTAGGGAACGTGCAAAGTGAGTTTTTATTTTCGTGAAATTTTGAAACTTTTATTATTTTCAAAATTTTTAAAAAAATTTTTATATCATAAAAAGCATTTTATGCGCATATACTAAATTTGGTAACTTTTTAAAAATCTGCGTTTTATTTCAAAATAAATTTTTTCAAAATTTTGAAAATTTCACGAAAATAAAAACTCACTTTGCACGTGCCCTTAAGTATAAAAATATTATATCATGTTAGGCTTCAATTTTAGTCAGCTATGATTTCCTAAATTAGTGTATTTGTAGCATAGTGGCCAAGCAATCTAATAATGGTTGAACTTTAAAATTGTGTCATTATGGTAAATGTCAATGTTAATTATATTTTTTATTAAAAATATGTTTTTTCTATTTACAACAGCTAAACTGTTTAATTAAAACTTTAAATAAAACTTTTATTAGAAATCGATAATATATCGTGTCGTATTTAAGTTTGGACGCGAAATATTTTGTATTATCTAAATGCTGATGTAAGAGCTTGATATATTACACTGGACAACAAAATTTGGTCGACCCTAAGCATCATTTATGGTAACTATGGTTTTTGGTCAAGTTTTTGGCGCTATTCACGGATATGAAATCAGAATTTTAGCCAATGGCTCAGATTTTTAGTTATTCGGTGTCAAAGTTGAGATTTTTCGATTTTTGGGGTATTTTGGGCTCTATATCATAAAACCTATGGGTAGTAACAAAAATTTAAAAATACATTTAGATAACGGAAACATTCATTATTAACGAAGGCGTTTAATTTTTTTTATAATATTTATTTTTTTTTTATTTTTTCATTTTTTATAAATTTAGTGGTTTTTGTCATATAATCCGTTTTTTGATCCTATATAACTTGAAAGTAAATTGCTAATAATTTTAGGTTATAACCTTTTTTAGATATATTTTGTATAAGGAATCTGAATATGCCAATAGCTTTTTTGGAAAATTAATAGTTAAAGAAATTTTGTGAATTTTTTTCTGAACTTTGGACGCGGTTTAAAAAAAATTGGAGGCATAAAAACTAAACCCGGGATCGTTATCGCAAGTAAATTCTCTACAAAACCCTCAAAAAATCGTTTTTGTTGTTTTTTTGTGTTGTCCAGTGTTATAAAACTTTATTCATTATTTGAGATGATAAATATAAGTTACAAGGGATTTTTATATGAAAAAAAAACTTTAGGGTATTCTCGATCTGTCAAATTGGTCAAAGGCCATTTTTTGATATGGACGGATGTAAGGAGCCGAATCCGGAAGAAACTAAGAAAAACGAAATATATAAATGAGATAAGGCTATCATGGGGATAAATTCTTTTATGTTTTTATCAAATTCACGGTTGTGCCATTGAAATTTGTTAACTTGTGAATTATAACAATAAATAATATGGATAATTAAATAATATTTGAACTGAAATTCGTATAAGTTTTATATTTGCATTGTTAGTAAAATATCTTTAAATATAATAGTCCTCTTTAGAGGACTTTTACTGTATTTGTTTGTGAATCATTTTGACAACATATTTTAAATTTATCGACCTGTTTAATATGTTTTAGTGATTTGTAAATTCTTTGTTAATATTCATTAGATATTTGCAGCAATCAATACGAAGAAAATTCGAATTTTTCAAATTTACCACACAGGTGCATTTAATTATTTCATCATAAATCCGCTTATTATAAATACAAGTCGAAACAATATAATTTAACTATCAGCCAGGGGTATTTTGTTATAGAAACAATTTTTATTAATTTTTATAACAGTCATTAATATATTAATCAATACGTGTTGTGACTTGACGTTAAATATAATTAAAAAAATAAGACCATAACTGATCATTTGAACGAGCAACACATCGAATAAACAAATTCTTATCGTATAGTTCATAAGAATTTTTAGCCCTAAAACGACCTTCGACAAGCAATTTTAGTGCTAACAATAATAAATCTTTATATGATTATTTCAATATTATTTCTGGGCTAAGCAAATTATTTTAGAAAAAATGTAACCCTGAATTCTTATTCTTTCGAAATCTTTTGGCCGTGTCCTTTTTTTTATTAAATTCGTAAATTTTTGATTTTTTTTGGTGGACCAATCAGATTTGGCTTTCAATATTACGCTATAGATTTTTAAATACCGATGTTGATTACACAGGCCAACAAATATCAATGTCAGAAACGTGAAGTTTATGGAAACATAAAAGAATGCATCCCCATAATGGCCTAATCTCATATTTATTTTTCGTTTTGCTTAGTTTCTTCCATCTTTGGCTACTTAGATCCGTCTATAACGAAAAATGACCTTTTTTGATCAAATTGACAGATCTAAATATACCCTAAAAAGAAAAAATTTAAAAATCTTTTTTGCATATAAAAATCCCTTGTAGATTATATTTTTAATCATAGATAATGAAAAATTTTATAAATATATCAAGCTCTTACATCGGCATTTAGATAATACAAAATATTTTGCGTTTAATGAAAATATTATTTGAAGTTTGAATTTAACAGTTTAAATATTGTGAATATGCAAAAATAAAATTTCAATTTATATTTGCTTTTAAATCTTTTTTGGTTTTTTGACCTTTTTTTCTAAAATTTTTAATGTTTATAACTGACTAACTAAGTTTGATTAGGAAAAACAGTAAACGGATTTTCCCTAAGATGGCAGGTTTGATCTCAGTAGTTAACTTGGTTTTTTGACCTTTTTTTCTAAAATTTTTAATGTTTATAACTAACATAGTTTGATTATAAAAACGGTAAACGGATTTGATATTCCCAGACTCATAACTTTCAAATTGTTGACCTGTGTTATTTTAGAAGTGCAAATTATTAGAAAAACTTGCACAAATTGTAAATCATTTTAGGTATTTACAAAAATTTATTTTTGTGTGGATATTGCATGAAAAAATAATTCATGGCTTTAATATTACAAAATAAAATAGACTATTAATTATAAAAAAAATTAATAATTTTTAACAGTGCTTGCTCAAGAATTTAATGTAAACGTATAAAACATTTTCAAACCTTTTAAGGAGTGGGTATACCTTTTTTTGAAGTTTCGACTGGAAGCGGATAAATTTGATTTGTCCAGCTAATTAATTATATTTTAGAAGTATACGTATTTTGAAAAAAAGGGTTATATCACAAAATAGGACACGTCCTTTTGCCGCACATGTTTTGAATGTTAAATTTAAAGTTTGATCTTTTATAACATTAAAAAATATAATTTATAAATTGATGAATTAACGGCAATGTATTTAAATGGAGGTCAAAAAAGTGGAGGACCTATATTTAGCATGACTTTTTTATAAAGCAAGAAAAAAATATTTTATTTAGAAATCAAATCCTTGATTTTTTGAAAGTTTTGAGAAAAGAAACTTTTATTCGACCTTTTAGCATCTATAATGCAAATTTCTTGACATGTTTAAAATTTTTGAGTTTTTGGTCCTCATATGGCAAACAATAAATAAAAACATAACTGGGAAATGCGAAAAGGTTTTAATGGACAAAAAATATCATTACGAAACTTGGTTAAAATTGTTACTTAAATGCGTATAAATAAATATTAGTATCTTCTAGGTGTCTCGCTGCCTTTGTGTACAGATAATAAGTTTAAGCAACCCAAAACATAATATAATAAAATTCAATGTTAATAAGATACGACTATTGGCTAACTAGAATATTTGTTGACAATTTTAAACACAAAATATTATTCTAAATGGGGAGTATAGCCCAAAGACTTGTAGAGACGTTTAGAGTAGGGCTACCTATCTAAAAACCAAATTAATAGTGTAAAAATTTGTTAAACAGAGACAGTCAAGCTCAATGGTTTTTGTAATTAAAATATAGTTAATCTTTCTTTAGAGTTGAGACGCTACAGCAAAACATGAACTCTTATTTGACCCCTTTTCTAAATCATTTTTTTTATAAAGTTATTATTTTATTAAATTAATCCCATTTTTTGTCGTGCAAATTTGATGTTAAAAACAGGTGTTTTATCCTACAAATATTGTGTGGAAGACCCAATAGACTTTCCTTTGATAAAGTTTAAGCATCTACACTAGTTACTAAAAAAAATGCTTGATATATGAATTTTTCTTAAAATAAAAACTCAATTTCAAGGTGACCCTAAGAAGGGGCCGAAATAGAATTATGGGGGGAAAATATTTACCCAGTCTCCTTTATTATTATATGGTTATGCCCTTCGACTTTTTTTCAGCTTACATGGTTCGGCAACGCTAATTTATAAGGTATAACCAATTATATAAGGGATCCTCAATTTTTCTGGTCAAACCTTAAACATTAGAATTTTATTTAACCCGCGAATGGTAGGGTGGGGGTCCATATGGAAATTTTAAACATCTATAACTTTAACAGTTTCAAAGCTATACATTTTATTTTATTATTTAAAAAAAAATACGTGCTTTTTTAATTATAATATAAGTAATCATTAATTTGTATTGTAAATTTTATCTAGCTAGCACAAAGTAGAAAAAAATCTGAAAGATTGGAATTTTTTATTTTTTATAATACATTAAATAAATCTTGTCAATAAATTATAGATATCAATATTATTGATTAAATTGTGTTTTTAGATCTTTTAAGAAAGATTCATGAAAAAGTATTATGAAATAAAAAATTATTTTTGGCTTTTACTTACCAAAAACCCTATATTTTATAGAGAAATAAAATTAAATTATATCTTTATTACACAGGTCAACAAATATCAATGTCAGAAATTTTTTTATGAAAACATAAAAGAATGCATCCCCATGATGGCCTAATCTCATTTATGTTTTTCGTTTTTCTTAGTATCTTCCGTCTTTGGCTCCTTAGATTTGACTATAACGAAAAATGGCCATTTTGACCAAATTGACAGATCTAAATATACCCTAAAAAGAAAGAATTTAAAAATCTTTTTTGCATATAAAATTGCTTGTAACTTAAATTTATAATCACAAATAATGAGAAATAAATTTTATTAATATATCAAGCTATCGCCATTTAGATAATACAAAATATTTCGCGTTCAAGCTTAAATACGACACAATATATTATTTGTTTTTAATGAAAATATGAAGTTTGAATTTAACAGTTTAACTATTGTGAATATGCAAAAATAAAATTTTATTTTTTTGAATCTTTTTTGTTTTTTAACCTTTTTTTATAATTTTTAATGTTTATACCTGACTAACTAAGTTTGATTAGGACGGTAAACGGATCTGATATTCCTTAAGATGGCAGGTTTGATCTTTGTAGTTAACTCATAACTCAAAAATTTGTTGACCTGTGTTATACCACACAAACATATTGTATACTTAATATGTTAAACTATTATGAAAGAATATCTAAATAATGCTGCAATCTTTTTAGTTTAAATTTACATTGAGACAATATCATGCCTTTTAGCATTAAAATTGACCATGTGGGGTCCGTGCAGATCCCAATAAAATTTTTAATTTTAAAACTAATATTGTTAATAGCCCTAGATCAAATTTTATAGTTTTGTTTATATATATAAAAAAAAAGTCACAAATATTTGAACATTATTATATAATAATTTTGAAAATAAAAAGAATATATGTCCGGTCCATATCCTTGGGCTATTATGCTAGTCCATATCGAAAAATAGCCAATTTTGACAAAATTGAAAGATTTTGCGACCTTGAGAAAACCCTAGTGACTAGATTTTTTTCATATTAATATCACTTGTAACATTTTTATCTCAAATAATGAGAAATAAAATTTTTAAGTAAATCAAGCTCTTATATCAACATTTGATAATAAAGAATATTTGGCATTCCTGAACAGGACACGGTAAATTATCGGTTTTTAATGAAAATATTTTTGAAGTTTAAATTTAAAAGTTTAGCTTATGTAAATATATAAAAAAAATTCTATTTATTTTTTTATGTGTTTTTTATCATTTTTTTTTCAAAAATTTTTAATGTTTATAGCCGATTTGCAAAGTTTGATTAGAAAAAACGGTAAACGGATTAATCCATAAGATGGCATATTTGTCTCTATTGTTAGCTCATAACTATCAAAAATTAGTTGAACTGTGTTTTAACAAAAAAGAAATTGGGGTAAAATATTAAGTTTTTTTTTTATTTTGGTATATTATTGACCTGCAATTAACATTAACAAACTTTTAAACTCAAATGTTTTTTTGTTATTGTCCTCTTAGGCGTTCACGTCCTGATACCTTATACGATGGCAATCATAGTGCTAACCGAGACGAGATTTACACTAATGGGCCCTCTATAAGATCTAGTCAAACATCCGGGGACGAGTTAAACAGTGGGGGTAGGAGGCTTTCACAATCGTCTTCAACAAATGTCCATATTACAGCTCCTAATAAATATGGGGTTTTCATTTGCACCTTTTATATATTGATATTGGTATTTTTTGAGAAATTTTATATGATAAAATATAAATAAATCAGATACTATATGGGACTTGAGAATCACTAAAACTTATTAATATTTATTTTTACTTAAAAATAATTATATCTTAATATAATTAATTATATATGTATATACTCGGTCAAGCCTAAGAGAAACTTATTTTTATTGAAAAATATTTATTTTAGGCTTAAATTTATTAAGTTTCGTTAAACCCTAATTATTAATATATCTATATTATTAATTTTTATAGAAGATTATAAAAATGGCTATTTTTAAGAGTCAGTGTTGCACGCCGAAAGAATAACATTTTAATTGAAATATTGTATTTATGAAGGTATAAAAATTATTTAAGTGATATACTCCTTACTAGCAAAAATCATCAAGGCATTAACCAGATACAAATGATCGGCCTCGCCTGAAACTATTTATCTAAGCCCGTTTTAATTTTCAAATCGAATCCGTTCTTTCGAGCCCCAATTTTGATCTTTATACTGTTTATCTTATTAAATATCACTTTGTAAGTTAACGAGTAAATTTTTTTAAAATTAATAATAACTTTGTGAATAATTTAGTTAATAAGTCCCGCACCTCATTCCCCACGAATTAATTCCGACAATTTTAGTGGAATGACCAGACACCAATATCTAAAAGATGGAGAGGGTATGCCACTGGGAGAGAACAGGTATTCGTTAATCATTGTTTATAATCCTGATTGAATTGTTTATGTTTTTATTGTTTTTACTCTAATATCACAGGTCAACAAATATTTATGTCAGAAACGAGATTATTATGAAAACATAAAAGAATGCATCCCCATGATGTAATCTCATATATGTTTTTCGTTTTTCTTTGTTTCTTCCGTCTTTGGCTCCTTAGATCCGTCTATAACGAAAAATGGCCTTTTTTGACCAAATTGACAGATCTAAATATTCCCTATAAAAAAAAATTTAAAAATTTTTTTTGCATATTAAAATCCCTTGTAACTTATATTTTTAATCACAAATAATGGGAAATTTTATTAATACATCAAGCTCTTACATCGGCATTTAGATAATACAAAATATTTCGCGTCCAAACTTAAATACGACACGATATATTATCGGTTTTTAATTAAAATATTATTTGAAAATTAAATTTAACAGTTTAACTATTGTAAATATGCAAAAATAAAATTTCAATTTATTTTTGTTTTTGAATCTTTTTGGTGTTTTAACCTTTTTTTCTAAAATATTTAATGTTTATAACTGACTAACTAAGTTTGATTAGGAAAAACGGTAAACGGATTTGATATTCCCTAAGATGGCAGGTTTGATCTCTGTAGTTAACTCATAACTCTCAAAAAATTGTTGACCTGTGTATTACCCCAATCACTTATTAATTATGATATCTATTTCGACCTATGAGGCACATAATTAATGTCGTTTATTGTTGTTAAAACTTCGTGATGTTTAGGCCTTCCACGATCCTAGCCTAAAATAATTTTTTATTTTTCCTATGCAAACTTGCAGAAACATTTTGGAATTAAGGTAGTTTTTTTTTGTTATAAGAATTTTATATATTAAAATGAATCCGTTTTGCAGCCTAATTTTGAATTATTTATACGACTAGAGGATTTTACTTTTTAAGTTTGATATTAATTAATCTTAAAATATATCTAATATTAGTAAAGGATTTGAGATCACTAAATAAACGAGAAATTACACAAAAAAATAGGCGGATCATTGCACAGAGAATAGAAAATCACTCTTTGTTCTTAAACCTTTATTAATTTTATAAAAAAAATCTATATGATAGCCTTTTTTCATTCAATTCATCCATATAATCATACCTTGGACCATCATAAAATGGAAAAATTAAGCAATATTGATTGTTTCTGCGACCTAGAGAATCCTTAAAGATTATTATATTTAAATAAATTATAACTTCTATTTTTATTTAAAACAATAAATAAAATATAAGTTTATCAATCTTTTACATCAACATTTAAATTTAACATATTGCATCCGAATCTAAATATGACACGATTATTTATCGGTTTGAAATAATAAAAGTATAATTTGAGTTTAACATTTTAGCTATTTTTTTTTCAATATTTTTTTAAATCTTTTTTGTTTTTTTTATTTCAAAATTTTAAAGTCTATTCGCTGGGTTACAAAGTTGGATTAGAAAAGAGAAACAGAAAAGATTTAAGAGTAGATTTGATCTCATAAATTTGCTTATTTATCACAAAAAATTTTCGAACTGTGTTATGAGACTAATATAATTAAAATAAAAGAATATATGCTCGTAATAATAATCACCTTCTGACACCTTCATTTTCCTTATGATTTTGGCTTTTTTTATGCGGGGCAATGGATTTTATTCATTTAGGATTAATATCACCTAAAGAAGAGAGGCATTTTAGTTATTTAATGTTCGTTTCAGTGTTAATATGGTACGTTATTAGTGGGTGAAGTTAATGAGTTGCTCAATTTATAAACAATAATTATGGACAAACTTGGGTACTATTCAATCCCAGCCCGGCCAATTTTATTTTCTAAAATAAGTATAAAATATTTTTATATTTTGTAAATAAAAATTTGTGGTTAAAATTAAACAACAAAACTAACTTATAACTAGGAATACATCAGATTTTTGCTTACTAAAAAATGGGTATTACTAAATTTAAAAAAACTGCCACTCAATAATTAGCTAAGCTTTTAAAACCCTACTCGATAATGAGTATTTTTTTCAAAATTACCTATACTCAATTCTCGACTGAATTTAAATTATTTTTACAGAATTTTTAATTATGATAATTACATTTTTAGCTTGTACATTTAAAATAATGTAAACTAAATTTGAAACTGGTCCTCTATATAATTTTTACTAAAAAAGTTCTTTGCTTTTATATAATTTTATTATTGTTTAAATACCATAGCCGTATAAATTAACAAATATGATTGATTACACAGGTCTACAAAAATCAACGAATGATTGGCGAAGATCAAACAAATTATTTTATAATAATCATAAGTATAACACTTAAATGTTTCTTAAAATAAGGCATCAACTTATAACATCTAAGGCTTGTAAAAAATATGCTGTGAATTCATAATTCCGATCTAAATTGTCAATCTAAAAATTTTTAGATTATAAAACTTTAAAGATTTATGCTCTTAATAGTTATATATGAATAAAATAACATGGGTGCAATCCCTACGTTAACAACCCAAATTGATCTTAATTTGACGGCATGAAATAAAATTTTTGTTATTTGAAATATAATGCGAAGTAGTTTTTGTAATCTTTAATTAAGCGAAAAAAGGATTAATATAGTCTGAAAGTAAATTAAAATAATCGCGCAATTTTTTAAATATGTTATTTTCCTTTTTATTGGCTCACTATCATAATAAAGTAATTAAGAAAACGCGGTTTGTATAAATTTTGTATTAAAGTATAGTTAAACAATATATATTTTCAGGTTGCCCAGATAATTTAAATATAGGCGGTCTTTCAATTAGGTGATTTAGGAAAGATGTTTTGCCTGATTTTTTAAGTTGTAAAAGACTAGCAATTAATGATGAAAGTCGGGACTTACCCCGGTACCGGGCCCGAAAGGCCTAAAGTAGGATTAAATATTTACGGGTCAGGATAAAGGGTACACTCTTTATTTTATTAATAGTTTTAAAGAAAAAAATTGTCGCTTGGAGTATTTTTTTTTTGACAATTGCATACCATAAAGTGGAAGCGTACAAAGTTAAATGAATGCAAAATTTTTTAAAAAATAATTTACTTGGACGCATTCACTTTATGGCACGCAACCCACGGTTGTCGAACAAAGTTTACTAAATGAAATTTTAAAATTTTCGATGCATCAATTTTTTAAAGTCTAGTTTAGACCATTGGCCATTCCACCGTGTCCAAATGCTATTTTTTTATAAAAGTTATTAATTATTTAAATGTAACCGACGCATCCACTAAATTGCACACAGCCCACGGTTGCCAAAAATTTTTTTTAAACAAATAAAAAATTTCTAAGATAAACCTTGTACATATCTATTTGTGTTTTTAAAATATATAAATTATGTTGAGTTTTAAAATTCAATTTTAATCTTGGACTTATTTAAATCTAAACATTAACATTAAATAACCTTATGCTTTGAACTAAACAATATTAAAATAATAAAATATTATAAATGAAATTCTATCAATCTAGAGTTCAACAAACGATAAATAAAGTAACGATTAACATAAAGGCCTAGGTGAGCTAAAAAAAGCAAACCATAAAGTGAAGAAAAAAACAATTGTCGACATGAAGTTTGCTTGTTTACACAGGCCAATAAATATTTGAGAGTGAGCTAAACAGAGATCATTAGGGATTTTAAAATTCGTTTACCGTTTTGTCTAATCAAACTTAGTTAGTCAGTTATAAACATTGAAAATTTTAGAAAAAAGGGTTAAAAAACCAAAAAATATTTAAAAATAAATATTATTTTAAATTTTGTTTTGCATATTCACAACAGTTAAACTGTTAAATTTAAAATTCAAATAAAACTTTTATTAAAAACCATATATAGTATCGTATTTAAGTTTGCACGCGATATTCGGTATTATCTAAATGCTAATGTAAAAGCTTTATATCCTAAAATATTTTATTTCTCATTAGTTACAACGGATTTTATATGAAAAAAAGTTCTTAAATTTTTCTTTTTAGGGTATTCTCGTGCAAAATCTGTTAGAGCCATTTATTTTTATGGACGGATCTAAGGAGCCGAAGGCGGAAGAGTTTAATAAAAAACGGAAAATATATTTAAAGGCCATCATATTATATTTAACATTGATATTTGTTGACATGTGTTATAAGTACACATACGAGATTGCATACGCAAGTGGGAAAAAGGTTTTATAAAACATCGAAATGGCAGGTAACCTGTGTTATAAATAATTTATTGTCCGAATATCAGATAATGTGTAGTAAATCTTTTGAAATACAAATTTTTAATTGTTTAGATATCATCCCAAATACCATGGGACACGTTCAATGGATTATGGAAGAGAATCCGGAGGTTATCCTATTAAACTAGGCAATACTAGTGGTTCCAGAAACTACGAAAATCGCGCTTTTAACAATTCTGGTATAAATCATTGTCTTTTGGAATTTTTTGATTCTGGGACATAATTAATATATATAGCATATGCTGTAGAGTTCAACCCGAGCCGTGTTTTTCAATTTTGGCCCGGCCCAGCCCTAATTTAAATACGGCTCAAATTTTTTTTATGACAAGCCAAACAAAAAAAAATAAATAAACATTAACAATTTATAGGGTTTGTAAAGAATTTTCTTGCAATTACGATCCCTGGTTTAGTTCAAATATTTTCAGTTTTATTTTATTTTGGGTCCGAAGTTTAGAAAAAATTACTAAAATTTTTGGCCTAAAAAAATTAAATAAAATAAAGCCACTTACTTTCTAGTTATTTAATATCGAAAAACATATTATGAAACAAAAACCACTTATTTTAGAAAACGAAAAAATAAAAGAAATTAAATTTTTTTTAAATATCTATTGCCTTCTGTTATTTATAAATTTTGTTTATCCAAAAATGTTCTTTAATTTTTGCACCGTTAGGAGTTTTAAAACATATGAGTTAACTTTAGAGGGGATCAGACTTGCCATCTTTGGGATTTTCAATTGTTTACCGTTTTTCTTAACTTTGTAATCCAGCAACAAACATGGAAAAATTTTCAAAAAATGTTAAAAAAAAGATTTAATAAAAAAATATTATAAACAATTATTTTTATATTTAAATCAGTATTTAGACTATATAATATTGTATCTCAAAAATAATCGTGTCTTATTTGGGCAGGTGCGAAATATTGTGTGACTAAAGTTCAAACCGGGCTGTGATATTTTGGCCCGGCCCGCCCGACATATTTTACAATTTAAGCCTCCCAGAATATTGTTGTTTAATTTTAGGCCCGGCCCGAATTCGAAAATACGATTCGAAATGTTTTTATTACAAGCTAAAAATTTTTACAGAATATGTTTTTCTCTAAAGTTAACTCATAACTCTCAAAAATTTTGTAATATTGCACAGGGCGACAAACATCAATGTCAGAAATAAAAGTTTATGAAATTATGAATGAATACATTTTCAGGATAGCCTTATTTCATATATATTTTCCGTTTTTCGTAGTTTCTCCCGCCTTCGTCTCCTTACTTTTTTTTATCACCTCAAATAATGAGAAATAAAATTTCTAAGTCAACCTAATACACACCTAGAGATTATATGATATACACCCCAACCTAATGACCCAATTTATTATCGGTTTTTAATAAAAACATAAGGTTTGAATTTAACAGTTTTACTTTTTACAATAATGTTTTTTTTAAATTATTTTTGGTTTTTTGACATTTTCTAAAGTTTTTTATCTGACTTACTAAGTTTGATTAAAAAAACAAGAAACGAATTTGTCCCTAAGATGGCAGGTCTAATCTCTGTATTTATTTCATAAATCAAATTTTGTTGACCGGTGTTTTAGGTTGGTTCCTATTAACTTTTAAGAACACTGGACAACAAAATTTGGACGTCCTCTAGCATCAATAATGGCAACCTGATCTTAGTCAAGTTTTTGGTGCTCATTGCGAATACGAAGTCATTCCCAATGCCTCAGAATTTTTGTTATTTAGGGTCAAAAACGCCATATTGGTCATTTTAGGGGTATTTCGAGGTTTAATAACATGATATCAAAAAAAGCAAAAAAAAAATAAAATGATATTTAGAAAGAGAAAACCCTTCATAACAACTCAAGGTATTATGATTTTTTGAAAAATAAATTTTTTTTTTATTTTTTTCATTTTTTTTTAATTTACTGATTTTTGTTCACACACCTTTCTTTAAACCCAAATTTTTCGTAAGCCAGACTATAAATTATTTATACAATTAACTTTTCTAAACCAGTTTTTAATATAGAATACGAATATGAACTTAGTTTAAACCTAATTTAGTCTTTCGAAGGTATCAACTAAGCACCTAAAATCTACCATATAAACAAAACATTCCCCACAATTTATTTAGTTAGGTGCACAACATAATTAAAAGTACTTTAGTATTCATAAGTAATTATTTTAGAACAAAAAAATAAAAAAATTTAAATCTATGCATTAACCTAACTTCCAACTTCAAGCTGCGCCCTTACTATTAAGCCAAACAGACTTTAATGCCGAGTTTATTTATTAGATGCGTAATATTTGAATTTAACAAAGAGAGAATGTAATAGGTTAAAAAATAATAATTGGGAAAATGTAGTAAGCGTAAGGAGCGGATAAGGGGCAGAGGGTCAGTGTGAGTTGAGTGTAAAAGTTCAATGAACTTAAAAATAACACTTTATATAGAAGTTTTCAGATTTAAATAACTAGAGTATAATAAAGCAAATTAATTAATTTGTTCATAATCAAATGTGTGAGACTATACTCTATCCAACGGCACCAATTTTAATTTTTTTTTAAATCAAAAATCTGTTTTTTGTACTTTGAGGTCATATTAAAATTTTTAGGCATCAGTAAAAAAACTAAAAGCGCTATTATGATCTCCAAAATATTCTAAACAAAAACCTGTAAATATCGTTCATGTTTTTGTTCTCTGTTGTCAAGTGGAAGAAATAGTCAGGTGAAACTTTAAAATTAATAGACGTGTATTAAAAGTTGTATGAATAAGATAAGTATGAATAACACAGGTCAACAAATTTTTGAGAGTTATGAGCTAACTACGGAGATCGAACCTGCCATCTTAGGGTTTTTCAAATCCTTTTACCGTTTTTTCTAATCAAATTTGGTTAGTCAGCTATAAACACTGAAAATTTTAGACAAAATGCCAAAAAATGTTCAAAAACAACAATAAATTGAAATTTTTTTTTGCATATTTACAACAGTCAAACTGTTATAAAGCTTCGAATAAAACCTTTATTAAGAATCGATTATATATTGTGTCTATTTAAATTTGGACGCGAAATATTTTGTATTATCTAAATGCAAAAGTAAGAGCTTGATATATTAAAAAATTTTATTTCTCATTACTTGATATGATAAATATAGGTTACAAGGGATTTTTATGAAAAAAAAATCTTAAATTTTTTTAGGGTATTCTCGATCTGTCAATTTTTCGACATGGACGGATGTAAGGAGCCAAGGCCGGAAGAAACTAAGAAAAACGAAATATATATATGAGATAAGGCCATCATGGGGATAAATTCTTTTATGTGTTCATAAAATTCACGGTTGTGCCATTGATATTTGTTGACCTGTTTAATATAAATTATTTTTTAACCTTTGTATAATCAATAGGATCTGCGACAAGTAATTACTTAAATAAGGAACGGGGATCTAGACCACCCGTTGGACGAGTAGGGGGATACCAGATGGTTCGTGGTGCAGGTAATAGGGTTGCTTACGGCGGAGGTAATCGGGTAGAAGGCGAAAATAAGACCCCGATCCGTGGAAGCGAGCCAAGGGAAAACGTCCCTCATCTTGTTCGCGAGGGAGATGACAATGGTGAATTCTTAGACGCCACTAAAGTTTTTATTAATTTTTTTAGTGGAGAGGATACAGCGGGGTATTTATAACACAGATCTACAAAAAAATTTGGCGCAATATTTTTCCGTTTACCGTTTAATCAGACAGTTTTGCAATAGATACATTTATTTTTATTAATATCGTTCCAGCATTTTTCAAGCTGTCTACACCTATGGTTTAAAATTTTGGAGATCTCTACACCCATTCATAAAGAACACATATAATTGTTATAAAAGGTTTTACAATTTTTACGTTGAAAAAATAATTATTAACATCTTTTGAAAAATTTTACGAGTATGGCCGTGTATATCCGTAAAGAGACCCCTTCATTAACAAAAGAAACCTTTTGAACAATTTTATAAACATTTCATATATAAGCATGGTCATCTACAAATTCTAAACAAAACTTAAACAGCTTATTTAAGGAACGCAAAATGGCCAAACATAGGTTTGCACAACATAAAATATATTATTATAGGATAAAATTTAAAAAAACTTTATTTTTTAAAAACAATTTAAAAGCCCATATTTAGTGTGATCAAAATAATTATAATTTTAACAAATGACTCTGGGGTAATTAAAAATATATTATTGTTAATTTTTATAAACGAATACCTATAAAAAAAGATTGGGCACAAAAAAATTAAAAATTTGTTTAAGCCAGTCCATTTTTAAATAAGTTCAAGCATTTTAACACATAAAATGTAATAATTGAGGTTACAACAATATTCGAGGAGCTCCAAATATTTTTTTTATAAAAAATTTAGGTGACTTCATTTTTCCTCATTTATCGAAATCAATTTTTTAGCCAATCTTATTTACTAAATAAATATTTGATTTTTTCAGACTCATCTAGTAATTTGTTATTCAGCTTAAAAATGTAAATAGTTTCCACCATTCAAATTACTGTTATTCGCTTTTATTCTCAGAATGATTAAGCTCACTTTGAAGTTCAGATTTATAAACATTTGTTTCATGTTTAAACAATTTTTAAATTCGAGTATGGCCTAAGAATAAATAATAAAAATTTAAATAAACAAACTGGAGCCCATCTGTAGGATGAGTTTTATTGTTTACAAACCATTTGTTGAAAAATCAAATAGGATAACTTTACAGCATTAATTTGTTCCTTTTCTGTTATTTTCATCATAAATCCTAGGTCGAGTTCTGTGGGACTACCCGCTGGAGTTGAAAGAAGCAAAGCTCTGACTGGTAGCCGTCCCCTAATGTGGAAATTAGTTTATAGGAAATTTTTAGACCAGCGGTTTTTTCAGTGATTATGTCCATTAAAATCAGTCGTAACATTAACTGCATTCTGACCCAAAATACTGATAAAATTAAATCTTGGTTAAAAAATGATTTCGCGACATTATGGGGACATGTCATTCGCACAAAGGAAATTGATTGTAAATACCTTTAATGTCAAATTATTCTAACACTTACCCAATAAACCTATAAAATTGAAATACTACCCCAATTCATAAATTCAATTAGGGCGTCAATCTTTACCTTTAAAACTCTAATATTAGGGACAGTAAAATAATATGCCATGCTCAACATTTAAAAGAAATATAAATATTCCACATAAATCAAGTTCTTAAAAGGTCTCTCATATATAATGAGTTAGCTCGGCCTGATCTAATTTGTTCGCAATTGAGTTCATTCATATTTAAAATGGTGAGAAAATTTATTTCAGAGCTTATAAAGTTTTCCAATTATGAGTACTCACATATTCTGAGTCCCACTTCCACCAAAATCACACATATTTTTCTCCGCGAACTGTACTGAGTTTTAGAGGGAAAGGGAGCTTACTTTACTCTATTTCACTGGTAGTGCATAAGTGTGAGAAAGTGAGCTATTGCATGAGCTTAAAAAATGAATCTTTGTCGGACCCAATATAAAAAAAATCGAGGCATAGGGGGAAAACTAAACCCAAGATCGTTCGCAAGAAAAGTTTTTTACAAAACCTTGTCACCATATTACAAAACCCTGTAAAATTCGTATTATTGTTGTTCAATCTTGTGATTTATTGAATTAATAAATATATTTCTTTAATTAATCTTTATTATTTTTTATATATATTATTTGTCCCCTTGTTAAAATTAACTTTTGCGATAAGTAAAGATATTCTTTTTAATGCAAAAATATGGTTCACTCATATAAAATGTTTCAAAAATTTAATTTAGTGTTCAAAAATCGCAACTAATAGTTTGGCAACATTTCATTACAAGTTATATAAACCAAGCTCTATAGTGTAAATAAAAATGAAAAGGGTATCGGCCTACATATATGAACAAATACAAAACCAACAAAATGATATAATTGAAACAAAAACATTGTCGAAATTAAAAATAATGTCAAAACCATCAAAAACAGGGCTGACAAAAACTATCAAAAACAAAAACAGAGCTGACAAAAAACTATCTTAAACAAAAATGCCTGGTATTGTTTTTGATTGCTGAGCCTTTGTACCTAAACATAAAATGTAAAACATAGACCCTCACAGAATTAGCAGGCCTAATAATTGATTTGGTCTATATATAATTTAGATAATATTGGCTATATTAAAAAGTTGATTTTGCTAAGGTTTGTGAATATAACGACTATCTCACAATTCCTCAATAGCAAACAACATTTTACACGCAGGATTTTTGGGTCCGAATCCGTGCATAGACGGCTTTCGGATATTAAACATGTGCAATCATTTTGAAGCGCTGATTGGCCTACTAGGGCAGTAGGCCCTAAAAAATATGCCTAAAGTTAGAGCTAAAAAGGCCGCTCGCGCGCGAGAAATTTTACTGTTTATCCCATCGGCAAAATTATTTACTTTGCTCAATAAGGTAAGCAAAGCCCTAAACAGGTATGGCGCTTCTCTTTGGGGAAAGATTTGGACGAAACCTTAAACCCAAATGTTTTGACATGCCAGATTAGGCACATTTCCTAATTAGTTTTTTGTTGATAAAGTTTATTACGATTAACGTCTTAACTTAGGCAAGGTTTTTTTTATCAACATTTAGTATCGATATACAAATCAATTTGAAACTCTTTCGATCGAAGAAGGCGAATGAATGGACTAAATAATTAGTTAATAAAACCCATATACGTCTTCACATAATTCATAAGCGAAAACTACCACATATACCAGAATTACTTTACAAACTTTGACTTCCATTAAGCTACAAAAAACATAAACGAATTAAAACCATCTTATCGTTATTTAATTATTCTATAACAAACATGAAATTTGCAAATTTTTATCTTTTGAATATCCCATTTTTATGGGGGAAAATTAGAAATTTTAAAGAAACATCCTGTTGGTCCAGGAGGGTAGGAGGGAGAGAGGTCAAACTTTTAAATTATTAAAATTTTGAATTTAAATTGATTCAACACTTTAAAGGTGCGGTATGTCTTTGTTTATATAAGGTCGACAAATAATAACAAAAATACCTGATTTAAAAACAAGAAAGACTACTATTTATATCGTTCATTGAATATATATGGTTTATTCGGAGTAATAATATTTCGAGAATATTAATCTCTTTTTCATGGAAAGAAAATAAAAACTAGAAGAATGTTGTATTCCAAGTGAAAATTTTATAATTTGATATAGTCAAAAAGTAAATAATAATGTAAAATTCTAAAAAATCACATAGACATCGTATTTATTATACAAATAATGAACTAAATTTTAAAAGCGTAATAATTTAAATAAAATTAAGCTTATTATTTGTTTTTAAAAAAATGATGATTACTGATTTTCAAAAATTAATTTATGAAATAGAAAATGGTGATCATTAATAAAATGTGAAGTCGCTCTATTTAAAATGTAATTATAATAAATTTTTTATATTTAATGAATGGGTATTATTTTACATAGCAACACTTTTTAAGATTTTTCTTTTAAAATTATTTTGTTCAACATTAAGATTTTTGGCGTAAGATTTAATTGTCCAACTAATTACTAATTGAATACAAATTATATTTTATAACAAAAAATGTTTTTTAACTTAGTTAAAATTTTAATAATATCAAATTTTATAATTATACAAGCTCTTTCAGTCAGAGCTGTAAGCCCATTATTTCGCTAACCTTATTTTTTCGTTTATCAACAATTTTTATAAAAGATTTGCAAAATTAATTTGAAAAAAAATATAAAATTTATTATAATGTTTAATATTCAAGTAAAATTCATAATCATAGTGTAGATTAAAATTATTTTTATGTATAAAATTGTTAGTATATATAAATGATAATTATTTTGATTTTGAAACTAATATAATTTTTACTATATGCATTTATTATTGATTTTCGTCAAATACACTTACGTTACTGTTTCAATCCTTTTAAACTTGGACATTGCATTTATCAAAGAATACTAGTTTTCCCTCTCTCCCTCCAACTTCTTGATGTTTTGTAAATAAATTAAAAACACATGCAAATATTATACAACATTACTAATTTCTCAATATACAAATATTTTACGTGTTTAAAACTAAATTTGCATCAATTTTTGTTCTTTTAACAAATTATTAACTTTGCATTTTTTTCGAATTATTTTTATTTTTTTTAATGTGGTTTATTAACATTAATATACTCAATTTTTAAAGCTCTCAATATTCTTTCTCGAAATATATTAATGTTAGGTTGATATTCGCTTCTTAAAACAGAACATGACACTTTGATTTTTAAATATCAACCATACTTAGCTTTGTTTGCTATTATTTGTAGAATATAACACATATTGACAAATTAAAACTTCTGACGGAATTAGCTATAAAATTTTAAAAGGTATTTCCACTTTTCCTTAAACACAGTCGGTACTCCCTTTTGTTTATATCTGAAATTTTTTGTTCTTTCTTTGTCTTTGGCCAATCTCAAAAAAACGGGTCAGAATTTGCTGATAAAATTTAGTTTTTGGATGAATTTCGCATAGTGTTAATAATTTACTTAAACCCAAGTTCAATTTTTTAGATGATCAAACTCATTTATTAAAATAATTATTATTTTAGGTATTTGTTGGTTTTTGTCAATAGATGGGTAAAAATATAAATTGAAACATAAAACTTAATGCTTTGCATATTTTTTTACAACAAATTTATAATTCTGGTCGAGTTATTAAATTGTGAATATTGCACTTACTACTATAATCCAACGGAAGTGATTTCGAGAACGGGCTTGTAAGTATTACATAGTGCTATTACCAGGGATGAGCAAAAATTATCGATATTTTAGCTAAGTTACAGTTATAGTTAATTTTAACTATTAACTATTACTTAGTTTTATAATTCGATATAATGTTATATTAATAGATATGGTTTTTTGGTGTTTTCAGCTACAAAATGACTTTTTAAATTAATTAGAAAATGGTGTATGCAAGTTTAAGAGCATAGTAATTATAACACAGGTCAACAATTTTTTGAGAGTTATCAGTTAACAACAGAGATCAAATCTGCCATCTTAGGGAATATCAAATCCGTTTACCTTTTTTCCTAATCAAACTTAGTCAGTTATAAACATAAAAATTTTTAGAAAAAAGGTCAAAAAACCAAAAAAGATTCAAAAATAAATTAAAATTATATTTTTGCATATATACAATAGTTAAATTCAAACTTCAAATAATATTTTCATTTGTAACCAATAATATATCGTATCGTATTTAAGTTTGGACGCGAAATATTTTTTATTTTCTAAATGCCGATGTAAGAGCTTGATATATTAATAAAATTTATTTTCATTAGTGATTAAAAATATAAGTTACAAGGGATTATATGCAAAAAAATATAATTTCTTCTTTTGGGTATATTTAGATCTGTCAATTTGGTCAAAAAAGTCCATTTTTCGTTATAGACGGATCTAAGGAGCCAAAGACGGAAGAAACTAAGAAAAAAATACATATGAGGGCTATCATGTGGATACATTCTTTTATGTTTTCATAAAATTCACGTTTCTGACATTGATATTTGTTGACCTGTGAATTAAGCGTTAAAAGCATAAATAAATCAACGAAAAGTATCCAAATTAATTATAAAATTCATATCTTCAGTTAAAAAATTTACCCTTATCAGTGTTTGTTCATAATTTTGAAGAGTTTTAGCTCAAAAAGAATGGAAAATTTGGCCTAACATTGAACTTATATCATTACCATTATTTCCTTTTAATTAAAGCTCAAATGAAATTTTTAAAATCTTAATTTAAACTTACAAACTACAAAAAAATGCTATCTTTATAGATAAATATTATTTTCTTAGATAACTTAATTTTAATCTCGAAAATCATTGAATAGGACCTGAAAGACCTCTCGGTTTAATGTCAGCTTGTCCAATAGGCCCGGCCCGAATATGCTGTAAAAAAATTAATGCGTAATCACCAATTTTTTTTGGTTAAATTTCTTAAAACGGCATATAGTACCCTAAAATACTAAATTTATGCGAAAAACTAATAATATAATTAACAAATTTGAGATTGGCCAATTAAAAACTTATGTTTTATTTTGATTATAATAAAACAAATAGAGCTTGGTCAGATGAAAAAATTAAGTTTACAAAAAATTGCCTGGTCTCATTGTTAAAAAAAGAAAATTCAGATTTAATATCAAAACTGTTTTACCAAATAAATAGTAAATTGGAGCTTCTTAAAATCAAAAAAAGGAATATTCATTTTTTTGCATGTAAAAATTTTTTACTTCCGATTATTTAATAGTTTTGGTTTAACGTGTAACTAAACTATTTTTGGTATAACAAAATTTAATTAATTTTTTTGGTTAACTTGCCCATATTTCATTACACAGAATTACAAAACTACGAATGTTCGGCGAGGCTTATAAAACTGCAGTGAAATAATCTACACGATGGCCTTATATCTACTATTTTACATTTTTGAATCATCATCTGAACCCAACCGATTAAACAATCAAAAAAATGGCCAGATGAGGCAAAATTGACTTATTTTCCGACTTTAAGAAACCCTAAAGATAAAAAAAATTCGTATTCATATTCACTATTTTTATTTCAAATAATGAAAAATAAAATATTTAACTAAAGCTTTTCCATTAATATTTAGTTTATGAATATTTTGTACCCCAACCTAAATAGTACACGATAATTTATCGGTGTTTTTAAATCATCTTTGTTTATTTTCATTTTTTCAAAATTATTTAATGTTTTTAGCTGGCTTAAAAAGTTTGATTGGAAAAAACAGTCAATGGATTTTAAAAGTAAGATGGCAGGTGTGGTAAAAGTTTATACATCTCAAATTTATTTAAGCTTTATTATTATGTAATAATCTTTTTTGAAATTTTTTGTCTATATTTGTAATCCATTGTTATCAAAAATTATTATAAAATCTCTTTATTCTTATTATGATATACAACAATCCAAATTGAGTGTTTTAGGAAATGCAAATTTTCACTTAATTTCAAACTTTGAACCATTTTTTATATATATTTTTTTATATAAATTAACTTTAAACTTTTTCTCAAGATTTAATCCACTTTAGGTTATATACAATTTTTTGCACCTCAACCTTAAAATGGCACAATTTTTACCGGGTTAAAACAAAAATTAAAATTCAACATAGTTGTTTTATATATGAATTAGAGTTTAAAGTCGAGATCTTAAGAGCCGGGCAAATTTTTATATCTCATTTTTTAAAAACACACCCAAAAATCGCACGGAGTTATTTTTAAGTACCAAGTTTTCCCCGAAGTTTTAAAATTAACATTAGTTAATTGGTGTGTATTCTTGTTGTCCTAGCATGTTTTTTATGAAAGTTGTAAATAAAAGCAATATGCATGCATATTTCATATATAATATTTATTTTTTTTTATAATTTTTTTGCGAGAATTATAAGTTAATTGAATAGTTAAAATAATGTCTTAATAAAATTTAAGTTTGTGATTTATGTAGGCTCAAAAATGTGTTACACATTATAGAAAAACACCGGGGAAAATTTCATATAGCCTAATAGAAGCATCTGTATTTTCGTAACCTTGTAAAATGTTTTAATCCATAATTGGTTCGAAAAAAAAACAAATAGTACAACGCCTATTTTAAGTATCACCTAAATATTAAAAAAAATTATATTTTAAACAGTTAAACTGCCAAATTTACTTTAAATAAAATTTTTATTTATAAACGATAATATATTGTGCCCTATGGGTCCCAACAAATATTATGCAGGCACGATTCTAGACCCCATGAAGGGCATTGCCCCCCCCCCCCAATTACGTATAAATTTTATTTTTGCCTCTCCACCCCCATAAAATTAAAAGAATATTTATTTTTTTTTAAAAGTGTTTTCATTCATATCAATACTTCTCACCAGTGCTGGGAAAACAATGAGCCAAAAAACTTTGGCTCTTTTCCCCCAAAACATAAAAAAAAGGGGGCTACAAATAAAGGGCCAAAATTAGAATTCAAAAAAAGCCCTTACTAAGAAAAGGGGCAAAAAAAACCTTACAAAAATTGGCTCTTAAAAAGAGTCTCAAAAAGCCCATTTTATGTTTTTTTTAATAATTTCGAAAAATTTTGATTTTTTTATAATAATGATGGGTGGGTTATTTTTTCTTAAAGCTCTTAGGAGTTTTTTTTTTTCAGAAAAGGGGCTTTTTTTTAACATGCCCCTTTTCTTTAAGCAAGAAAAGAGTTTGTGGGCATTTGGAAAAAAAAACTCAAGAACTTGTTAAAAAAAGCCAATTTTTTTTCCCAGCCCTGCTTCTCACCCGCTTAAGAGATCTATAACATAAATTACACTGGACAACAAAATTTGGACGATCCTAAGCATCATTTATGGCAACTTTGGTTTTTGGTCAAGTTTTTGGCGCTGATCACGATTATGAAATCAGAATTTTAGTCACTGCCTCAGATTTTTAGTTATTCGGTGTCAAAATTGAGATTTTTACATTTTTGGGGCTTTTTTATCATAAAACTAATGGGCAGTAACAAAAGTTTAAAAATATATTTGGATTACGGAAACATTCATTATTAACGTAAGGGGTTTTGATTTTGTTATAATATTTAATTATTTTTTATTTTTCTATTTTTATAAAATTAGTGGTTTTCATCATTAAATCCGTTTTTTGATCCTAAATAACTTGAATTGCTAATAATTTTAGGTAATAACCTTTTTTAGATAGGTTTTTTATAAGAAGTCTGATTATGCCAATAGAATTTTTGGAAAATGAATAGTTAAAGAAATTTTGTGAATTTTTTTCTGAACTTTGGACGCGGATTTAAAAAAATTGGAGGCATTGGAAAACAAACTAAACCCGGGTTATCAAAAAAAAAATTCTCTACAAAACCCTCAAAAAATCGTTTATGTTGTTTTTTTTGTTATCCAGTCTTATTTCTGTTGTTATTAGATATATAGAAAAATATGATGTTACAAAAAGCTGTATATAAGTGAAAGCAATTTATAAATCTGATGCCAAAGAAATTTCCTCACTTCTCAACAATCTTTTGTTAAAATATAATCTAAAACCAAAGGACCTGATCGCACAATGCTACGATGGGGCGAACGTAATGTCCGGGGTAAATAGTGGTGTTCAAGTATTTTTAAGAAAAATGGCTGGACACCATGTTCCGTACATTCACTGCTTTAAACCGATTGCATCTTGTTGTAAAAGATTGTCTTGAAATTTAAAGTGAAGGGAAAGATTTTTTTATTTTTTCTTCCCATCATAAATTTTTTAAACATGATGCAATCAAGGAAGTGAATGCGGGACCATACCCCGGCTGTTGCCCCAGGTGTGGTGATCACTACGTCGCCATTGTTTTTAAAAAAAATTACATAAAAATACTAAATACTCTTAAAAAATAAAAAAGTTTTTATATTTTTAGGTCAAAGGGCTGAAGCGTCTGGGTTTTTTGACCAAATTTATTATCATCAATTTATTTTTTTGTATTTATTGAAAAAATATTTTTTTTATTAAAAATAAGTAATTATCAATTTCAATGCAAAACAATTTATGTTTCTAAAACTTTTAATTTAATACACCATTCTTTGTTAGAAATTAAGAAATACATTTACAGATTTATTAAAAAACTGTTTTGATATATATAATACTTTTTTAAATGACAATAATTTATTTTTAGATAAAAGAAAAACTAAACCTAAAGATTTTTCTGATGTTTATTTATTTTCTACTCATAAGTTTGAAAATAATTTAAATATTAATGACAAATTTAAAAGTATTTATTTTAATATTATTGATTTATTTATTGAGTTGATTCTTTTAATAATAAATTTGATAGTATTTATTTAGAATCTTTAGATTCCCTTTATAAATTTAACTATCCTTTTATTTAAATATAAACAAATTAGAGCCTCTTTTAACAATAAGTAATATTGATAAAAATTTATTATCTAAAGAAATTGACGTAGCAAAAAAATTTTTAATAAAAAACTGAATAATTACAAAGAATGTGTTACTAATGATTTTGTTAAATTTTTATATGATTACAAAGATGCGTTTCCTAATTTATTTAATTATTTTTCTATAAGTTTGTTATTTGGCTCTTCAAAGTCGAGTTTTAAGGCCACATTTTTAATATTAAATTTGAACATGGATTCAAATGGTGTAGATAAAAAAAATTTTCTGCCCCACAAGTTTTTTTGCCCCCCCTCCCCCCCACCCAATTGGAATAGCTAGAATCGGGCCTGATATTATGTATAATTTCTGATTAAAATCTATAATATGTCGTGCCCTATTTGTTGGGTGTGCCAAATGTTATGTATAACCTAAATGTTAAATATTGAAAAAATGACCTTTTTTTGACCAAAGTGACAGATTTTGTGACCATAATACCCGAAAGAGAAAAATTCAAGTTTATTTTATATTAAAATAACTTGTAACTATATTTTTTATATCAAAAAATTTTTACTTACATCAACATTTAAATTATAATTAGGCATCTCAGCCTAAATATAGGACACGATATAACATCGGTTTTAAATAAAAAATAAAGTTTGAATATAACTGACTGCTGCGAATATATAAAAAACAAATTCAATTTATTTTTGTTGTTTTTTTTTAAACATTTTTTTCAAAAAATTTTTAATGTATATCACAGGCGTACATGATTAGAAAAAAGGGTAAACGGATTTGAAAATCCCTAAGATGGCAGGTTTGGTCTATGTAGTTCCTAACTCTCAAAAATTTGTTAACCTATATTTCAGATAAAAAAATATAAGTTAAAAGTGGTTTCAATATGGAAGAACTTAAGGGTATATTTGAGGTCGCAAAATCTAATTTTGTATAAGGCCGTTTTTATATACATACGTAAGAGAATAGTCGAAGTCTAACTTTAAAAAACGGAAAATATATGTGTCACAAGACCACCATGGGGATTATTTTCCTTCTGTCATAATTTGCTTTTTTGACTCATTGATTTTGTAATAGTTTAAAAATCGGGCAATATGATATTTGATTCGGCCTCGCCCGTAATTTTTTTTTAATTAGGCCCCTTGCCTGGCTTGTTTAATATTCTGCCTGGCCGTGCCCGTTTGTCGGGCGGACCGGTACCGGGCCCACTTTCGGGTGTGACCTTTATCTCTTATATAAATCTTTCAATCTAAATCCCTATAAATCTAGATAATTATCATTTCAACATGACTCCTGTGAAAATTTTAACGCTTAAAAAAATTTTAACATTGACAAAAAAATTGAAAATCTTTTAAAGAGTGAATCACTACTTTACACTCTCTTTAAACTTATGTTAAAAAATGTTCTTAATCATCTGACAGGGTTAAATAAAAGTTTGACCGTTCTATTTTATATTTTTTTTCGCAACTATTTATGAACTTTTGTCACAAAAAGTCTTATTTGTTTATTAATTATATAGGAGTTGAAAAAACTGGACAACTTTGTAAAAATCATATATTTCGATAATTTTATAAAACAAAATTCATAATATAAACATCTTCATTAATTTTTTTTTTATTTTTTTTATAATTATTTTTTAAAATTAAAAATAATATTTTTTAATATTTTTTTTTATCAAAAACCACCACCTCTTTTTTCTTCCCAAAAATTTCAAAAAATCCCTATTCTAATTTCTTTTTTCCTCATTCCTTTTCCCCCCCTCCTTCCCCCCGTTTCGGCAGAGGAGTTAAAGGAGTTTGGGAAAGAGAAGCGAAGAAAAAACAGAAAGAAAAAATAGGGAATGAATTTATATATTTAAATAAAAATATTTTATTAAATATATATTTTCTAATTTCCCAACCCTCTTCACCCCAAAAAACCAAACACAGCCCCCCCCCCAAGCACAACCCACCAAAAAAAAGAAAGAAAAACACACCACCAAAAAATTTTAAAAAACAATAATCTGTAAGAAAAAGGTAAAAAAAACCCCACTACCACCCCCCACCCAAATAATACAATAATAAATATTAATTTTTTAATATTTATTTTTTTTAACTAATTTTTTTTTTACAAACTTTCATAATTAAAAAACAAAAAAAAAACAACCACCCACCAAAACACCCCCAACAACAACAACTCCATCACCCAACCAAAAGAAAAACATAACCCCACCCCCCCAACCAACAAAAACCACACCGAGCAAAATATAAAAATTTTTAATAAATAGAGGGTTTGGGGGGGTGGTGGGGGCCCAGTACCACCCACACCCCTCCTTCTTATTTTTCTTTTTCAAATAATTTTAATTAATACGAAAGAAAAAAAAAAAAAATATTTTAAGTGTATTGGGTGGAGAAAAAAAAAGAGAGAGAAGAAAAGAGATTGGGAAAAGGGGAAAAAAAAAAAAAAAAAAAAAAGGAAAGAAGGAGTAAAAATATTAAAAAAAAAGGTGTAAAAAAAAATGATTTTTTATTTAGAGAAAAATTTTTTTTTTTTTTTTAAAAAAAATATATTTTTTAAATATTCAAAAAAAAAAAAAGGGGGGGGGGCGGAGGTTCCAAAAAAAAAAAAACAAAATCTCAAAAAATTATATTTTGATTGGTTAGGCGAAAATTATTAAAATATATAAAAAATAACACATTATCTTTCATACAAAAACCCCCACTATTTAATTAATAAAAAATAAATAAAAACCCCCTTTTATGATGGAAAAAAAAAAAAAAAAAAATCTCCCTTCTTTTTTTTTTTTAAAAAACAAACTTCATCTCAAAAAAAAAAAAATTTTTTAAAAATATATTTATCTCTATATAATAAAGAAATGGTTCTTTAAATTGAAATAAAATTTATTTTTAATTTTAATCCAAACCAAAAATATGACCCCCCCAAAGTGGAGGTCCCAAAAGGGGAACATCCGGCACTAATGGGTTAATTAATTTGATCCATTAAGGCGATGATAAACAGACGGGGCAAATAAACAGCCGTAGGCAATAACCAAACGGCCATCAATGCAGTTATTTAGCAGTTACTGCTCCAGTTGTTTGTAATTTTAAAGAAGAAAATTTAAATAATATAAAATTTCTGCCGAGTTTTTAGCTAGCACCATGATAAATTGCAAAACTTGCTTCGGAGATTAGTAACGGCGTTTTGACAATATAGCTATAAATATTGTTACAATACGACATCAAGTACTATTAAGATCATATATATTTTATTTTGTTAAATGTGTTAATATATGTTAAGTATTTATCGCCGAGTCTTTAATTTTATCGAAATCGATGGCAAATTTTAGTATATATTGAAAAACAAAATTTGTTGGCTGGTCCATATATATTTAAAATATTTGGCCTGGTCATATTTACCTTATTTACTCATAACCAACATAGTGAACTAGCATTTTCAGTGAAAATGAATACCAGTCAAACGTGAAGGTTTTAAAAGAGCCAACCTGACACGAAAAAATAATTTTGAAACGTTTGGCATTTTTGAAGAAACTTTTAACATAAAGGTGGTAGTAACACAACGTCCATCTTGTTAACTCTCGTTTTAATGCTACCACACATTCAACCCACAAGTGCTTGTTCTTCTATTATGTATGAGTTAAGAAAGTTTTAGATTGCATAAATTATAAATTTAGAAGCATAAAAATTTATCAAGGTGACCTTATTATATAAAATAATTTTTTCATTTTAAGCAATCCTGTAATTTTACATTCGTAACCATAGTGCTTGCTATAGTATGTCATATATCTAAATCCATTCCATTTATTTGAGGTAAATTAATAATTAAAATAAATTAATTGCATAGCATTTACATAGAGTTGCAAATGTCTGGTATTTTCTACCACGAATTTAATAATACCTGAGATTAAATTGTGGTAAGTTATGTATAAGTCATTTATATATGTTAAAATTACCCCTAACCAATTATAATGCAATTTTTTTATTAAAATTTGCAACTATTTAATCATACTTTAAAAAAATAAAATATTCATTTTAAAATCCGACAAGCAACTTTAATTTTATTCAAGAATAAAATTTAAACTAGAAAAAAGAAATGAGCACTAACTTATAAAAAAGATTATGTTTGTGTATATAGTTAACTTTATTTAATTATTTTTATGGCTGAATATTTTAAATTGTTCACCAATGGCTGCGGCTAATACTCTTTCAAAATTGTAAAAAAAATATTTCTAAAATATAAAAAAATTAGCGGCTAATATCAAAAAATGAGAATATAGGTTTTTTGGTCGTTTTAGGATATGCCTAATAAAAAATTTTTCAAAAAATTTTTTTCACAAAATTTTAAAATTTTTTTAAATTTTTCACACTAGCCACCTTAATGTTATTCAAATGCGTGCGATTTTATTTTGTCAAAACTTTTTTTTCCACTAGCCGCAGCCAATGTCAATTGTTTTTTTCATGTGTTTTGGCTGCAATAGCTTGTGAGCACCCAAAATGAAACCTAAGGCAAAAAACATGTTTAAATTTAATTTTCTTGGATTTTTATTCACTAAAGAAAAAAGCGTTATTGGGTTTCGGTTAAGGTCGGCTTAGATAATTAAAGGTAATTTTTTGCATCTAAATTTAATTATTTTTTTTTCATTGGAACATATACAGAAGATATTGGCAGATTTGATGGGTAAAATATAGGGTTGTCAAATTTTTTTTTGTAAGAACAGAAATTGTAATTTATTAAAAAAAACAAGTTGGTTTATTAAATAAAAAATAGTTATATAAAACATCATAAAATATTCTGTTTTACGACTTCTCTATAAAATAGCCCTTTTAAATATGGTTCCCTATGAAAATTAGGTTTCATATTTTTTAGCAGGGTGTTAATTTTTTTAATTAGTATTTGATACGCAAAAACTTAAGACAAACATTTAAGCAAAACGAAAATTAGTCACAAAAACAAAAACTGTTCATTTTTTAAATACTCAAACCATAATTTTTGAATAAACATTTGTAGTAGATTGAAATTAGTAATTTTGCCTAAGCATTTATTTGTGCAACTATATTTCTCACGTTGTATTAACATTTTTAAAATGCCAATTTCGCAGAAGATGTAATTTTTTATGTTTCCCCTTTAATTTTAATTTAATGTTTCCCCAAAAAATTTAAGTTTAAAAAGGCGTATGTTAGTTAGCTTATGCCATGTCTATTTTTATAAATAAGAATAAAACACATGAATTATAGTTGTAAAAAGGCGTTTTGCATTTTGAGTCGGCGTCATTTATAGAACGCGTTTAAAACGTAATTAGATGGATGTTAAAACCCATTTTTTTATTTAACGAAAGAAATCAAAATATTACTAGACGTCATCACATGTAAAAAATCCAGACCTCCATTGCGACCTTATTTTTATATAATTTGTAAGCTAGCTATAAGGTGGCAAAATTTTATTTAGCTAAATTTGGCCATTTTATAAATTTTCATCAAAAAATTGGGCCCAAAAGAAATTTTGGGGAAAACGCAAAATTGTCTGAGATCCAATTTAATAAACCTCGCCAAACATCATTAATTTTAATAAACCAGTTTTTTAAAAAAAATTGTCTTTTTTCACCTAACATTTAAAAACCTTGTTGCGTGGCTCCAGCTGGTTTCTATTCTTAAAAAATAAATTTTTATTTGTAAAGAAATAAAATTTATTTTGACAGCAGCTTCTAATGGCGAAAAATTACACAGGTCAACAATTTTTTGAGAGTTATAAGCTAACTACGGAGAACCTGCCATCTAGGGATTTTTAAATCCGTTTACCGTTTTTTTAATCAAACTTGGTTAGTCAGAAACATTGATATTGAAAATTTAAAAATAAAATGCCAAAAAAACAAAAAAGATTCTAAAACAAAAATAATTTGTTTTTTTTTGCATATTTACAATAGCTTAACTCTTAAATTCAAACTTCAAATATAACTTTAATTAAAAACCAATAATATATCGTTTCGTATATAAGTATGGACGCGAATTATTTTGTATTATCTAAATGCTGATGTAAGAGCTTGATGTACTAAAAATTTTTATTTCTCGTTATTTGATATGATAAAGATAAGTTAGCTACAAGGGATTTTTATATGAAAAAAAAAAATTCTGAAGTTTTTTCTTTTTAGGGTATTCTCGATATTTAAATTCGGTCAAAAAGGCCATGATATGGACGGATGTAAGGAGCCAAGGCCGGAAGAAACTAAGAAAAACTTAAGATAAGGCCACATGGGGATAAATTCTTTTATATTTTCATAAAATTCACGATTGTGCCATTGGTATTTGTTGACTTGTGTTATAAAGGTCGAATAAATTTATAATGTCAAAAACAAAAAAAAGTTGTCGAAAAAACGAGAAGACCACGAAGTCTTGTCAAAAAACAACAAAAACAACGTTGAATCAATGCGGAATTACCCCATGACATTTTTTATCCATATTTTATATCTTATTTATTTTGAACTAAACTAACATCTAACAAGTTTGAGATATACGAGCTAACTTTATAGGTCAACCTGCCATCTTAGAAATTTCAAAATCTGTTTAATGTTTCCTCTAATCCTCTTTTACTCCCGCTATAAAATTGATTTTTTTTTTGAAAAATGCTAAAGAAATAAAAAAAACGCTATACAATGTTGGGAACTTGTTTAAGGATTTTTTACATAGGTCAACAATTATCGAGAGCCATGAGCTTAACAGGGATCAACTGCCATCTTAGGGATTTTCAAATTTGTTTACCTTTTTTTCTAATCAATCTTGGTAAGTCAGCTATAAATTGAACTTTTTTGAGAAGTTTAAGAAAAAGATTAAAAAAACAAAAATATTAAAAATTTTTTTATATATTTACAACAGCTAACCTGAAATGCAAACTTCAAATCATAAAAACCAATAATACCCGTTGTATTTAGGTTGGGATGTCAAATATTCTCTATTTTATGAATGTTGCCGTATGGGCTTGATAATGAGAAAAAAATATATATGAAGTGATTTTAATATGCAAAAAAAATTCTTGAATTTTTTCTAATTAGAGTTTTCACGAGGTGGTAAATTGTCAAATGGGTCAAAAACGGTCATTTTTCAATATGCACAGAGCAAAATTTACGAAAAGAAACTACGAAAAACGGAAAATATATATGAGATATGGCCATCATGGGGACCCATTCATTTTGGCATCAAAAACTTATTTTGACATTGATATTTGTCAACCTGTGTTATAGTAGAAGATTTAATATGTTATTTAATTTTGTCTGACTCTTTGAGTTGAATAAATGCGATTTTTAAATTTTATGACTATATAAAACAAATATAAATACTCATTGATTACATTCTGCTTAACATTTTGTAAGGAAAATTATTTTATTTGCCAAATTTCATTTCTCTTCTATATTATAATTTCTGTTGAAATATATAAAATATAAAGCTCAAATGTTGGTGTCTTATATGTGATATAAAACTATAATGTTCAAAATTCATGAGATCTGTTCTTAGAGATTCAACACCAAATTAACTAACCTTTTCTTTAATAAATGTTGAGTTCCTAGTAGAGGTTTAACCGGGCCGTTTTATTCCGGCCCGCCCGACAGATTTTTTATCAGGAATTCAAATCCGTTTACCGTTTTTATAACCAAACTTTGTAAGTTAGCTAAGCTAAAGTTTCAAGAAAAATTGTTAAAAAATACAAAAATAACAAAAAACATAAAAATATTGTGAAAAAATTTTTATATTTAAAACAGCTCTGCTAAATTAAATCCTAAATTATATTTTTGTTTAAAACCGATGTTATATCGTGTCTTTAGGGTGGGGGTCAAATATTCTCTCTAGCCTAAATTTTAAAGTAAAAGCTTGATATAGGGGAAACTGGGGCATATCTTGTGGCTTTTATGAACTTAGGGTAAGAGATTTTAGACATGCTAGGATAATTTTGAATTTTAATAAAATTTGCAATAGTATATTATTTTCTATGAATTTTGGTATTCCAAAGAAAAATACTCTCTGAGTTATTCAAAAATAAGTTACATATAGTAAAAAGTGAAATTATAATATTTTCGTTAATTACACGGGTCATATATCAATGTCAGAAAAAATAAGTTTTTGAAAACATAATACATACATCCCCATGATGGCCTTATATCATATAAATTTTCCGTTTTTCGTAGTTTCTTCCGCCTTCGGCTCCTTAGATCCGTCCATATAAAAAAATGGCCGTTTTTGATCAAATTAACAGATTGCGACCTCGAGAATACCCTAAAATTTAAGAATCTTTTTTTTATATAAAGATTGTCTGTAACTTATATTTATTACTTCAAATAACACAGATTAACAAATATCAATGGCACAACCGTGAATTTGTAGAAAATATAAAAGAATATATCCACATGATGGCCTTTTTTCATATAAATATTTTGTTTTTCTTAGTTTTTTCCAGCCTTGGCTCCTTACATCCATCCATATTGAAAAATGCCCTTTTTGACCAAATTGACAGATCGAGAATACTCAAAAAAAAAATTTAAAAATCTTTTTTTCAATCTCTTGTAACTCATATTAGTCATATCAAATAATGAGAAATAAATTTTTTAGTATATTCAGCTATTACATATTTAGATAATACAAAATATTTCGCGTCCAAACTTAAATACGACACGATATATTATTGGTTTTTAATAGATGTTTTATTTGAATTTTGGATTTAACAGTTTAGCTGTTGTAAATATGCAAAAAAAATTTCAATTTATTTTTGTTTTTGAATCTTTATTTTTGGCATTTTTTCTAATTTCAATGTTTATAGCTGACTAACCATAGTTAGCTATAACTCTCAAAAATTTGTTGACCTGTGTAATAAGAAATAAAATTTAAATATTCACTTTCCAAACATTACATATTTACAAAATTTATTGAAAACAATGGCAATTAATTTTTAGATATGTAGTTCTATACTAGGTGCTCTAATATAAAAAATTAAATTAATGACTCTCCATTTTAAATTAGAGCTGTTTAACTTTTGAGAGTTATAAAATCACTGTTCTTAAAAATTCTGTTTCTCAATATTTAAGATATAAATAAAAAATATGAGTCAATTTTTAATATGGAAACTTCTTTTTTGAGGTATTAACGAGGTCGCAATATCTGTCAATTTAACCAAATTTGGCTATTTTTTTGATATATACCTATGAATATTGCCGAATAAAGAATTTTCGGAGAACAGACAACATAATAAGACCATTACAGGCCCGATTCTAGCTTTTCCCATTGGGGGGAGGGGGGGGGGGCAAAAAACCTTTTTTTCCGACTTCGGCGGCAGAATTAGCCGTGACCTTCGGTCACGGCAAAAAATATACATGTACACTAATTGAATCCATGTTCAACCTTTTTATTTTTAAAAATGTGGCCTCACAACTCGACGTTGAAGAGCCATTTAATAAACTAATAGAATGTTAAATAAATCAGGAAACGCATTTGTAAATAATTTAACAAAATCATTGGTAACAAATTCTTTGTAATTATTAAGTTTTTTTTATTAAAAAATTTTTGCTACGTCATTTTCTTTAGATAATAAATTTTTATCAATATTACTTATCTTCGGAAGAGGCTCTAATTTATTTATATCTAAAAAAAGGATCAAATTTATAAAGGGAATCTAAAGATTCTAAATAAATATTATTGGTAAAAAATCTATTATTAAAAGAATCAATATAAATCAATAATATTAAAATAAATACTTTTTAATTTATCATTATTTTAATTATTCTCAAACTTATGAGTAGAAAATAAATAAAAATCAGAAAAATCTTTAGGTTCATTTTTTTTTATTTATAAATAAATTATTGTCATTTAAAAAAGTATTATATATATCAAAACAGTTTTTAAATAAATCTGTAAATGTATTTGTATTTTTTAATTGTTTAATTTCTAACATTGTTTTAAATCAAAATTCTAGCTGTGACCTGAAGATATAAAAACTTTTTTATTTTTAACCTATTTCGAATTTAAGTGCGGCCCCTCAACCCATTTAAAATATTGGCCCTGCCCGTATTTCAGGCGGGCCGGCACCGGGCGGGCTTTCGGGTGGTGACTTTGATTTCTAATTCCTAAATTTTGACTGTACTAAAGGGGTAGATTTACATTTTTTATATTAATGCTAAAAATGTTTTAAACCCTTAACCAATATACAATTTCAAATTTGGGTTTTATTAATATGGGTAATTTACCCGCGATCGGGTGGGGGGGGGGGGGGGTAATCTGCTTGGCACCTTTTTTATTTATAGCATTTGAACAAGCGAACAAGAAGTTAAAAATTAATGACTATTTAAGTTAAATGGCATTTATTCAAAATATAAAAATATTTTATTAATTCATAGTGTTTTTACGCATATTAATTTTAAGTGGTCGAAAGAAACCCCATTATTATTCGAGATATATCACAGGTCAACAATTTTTTGAGAGTTATGAGTTAACTACAGAGATTAAACCTGTTATCTTAAGGAATATTAAATCCGTTTACCGTTTTTCCTAATCAAACATAGTTAGTCAGTTATAAACATTGAAAATTTTAGAAAAAAGGTTAAAAAACCAAAAAAGATTTAAAAACAAAAATAAATTGAAATTTTATTTTTGCTTATTCACAATAGTTAAACTGTTAAATTTAAACTTCAAATATTTTCAAAACCGATAATATATTGTGTAGTATTTAAGTTTGGACGCGATAAATATTTTGTATTATCTAAATGCCAAATTTTTTTCCATTATTTGTGATTAAAAATATAAGTTACAAGGGATTTTAATATGCAAAAAAGATTTTTAAGTTTTTTCTTTTTGGGGTATATTTAGATCTGTCAATTTGATCAAAAAAGGCCATTTTACGTTATAGACGGATCTATGGAGCCAAAAACAGAAGAAACTAAGAAAAACAAAAAACATTTATGAGATTAGGCCATCATGGGGATGCATTCTTTTATGTTTTCATAAAATTCACGTTTCTGACATAAATATTTGTTGACCTGTGTATGTTAAGGCCTTTTATATCAAGTTGCCTTATAAATATGCATCCAAATTGTTATGAAAAATATATCTTTTAATACAATATATTATTACATAAATACGTTGATATGGAACTTTATGCAGGTATATTACATATAAATATTTGGAAATAAGTAATTTACAAAGATAATATCAAATTTATTAATATTTGAAAATAGACATATAATTTTAAATTTCTATGTTTTTTTGAATGGTTTCTATTTAAGGAAAATAGAATGTTTAAATTTTTTTTTAATTAATTTTTTACTCGTCTAATTTTAACCTCATGCTTACAAAAAGCGATATTATGGTATTAAAATTTTTTATTTCTACATTTTTTTTGATGATACTTTGTAAAAATGTTCAATCACCTAATCTGCACTTGTTGGAATTTTTTTTGGAGATTTGTAGAATTTTTTAAAAATATAAAAAAATCTTATTTTTTTGTTTGTTTATGCATTTTGCTAAATAAAAAATTATAAGTCGAAAATCAAAAAAAAAACAAAAAGACTCAAAAAAAAAAATATGAGGTTTTTATTTGCATATTTACAACAACTAAACTGTTAAATTCAAGCTTCTAATAAAACTTGTATTAAAAACCGATAATTGTGTCGTATTTAAGTTTGGACGCGAAATATTGCGTATTATCTAAATGCCGATAAGCTTGATATATTAAAAAATTTTATTTCTCTTAATTTAAGATGATAAATATAAGTTACAAAGGATTTTATATGAAAGAAAGATTAAATTTTCTCTTTTTAGGGTATTCTCAATCTGTCAATTTGGTCAAAAAGGCCATATTTCGATATGGACGGATGTAAGGAGCCGAAACCGGAAGAAACTAAGAAAAACGAAATATATATATGAGATAAGGCCATCATGGGGTTATATTCTTTTATGTTTTCATAAAATTCACTGTTGTGCCATTGATATTTGTTGACCTGTGTTATCAGAGTTAGTCAAAAAAGCTGCCGAACCGATATCATATACATTGACTCAAAATTGTCCAGATATTGGGTAAGCAATAATTTCTTAGGTGGAGTCGCGTACAACAATGAAGAAGAATATCGGTAAACAAAGAAGATCATATTATGTCAACCTAGATTGCATGTTAAATACATTTTCTGATAATTAGGAGTTTGAATTTTATTTATAACACAGGGTCTTTAATAAAAATATTATTAAAAGTTTGAATTGAACAATTTAACTGTTTTAAATACAAAAAAAATTTTCAACATTTTTTCTTTTTTGTTTTTTAACATTTTTAAAAAAAAATTCAATGATTATAGCTGACTTACTAAGTTTGAATAGAAAAAACGGTAAACAGATATCCCTAAGATGGCAGGTTTGATCTCTGTAGTTAGCTCATAATTCTCAAAGATTTGTTGATTCTATGAGCTAACATATTTTTTTGGAGATTCTTAGATTTATACTCATTGGATTTTTACTTGCCTACTCGTTAACCCCCAAATGGTAGGGTAAAAAATTTGTAACGCGAATGCTACAGTGGGGTCCTTACAGACCTCAATTTTAAACATCTATAACTTCAAAAGTTTTGAGGCTATGGTTTTTGTTTTTTTATTATTTTGAAGAGAAATACGTGCTTTTTAATTTTAAACTAATATAAGTTATTATTAATAAATATTGCAAATTTTATTTGACACAAAGTAGAAAAAAATCAAATGAATTTCTTTATTTCTCAATATTACATTAAATAAATTATGTCAATAAATTAAATTATCAATATTATTGATTAAATCGTGTTTTTAGGTCGTAGAATATTATAAGATACATGAAAAAAAATATTATGAAATAAAAAATTATCTTTGGCTATTATTCACCTTTAAAACTAGATATTTTATAAAGAAAAAGATAATCCATATTATTATTATTCTACATTACAAATAATATACTTAATATGTGAAACTATTATGAAAGAATACCTAAATTTGCTTGCAATTATTTCAGTTTAAATTTACATTGAGACAATATCATGGCTTTTAACATTAAAATTTAAAATGTGGGGTCCATATGGACCCCAATAGAATTTCTAATATCTTAACAAATTGTATTATTAGACTTAAACCAAATATATATTACTAGTTTGTTTATTATATATTTAAGAAAAAAGTCACAAAATTTTTGCCAATAATATATAATTTAAAGAAATTCATAATTTAAAAAATGCTGGGGTCCGTATGGACCCCACATATTCGCGGGTTAATGGGTAAATTTTAGAATGAAAATGCCTACTCGATAATTAGTTATGAAATTTAAAGAAAATTCCTACTCGATAATTAGCTATGAAATTTAAAGAAAACCCTATTTGGTAATTGGATAACTATTTTTTCTTTCAAAATGACCTGGTATCGATAGTACTCATAAAAGTTTTCAGATTTAAAGCCTTGTACAAATTTTATTATTGCTTTTTGGATAATAAATTCTATATGTAATTTTGGACTTAAATAATTTCTTAAATCCTCAATATAAATTATTTTTCTAAAAATGTTTTTCGCTATAATTGAAAAATTTTGAATAGTATCAGGCTTGATTCTAGCTTTTCCACTTTGGCGGGGGGGGGGGCAAAAAAACTTGTGGGGGGCAGAAATAAATTTTTTGCCGCCTTCGACGGCAAAATTAGCCGTGACCTTCGGTCACGGCAAAAAATTTAAATGTACAACAATTGAATCCATGTTCAAAATTTTTATTTTTAACAAATTAATAGTAATTTTTATTTTTAACAAATTAATAGTAATTTATTATATTCATAAAATAAAAAAAATGATTGCGTTTATATATTGGATATGTGAATTAAAATTAATTGTTTTCACTAATATTAATTGTTTAAAAAGATATGGGATTTGGGAATTAATTGTAAGTATAATTTTGTCATTTGGTATCAATGCGCATGAAAATTAAAAATATGATATATATGAATGATATAAATAAATTATATAAAACCTTGAATTTTAGAAAATGAATAGTAAAATAAGATTGATTATCATGAAAACAAATTTGATAAATATGCTAATTTGGAAGAATATATATGAAAAAACACTGGTTATATATAACTAGTAATTAATATTAGGGTAAAAAATTAATAACATGAACATAAACGTATGCGCATAAAAAAAATTTGCAATCATGTCTTAAAATAGTAAGCATTAATTAACTGATTATGAGCAGTGATTGTATTAATCTAACAATTTTTTGCTAGAGGTTGTTTTGATTTAATTATAAAATTCATCAAAATTCAACGGCCCAGCTAATAATTTTTTAAGTCCTAGAAGAACCAAATCACCTTTACGCAGGTCACTACTTGCCAGCCTACTAAAAGTTATTATACTTTTTAAGGAAGAAAATGTGGCCTCACAACTCGACGTTGAAGAGCCAAATAACAAACTTATAGAAAAAATGCTAAATAGATTAGAAAACGCATCTTTGTAATCATCAAAAAATTTAACAAAATCAATAGTAACACATTCTCTGTAATTATTAAGTTTTCTTATAAATTTTTTTTTGGCTACGTCCAGGGGCGTATTTAGGGGTTGTCAAAAGGGGGCAATTGCCCCCCTTTAGAATATTTTTTTAATTTTTGTGATGTTTGCGGTTGAATTTAAATATTAAACTTATAAAAGGGAATAAAAATCAATAAAATTGCTATTTTTAGAAAATATACAGCCTTATATATTAATTTTGCAAATAAAACATCAACTTTAAAATATAATTTGTAGTTCCTTTCCTCCAAAAAAATTTCTTGCCCCCCCCCCCCCCCCCCCCTTTAGAAAAGTTTCTGCATACGCCCCTGGCTACGTCAATTTCTTTAGATAATGAATTTTTATATTACTTATTTTTAAATAAGTCTCTAATTTATTTATATCTAAAAAAAGGATAATCAAATTTATAAAGGGAATCTAAAAATGTTTTCGGTAAAAAAATCTATTATCAAAAGAATCAATAAATAAATCAATAATATTAAAATAAATACTTTTTAATTCATCATTATTATTTAAAATTATTCTTAAACTTATGAGTAGAAAATAAATAAAAATCAGAAAAATCTTTGTTTAGTTTATCTTTTATCCATAGGTAAATTATTGTCATTTAAAAAAGTTTTATTATCAAAACAGTTTTTGAACAAATCTTTAAATGTATTTGTATATCTTAATTGTTTAATTTCTAACAAAATGGTGTATTAAATCAAAAGTTTTAGAAACATAAATCGTTTTGCATTGAAATTGATAATTAATTATTTTTAATAAATAAAATATTTTTTCAAATTATAAATACAAAAAAATAAATTGATGATTATAAATATTGTCAAAAAACCCCGCTTCAGCCCTGTGACCTGAAGATATAAAAAAAAAATTATTTTCAATTTTTAAAAGAGTATTTAATATTTTTATGTAATTTAAAAAAAAACAATGGCGTCCTAGTGATAATACTACCGATGGGACAACAGCCGGGGTATGGTCATGCATTCACTTACTTCCTTGATTGCATCATGTTAAAAAAATTTATGAAGGGAAGAAAAAATATCAAAAAAATCTTTCCCTTCACTTTAAATTTTCAATCTTTTACAACAAGATGCAATCGGTGGTTAAAGCAGTGAATATACGGGACATGGCGTCCAGCCATTTTGATTAGAAATACTTGAACACCACCTTTTTCCCCGGACATTATGTTCGCCCCAACGTAGCATTGTGCGATCAGATTCTTTGGTTCTAGATTATATTCTAACAAAAGATTGTTGACAAATGAGAAAATTTCTTAGGCATCAGATTTATAAATTGCTTTCACAAATATAAAGCTTTCTGTAAAATTAAATTTTTCTATATATCTAATAACAACAGAAAATTTCTGTGTTTGATCTCTCTAACGAAGTGTTGATAAATGAAAACACTTTTTAAAAAAAGTAAATAATTTTAAAATAAAATTATTTAGATATTTTTGGCGGAGCAAAAATTAATTATATTATGTGGAAAAAATAAAATTTATCCGTATTTTGGGGGGGGGGGGGGCAAAAATAGATTACTATGTATTGGGGGGGGCAAATTCAATTTTTTTTGAAGGGGGGGGGGGCAAACATAAAACCATGTATTTTTTTGGAAGGGGGGGGGGGTGGGGGAGTAAATTCAATTTTTTTTGGAGGAGGGGGGCAATTAAAATCTTTTGGGGGAGGGCATTGCCCCCCCCCCCCCCCAAGGGGTCTAGAATCGTGCCTGAATAGTATATAGTTTTATTGGCTTAATATTTATATTGAAATACGAATTAATAGTACAAATAGGATTGATTTTATGATATTTTTATTGTTTTAATCTCTATGAAGATAATGTCGTATATATTAATGAGGCGGTTCTTTTGTTCACCAAGGTTGATAAATAGAGACGACAGAAATAGACCAATTATAATTATTTTCAACTCGGAATTGGAAACAAATATTCACTCACCATGCACGAATATTCATTCGTGCCAAAGGCAATTTATACTCTATGATCTCCATCCAAATCATTAATATGAGAGATAGGTTTGTGTCGAATTTTGACTACAGTTGGCTTTTTTCTTATATTTTTAGAGCATTTTCCAACACATAAAAAACTTTACTTAATACACAGGTCAACAAATTTTTGAAAGTAGACAGTAATAATACCTGCCATCTTAGGGATCAAATCCAATTACCGTTTTTTCTAATCAAATTTTAGTCAGCTATAAACATTAAAAATTTTGAAAAAATGTTTAAAAAACGGAAAAGATTCAAAAACAAAAATAAATTGTTTTTTTTATATTATCACAATAGCTATTAAATTCAAACAAATTATATTTTCATAAAAGATTGAGGTGTCTAATATGTTGTATGATCTAAATGTTGATGTAAGAGTCATACTTAAAAAAATTATTTCTCATTATTTGATGATAAAATATACAAGTTACAAGGGGTTTTTATATGAAGAAAAATTCTGAAATTTATTTCTTTTAAGGGTATTCTAGGTCGAAAAATTTTGTCAATTTGGTCAAAAATGCCATATTTATGATATATAACGATCTAAGAAGCCGAAGGCGGAAGAAACTACGAAAAACGGTAAATTTATATTAGATAAGGCCATCGGGATTCGTTCATATCAGTTTTCAAAAACTTTTTTATTTTGACATTGATATTTGTCGACCTATGTTTCAATATTCTTTTTCTATTACATCGTCATTTAATTTTTGGGTAAAGCCAAAGAATTTTTTATAGAGATTTTTAAAGCTTCTTCGCAATATTTACGAACCCAGACGAAAGCTGAACCACATATCTAAAATCATTCCGCATTTTAAATTTTAAACAAAAAATTTTTTTTGCTTAAAATATTAATTTTGGGTCATACTTAAAACTTCTGGTCTGGTCGGGGCTCAAGTTACAAAACCAAATTACCGCAGGTTCGGGCGAGGCAATCATTGGAAGTTTTCCTGGTCGAGTTTATAGAAATTTACAATTTTTAAATATGTTTTTAGAGGCGCATTCAGAATTCACTCAATTTTTTTAAAATTTTAAATCTCTCTTTACAAAAAAGGCACTAAAAAAATAATATTGATTAATAGCATTAAAAATATTAAGCAATTAAATTTTATTAAAAAATAAATATACTCTGAATGTGCCATAATCAAACATTTTAGACGTTATAAAAATTATAATCACTTTTCAGTCAATCAATCTCGAGTGACAATGCCGGCTTGACCTTATGGAACGGTCATTATATCAAGTACACTAAAGATACGATTTAACCTAAATGACTTTATATGCTATGTAAAAATCAGTTTATAAAATATTTGTCTAGCTTCACCATAACTTATAAAATTACACGTATTACAAAATTAAACTTATTTATAAAAAGGTTTCAATTAATACAAATGATTTATAGAATACACTGGACAACGAAATTTGAACGACCTTAAGCATCATTTATGGCAACTGCTAATTACGAATATCAAATCAGAGTTTTAGTCAATGCCTTAGATTTTTAGTTATTCCGTGTCAAAGTTAAGATTTTTCAATTTTTGGGGTATTTTGGGCCTCTATATCATAAAACTTATGGGTAGTAACAAAAGTTTAAAAATATATTTAGATTACGGAAACATTCATTATTAACGTAATGCAATTAATTTTTATATAATTTAAGTTGTTTTTTATATTTTTTTTTGATAAAATTTGTGGTTTTCGTCCTAAAATCTGTTTTATGATCCTAAATAACTTGAAAGTAAATTGCAAATAATTTTAAGCGATAAGGTTTTTTCGATATGTTGTTTTAAAAAGAATCTGAATATGCCAATAGCTTTTATGGAAAATTTATAGTTAAAGAAATTTTGTGAATTTTTTTCTGAACGACGCGGTTTAAAAAAAATGGAGGCAGTGGAAAACAAACTAAACCCGGGATTGTTATCACGAAAATATTCTCTACGAAACTCTTAAAAAAATGTTTATGATATTTTTTTATATTGAATTAACATTTTAAAAATTCTAATTAAGTCAACAACATTAAACCATTTTGCAAAATTAAAAATTTGTTCGCTAAAATATGCAAATTTCGGTGGAATATAGGCCTGGGGCGTTGAGGTCAAGTCCAAACAATATTCCGCCGGTTAAAATGAGTTTTGGACGTTGACTATACGTCTAAGAATATTCCTCCGGCGGTATATAGGCTTTGAAGGTCAAGTCCAAATATTTTTCCACGGACGGAATTGGACGGTAACATATATAAAAAACAATGGACAACAAAATTTAGAAGACCATTGATCATTATTTATCGCAACCATCAATCTTGGTCAAGTTTTTGGTGCTGAATACGAATACGAATATGAAGTCAGAATTTAACTATATGCTACAGAATTTTTGTTACTTAGGGTCGAAAACGTCATTTTGGTCATTTTAGGGGTATTTTGAGCTTTTAAAACTTGATAACAATCCAGCTAGAGAGAGAACCTTGATTAACAATTAGGTTGTTATTTTATAAAAATGATATCTTTTTTTTATTTTTTTTTTATTACTTTTTCACACACCTTAAAATTAAATTTTTCGTAAGCCAGATTAGAAATTATTTTTACAATTGACTTTTCTAGACCAGTTTGTAACATGGACGAATAAGATCTTATTTTAAACCTAAATAATTTAGTTTTTTACATGTTAAGAGTTTGTAACTTGGCACATAAAATTAACAATATAAACATAACATTTTGCACCATTCATTTAATTAAGACATTTAGTATTTAAGATGAATTTGACCCAAGCATTTAATTAAATTTTAAATATCGGCGCAGTAACTAAATTTTGTTGTGACAAAAATTTTTTATAAGATTTTTCTCAATAGTAAGTAATTTTTAAATCTTTATTTACTAAATTCCATTTAAGTCTCAAAGCTAATAGATCTAAGTCCTTTTTGCATAACGAAAATCTCAAGGTCGTTTAACATATTAAGGTAAAATCTTGTTGGTCATTTTCTTCTTTTTATGTTAATTATATTAACGGTTGATCGTCACCAAATTCTGGAAATTATAGACTTAAATTTTCAGAATGCTTAACTGGCCTTAAAGCTCAATAGGATATTTAATTTTCTTTTTCTTATTTTACTTTAACCCGATAACTACCCTGCAAAAATAACAGTCCATTAGAAAATATTTTGGTTGTCTCCATACCATTGGGATTACAAATACATTAATTAAAATTTTGCTAAATCACGCAAAAAGTTTAAAAATTTCTAGTATTTTTATTGTTTACTTTCAATGAGGTTTGTGCAATAAGGGGGGAACAAACAAACCTGCCAGAAATATTTTAAGAGATGATGCAATATGTCAAAAAATAATAATAATGATTAGGAAAATAGGGGAAGAGAAACATAAGCAGATTAGGGGCAGAGGGTCAGTGTGATTTTAGTGTAAAATTTCAATGAACTTAAAAATAACATTTTATATAGGGGATGCGTGAAACTATATTCTTTCTAATGGCACCAATTTTTTTATTTTTTTTAAAGTTCGAAGATTACTTTTTTGGATGAGGTCATTTTAAAAAATTTTGCAGGCATCAGTAAAAAAACCAAAAGCGCCATCATGATACCCAAAAATTTCTCAAAAACCTGTATATATCGTTCATATTGTTTTCTGGTGTTCAGTGTAAACGAACTTTTTCTTTACAGTTCTTAGATTAGGTTAAAAATTTGTACATTAATAGGGTTTTTTAGTGCTGATGAAACCGTAAATTTTTAAGACCGGAAGTGATTTTTGACCGAGATATGAGCAAAAATATTTTTCATTTTTTTTACAAAAAAAATTGAGGCAACTTTGCACACATTTATTTTAAAAAGTATAATAGCTAGTGTCATATTTTTTTTTATTTTGAAGATCGTATGTCGGCTACATTAGACAATATTAAAAATAAATTACCAATTAAATTCAAATATACTCAAAAAACGTATCTCCAATTTTTTTGAAATTATAAAATATAGCTCTTAATATATATGATTTTAAAATTTTGAGACTGGCATAATTTTTATAAAAATTTGAATTTGGGACAAAATTTTGCACTTAATAAGCATATGCCAATGTGCCAAATTTGATTGTATTAAAGAAGTAAGACTAAGGGGCAAATAAGTTGGACCATTTTATATTTGATTAACCATTATAATGTTAAATTTACAATGAAAAGGAAACCTCAAACCGAATAAAGTGTGATATTCCGCTTGTTTTTAAAATCAGCTTTCTGGTTTATCAAACCTATATTTTATATTTAAAGTGCATTATATAGATAAATATCGCTTACTAACATGTAGGAGCCCCAGCTTTTTTCATTAGAATTTGAGGCTTCTACAACAAAAAAATAGCGAATTTTCAGGTGATAACGCAGATTTAATTCGTCTGTGCAAGCTTATTTTTTTATCATATAAGCAAGTTTAATTAAGAATAATTAGAACCTGTAAGTTCATTAAAAATTCGCATGTATAAGTAATAAAAAAATAGCAAATATTTTACATATAGAATCTCAAAAGAACGTAAAAAAATTACAAAAAAAGGAGAGTATGATTTCATTCCACTTACATTTGTAATCTATTATATTGGCAACAATTCTTATTAAAAAATTATTTAGAAACACAATTAGTTATAAAAAAAACTTTGATCAACGCAAATCGATATCCTAAAAACAATATTGATATTTCATATTTTAACAGGTCTAACGTCTTTGTTAAGAAACAATGTAAATGGAACTGGTATTAATTGGTTTTTAAACTAATGCCTTGCTATAAATACCATTTTAAAACATATTTCGCTTTTGTCCAAATTAATAAATAATACTGAATGTTAATATATTTGGGGTTTCAAAATTTATTAGTGAAGCTAATTCTGCCAAAAATATTTTTTTGGGGGTTGAACCATAATACTGACTTAATTTTTGTATCTAAAATACAAAAAAACCATATCAATGTCTATCCTAATAAACTTGACTTTTAACATCTGTTTTAAGTTTGATAATATGCATAGAGAACATCTGTTAAACTTTAATATTTTTAATAGAACAGAAATATCCTGATTTTTTTATCGAATTTTACGTTTTTAGGGTGTTTTTTTATAAATTAATGTGAATTAAGAAAACGAATTTTCATTTTTACCCATAATAATAATTCTATCTACCCAAAAATATTTTATACAATAAATTTTTCAAATTTTTGAATTATATTGATTACACATAATTTCTATTATGCCCATTAAACCCGGGCCAATAAAAGCTATATGTAAGCATACCAATTTTAAGTTATTTTTTACACATTAAAATTAAAAATTAGAATAATTTTTGTTATTATTAAATAAAAACCCAGGCACGATTCTAGACGCCTTGGGGGGGGGGGGGGGGTATTGCCCCCCCCCCCTTCCAAACTTTTTGATTGCCCCCCCCCCAAATATGTATAAGTTTTATTTTTGCCCATCCACCCCCATAAAATTAAATTTGCTTCCCCAAAAATATCTAAAAATTATTATTTTAAAAATATTTACTTTTTTGAAAAATTGTTTTCATTTATATCAACACTTCTCATCCGCTAAAAAGGTCAAACTAACACAGAATTTATTTCTGTTGTTATTAGATATATACAAAAATATAATGTTACAGATACCTGTATATATGTGAAAGCAATTCATAAATCTGATGCCAAAAAAATTTACTCACTTGTCAACAATCTTTTGTTAGAATATAATCTAGAACTAAAAAACCTGATTGCGGGCGAACGTAATGTCCGGGAAAAAAGGTGGTATTCAAGTATTTTGAAGCAAAATGGCTGGACACCATGTGCCGTATGCTTTAACCACCGATTGCATCTTGTTGTAAAAGATTGTCTTGAAATTTTAAGTGAAGGGAAAATTTTTTTATATATTTTCTTTCCTTCTAAGTCTTTTTAACATGATGCAATCAAATGAAGTTAGTGAATGCGGGACCATACCCCGGCTCTTGCCCCATCGGTGATGTGGTCATGACGCCATTTTTAAAAAAAAATTACATAAAAATATTAAATACTATTTTAGAAAATAAAAAAGTTTTTATATCTCCAGGTCATAGGGCCAAAGCGTCGGGGTTTTCTGGCCATATTTATAATCATTTATATATTTTTTTGTATTTTTTGAAAAATTATTTTATTTGTTAAAAATAATTAATGATCAATTTCAATGCAAATGATTTATGTTTCTAAAACTTTTGATTTAATACACCATTGTTTGTTAGAAATTAAACAATTAAGAAATACAAATACATTTAACGATTTATTTAAAAACTGTTTTGATATATATAATACTTTTTTAAATGACAATAATTTATTTATAGATAAAAGAAAAACTAAATCTAAAGATTTTTCTGATTTTTTTTTTTATTTTCTACTCATAAGTTTGCAAATAATTTAAATATTAATGATAAATTAAAGTAATTATTTTAATATTATGGATTTATTGTAGAATTTTTACCTATAATATTTATTTACAATCTTTAGATTCCCTTTATAAGTTTGATTTTCCTTTATTATAAATATAAATAAATTCAAGCTTCTTTTAAAAATAAGTAATATTTATAAAAATTTATTACACAGGTCAACAAATATTAATGTCAGAAACGTGAATTTTATGAAACATAAAGATTGCATCCCCATCATGGCCTAATCTCATATGTTTTTTGTTTTTCTTAGTTTCTTCCGTCTTTGGCTCCTTAGATCCGTCTATAACAAAAAATGGCCTTTTTTGACCAAATTGACAGATCTAAATATACTGTAAAAAGAAAAAAATTAAAATTTTTTTTACATATAAAATACCTTACTTATATTTTTAATCACAAACAATAGAAAATGAATTTTTTTAATATACTAAGCTCTGATATCGGCATTTAGATAATACAGAATATTTCGCGTACAAACTTAAATACGACACGAAATATAATCTGTTTTTAATGAAAATAATATTTGAAGTTTGAATTTAATAGTTAACTATTGTGGATATGCAAAAATAAAATTTCAATTTATTTTTGATTTTGAATCTTTTTTGGTTTTTTTCGACCTTTTCTCTAAAATTTTCAATGTTTATAACTGACTACCTATGTTTGATTAGGAAAAACGGTGGACTTGCTATTCCCTAAGATGGCAGGTTTTATCTATGTAGTTAACTAATAACTCTCAAAAAATTGTTGACCTTATCTAAAAAAATTAACGTAGCAAAAAATTTTTTTTAAAAAAACTTAATAATTATAAAAATATGTTACTAATAATTTTGTTAATATTTTTTGATGATTGCAAAGATGCGTTTACTAATCTATTTAACATTTTTTCAAGTTTGTTATTTGGCTCTGCAACGTCGAGTTGTATGGCCACATTTTTAATAATAAAAAGTTTGAACATGGATTCAAATGGTGTACATGGATATTTTTTGGCTCCCCCCATGAGTTTTTTTGCCCCCCCCCCCCCCCCCCCCCTCAAATTGGAAAAGCTAGAATCGGGCCTGTAAAAACTTATGATATGTTTTAAAAATCTGGGGTTAATTTATGTTAGAAAGCAATGTTTTATGTATAAAATGCATCTTTAAATTTTAAAATGGATCGGTAGTTTGCCGGAAAGTCGGCTTTAAAGGTAGGAGTAAACTATTTAAAATTAGCATTTTTTTTGCTCTTACTCTTTTTAACAAATTAATTAAACTGTTATATCCCAATTGCCCCTATGTCGGACCTCATGTATACAATCAAATTTGGCAATTTTGAATATTTTAATATAGAGCAGGGAGCATATCTCATAAAAGAAATTAATTTTTTGAAATTTTTATTAAGTTAAGTTGATCCTAGACTTTTGAGTTATATTTAGAATAAATAATATATATTGAATATTCTGTATTATTGTGGAGATATAGAGAAATATTTACTAAATATTAAACAGATGCAGATAGCCTTTATTGTCCTTTTCAAAACAAAAAAAAGTTAAGTTTCAAGCATTATACTTTTTGACCTATAACCTCCTAAATTTGCATCAAATAAATTCTGCCTCGGGTTTTTTTCTTTATTTGCCTCGCGTTTTTCTTTTGCCCCTACCTCCGTCAAAAATCTCTTTCGGTCAATATTTTTTTTCCTAAATATGAGATACCCTTAGATACTAGTAAAATCGCATTTAAATCTGAGAGGTGACCTACTCTTAGTTTTAGGTGCTATTGACCATATCTATATCAAAGGTGTAAAATGAAAAAGAAGTATACCTTATAAAACAATTAACTTCATATAAATTTTAAACTGTTAAAATTTTATATATTTATGTAATAGTACCTAAATTTTATATATCCAAAAGATTTTGTGCCTATAATTATTTTAAAAAAAAATTATGCTAATTTTTTTAAAAATCTTGGGTTGATGACAAAGATTTTTGAGTAACAATTTACATGCACATTAGGGCACGTGCAAAGTGAGTTTTATTTTCGTAAAATTTTGTAAATTCTGACAATTTCAAAAATTTTATTTTTTTCAAAATTTTTTTGAAAATTTTTTATTTCAGAAATAACATTTTATGTGCATAAACAAAGTTTGGCAAATTTTTAAGAATTTGCGTTTTATTACAAAAATATTTTTTTCGTAATTTGTAAAATTTCGCGATAATCAAAAACTCACTTTGCACGTGCCCTTATAAAAAATATTGTTAACCAATGTATGATACTTACGATTAAAATTGAATTTGCAAAAATTATATTAAAATCGAAAAGAAAATTTGATAAGCAAAAACAGACTTTAAAAAAGGATAAAAATAAATTACTAACAAAATCTTATTTTGTTGAAATTTTTGGTCATAATAGTTGCCACTGAAAAAAATGGAACCTGGTGTTAATTTGACTTTGCATTTTAATTTGACTTTTATTTAAAATCTAGAAATGTATGGACAACTTCCCATTGTTTTTTTATGTTGGTGTAACCTTATTACAACGAGTTCAAGTCATTTGAGGTTGACGTTTCCTATACCGAGAAAATTATCAACCGACTTTATGAACGAAGTAAACAACACCTTTATTTCTAACTGACAAAATTTGCTCAAATATAAATTTCATGAAGAACCTTATAGCGGTTAAAGAAAATTATTAGTAATATTTAATTAGTATAATCATTTAATTTTGGCTTGTTGTATAGCATTAAATCTAGGGTTTATTTTATACACTGTCGTGATTGTATCACGAGGAAAAGAAAGAAATAGTAAAAGTAAAGAAAATTTTTTTTTAGTATTTTAAATTCTCGTGAAACAGTTTAGTATTTTGGAATTCATTATTATTATATATTTTAAAACCTACAAAAATAATATTTATAAGTGGCGCCTGACGTCGGCGCCACATAAATATGAAATAAATATGCCTTGGTATCATTAACAATTTTATGCCTTTGTTTCACGACAAATTTGGCGCTACGAAGCGACCTATTCTACAGCGGGAAAATTCGAAAAAATTCCGACGATTATTCGAAAATAAGGTTATAAGTTAAAAAGTTTTTTTAGAAATAGTCGAAAAATTTTATTGAGAAGAGTAGAGTACAAAGTTTTTTTTGCAAAACAAGGAAAATTGTTAAATTATTCCGATACGTGCAAAGGAATTCTAAAAATATTCGACATTTGCGGGTAATTCTAAAGAAAATTATGGCAACATTAAAGAACAGTTACAAAATATTCGGGCATTCGCAAGGAATCTAAAAAAAGTTTTTAGACATCAGCAAGTCTAAAAAAAAATATATGTATAACAAGTAAGAAAAGTTACTGGATATTCCGGCATCGCAGGTTTTAAAACAAAAGTTTTTAGACATTTGCAAGCCTAAAAAGAAAAAATAATGACCAAAATAAAGAATATAAATAGTCGTAGACATTCTCATCTGATTAGATTTTTCAAAAAAACGATCATTGGACAGTCTATAGTTCTCATCCCTATAAAATAATACAGTTGATTCGCACAAAGAAATTACACATAACAGTATATATTTCTTACAGGCACGATTCTAGACCCCTTTAGGGGGGGGTCCCCCAAAAGTTTTTGATTGCCCCCCCCCCCAAAATAATTGAATTTGCCCCCCCAAAAATACATAGTAATTTTATGTTTGCCCCCCCAAAAAAAATTTAATTTGCCCCCCCAAAAATACATAGTAATTTTATTTCTTCCACATAATATAATTAAATTTGCTCCGTCAAAAATATCTAAAAAATATTATCCTAAAAATATTTACTTTTTTTAATTGTTTTTATTCATTAATACTTCTCATCCGCAAGAGAGATCAAACTAACAGATATATATAGAAAAATTTTATTTTACAGAAAGCTTTATATTTGTGAAAGCAATTCAAATTTCTGATGCCTAAGAAATTTCTCAGTTAACAACAATCTTTTGTTAGAATTTAATCTAGAACCAAAGAACCTGATCGCACAATGCTACGACGGGGCGAACGTAATGCCCGGGAAAAAAATGGTGTTCAAGTATTTCTAAGCAAAATAGCTGGACACCATGTCCCGTATATTCACTGCTTTAACCACCGATTGCATCTTGTTGTAAGATTGTCTTATTTTAAGTGAAGGGAAAGATTTTTTTTATATTTTTTCTTCCCTTCATAAATTTTTTCAACATGATGCAATCAAGGTAGTTAGCGAATGCGGGACCATACCCCGGCTGTTGCCCCATTAGTGGTGGGGTCACTACCTGCCCATTTTTTTTTTTTAAAATTACACAAAAATATTTAATACTCTTTTAAAAATTAAAAATAAAAAAACTTTTATATCTTTAGGTCACAGGGCCGAATCGGGGTTTTTTGACCATATTTATTAATCTATTTATTTTTTTGTATTTAATTGAAAAATTATTTTATTTATTAAAAATAATTATAGATCAATTTTAATGCAGAACGATTTAAATTTCTAAAACTTCTGATTTAATACACCATTGTTTGTTAGAAATTAAACAATTAAGAAATAAAATTACATTTGAAGATTTATTCAAAAATTGTTTTGATATTAATATTTTTTTAAATGACAATAATTTATCTATGGATAAAAGAAAATCTAAGCCTAAAGATTTTTCTGATTTTTATTTATTTTCTACTCATAAGTTTGAAAATATTTTAAATATTAATGATGAAGTAAAAAGTATTTATTTTAATATTATTGATTTATTAATATTCTGATAATAGATTTTTTACCGATAATAGTTGTTTAAAATCTTTAGATTCCCTTTATAAATTTGATTAACCTTTATTTTAGATATAAATAAATTAGAGCCTCTTTTAAAAATAAGTAATATCGATAAAAATTCATTATCTAAAGAAATTGACGTAGCCAAAAATTTTTTAATAAGAAACTTAATAATTACCAAGAATGTGTTACTATTGATTTTGTTAGATTTTTATATGATTACAAAGATGCGTTTTCTAATCTATTTAACATTTTTCCTATAAGTTTGTTAATTGGCTCTTCAACGTCGAGTTGTGAGGCCACATTTTCTTCTTTAAGAAGGATAATAACGGCTGACAAGTAGTGACCTGCTTAAAGGTGATTTGGTTTTATTAGAACACGAAAAATCATTAACTAGGGCCGTTGAATTTTGATGAATATTGTAATTTAATTAAAATCTTCTAAGATAAAATAGTTTGATCAACACAATACACTGCTCATAATCAGCTTGCTTACTATTTCAAAACATGGTTGCATTTTTTATGCGCATTTAACGTTTATGTTCATGTTTTATTTAATTTTTTACCCTAATATTAATAACTAGTTATATATAACCAGTATTTTTTCATATATATTCTTCCAAATTAGCATACTTATACATTTTGTTTTTATGATAATCAATCTTATTTTACTTTTTATTTTCTAAAATCCAAAGTTTTATATAATTCATTTTTATTATTCATATATATCATATTTCTAATTTTCATGCGCAATGATACCAAATGATAAAATTATTCTTACAATTAATTCAAATCTCATATCTTTTTAAGCAATTGATAGTGAAAACAATTAATTTTAATTCACATATTCAATTTATAAACTCATTTTTTTTAAATTTAAGAATATAATAAATTATTATTAATTTGTTAAAAAATTTTGAACATGGATTCTATTGTTGTACATATATATTTTTTGCGGACCAAGGCCCAATTCCGAAGGCGGCAAAAAAATTTTTCTGCCCCCCCACGAGTTTTTTTGCCCCCCTAAAATGAAAAGCTAGAATCGGCCTGATTTCTTATCCAATCAATTGAAACATAAGCTAAATAAATTAGCAGAATCATCTAGAAAAACTAATTTAGAGGAAGCTAATTAGCAACTTTGAGCAAGTAAAGCTAAGGCAGATGGTGAAAAGCGGTAGTTAGTAGATAACATTTATAAAAGTTTACAAGCAGCTTTCACTCTTCCTTTTTCTCTAAATTACCATACTCTGCTATATGCATAATAACTCAAGAAGAAAGCAAAATTGCTATAACTAACGTTTAAAAGCTAAATAGTAATAACACAGTGAGCAGCAACACTGAAATAAATAAAAATCTAACCTTAAAAGAATAGATTCTCACATGAATATTTTTTGGAGTTGTAAAACAAAATTTTCAGCAAAGCACAAAAAAATAAGTAAATAAAAATTTATAATCAATTAGAGTGTCTTTGCTCAAAAAAAAAGTAAAAGGCCCAAAATAGGCAATGCAAAATAGAGGTGAGTAACAAAAAAAAGCAAAATGGCGCATGAAATAAAGTAATACAGCAAATATATCCTTAAAAAATCATCTAGTTTACATATTTCAAGTATAGGATTGATGGTTATTAAACCAATCAAATCAAAAATGTACAAAATGAGTACAGAGTACCAAAATGTCGATCTTCGGTTAAATCCATTAATTTAAAACTTAATGAAAATCCAGCAATTATATCCATTTTGAGCACTACATATTATCAACCGAACAGTTATGTTACCAAATGGTTTACCAATTCCTGCTGTGCATTGCCTGGCTTTTATCTCTAAACAACGGTGAAAAGCTGTACCGTATGGTGCCCACAAAGGGGACAAGATTCTTTACAAGGGCTACGATAAAAGTTCCAAGAAGATTAAATCTTTCGTCCCAAGGAAAAATGTAATAGTAGAGGCCAAGTTGGATAAGAAATCAAATATTGTATTATGCGTGACCACGTTTTTTAACAGATTCTCATTTTCATCTCCCTCGATGACGGCAAAACATTTTCTTATTACGGAATATATAATTCGATTAGTCCAGAAAACGTTAAACCAGTCCATGACGAGATATGATGAATTGGAAAAATTCTCAGAAGCCTTACATAATGCGATGGGAGCCTAAAAGACTGCCTCACGACACTAAAGCTGTCGATATCGATCTCGCGGGATATCAGGACCTCAATGGACAACTGGTACCCAAATACTATCCCATTGCTCATAATGTTTCAAAACACGGTTATTATAATAGTGCACCGTGGATGGTGACTAACAGATCACGCGATATCAAGGTCCCAACAAGCGTTAGCCGACGAGAACAAAAAACCCAGGATGCTCGCTTCCGACTTGCCAATGTAGCCATTGAAGACAAACACCTATTTACAGAAATGTACAGTTACTCCTATTTTTAATTGGCTTCCATTTCATAAAATTTTTTTTTTGAAAGATAAAAATAAGTTAAATTATTAATATTATGAGAGTAAAGTTTAAAAAAATTAAGCTAAAAATAAATTAAATTATTAATTTATGAGAATAAAGTTTATAAAAAAAATTAAGCTAAATAGTGGTGGTGAAGTCTCAAAAAGATGTTTAAATTGACAGATTGGGTTATTGATTGGTAGGTAGGTCGAAAAAGTTTATAAATAAAGGTCATTTAGGCTAGATGAATTAGGTTAAAAGTATGGCCAAAGCTATCATTTTACCATTAAAAACATCCATAAAAAAAGGAAGAAATAAGTTGGCGTGGTTATAACTTGTCCAAATTAAAATAAATTTTTAATTTAGAATGGCTCCCAAATTGAAATAAAAATTTTAATTTAGGATAGCTGAAATAAAAATGCTAAAAGCATTAACAAATAACCACACATATAAAGAAAAAGGTGGAAATTTAGTAGGTAAACTAATATTAGTAGTTGGATTAATTTTTAGGCCGGTTAAAAATAAAGATTAAAGTTGGTAACCAAATAATTAAAATTCAAAAAGAAAGAGATCACCAAAGAATAGGATAAATTAACAAAAATGAAAGTAAATAAAGAGGCCACTTAAAAATAGAAGCTTAATGGAAATTGATAATTTAAAACTTAACAAAAATGAAAGTAAGTAAAAAGTAAAAGTCTAAAAAATAGGATGTGCCAAGTAATAAAAAAAAAGGGGACACGAAATATAAGAAAAAAAGGTTTAAGGTTCTATTGAAAAATGGCTATCAATAAAGAATTTCTTTTTTTTTAGGAAGACAAGGGAGGTGTCGTGATTGAATCACGAGGAAAAGAAAAAAATAATAAAACCTACAAAAATAATATTTATAAGTGGCGCCGGACGTCGGCGCCACAATATTATGTCTTTGTCTCACGACATACACTTCTCTATATTTTATATCAAAAATTTAACTAGTTTAGTTAATTCTAGTTCGTGTACTATTTCGTCCCTTTGTTTTTCACCCACCCTATGGACATGTCCTATTTAGTATTTTTTTTTTGTTTTTTTTAATCGTAAAATTCTAAAATTTATTTTATTTGCTGGACTAATTAGATTGGTCCTCTTCCAATATTATATAGTTAAAGATTTATATTTGCTGGTTGATAATCCTACAGGTGCAAATTTTCAGAAAATGTTCCTAAATCGTAAATTAATATTGGTATTTACAAAAATTATTTTTTTGTTAAAACATTTGTAGACTTATTAATATAACAGAGTCAACAAATTTGTGAGATGTGTTAAATACCAAACTTGCCAATTTAGGGATCTTCAAATCCGTTTACCGCTATTCTAATCAAACTTAATTCGTCAGCCATAAATATTAAAAATTTTTAAAAAAAACAAAGATTCAAAAACAAAAATAAATTAAAATGTTTTTTTAGCATATTCACAACAGCTAAACTTTTAAATTTAAACTTCAAATATTGATAAATGTAAGCCAATAAAAAGATGAATATAAACTTGTTTTCAAAATATTTTATGCAAAAGTTTAATTTTAAAGAGAATTTCTAATATTGTACATTATTATGCATGTAAAATACTTATGTAAATATTATTTATATTTTCTAAACTGAAAAAGGTAACCGTTACCGAAATATTTTTTTATTTTTCATTTGTTTATTTTTAACTCTATATAACATTATGTTCTTTAACGAGTAAAAGTTTTAATATTTTTATTAAAAACCGATAAAATATCGTGTCCTATTTTAATTTGGACGCGAAATAATCTGTATTATCTAAATTCTAATATAAGAGCTTATTAGATTAATCAGGCCCGATGCTTTTACAATTGGGGGGTGGGGCAATTTTTTGCCGCCTTCGGCGGTCGATAAAACCGTGACCTTCGGTCACGGCAAAAAATATGCATGTACACCAATTGACAAACTTTTTATTATTAAAAATTAATAGTAATTTACTATATTCATAAAATAAAAAAATGATTGCGTTTATAAATTGGATATGTGAATTAAAATTTATTGTTTGCACTACTATCAGCTTAAAAAGATTTGAGATTCAGAAATTAATTTTAAGTATAATTTTATCCTTTGATGAAAATAAAAGTATGATATATATGAATATTAAAAATGAATTATATAAAACTTTGGATTTTAGAAAATGAATAGTAAAATAAGGTTGAATATCATAAAATCATATTGTATAAGTATGCTAATTTGGAAGAATATATATAAATAAACACTGGTTTTATATAACTAGTAATTAACATTATGGTAAAAAATTAAATTATACATTTAATGCGCATAATAAAAATTTGCAACCATGTATTAAAATATTAAGTAACAATTAGCTGATTATAAGCAGTGTATTTTATTAATCTAATAATTTTATGCTAGAGGTTGTTTTGATTAAAATATAAAATTCATCAAATTTCAAAGCCCCTTGTCCTAGAAGAACCAAATCACCTTTACGCATTGCCAGTTTACTAGTTATTATTTTTTTTTAAAAAAGAAAATGTGGCCTCTCGACGTTGAAGAGCCAAATAGCAAACTTATAGAAAAATGTTAAATGCATTAGGAAACGCATCTTTGTAATCATATAAAAATTTAACAAAATTATTAGTAACACATTCATTATAATTATTTTTTTTATTTAAAAATTTTTTGCTAAGTCAATTTCTTTAGATAATTAATTTTTATCAATATTACTTATTTTTATTAAAGGCTCTAAATTATTTATATCTAGAAAAAAGGATAATCGAATTTATAAAGGGAATCTAAAGATTTTAAATAAATATTATTGGTAAAAAATCTATTATTAAAAGAATCAATAAATAAATGAATAATATATAAATAAATACTTTTTAATTTATCATTAATATTTAAATTATTCTCAAACTTATGAGTAAAAAATAAAGAAAAATCAGAAAATTTTTAGGTTTAGTTTTTCTTTTATCTATAAATAAATTTGTTTAAAAAAGTATTTTATATATCAAAACAGTTTTTAAATAAATCTGTAAATGTATTAATTGTTTAATTTCTAACCAACAATGGTGTATCAAATCAAAAGCTTTAGAAACATAAATCTTTTGCATTGAAATTGATCATTAATTATTTTTAATAAATAAAATAATTTTTCAAATGATAACAAAGAAATAAATTTATGATTATAAATATGGTCAACCCCGACGCTTCGGCCCTGTCACCTAGATATAAAAACTTTTTTATTTTTAATTTTTTAAAGAGTATTTAATATTTTTATGTAATTTTTTTAAATAAAAACAATGGCGTCGTAGTGACCACACTACCGAGGGGCAACAGCCGGGGTATGGTCCCGCATTCACTTACTTCCTTGATTGCATCATGTTGAAAAAATTTATGAAGGGAAGAAAAAATATCAAGAAAATCACCTTCACTTAAAATTTAAAGACAATCTTTTACAACAAGATGTAATCGATGGTTAAAGCAGTGAATATAGGGGACATGGTGTCCAGCCATTTTGCTTAGAAATACTTGAACACCACCTTTTTCCCGGGACATGACGTTCGCCCCATCCTAGAATTGTGCGAGTTCTTTGGTTCTAGATTATATTCTAGAAATATTGTTGACAAGTCAGGAAATTTCTTTGGCATCAGATATATGAATTGCTTTCACAAATATACAGCTTTCTGTAATATCATGGGGTAGAAGGGCAAAAATAAAATTTAAACGTATTTTGGGGGGTGGGGCAACCAAAAACTTTGGTGGTGGGGGGGTCAATGCCTTTCGCCCCCCCCCCCCCCCCTAAAGGGGTCTACAATTGTGCCTGATTTTATTTGTAACGTATGTTCAAAAACACAAAATTTAAAAACTAAATTTTTTTAAATTTTGTTAATAATTATTTGTCAATCAAAACTACAAATTTAAAGTAAATGGCCTTAAAATGAGAATAAATAAGATTTTAAGGAAGGGGGCTAGCAAACGATTAAAATAAATATTATTAAATTATTTGGATGCAAATGAGTTCGGTTAAGTGGGTAGATTTTTAAATCTTAAATATGTCCGAAATTTTCACCATAACTCTCACAAATATCCCAAAAATATCAAAATTTTGATCAATTGTCAGACCTATGCCGAGTTATAAAACCTCAAAAAGTGCTATGTCAGCATTTTTTTACGACTTTGACTTAATATTTAATAACTAAACGTCGAGGTGAAAAAAGGAAAACAGATCTGAAAGCATATTAATGTGAACTCGTAAATATATCTTTCATTGCCCGATTGAGCTCAATTTTGCTAATTGTTCCATACAGAAGTGGGGAAAATATTTTGTATAACCTATATGTAAATGTTGGAGCTTGATATAATGAAAATCTGTATATAAATTCAGATGAAAAAGTTAAAGTTTAATTGAACTTATAAAACTTAACGACTCTCGAGGTCACAATATGAGTCACTTTACCCAATTGTAAAAAACGGGAAAACTTTATAAATTAGGCCACATATTTGATTATCTTACTTAAAGTTTGCAAACAAACCTTTTTAAATTTGTGGACCTTATAGCAAATTTCCCTACTTTATGCTTGCCCAAACGAGTGTTATTTATAAGATGGTAAAAAATTTGAGGAGGATCCTCGTAAGCCGAAAGAGGCAACAATAATGATAAAATCGATCATGTCACATTAATACGCTTGGCCGAGTAATTCATTTGCGGGAACACGAATACAACACTAAATTTGTGAGTTCTTATAATCTTTAAAAGATTTTATAACTTAAATAACAAAAATTTAGTAACTGCTAAAATATGGAACTAAAGCTTTCTCTACTGTCATATTTTAATAATAAGATCTGACCTTTAATATATTGCCAATAAAATTAAAACGCGTTTTTGTCAAGGACTATTATAATAAAAATTATTACTTTTCACGGATTATTCATAAATACAATTTTAAAAATATGTTTACTTCCTTTGTTTAATAGGTTTCATAGCGTATATTAATAATGGGCAGAAAAGGGTTATTTTTTGGCATTATTACCTGTTTAAAAATCCTTGTTTACCTTATATTTTCTCAATTAAAAAATGTTTTTTGAATAATTAAAAAATTTTATAGGTGGAGCTTGGCCTCGCAAGTCTAAAAATTAAATAAAAGGCAGTAAGGCAAAATAATATAAATGTTGAATAATACTTATAACCACAGTTACCAGAGGTCATCTTGGATTGTTTTCTCATATATGGGTCTTTTCCTATGTCTTTTTTTCTAGAACCCTAATTAACTTTAAGAACCTGAAATAACTTTTTTTGGCAAACAAATAATTATTTATAATTTTAATATGTATAAATAGTGTTTATTTGGAGTAATTTTAAAATTAACTGTTTTTGTGGCTCGTTAAACAATAAAATAAATTCCTTTGCGAATTTGAGACTCAAATACTTAAACAATTAAATTTCATAGAAAAATTCGACGCACAAATTCCTCATTAGATCGCTTTCATTCAATTTAGGTTATGAATGGTTAGAGGCCTTCCCCTGTATGTTAAACAAGTTTTTTAATATTTCTTGTGCTTGAGTCTCGGAAATCCATTTACCAGGCACGATTCTAGACCCCTTTTTTTTGGAAGGGGGGGGGGGTACGTATAAATTTTATTTTTTCTTCCACATAATATAATTAAATTTGCTCCGCCAAAAATATCAAAAAAATTATTTTAAAAATATTTTCTTTTTTTAAAAAGTGTTTTCACTTTTCAACACTTCTTATCCGCTAGAGAGATCAAACTAACACAGAAATTACACTGGACAACAAATTTAGGGCGACCCTAAGCTACATTTATGGCAACTATGGTTTTGGTCAAGTTTTTGGCGCTGATCACGAATATGAAATCAGAATTTTAGCCAAGGCCTCAGATTTTTAGTTATTTGGTGTCAAAGTTGAGATTTTTCAATTTTGGGGGTATTTTGGGCTTCTATATCATAAAACCTATGGGTAGTAACAAAAGTTTAAAAATATATTTAGATAACGAAAACATTTATTATTAACGTAAGGGGTTTAAATTTTTTTTAATATTTAATTTTTTTTATTTTTACATTTTTGTAAAATTAGTGGTTTTTGTCATAAACTCCGTTTTTTGATCCTAAATAACTTGAAAGTAAATTGCTAAAAATTTATGTAATAACCTTTTTTAGATATGTTTTTTTATAAGGAATCTGAATATGCCAATAGATTTTTTGTAGAATTAATAGTAAAAAAAAATTTTTAAATTTTTTTCTGAACTTTGGACGCGGTTTAATAAAATTTGGAGGCCTTAGAAAAAAAACTAAACCCGGGATCGTTATCGCAAGAAAGTTCTCTACAAAACCCTCAAAAAATTGTGGATGTAGTTTTTTTTTGTTGTCCAGTGTTATTTCTGTTATTATTAGATATATAGAAAAATTTAATTTTACAGAAAGCTTTATATTTGTGAAAGCAATTAGGGCATGTCTCAACTCCGGAGTCTAGAAGAAGTTCATAAACTCCGGAGTTTTTTATATAAAAATTTGCTAGTTAATATATGTAATTATTACATAATTAGCTGCTCTTTCATTTATTTACAACTTTCATTAAACAAAAATGAGTTTTGACTACAAAAATACAAATTCCAATATTTTCAATAAGCTATTGTTTACTAGCAAATTTCAAACAACTGAAACTCCGGAACTCCGGAGTTGATGGACTCCTTCCCGACTCCCGGAGTTTTGACATGCCTTAAAATCAATTCATAAATCTGATGCCTAAGTAATTTTTTCACTTGTCAACAATCTTTTGTTAGAATATAATCTAGAACCAAAGAACCTGATCACACAATGCTACGATGGGGCGAACGTAATGCCCGGGGAAAAAGGTGGTGTTCAAATATTTCTAAGCAAAATATCTGGAAACCATGTCCCGTATATTCACTGCTTTAACCACCGATTGCAGTTGTAAAAGATTGTCTTGAAATTTTAAATGAAGGGAAAGATTTTTTTGATATTTTTTCATCCCTTCATCAATTTTTTCAACATGATGCAATCAAGGAAATTAGTGAATGCGGGACCATACCTCGGCTATTGCCCCATCGGTGGTGTGGTCACTACGACGCCATTGTTTTTTTATTTAAATTACATAAATATATTAATTACTTATTTGAAAATTCAAAATAGAAATATTTTTATATCTTCAGGTCACAGGGCCGAAGCGTCGGGGTTTTTTGACCATATCTATAATCATCAATTTATTTTTTTGTATTTATCATTTAAAAAATTTTATTTATTGAAAATAATTAATGATTAATTTCAATGCAAAAGGATTTATGTTTCTAAAACTTTTGATTTAATACACCATTGTTTGTTAAAAATTAAACAATTAAGAAATACAAATACATTTGAAGATTTATTCAAAAACTGTTTTGATATATATAATACTTTTTTTAAAGGACAATAATTTATCAATGGATAAAAGAAAAACTAAACCTAAAGATTTTTCTGATTTTTTATTTATTTTCTACTCAATTTGAGAATAATTTAAATGTTAATGATGAATTAAAAAGTATTTATATTAATATTATTGATTTATTTATTGATTCTTTTGATAGATTTTTTACCGATAATATTTATTTAGAATCTTTAGATTCCCTTTATAAATTTGATTATCCTTTCTTAGATATAAATAAATTAGAGCCTCTTATAAAAATAAGTAATATTGATAAAAATTCATTATCTAAAGAAATTGACGTAGCCAAAAATTTTTTAATAAGAAGACTTAATAATTACAAAGAATATGTTACTAATGATTTTGTTAAATTTTTATATGATTACAAAGACGCGTTTTCTAATTTATTTAATTATTTTTTTATAAGTTTGTTATTTGGCTCTTCAACGTCGAGTTGTGAGGCCACATTTTCTTCTTTAAGAAGGATAATAACTTCTAGTAGGCTGGCAAGTAGCGACCTGCGTAAAGGTGATTTGGTTCTTTTAGGACACGAAAAATCATTAACTGGGGCGTCGAAACAACCTCTAGAAAATTGTTAGATTAATACATTACTCTGCTCATAATCAGCTAATTACACTGGTCGACAAGAATTTTAGACCAACAACCTAAAAAATGTTTCTAGTGCAGTTTTTTTTGCTGAACATCATGGTTTTTTCCGTTTTTTCCTACCTGATCTGGTTTTTATTTTATTCGGTGTTAAAGTTGCCAAAATGTGCATTTTTGGCACATTTTGACCTTAATTTACACCATTAAAAAATAATAAATTATATTAACTTTTATATTAAAAAAAAAGCTTAAATTTTTATCTTTTCAAATATATAATTATTTTTTTTTAATGTATTTTACTTTTTAAAAAAAAACGAAATTTAAAAACCTACCTTATTTTATTTTATTTAATTTCTAGACCCATTGACGCCTTCGATGCTGCTTATGCATCGCTTCTTTCTTTCTCTCTCTCACTCTTTATTTCTTTATTTATTTGTTTAAAAATTTCTACCCAAACATATTTTTCTTCATTCATATTCTTTAAAAAATTTCTACCCAAACGCATTTTTCTTCATTCATATTCTAAAAAATGGAGGTAAATTTTAAATTAAGAATATTTTTTATGACAAATTTGTTTATAAGAATATTATCTCCTTTTTTAATTAGATATCATACTTAATTTGATATAAATGTTACTGTTAGTGTTATATAAAATATAATTCATTGTAAATAAAAACAACTGATCACAAATGTCCAATAAATAAAAAAAGCCTTAGTTTAAGTGTTTGGGCTCAATTCGACCACCTTTGAGTAAAAAAAGGGTTTTTTACATTAAAATTCAAAAGTCTTAGTATCTAGTTCTGAATGATTAGGCTTAAACAAAGCCAGAAATATGATTTTTACGGTTAAGGTATTTATTAGTGTCCGCGAAATATTAACATTTATATAAAAAATTTATAAAAAATATATCAGGGTCATTTCAAAGCAGGCCCGATTCTAGTTTTCTCCATTGGTGGCAAAAAAACTCTTGGGGTGGCAGTAAAAAAATTTTTTGCCGCCGGGTATAATCAGAGTATTATAAAACATGTTTTTTTTTTATTTTTATCAATTGTAATTATAGAGAATTGCCTTTTATTATATTAATATTTGCACACTAATGTCATTTGCATATCAAAAAGATATGCGATGAGAAATTAATTGTTTTATCTAATGCTATTATATATGCAATCAGGCCTGATTCTAGCTTTTCCATTTTAGGGGGCAAAAAAATTTCAGGGGGAGGGGGTTTATTATATTTTACATAAATTAATCAAATGCTTATTTGTTTTTAATAAATTTATTTCTTTATATTGTGTATTTCTTTATTCAAAAAAGTTTAAACTATATCTATATTAAATTCTAATTTAAAAATTTCTAATTTTGGCTAAAAAGCAGGTTTTTTAGTTCCAGAACAAATCGGCAGTGTTAAAAATCTAGAGTGTAAAAAAATTGGTTTCTATTTTAATTAAAATTGGCTTGGGCCAAGCTAGGTAAAAATAAATTATAAAAAAAAATTCTTTAATATTTTATTAGCAAGTTTCAAAGGCGATTACGATTATATAGAAAATATGTTTTAAATATAGTATAATTTATGATATTTAAAATAGGTCGCGATGAAACTCGAATTCCAGTACTTGGTACTAAATTCCAAGTTTCGAAATTTATTTAAATAATTCGATATTTATATAGGGCATAAAAACGTCAGGCCAGGCTAAAAACATTTTTGTTTTGGGCTGGTTCAAATGTAAAAACTTTTAATACTGGTTTCGACCCGTTGAGGGCACTTATACAAAGTTTAATTGTTTAAACTGATGAAAGAGACGTGAGCAAATACACTTTTTTGCACAGTTAAGGGGGCGGGGGCTAAACAATTGCAACTAACTCTTTTTTACACATCTAAACTAATACAATTTTCAAAACTTTTGGATTTTAAACTAAACCAGCTGATGTATTATAATTTTATCGAAATAAAAACAATTAAACTAAAAACTATTAAACGAATTTAAATGACTCAATTAGAACTAATAAAAACAAAAAAAAATACTAATCAATTTTTTCCGTCACTTTGTAGGCTTAATTATACCACAAAAGTTAACCAAAAATGAAATTTAACCCAAAAAAGAACCAAGCTAACTTTATAAAATAGAAAGAAATTGAATCAAACAGAAAACTTAACACATACACTATAACAAAAAATAAAGAGAGAAATTAAATAAAATAAAATAAGGTAGGTTTTTAAATTTCATTTTTTTCATTTTTTTTAAAAAGTAAAATACATAAAAAAAAAAAATTATGTATTTGAATAGATAAAAATTTAAGCTTTTTTTTTTTAATATAAAAAGTTAATATAATTTATAATTTTTTAATGGTGTAAATTAAGGTCAAAATGTGCCAAAAATGCACATTTTGGCAACTTTAACATCGAATAAAATAAAAACCAGATCAGGTAGAAAAAGACGGAAAAAACCATGATATTCATCAGAAAAAACTGCACTAGAAACATTTTTTAGGTTGTTGGTCTAAGATATGAAGTCATAATTTGTCGACCAGTGTTATTGCTTACTATTTTTAGACATGGTTGCAAATTTTTTTTATCCGCATTTAACGTTTATGTTCATGTTTTATTTAATTTTTTACCCTAATATTAATTACTATATATATAACTAGTGTTTTTTCATATATATTCTTCCGAATTAGCATACTTATACAATTTGTTTTCATGATAATCAATCTTAATTTACTATTCATTTTCTAAAATCCAAAGTTTATATAATTCATTTTTATCATTCATACATATCATATTTTTAATTTTCATGCGCATTGATACCAAATGATAAAATTATACTTACAATTAATTTCCAAATCTCATATCTTTATAAGCAATTGATATTGGTGAAAACAATTAGTTTTAATTTACATATCCAATTTATAAACGCATTCATTTTTTTTTATTTTATGAATATAATAAATTATTAATTTGTTAAAAATAATAATTTTGAACATGGATTCAATTGTTGTACATGTATATTTTTTGCCGCCGAAGGCGGCAAAATATTATTTTTTGACTCCTCACAAGTTTTTTTTTGCCCCCCCCCCCTCTCCAAAGTGGAAAAGTTAGAATCGGGCCTGCCATTTACAACTTTCTACAATTGCAGTAAATGTAAAAATCTCACCGATGGTTTTGAATTGAATCCCTTACATTGCCTCTATATACAAATTAGGAGACACAATAAAGTTAATTGTATCTACTATTTTCTATAGAAAGCGAATATACCATGTGTTTTAGAATCTGGTTAAATACTAAAAGACCGTATGGCAAAACTTATCCCCTACTCTGAAGGAAAATCTTTATTTTGGGATATCTTGTGAAATGACCCTCTGGTCATTTTCAATTATAATTTAGACATAATATTAAGTTCTCAAATCATAACAAGAAAATATTGATTATTGAAATCGATAATATTTTTATGCCAATTGTTGCCACCTTCCAAATCTTTTGGTCTTTAAGCCTTAAAGGTTTTTAAACAAATTGGTAAACTCTAATTTTATTTCACCGAGTTCTAGAATATCGGGCAAAAAATTTAATATAAATTTTGGAATTATTAGTTTCCTTATAAAAATACATGACCAGAGGACTCTGAAAAACCATTTATATGATATAATTTTGCTTATATTATTTATTTTAACTTTATATAATTTAATTATATTTAACATATTTAATTCTTATCATTAAATTTAATGCTATATTGAAACTGTTTGTAATTAAAAATCTTTTTATCTTTACAAAAATAATAATAATAGAATACATTATTAAATGACCCAGGCCCGATTCTAGCTTTCTCCATTTGGGGTGGCAAAAAAAAACGCTTGGGGTGGCAAAAAATAGCCGAATTATAATATTGAAATACATGTAATTTTTTTTTATTGTTATCAATTAATTGTAAATAGAGAATTGCCTTTTATTAAATTATTATTTGCACGCTAATATCATTTGCGTATAAAAAAAGATATGCGATACAGAAATTAATTATGTTATTTAAAGCACTATTATATATGCACTTGACTATGACATATAAAAATATGATATATATGCTTGTTTAAATTAATGGATTGATTATATAAAAAGATAGTTTTTAAAAAATGTATGATTTAGATTGAAAATTTTTGTGTAAAAAATATATGAATAATCACGGGTTTTATATGATTAGTAATTATTATGTTTAAAAAACAATATACAAGAAAAAAATAAATTAAAAAAAACAACATCTAAGAAAAATTACTACCATGTCTAAATGAAGCAAGTAATAATTTGCTGATTAGTCAATAGAATGATTATTTTAATCAAGCAAAAACTGCCGGGTTTTTTGAGTAAATTAAAAAATTCATCAAATTTTAAACTCCCAGTTAAATGTTTTTCGTGACCTAATAGAACCAAATCACCTTTTCGCAGGTCACTACTTGCCAGCCTATTAAAAGTTATAATTATTTTTAGGGAAGAAAACGTTGCCTCGCAACTTGGTGTCGAAGAACAAAAAAGTAGACTTATAGAAAAAACATTGAATAAATTAGGGAATGCCTCTTTATAATCATACAAAAACTTAACAAAATCATTAGTAATGTATTTTTTATAATTATGAAGATTTTTAATTAAAAATTTTTTAGCGACCTCAATTTCTGTGATAATGACTTTTTTTCGATATCACTTATTTTTAAAAGAGGTTCTAGTTTATCTATATTTAAAAATTAAGGATGATCAAATTTATAAAGAGAATCTAGAGATTCTAAATAAATATTATCAATAAAAAATCTATAAAACCTTTAATAAACAAATCAATAATATTAAAATAAATACTTTTTAATTTGTCATTAACATTTAAATTTTTTTCAAATTGATAATCCGAAAATAGACAATAATCAGAATTTTTTGGTTTACTTATTCTTTCATCAATTAATAAATTATTTTCTTTTGTAAAACTTTCATAAATATCTAAACAATTATTAAATAATACCGAAAAAGTGTTTTCATTTCTTAAAAATTTTATTTCAGAGAAGCAATGCTTAATTAAACTAAAGGTTTTGGCTACATAAATTGTTTTAGATTGAAACTGATCATTAATAACTTTTAATAAATTAAAAATTTTATCAAAAGAAAGATATAAAAAAATAAACTTACGATTAAATACATGCTCAAGAATTCCTGACGCCTCGGCCCTTTGAGATGAAGATGTACTATATTCTTATTTTTAAAAGAGTATTTAAAATTTTTTTATAAAAAAAACATACGGCATCATAGTGACCACACCATCGATGGGGCAACAGCCGGGATATGGTCCCACATTCACTCACTGTTTTGATTGCATCTTGTTGAAAAAATTTATGAAGAGAAGAAAAAATATCAAAAAAATCTTTCCCTTCGTTAAAAATTTCGAGACAATCTCGTACAACGAGATGCAATTGGTGGTTAAGGCAGTAAACACCACCTTTTTCCCCGGACATTACGTTCGCCCCATCGTAGCATTGCGCAATCAGGTTCTTTGGTTCAAGATCATATTGTAAAAAAAGATTGATGACAAGAGATGAAATTTCTTTGGCGTCAGATTTCTCAACTGCCTTCACAAAAATACAGTTTTCTTTAACATCATATTTTTCTAAATACCTAATAATAACAGAAATGATATCTATGTTAACAAGATCCCTTGTTCCATCTATTTTAATTGAAAAATATTTTGTATCACTATTTCTAATTTTTTTAGCTATATTATTACTAGCAAATAAAATATTTTTTGGGGTGGCAAAAAAATATATTTAATGTATTTTTGGGGTGGTAAATCAAATTTTTTTTTGGGTGGCAATCATTATCATTTGGGGTGGCAATGCCACCCCAAAAGGGGTCTAGCGTCGTGCCTGAAATGACCTATGTTTTAAAGCAGCAAGCAGATTAAGTGTAAATGTAAAACAACCTCTTCCTTACAATGTGTTTTAAGCAGGCCCGATTCTAGCTCTTCCAATTTGGGGGGGGGGGGGGGGGGCAAAAAACTCGTGAGCAGAAAAAAAATTCTGATGGGGCAACAGCCGGGGTATGGTCCCGCATTCACTTACTTGATTGCATCATGTTGAAAAAAATTTTGAAGGGAAGAAAAAATATTAAAAAAAAATGCTTGTATGTCTCATGCTAGATTTTTATTTTTACATACTTGTTGGTTTCCATAAATGCACGAAAGGTCTATTTTGTTTGGCTTCAAGGTTAAGAATATTTATTTGAAGTAACATTAAATATAGAAAATGTTGATATAGAATAAGCCATGTGGAAACTCAGCAAAACATTTGCAATCCTTTCCACTAAAACGAGGTTCTCTATACAAAATAACGTGGGACATAACACAATACGTTCCTGGAAATATTATATTGGAAATTTTAGACCAAGATGGCAGCCTAATTTACCGAGTAAACTTCCAAATTTAATAGATAATCTTCTTCACGAAAATTTGTAATTAAGAGTCATATAATAAAAATCATAATTTTTTATTTAACGTATATATCAGAAATATCCATAGAAAAGATTTTGTAATTTCAATCTACACCGTAGTACTGAATATTAACCAAAAAAAAAATTTTATTACTGTTTTTTCATTTAAATATAAAGCTTGTAATATTTTCTGAAGTATTTTAAATATTTAAATTTAGATCTTTGTTAAAAGCACAGTATTTTTTTTAACGAATTTGAGTCCTGTGCAATTACAATATGAACACAAACGGGCGACCATATACATATGTGACCGTCTAAACGCAATATTCCTCTGGCGGATTATTACTTGGACTTGTCCTCAACGTCCAAAGCCTATACACCGCCAGCGGAATATTCGTCGTATAGTCAGCGTCCAAACACATTTTCGCCGGCAAAATATTGTTTGAACTTGCCCTCAGCAACCAAAATTTATAAATCGCCGGCATAATATGGTTTTGAATTGACCTCAGCGTCCAAAGTTTATATTCCGCCGGCAGTTTTTGCACAATTTAAGGGACAAAAAGGAACCTTATGTAATTAATTTTAAAATAAATATCCTTCATTAGATGTTTTTGATTTTTTATGTTTAGAGTATGAAATGTTTAAAGATTAAGAGTCAAATTGAATTTAAAATTAGGGCTAAGGGCTAGAATAGCATTTAGGATAGTGTAATATTTTAAAAGTATGCAGACCCACAGATTCATAAGCATACTTGTATTTAGGAGCGCATTTTTAAAAGCGCCTAGATTTTTTAGGTACACACAGATGTGCGCTAATGAATTGTAACAATCTCGCAACTTTTATTATACTTAAAATTGGGCGGAAGACTCAAAAAAACGCCGTGGTTATTTAATAATGCGCCTGTGACTTTAAATGCACCGATAATTCTAGCATGCAATATAGAATGTAAGCAGGTATTTAAAAAACTTATCATGGTGCGCTAAAACGCCTAGGTGATTTTGAAAGCACGCGAAAGACTCCTAAAATTGTCCAGAAAAATAAATTGGGACTAAGCACAGGTGTTGGACTTTTAGGAGCACCAAAACAATAAATTTACACCTTGTAAGACCTATTTAAGCTATCTCATTCAATCCTTTGTTAGGGTTAGGGCATTCAAGACCTGCTTGGCCCGGCCTTTAAAATATAATGGAGTTGGAGTAATGGGAGGTTTATTATTAGTCATATATCTGCAATTTTTGTCCAGGTAACAAACTGGCTCTAGACATTTCTTAAGAAATTTTTAAACTCTAATGGATTTCTTTAAAATTTTTTGGACTCTACTGGTCCCATTATTTTTATGTGACCGATTAAGAATTAAAACATTTTAAAAGAATAAAGAAATATGGTTGGATGACATTAGGCTCAATTTAATATCAAATTCGAAGTACTAATGTAAATATTTAGACAATCTTTTTGGATCCCCTGCCAATATTTGAAAAGACGTCTAACCGCAGAACTGAAAATCTGAAAACTTTTGGTTAAATTCAAAGGCGTACCAATGAAGGCTCAAAGCACACATTTTTTTCTGAACTCAAAATCGCCCAAATTTTTTTGTAAAAAATTGAGGTATCTTAAAATTGCGTATTCTAAACCTGCAAAATTTAAATTACATTAAAATGTCTCAAAAGTGCAACGAATAAAAACGGCGGTGGGGATTTTAAAGGCGCGCAATGATATATTTTAGATATCAAACCGGGCCAAATTCTGGCTGAACAGCCAGATATATTTTTTAATTTAAACCTAGCCGGTCCCAAAATTTGTTTTTTCAAATTTAGGGCCGGCCTGGCTTGAATCCAAAAATAAGGCCCTAAAATTTTTAATTAGAAGCTAAAAAAGTTTTGTTTTAAAAATACAATATAATATAGAATGTAAAGGGTATACCCTTTCCGTGTGAAAATATTTATCGTTTTTAATGCTTGTTAATAAGTTAAAAAAAGAGCATATAAAGTTTAAAACTTCGGCCTATCTCCGAGTGATTCCTATTTTTAAATTTAAGCCCAACATTTGACCCGTTATAAATTTTGACCTGTTCTGGCCCTTGTTTGGGGCGGGCCAGCACCGGGCCTGACCTTCGGTTCTTGACTATAATCTCTAATGTCATTACAAATTATTTAAGAAAAAAATATATCGCGAAGTGTCAAGGGCTTTTAAGCCGAGCAAGGTGCTATGATTATAATTGAATTTCTTCATTCAAAATATATCCATTTATTTAAACATATTTAACATCTTTTTAGGCCCCATATCCATATTATTAAAAGAGAGTCGAGAAACCTAGAGAAAATGGTAGCACACCAAAATCTGAAACGTTTCTTAATGTAAATCTAAAACATCATTTTTATAAATTAAGAAGGGATGGTTATTCAAACTGTAAGGTTTTTAAGGTAGGTTTTAAAGTTAAAAGTTTGGCTAAGCCCAAGAAAAATTTTGCTTAACACAATGTTCGTCTTTTATTAATTTTAAACCGTTGTCTATAAATTTCGTTATTAAGCACTTTTTTCCCTAATATTTTGCTCAACCTATGTAATTTATTGCATTATGCTGAAGACAAAAAAAGCCTCGTTAAAGTAAAAGACTATAGTCAATACATTTTACAGCCTTGTTAAGAGAGCCGTAGCCAGGAAGAATCAAACCTGGCTCGGGTCCCCCTTTTCCAGCAAGCTTTTTATTTTTACTGGTAATTTTGATAATAATTGCCTAGTGCGCCCCCTAATCCCAAAGGTAATTCGGGTTGGCTAGGTTGGCTGTTTAGTCCATCGAAAAACTGCAGTGCCCTTAAATTCAAAAAAATGTGCTCATGCATATAAAATAATATGAAAGTTAATATCTTGGCCAAGGCCGGTCCGTGACCCATTGGCACCTCTAAGCCAACTATTTTTAGGCGCTTAAAATGCGTACTTTTTTAATATTTTTGCTTAAAACCTTATTATTTAGTGAAAGTAGCTTGATGCTTAGCATTGCTTGGATTGCCCTGGCCAGTTTTTTCCTGACTCTTAATATATTGATCTAAAACTAAAGATCAAAGTCGGAGCTATATTTATCATTGTATTGTTTCTAGCAATTGTAAGTACTTAAAAAAACCTATGGTTTAGTTTAATCCAGACTTTTTTCCTATTTACAACTTTTAACGCTACCGCAGGCCACGCAGAGTTTTAGATTTAATGCTCGCCGGCGACATAGGTTTGCATAGGATCCCAGAAAAATAGACGGCTGTGGAATATTATGACGGTCACCATTTTAACTACTAACCAGGCTCAATGCTGCCTAATGGATCTAGAACACAAACAAATTTACATGCACTCAAGGTCGTCCGATCTTTACTTCCGCACTGTATTGTATTTAAATTTTGTTTCATAAAACTTTTGCTTATTCTAAATCGGCTCTATTTGTAATTTAAAGCCGAATTGGGCCAAAAATAAGTAAAAAATAAACCGGGCCGACTCGTAATTTTAAACAAAATGATTTTAGCGGGCCGGGCTGAAAATCAGGTTCCACTTTTCAGGCAATTTTACCACGGGTGTAGCGTAATGGCCAATCACATCAATGACTTTTTAGAAACAAATTTAGAATCTTTATCAAAAAAAGAACTTATTTTCATTGTACCTCAAATTAAATTAGGCGGTGTAAAAAAATTTATCCCAGTGTTTTATATGTTAGGAAAACTATTTTTTGTCGGTTTACTTGTGTGCTAAAAAAATATACCTTTTCTCTGCGAAACTAGCGTCGATAAATTTAGGGTCATTAATAGTTTTTATAAAGATTTTGTTTTAAAGTATAATTTTTAAAGGGAAATTTTGAACTCGAACTTCAGTAAAATTATTAAAAAATCTTGTCGATCCAAACTTTTTATGTTTAATAATTTTAGATAAAACCAGTTAGTGAACTTCAACAAAGTGACAATTTTATTAAAGCCGCTACTTGTTCCCAATGTTATTGGCGTTTTAAATGTCATCGAAAAATGTTGAAGAAATTTTTCACGAGGTATTTGAGGCAGAGAGTTTGGCTAGCAATGGATTGATTACACTGGACAACAAAATTTGGACGACTCTAAGCATCATTTATACTATGTTTGGTCAAGTTTTTGGCGCTGATCACGAATATGAAATCAGAATTTTAGCTAATGCCTCAGATTTTTAGTTATTCGGTGTCAAAGTTGAGACTTTTCAATTTGGGGGGGTATTTTGGGCTTCTATAACACAACACCTATGGGTAGTAACAAAAGTTTAAAAATATATTTAGATAACGAAAACATTCACATTATTAACGTAAGGGGTTTAAATTTTTTTTAAATATTTTATATTTTTATATTTTTTTATTTTTGTAAAATTAGTGGTAACTTGAAAGTAAATTGCTAAAAATTTTATGTAATAACCTTTTTTAGATATGTTTTTATAAGGAATCTGAATATGCCAATAGATTTTTTGTAAATTTAATAGTAAAAGAAATTTTGTGAATTTTTTTCTAAACTTTGGACGCGGTTTAAAAAAAATTGAAGGCATTGGAAAAAAAACTAAACCTGGGATCGTTATCGCAAGAAAATTCTCTACAAAACCCTCGAAAAATCGTTTATGTTGTTTTTTTTGTTGTCCAGTGTTATCTATAGGCAAGAACCCCGCGCATGCAAATATATCGGGCTGACTATCAAACCGATAACGGTGAAACATTACCTAGTTTCACTTTTTGTTAAGTATTTAGGCATCTTAATCTCCGCGTTAGAAGGGCACAAAATAAAAAATTTTTAATTTTTAAAATTTATCCTAAATTTTTTTGCAAATTAAAGAACTCCAAATAGATAAATTGGGATAAGAATGGATAACATTAAAAATAAGTTTAAAATATGGAGAGTTGGGCAAAGGACACAGCTTACGAAAAACGTTTTGAGCTTTACTGACATGCAAGTTTATTTAAAGTTTAATATTAAATTTAGTCCTTCAAATAACTAATTGCACGGCCGCGCTTAGTTTCAGTGCAATGAAACGTATAAAATGTTGTTTGGGATAACAATGCACTATCGTTTATCTGATTTGTGTTTATTAAACACACCGAATATAATCGAGAAAACTATTCTCGTTAAAAAAACCTTACAAGGGTTCAAATCAAACTTTCTAACGATATTTTATCAAATTTTAAACGTTTCTAATTTTTAAAGTTAAGTCAATAAAATATTTTGTTCCTTCTCAAGTCTAATTAATGATTGTTTGAAAAACTAGCCGGAGTTGCTGACTCATAGTTTGGCTTTAAGAGCTTAATTTATATACCTGTTTTCTTAAATACCCACAGCATATTATTTTCCGAATATAAATAACAGTTTTGGTTTAACTAAAATTTAATAACTTTTAATAATAAATTTTAATTTATATTTATTATCGCTCAATATATGAATAAAAATTTTAAAACTATTAAATTTTTGCAAGTTTTTTTTATCAAGGATTATATAATATTTAGCCACCGTTGCTGAAATTCACAACGAACGCGGGATAAATGCAAAAAATAACAATAATTAGTGCAAAATGGTATGAAATTTAAAAATGATACTTTAAGCAGCTTTTGCTTTATATCTCAATTTTTTGGCTTTGGCGTCAAAAAATTTTCTATACAGGTCTTGTCTATATTGGATTAAAAGAGTAATCAACTAGATTAGCCATTAAATTTTCCGTGTTTTATTTTTTCACTCGTGTTACTAACCTGTCATAAATATTCAAAATTGGTATAATGCAAGGGTGACAGTTACTTAATTGGTTATTTTTTTTTTGGTTTTTAAATTTTAAAATTAATCGTTGTTATTTGGTGGACCAGTTTTACACCTATGTGCAGTCCTATCTATACAATGATCATCTAGAATTACCCATTTGTTTTTAAGGCACTTTGGTAATTTCATTAATTACCTGCTAGCGGCAGTGTCCTAGTGTTTATTTTTTTTTATTTTAAAATTGTAATTTCTTTGACTTTGTTATATTCTTGAACGAATCATCGTTTATTTTTAGTTGAAATTGCCAAAGAAAGAGATATTCCTAGACCCGAGGTGAATTATTGTATATACAAAATAAAATTATTAGTTTATTAGCAAGCATTGTTGAAGATTGGTTTTGTTATAAATTGTAAATTTTATTTTGTAATAGGCATTAAATTGTTTTTTATACAAATATTTTAAAAGAATATTCGTTTTTATAAATACCTAAATTAATTTACAATTTGTAAAAATTGAAGTAATTTGCACTTTCAGGATAATAATCAATTTTAGCAACTAAAAATCTACATAAATTGGAGGCGACAATTTTGATTGGTAGAGCAATTAAAACAAATTCAAAATTTACATATTTCTCAAAAAAAACGAAAAAAATTCTTAGGACACGGCCAACATTATATTTATATTGCGTACTTTTGAGAATCCTCTGTGCAATTAGAGTTTCAGACGCTTGAAATAACTTGACGCTCTAATCAGAAAAATGTTGCGCGGTTAATAAAATTCTCCCTTGCCCTTTTGAGGTATACCTAAATCGCGCTTAGGAGTCTGCTTAGAGTCGATAAACGTAGAGATAATAGTAACACATAAAAATCTGAAACATTTCTCAACCTAAATCTAATACATCATTTTCATAAATTAAACATTCTATGGTAGATTTTTCAATATTTAGAAATTAGAGAGTTTGTCTTAGTCCGAAATCATTTTTAATCTTCCTATTTTATTAAAGTTAAAGTCAGAATCATTCACCTAATACTGATCCTAGCCCTATCTCTTAAAACAGACGGTTTGACTGTCACAACATAACCCTTATAGCCCTGCCAAGTACTAAAGAATTATTACCAATTACATGAAAATAATGTTTTTTTAAGTAAAATTCTTAACGGTGGGCTCAGACAAAATTATAAGATAGCAGCGCAAAGTTTGGTGGATGTTGGACTCCTGGCTTTTTACAGGTAACAAAAACAGTATAAAAAAGCAATTTTTTCAAAAGGGGTAACAAAATATTTTAAAATTTTAAAGCGCATCTTTTGGCTCTCTTAGGTATACCGTCAGAAGCAAAGCGCCTCCACACTGAGAGCATTTAAACATAATTTTAAATGGGAAATTTAAAGTTACTCAATTTAATTAACTTTTGTAGAAAAAATTTAGGATTAATCATCAAATTATTTTAGAAGCCTCATATAAATTTTTAAAATAGTTAAGGAAAACTCCCCCAAAATAGGTGATCTGGGTGGGACCGATTCATTTTGCCTTTTATTAAAAAATATTGTTAATGAATTGAAAATGGGAAACACGATGAAAGGTATTACATCTGCACTCTGTAAATTGATAACTTCAAATAAAAAAATTTATAGCTCTCAATATAAAATTTCCGCGCCTTATATGTAAATTCGGGTTGAGCCAAGTGTAAAATGAAAAAACGAGATACGAGTGGGCAGCGCTTTAGTTATAATATGCCAGTCGGGTTGGGCGGGCAGCCCGGTCTAAACTCTAATCTTAATAAGTTTTGGAGTTATCGTTTAGATTTTTTTATTCTTTCAAATACACTGGACAACAACAAAAAACAACATAAACGATTTTTCAAGGGTTTTGTAGAGAATTTTCTTGCGATAACGATCCCGGGTTTAGTTTTTTTTCCAATGCCTCCAATTTTTTTAAACCGCGTCCAAAGTTCGAAAAAAAATTCGCAAAGTTTCTTAAACTATTAATTTTTCAAAAAATCTATTGGCATATTCAGATTCCTTATAAAAAACATATCTAAAAAAGGTTATTACCTGAAATTATTAGCAATTTGCCTTTAAGTTATTTAGGATCAAAAAAGGGATTTTATGACGAAAACCACTAATTTTATAAAAATTAAAAAATAAAAAAAAATTTAATATTATAAAAAAATTAAAACGCCTTACGTTAATAATGAATGTTTCCGTTATCTAAATATATTATTAAACTTTTGTTACTACCAATAGGTTTTATGATATAGAAGCCCAAAATACCCCAAAAATTGAAAAATCTCGACTTTGACACCGAATAACTAAAAATCTAAGGCATTGGCCAAAATTCTGATTTCATATTCGTGATCAGAGCCAAAAACTTGACCAAAAACCATAGTTGCCATTAATGATGCTTAGTATCGTCCAAATTTTGTTGTCCAGTGATATCGACAGGGGATCCGAAATGATTGTCAAAATATTCTTATTTGATATATTTCAAATCTGAAATTAAATTAAGCCTAGTTTAATCCAAATTTTTCTTTATTATTTTTAAAATGTTTAATTCTTAATCGGTTCACAATAAAATATTAATGGGACCAGTCCAAAAAAAATCTTAAGGAATGCCATAAGCCAATAACTGGACAAAAATTGCAGATATTTAACTAATAATAGACCTCCCATTACCCCAATTCCAATTTCGTATTATAAAAGCCCGGCCAAGCAGGGAATGGCCTAACCTTATCAAAGGGTTAAATGGGAGAACTTAGTTAAGTCTTAAAAGGTGTAAATTTTTTATTGTGATGGTACTCCTAAAAGTCTGACATCTGCGCGCAGTCTCACTTTTTTTTGCACAATTTTAGGAGTCGCGCGCTATCCAAAATCACCTTGGCGTTTTAACGCACCTTGGTAAGTTTTTTAAATACCTGCTTACATTTGAATTTTTATTGCGTGTAGGATAATCGGTGCTTTTATGTCGCAGGCGTATTGTTGAGTTACCTCGGGGTTTTTAGAGTCTTCCGCCCATATTTAAGAATATAAAAAAGAGTTGCGGTTATAAAAATCTATTAGTACACTTCTGAGTGTACCTAATAAATCTACGCGCTTTCAAATGCTCAGTTAATGCATCTATAAATATGTGTGCACCTATGAATCTTTAAGTCTGCATGCTTTTGAGATATTATACTACACTCCTAAACACTACTTGCCCTTAATCCTAATTTTAAATTCAATTTGACCGCTATCCATTAATCTTTTTATACTTTAGGCATAATAAAACACATTTAATGATCGGTGAAAATTAACCACATAAAGTTCTAGTCCAGATAATATTCCACCGGCGAAAATGCGTTTTGAACCTTGACTAAACACCAAAAAATATTCTGTCAGCGGAATAAGCTTTAGACATTGAGGTCAAGTTTAAGTATTATTCCGCCGGCGGAACATTGAATTTGAATGGTGAGAAATCTATAAAAAATAGTTCGAGTTAATCAGGTTTTTAAGGCTCTAGTGTAACTACATTATATGGTTAAGCCGTTATATTTTACCTTTTCATTTCGTTTAAAAAAAATAAAAAATTTGTTCAGATTATCCGTTGGCCAAGCCAACCTTTTAAATAACATTAATATGACATAAAAATTTTTAAACAAAATTATCAAAAAATTATTAAAATAAAATTTTAAAGTGCAAACGAAATAGTTTTAAATTTATAAAATTAGTATTAATTCATTAATTTTTGTTAATTACGAAAGTTAATTAATATTAATTCTAAATATAAAAATAGATTTTCTATTTACGAAAGCTAACGATAGAAATTAAGCACGTTTTATATACGAAACACTTTATAAACTACGACAATGTTTAATTAGCAGCGACTATAAGTCGCAATGCCATTTTTTTTTCTTTTAGATAGCGGAAATAAATTGCGAAATTGGATCGATGCACGTTCAATCTCAATATTGGAAAATTCCTGCTAACCTAACATGCGAACATTGTATCTTGCGGCTGAGACAAGAGATAAATAATTTTCATGGGTTAGATTATAACATCGTCAGTTGTGCCGATATTTCTATATCCCAAAGTAGATTATTATATTTTAGATATCCATATTTGTTTGCTTCCCACATAGGTTACAAGATTTTGGCAAAATATTAATTTGATTGTTCTCGTAAAAATTAAGAACGAGAAAAAAAGGATTTAATTGATGGTATAGAATCGGGTCATTTGATAAAAGATATGTCGATAAAATTTAGATAACAATTTTTACTGACAAATTAACCAAGTTATGACCGAAGAGCAGGCCCGATTCTAGCTTTTCCACTTTTGGGGGGGGGGGGGCAAAAAAAACTCGTGGGGGGGGGAGGGGCAGAAAAAATTTTTTGCCGCCTTTGGCGGCAAAATTAGCCGTGACCTTTTGTCACGGCAAAAAATATACATGTACAACAATTGAATCCATGTTTTTGCGTTTATAAATTGGATATGTGAATTAAAATTAATTGTTTTCACTAATATCAATTGCTTAAAAAGATATGAGATTTGGAAATTAATTGTAAGTATAATTTTATCATTTGGTATCAATGCGCATGAAAATTAAAAATATGATATGTATGAATGATAAAAATGAATTATATAAAACTTTGGATTTTAGAAAATGAATAGTAAAATAAGATTGATTATCATTAAAACAAATTGTATAAGTATGCTAATTTGAAAGAATATATATGAAAAAACACTGGTTATATATAACTAGTAATTAATATTAGGGTAAAAAATTAAATAAAACATGAACATAAACGTTAAATGCGCATAAAAAAATATGCAACCATGTCTTAAAATAGTAAGCAATAATTAGCTGATTATGAGCAGTGATTGTATTAATCTAACAATTTTATGCTAGAGGTTGTTTTGATTATATTATATAATTCATCAAAATTCAACGCCCCAGTAAATGATTTTTCGTGTCCTAAAAGAACCAAATCACCTTTACGCAAGTCACTACTTGCCAGCCTACTAGAAGTTATTATCCTTTTTAAAGAAGAAAATGTGGCCTCACAGCTCGACGTAGAAGAGCTAAATAACAAACTTATAGAAAAAATGTTAAATAGATTAGAAAACGCATCTTTGTAATAATATAAAAATTTAACAAAATCATTAGTAACACATTCTTAATTATTAAGTTTTCTTATAAGAAAATTTTTGGCTACGTCAATTTCTTTAGATATTGAATTTTATCAATATTACTTATTTTTAAAAGAGGCTCTAATTTATTTATATCTAAAAAAAGAATAATAAAAAATATAAAGGGAATCTAAAAATTCTAAATAAATATTATCTTTAAAAAATCTATTATCAAACGAATCAATAAATAAATCAATAATATTAAAATAAATACTTTTTAATTCATTATTATTATTTAAATTACGGTCAACAATTTTTTGAGAGTTATGAGTTAACTATAGAGATCAAACTGCCATCTTAGGGAATATCAAATCCGTTTGCTGTTTTACCTAATCAAATTTAGTCAGTTATAAACATTGAAAATTTTAGAAAAAATGTCAAAAAACCAAAAAAGATTCAAAACAAAAATAAATTGAAATTTTATTCTTGCATATACACAATATTTAAACTGTTAAATTCAAACTTCAAATAATATTTTCATTAAAACCCGATAATATATCATGTCGTATTTAAGTTTGGAAGCGAAATATTTATTATTATCCAAATGCCGATGTAAGAACTTGGTATATTAATAAAATTTATTTTTCATTATTTGTGATTAAAATTATAAGTTACAAGGGATTTTTATATGCAAAAAAGATATTTAAATTATTTCTTTTTAGGGTATATTTAGATCTGTCAATTTGGTCAAAAAAGGTCATTTTTCGTTATAGACGGATCTAAGGAGCCAAAGAGAGAAGAAACTAAGAACAACGAAGAATATATATGAGATTAGGCCATCATGGGGATGCATTCTTGTTTTCATAAAATTCACGTTTCTGACATATATTTGTTGACCTGTGTTATTCTTAAACTTATGACTAGAAAATAAATAGAAATCAGAAAAATCTTTAGGTTTAATTTTTCTTTTATCCATAGATAAATTATTGTCATTTAAAAAAGTATTATATATATTAAAACAGTTTTTGAATAAATCTTTAAATGTATTTGTATTTCTTAATTGTTTAATTTCTAACAAAATGGTGTATTAAATCAAAAGTTTTAGAAACATAAATTGTTTTGCATTGGAATTGATCATTAATTATTTTTAATAAATAAAATAATTTTTCAAATGATAAATACAAAAAAATAAATTGATGGTCATACCCCGACGTTTCGGCCCTGTGACCTGAAGATATAAAAAAAAATTTATTTTTAATTTTCAAACGAGTATTTAATATTTTTATGTAAATTTAAAAAAAAACAATGGCGTCGTAGTGACTACACCACCGATGAGGCCACAGCCGGGTAATGGTCTCACATTCACTAAGTTCCTTGATTGCATCATGTTGAAAAAATTTATGAAGGGAAGAAAAAATATCAAAAAAATCTTTCCCTTCACTTAAATTTTCAAGACAATCTTTTACAACAAGATGCAATCGGTGGTTAAAGCAGTGAATATACAGGACATGGTGTCCAGTACTTTGGTTAGAAATACTTGAACACCCCCTTTCCCCGGGCATTACGTTCGCCTCATCGTAGCATTGTGCGATCAGGTTCTTTGGTTCTAGATTATATTCTAACAAAAGATTGTTGACAAGTGAGAAAATTTCTTAGGCATCAGATTTATGAATTGCTTTTACAAATATAAAGCTTTTTGTAAAATCAAATTTTTCTATATATTTAACAACAATAGAAATAATTTCTGTGTTAGATTGATCTCTCTAGCGAAGTGTTGATGAATGAAAACACTTTTTAAAAAAAGTAAATATTTTTAAAATAATATTATTTAGATATTTTTGGCGGAGCAAATTTAATTATATTATGTGGAAGAAAAAATAACATACGTATTTTTTGGGGGGCAAATTTAAATTTGGGGGGGGGGGGGCAGTAATAAAATTACCAAGTATTTTTTTTGGGGGGGGGGGGGGCAGTAATAAAATTACCAAGTATTTTGGGGGGGGGGGCAAACATAAAATTACTATGTATTTTGGGGGGGGGGCTTTTGGGGGGGGGGGGGCAAGGGTTGTCTAGAATTGTGCCTGCCGAAGAGAAAAAAACTATAATATAGCACAGGTCAACAATTTTTTGAGAGTTATGAGTTAATTACAGAGATCAAACCTGCCATCTTAGGGAATATCTCAAATCCTTTTTTTACCGTTTTTCCTAATCAAACTTAGTTAGTCAGTTATAAACATTGAAAATTTTAGAAAAAAAGGACAAAAACCAAAAAAGATTCAAAAACATAAATAAATTAAAATTTTATTTTTGCTTCATTATATTTAAACTGTTAAATTCAAACTTCAAAAAATATTTTCATTAAAAACCGATAATATATCGTGTCGTATTTAAGTTTGAACGCGAAATATATTTTATTATCTAAATGCCGATGTAAGAGCTTGATATATTAATAAAATTTATTTTTCATTATTTGCGATTAAAAATATAAGTTACAAGGGATTTTATGTAAAAAAGATTTTTAAATTTTTCTTCTTGGGGTATTAGATCTGTCAATTCGGTCAAAAAAGGCCATTTTTCGTTATAAACGCATCTGTGGAGCCAAAGACGGAAGAAACTAAGAAAAACGAAAAATATATATGAGATGGCTATCATGGGGATGCATTCTTTTATGTTTTCATTAAATTCACGTTTCTGATATTGATATTTGTTGACCTGTGTAATAAATACACCGACTCTCCGCCTACGTTTAATTTTAGGCTTTCAGCAACATTTATTTTATGACCCTATGCACCCTTCGAAATGTTATTCTTTGTATGGCTAATCAGGTTGGCACTTTTGTTATATCCGGTAAATTTTTTGAAATAAGGCCCTTGGCTTTTTTTATGATTGACCTCTTTGTGTTTTTCTCACAATCTTTATAATTTTATAATGTGCCAAGCCCGAAAAGTTTCGTCTGGATAATGCTGATCTAAATTGTTTCTTTTATAAATATCTATATAAGGAGCAAATGCTATTTGTTGGACTTTTTTGGTTAATTTAGAATGATTCTTTGGATAAAAAAAAATTTTTTAGTTATTTTTTATTGTAAATAATTCTATTTTGTAATTATAACACTGGGCAACTAAAAAAACATAAACGATTTATATAGGGTTTTCTAGAGAATTTTCTTGCGATAACGATCCCAGGTTTAGTTTTTCCCCCAATGCCTCAAATTATTTTATAGTGCGTTCAAAGTTCAGTAAAAATTCTACAAAATTTCATAAACAATAAATATTCCAAAAAATTATTGGCATATTTGGCCTTATGAAAAACTTATCTTTAAAAGGTTATTACTTAAAATTATAAGAAATTAATTTCCAAATTATACAGGATCAAAAAATGGATGTTATGACAAAAAAAACTTATTTTACAAGAACAAAAGAATATTAAAAAAAATAATTAAAGCCACTTATAGTAATTTAAAATATGTTTTTTTAATTCATACAGTTTGCACTGATTATTTATTTTAGTTATTTATTTGTGTGATTTATTCGGCGTTTGTTGTGAGTCTCAGCAACTTAAATTTAATATATAAGGTACAATCATTGTAAAGAAAAATTTGCATAAAAAATTTATATACATACAACAACATTAATTTATATAAATCATTTAAAAAGTTTTATTAAAAATTTTTATTCATATATAAAACGATAAATTGCTGATAATGAAATTAATAGATGAATATAAAAAAAAAATTTATTAAAAATTATTTAAAAGTTTGAACATTTATATTCGGAAACTAATTATCTGTGGGACATTTTTTAACGGCTATTTAGAAATACAGGTATATAAATTACCATTTTGAAATATAAGCTAAATACGCCATTAATTATGCGCCTGCAACTCCAGCTAGTTTAACAATCATTGATAAACTTGAGAAGTAACAGAATATTTTCTAAACTTAACTTTTGTCGTGATTGGATCACGAGGAAAAAATAATAAAAGAAAATGAAATATTGATTTTATTTCTTTTTAATTCTTATGAAATAGTTAAGTATTTGGAATTCATTATTATTATATCTTGTAAGTTACAAAAATTATATTTATAAGTGGCACAGGACGTCGGCGCCACATAATTGATGCTTAGAATAAAGAAATAATTTGAATTTATACGAAACCTTTAGGGCATAAATAATATTCGAATTAGAACATACTTTTTTGCCGCTGCGAGGCGACTGATTTTACAGCGGGTAAATTCTATAAAAATTCTAATTCGAAAAATAAGGTTATAAGTTAAACTTTTAAATTTTTTGGAACGGATTAGTCGAAAATAAAAAGTTAATAGTTGAAAAATTTTAATTTGAGAATTGTACAAGTCTTTTTTCAAAACCAAAGAAAATTGTTAAAATATATATACACGTGCAAAGGAATTCTAAAAATATTCAACATCTGCGGGTAAATTCTAAAGTAAATTATGGCCAATTAAAGAGTTACAAAATATTTTGGCATTCGCAAGAATATTTTAAAAATAGAAGTTCTTCGACATCAGCAAATCCAAAAAAAAATTATGGCCAACATGTAAGAAAAGTTACTAAATATTCCGGCATTCGCAGGAAATTTTAAAACAAAAGTTTTTCGACATCTGCAAGGAGTTTCTAAAAAATAATAAGGGCAAAAAGATAAATGGATATACATAATAGTCGTAGACATTCTCATCTAATTAGATTTTTCGCAGAAACGACCATTGAACCAATAATTATAAATTCTCATTCAATACGATTCAGTGGGGAAATTCAAAATTTATTCCAAAAAAGAAAATTTTGTGCAGTATAAAGGTAAACTAAATTTTAATGCCTCCATCTAAAATGCCAGGTAAAGAAATTTAACTTATAGAGGTTAGTAATGCCCTACCTATAAATAATAAAACTATTAAGGTCCCCCCTAATTGCAATGAAATTGTTAACATGTCTAAAGTTCTCTTCCCTATAATATAAACTGAACACTGGTACCGCACAAAGAACTACACACAACAATATATATTTCTTATCCAATTAATAAATTAAACCTTTCTTTGATAACACTGGACAACAAAAAAAACAACTTTTTTGAGTTGTAGAGAATTTTCTTGCGATAACGATCCCGGGTTTAGTTTTTTTCAATGCCTTTATTTTTTTTTGAACCGCGTCCAAAGTTTAGAAAAAAATTTACAGTTACTTTAACTATTAATGTTCCAAAAAATCTATTGGCATATTCAGATTCTTCATAAAAAATATATCTAAAAAAGGTTATAGCTTAAAATTATTAGCAATTTACTTTCAAGTTATTTAAGATCAAAAAACGGATTTTATGACGAAAACCACTAATTTCATAAAAATAAAAAAATAATAAAAAATAAATATTATAAAAATTTAAATGTCTTACGTTAATAACCCAGGTCAACAAATATCAATATCATAAACGTGAATTTTATGAAAACATAAAAGAATGCATCCCCATGATGGCCTAATCTCATATATTTTTCGTTTTTCTTAGTTTCTTCTGTCTTTGGCTCCTTAGATCCGTCTATAACAAAAATTGGCCTTTTTTGACCAAATTGACAGATCTAAATATACCCTAAAAAGAAAAAATTTAAAAATCTATTTTGCATATAAAAATCTTTTGTTACTTATATTTTTATTCACAACTAATGAAAAATAAATTTTATTAATCTATCAAGCTCTTACATCGGCATATATATTTCGCGTCCAAACATAAATATGACATGATATATTATCGGTTTTAAATGAAAAAATTATTTGAAGTTTGAATTTAACAGTTTAACTATTGTTATGCAAAAATAAAATTTTAATTTATTTTTGTTTTTGAATCTTTTTTGGTTATGACCTTTTTTCAAAAATTTTCAATGTTTATAACTGACTAACTAAGTTTGATTAGGACGGTAAACGGATTTGATATTCCCTAAGATGGCAGGTTTGATCTCCGTAGTTAGCTTATAACTCTAAAAAATTTGTTGACATGTGTTAAAAATGTTATGTTAATCTAATTTTTAAACTTTTACTACCCATAAGTTTTATGATATAGAGGCCCAAAATACCCCAAATATAGAAAAATCTCAACTTAGAGACGGAATAACTAAAAATCAGAGGCATTGGCTAAAATTCTGATTTCATTCGTAATTAGCACCAAAAATTTGACCAAAAACGATAGTTGCCATAAATGATGTAAGGTAGCTCATATTTTGTTGTCCAGTGTAATCCAGTTAGCCTTTTAATTACTTTCACTTTTGTTAATTTATCCTATTCTTTGGTGGTCTCTTTCTATTTAAATTTTAATTATTGGGTTACATACTTTAATCTTATTTTTTTTAACCGGCGTAAAAGTTAATCCAACTACTAATTTTACTTTACCTAAAATTTCCATCTTTTTTTTCTACTTATATAAGAGGCTGGTTTATTGAAGAATTTTTATTTTAGCTATCCTAAATTAAAAATTTCATTTTAATTTGGCAGCCATCCTAAATTAAAAGTATTTTTTTTAAATGTGCAAAGCCATTTATGTAGAATTTCATATAAAAACTACAAATTTTGTGTGCAACGGCTTATTCTAGGATTCTAAAAAACAATTTCGTGCTAAAACATGATAGAAGACAAATTAAAAAAAAGACAATGTCATGGCATGTTCACAATTGTATATAAAGAGTAGAAAGAGGTTGAGAATATTGGGATCGAGTGTTGGAACACCTCTATACCAGAACAGGGTCACCGACAATCATATCCTCATCGGCATCAAAATCGCCAAACGTCGCACTTGGAGCACCCTTAACTACCACGTTTTCGGTAGGCTTTATATCAGTTGTCCCAGTCGCGTAACGTCCGCATAAGCCACCTTCCTAGTCCCCACAACCACCTCCGTATCCACCATAGCCACCATAACCTCCGTAATAGGGATAACCATAACCACCGCCAATAACCATCTCCATAATCGCCATAGTAAGGATGGTAATAGGAGTGATAGTAGGGTCTATTGTAGCCATAGCCCCCGTGGTAAGGATATCCGCCATAACCACCATATCCCCCAAAGAACTTTCCGCTTTGAGTCTTAGCCGCTTCAGACGTCGCCACGACAGTAACAGCAACCTGGTCCGGAAGGGGCACGACCTTTTGGACAATAAAATAGTTGTAACAGCCTCTTACTTCGTGAAATAAAGTAATACAGCAAATATATCCTTAACAAAATCACCTATTTTATATATTTCAAATATAGGATAGTGGGTAAGTTCCTGAACCAAGAAAAACAAAAGTTGTACAATATGAGTACAGAGTACCTAAATGTCGATCTTCGGTTTAATACAGACATTTAAAACTTAATGAAAACGAGGCCTAAACACCAGATAATATGTATAGAACTTCAGATAAATATATAAAAGGCATTATAAGATTATCAACCGAACAGTAATAATGTTTTCAAAATTGAATTCCTGCTGATCTACCTGGCTTTTATCTCTAAACCGCGTTTTCGGCAAAACCAAGCTGTATCCGTATGGTGCCGATAAAAAGGACGAGATTTTACAAGGGCTTAGATAAAAGTTCCAGAGAGATTAAATCTTCCGTCCCAATGGGAAATGCTGTAGTGGACGACAAGTTAAAATTCTGTGTCATGCGTGACCACTTTTTTTCCAGGATCAGGACAAATTTCCATCTCCCTCAATGATGGCGAAACATTTTCCTATCACGGAATATATAATTCGATTAGTCCAGAAAACGTTAAACCAGGTTTTCCGCGACAAGATATGATGAATTGGACGCAAAATCCTCAGGAACCTTACATATTACAATTGGAGCCTAAAGGATTGCCTCCCGTCGCTAAAGCTGTCGATATCGATCTCATGGAATATCAGGACCACAATGGACATCTGGTACCCAAATACTATCCCATTGCTCATAATGTTTCAAACAACGGTTATTTTTATATTGCACCGTGGATGGTGGCTAACAGACCAAACGATATCAAGGTCGGGGCTTTGAGAGTTACCCCGATACGCAAGAGCGACGATGAAGAAATTCCTAATCCACCTGCCTTGTGGTTCAATATACACCCATTAGGCTGGTTCTCCAAAAACGAACAGTCACCTGCTGAGTTTAAACGCGAAACGAGTGGGATGTGCCAACAAGCGTTAGCCGAAGGTTAAAAAAAAACCCCGGGGTGCTCGATCTTCCGACTTGCCCATGTAGCCATTAAACACTATCACCTATTTACAGATATGTACAGTTACTCCTATTTTAACTGGCTTCCGTTCCCTAAAATAATTTTTTTTGGAAAGTTTGGAAAGATAAAAGTTATTTTACAAAAAAAATTAAGGTAAAGGGTGGTGGGGAAGTCAAATTAAAGATATTGATAGATTGCGTTATTGATATGTAGGTAGGTCGAAAAAGTTAAAAAATTAAGGGTAGTTTGGCTGAATGAATGGGGTCAAAATTTGTATGGGCTAAGCCATCATTTTACCCTTAAAAACATCCATAAATAAAGGAAGAAATTAGAGAGGCGTTGTTATATCTTGTCCAAATTAAAATAAAATTTTTAATTTAGGATGGCTGCCAAATTGAAATGAAACCTTAAATTTAGGATAGCTGAAATGAAAATGCTAAAAGCATTAATAAATAACCACCTTCTTATATAAGTAGAAAGAAAAAGATGGAAATTTTAGGTAAACTAAAATTAGAAGTTGGATTAACTTTTAGGCCGGTTAAAAAAAGATTAAATATGTAACCCAATAATTAAAATTTAGAAAGAACCAAAGAATAGGATAAATTAACAAAAATGGAAGTAAATAAAAGGCTCACTGGAGATTAATATTTTAAAACTTAACAAAAATGAAAGTCAATAAAAGGCTCATTAAAACGTAACAAAAATTAAAGTAAATAAAAGGTCCAAAATAGGCAATGAAAATAGGTGTGAGTAACAAAAATAAAGTAAAAGTCTAATAAAATAGTATGTGCCACGTTATAAAAAAAGGAAACTCGAAATAAAAGAAAATAAGGACAAAGGTATTAGGATTGAATAAAAAAAAGTGAAGGCTATTTAAAAAGAATTTCTTTTTTTAGGAAGCCAAGGGAGGTGACGTGATTGGACGAGGAAAAAATAATAAAAGAAAAAAAAATATTGATTTTTTATTTATTTTAAATTCTTGTGAAATAGTTTAGTATTTGGAATTCATTATTATTATTATCATTATTTGAACGTTACAAAAATTATATTTATAAGTGGAGCCGGACGTCGGCGCCACATAATTGATGCTTAGAATAAAAAAATAATTTGAATTTATAACGAAACCTTTAGGGCATACATAATATTCGAAGTATTAGGACAACTTTAAAATTAGAAGCGTGTAAAATTATTTGATTCAATAAAACATCCTTCATGAGTGGGATATAACCCATTGTAAGGTATTTTAACGAGAATAATTTTTTTTAATTATATTTGTATGTGTGTTTAATAAACATAAATTAGATAAAAGATCGGTAGCCAAGATCGCAAATAACATACATTTTATTGTACACTCGGCCGTGCAAATAGTTATTGAAAGAACCAAACCTAATATTAAACTTTAACACCTTCTAATAAACTTGCATATTTGTAAAGCTCATAAAGGAACGTTTTTCGTAATCTGTGTCGTTTGCCCAATGTTCTCTTCATTTTCAAATTCACTTTTAATGCTAAGCCACAAAAATTTTCTAATACTTTTCCCAATTCATATATTTCAGAGTTCTTTAATTACAAAAATGATAATTAAAAATTAAAAACCCTTATTTTGTACTTCAACCCCCAAATCTAAGATTTAACGCGAATGTAGAGGTGTCTAACTACTTAAAAAAAAATGTAAAAAACGGTATATTGTTTCACCGTTATCGGTTTGATAATCAGTCCGATAAATTTGCATGCGTTTTTGCCTTAGTTAAAGGTGTAGATATCAGCGTCCAAACGCAACCACCGGCGGAATATTACTTAGACTTGACCTCAACGTCCAAATATATTTCGCCGGCGGAATATTTTTTGGCGTATAATCAACGTCCAAAACGCATTTTCGCCGGCGGAATATTGTCTGGACTTGACCTTAACGTGTAAAGCCTATATACCGCCGGCGGAATATTTTTTGGCGTATAGTCGGCGTCCAAAATACATTTTCGTCGGCGGAATATTGTTTGGACTTGATCCCAGCGTCCAAAGTTTATATTCCGCCGGCAATTTTGCACAATTCAAGGGACAAACAGTGAAATGTGGTTAATTTTCAATTTTTATTTTTTATGCTTAGGAAATGTTTAATAATTAGGGTGGAATTTAATAGGAGTTGCAGACTCAGAGATTTATACGCAAACGTGTATTTAAGAGAGCATTGAAAGCGCTAAGCTTTTTTTAGGTACACTCAGAATTGTCCAAATGAATTTTAATAACCGCGCAACTTTCATACTTAAAATGGGCAGACTTTAAAAAACGCCAAGGTAATTCAATATTGCGCCTGTGACTAAATGCACCGAAAATCCTAGCGCGCAATATTCAAATGTAAGCAGATATTAAAAAAACTTAAGGTGCCTCAAAACGCGTAGGTGATTTTTGAGAGCGCGTGAAAGATATCTATTATGCAGAAAAAAAGTTAGGACTGCGCACAGGTGTCAGACTTTTACACCAAAACGATAAAAAATTTACACCTTTTAAGCTTTATCTAACTGTTTCATTCAACCCTTAGGGTTCTTGCTTGGCCAGGCTATTAAAATATAAAATTGTAGTTGGAATATGGGATGTTTTTTATAAATTATTTGTCAGAAATTTTTGTCCAGTAAACAAATGGCCATAGATATAGTTTTGGACTCCACTGGTCCTAGTTATCTTTTTTGTGATTAAGAATTAAATCATTTTGAAGAATGAAAAAATGTGGTTGGATCACATAAGGCTCAATATAATTTCAGATATTAATTAATGTGAATATTTTAACAATCTTTTTGGATCCCCTGCTATTTAAAAGAATTCAAATAACCCTAAAACGTATTAATAGAGTATAAACTGAGCAGTGATTCCCGCTTACGTCTGGCATATTATAACTTAGGCCCTGCCCGCCCGTAGCTCATTTGTTTTTGACCCGGCCCGAGCCAAATACATATACTGCCCGGAAATTTTTGAGAGCAATAAATATTTTTATTTGAAGTTATCAATATACAGAGTGCAGGTGTAATACCATTCATCGTTTTTTCCATTTTTAATTCGTTAACCTTTTTTTTTAAAAAGCAAAAAAATTTCCCCTAAATTACTTTTTCGCGGGCTGCTTTTAGTTTTTATAAGTAAAAAAATTTAAAATAATTTGTGATAGAATCCTAAGACCTAAGTAGTTTGTTAATAAAATCACACGGCTTATTCGTATTAAAGTTTAAGGTGGCGCTATCAACCAAGGCCATTTTTTTACAATAGATAGTTTAAATTTTATAGTTAAAGCCTAAATAAAATTTCCCGTTTATCATAATGTTTTATTGTTCTCAATGTTGAGGCGCTTTGCTTTCGACGATATACCTGACAGAGCCAAAAGATGCGCTTTTTCATTTTAGAAAATTTTATTTAACCCTTGTGGAAAAATTGTAAAATGCTTGATATTTTATTATTATTTTTACCTGTAAAAAGCTAGGAGTCCAACACCTACCATACTTTGCGTTGCTATCTTATAAATTTTGTCTGAGCCCTTAACCATAACAATTTAAAAACTAAATTTTCCTGTTTATGGTAATAATTGTTTAGTACTCTTTAGGGCAAATGATTAAGTTGTGACGGGCGTTTTCAAGGGATATAAGGCAAGGTGATAAGTATTTTTAGGTAAATAAGTCTGACTTTATCTAATAAGAGAAGAATATTGTGTTAAGGTATGATATCGGGCGAAAAACTTTTATTCTAATTGATTAAACTTTATTTCCAATATTTTTGTTGACTAGACCTGTATTAAATTTAATTCCAGCAGGTAAAAATTAAACAATAGTTTAGCGTATTTTTTTTACTTTAAATATGATTCTGTATGATACTTTTCCTTACAACCTCTCAATGTAGAAATGTAAAATTCTCGCGTTTTTTCTTCTTTTGCCCCTTCCGCTGTCAAAATTCACTTTCAGTCAAAATGATTTTCAAATTATGAGATATCTTTAACCTTCATGCAGATTTCATCCTAATCTAAGTGGTTGACCTTCCCGGACATGTTAAATTAGCGATTATAGGTTTTAACGAACAAGCGCATGCATAATTTACATAAACACAATGCCTTAATAATTAAATGCCATGATTTGTTACAGATATATTTAGCCATAAACTGTATCAGAAATTCGCTCCATAATAATAGAAACATTTACAAATTAAATAATTATTCAAGCCCTAACTTATAAAACATAAAAGTATTTTAATAAAATATTTTGTACAGTTAAAATCAATAAATGAACCAAAAGTGAGCTAACTTTTCGGATTATTCAATTGTTAATCCTATCGACAAAATGCTTTCTCAATGGCTCTTCATTTTCCAATGCCATAAATTGTTTGAGTTTGACGCATAATTCAAGGTCTTGTTTAAAAATGATGATTTAACTATTGTATCAACACGTTAAACACCCTTTTTAAAGTAAAAAAAAATTAATATTTTGTCAAATTAACCATTTTTATCAAAATAATTATAAATGCCCAATAAAATTGCAATCATACAAAAATTTAGCGATTTTTTAGATATACAAAATACCTAGGGGTATTAAGGTTTTTTAAAAGCCTTTTACCCCTATAGTGGGCAGCTTGTTCTTTAAGGCCTTACTTCCGAAAACTTTTAATATGACCCCACAATGTTAATTGAACTCTAAAGCATGCACGACCTGTAACAGGCTCAATGCTAAATTTGAGTGCCGAACACCATAGATTCAGTACTGCTAAGAATTTGTTATTAAAATAAAAAAAGTTGCATACAAATTAAATTAAAAAAAATTAAACAGCTTTTCAAATATCGGACTTAAGTGCCTGTGTAGCTATTGTGTTCAACTTAATCAAAATTGGTAATGGAATGGTTGACCACCAAGGCATCCCAAAGTCCTTCATATAACGAGTCGAAATATAAAATTAAGTTATCGGCATATGACTCTATGACTCATTTTTTCAATCTTTTTTTCTGTTATTTATAATTCTTTTTTCCGTCTCTCTTTTTATATAGGCAATAAGTTTTAAATTTTAATAAAAAAAAACAAAAAAATGGGTTTGAGGTTTTAGGTTTTAATTGTACCTTTCCCCGTATTAGAATAAAAATTTTAATAATAATATCGGAGAATAATGAGGTATATTAACAAGTGCGGAAGTAAGAAAACAACGTTTTCAATAAGGGCACGCAGATTCCTACTTTTTAGAAGTAAAAAAAACATTTGCCTTTTGACAATAAATACTAGAAAAACAGGCCTCATCTTAACATGCATTAAAATCAACGCTTTATTGAAAAAAATGTTGCATTCTCTTTTGCCATTTGGGGGCGGCAAGTCTATTCGGTGTAAATTGAACTCGTGTAAAATGACCTTTTACACGAGTTCATTTTACAACGAATAGAGTTTTACACGAGTTCATTTTACACCGAATAGTAAAAACGTTTTCCTATATAGATAAAGTTTTCTAATGTAACTTTTTATGAGGAATCCGAATATATTATTGAAAATTTTCTAACTTGTTAAGTTTTTTAATAAATGCGATTTAAAAGTTTTTTTTAGTCACTAAACCAAAGTTAGTGAATAATTACAAAGTTTTTCGTTGTATTATGGCAATCTAAAATTTTAAAATGAATTTAATTATTTTATTTGAGAAATTTAATTTAAAGGGCATTAATATCTTTTATATTTCATTTATTTTGAAACATTACTATAAATTTTTTATGTCAGTCAAAATTTTGTTATAAATATATAAATCGTGCGTCAAAAAATTAAAGCGAGCATTGCCTTATGTGCAACGTAGTAGGCTAAAAAGCGAGAGGTCCTGGGTTCGAGTCCGTGCGAAGACATTTTTTTAATTTTTTTTAAGATATCTACATAAGTCTGCAAAACATTTGTGTACTTATATTTAGTTTTTTCTGTCGATAGGACAAAAAACATTCCATATATGGAGTAATTAGCTGTAAATAAGTATGTTATGCTGGCTTATGTAGATATAAAAAAAAATAAAAAAATGTCCTCACAGGGACTCGAACCCAGGACCTCTCGCTTATTAGCCTGTTACGCTACATACTGGGCAACGCTCGGTCTAATTTTTGATGCACAATTTATACATTTATATCAAATATTTAATATGCTTGATAGTAATATTTTTACATAAATTAATAGAATATATAAATGCTCTTTGAATTAAATATTGCGATTATAGTAAAATTTCTTTTAGAATTTTAGCTTAGCAGAATATAACGAATAACTTTGTAATAATTTAATCCCCTTCTGTTAGTGAGTCATAAAAATAAAAATCGCATTTATTAAAAAACTAAACCAGTTGGAAAAATTTAAATATTATATTCGAAATCCTCATCAAAAGTTACATTAAAAACTTTAATCTAAAAATTGTTCCTATATCGAAAAGCGTTTACTATTCGGTGTAAAATGAACTCGTGTAAAACACTATTCGGTGTAAAATAAACTCGTGTAAAAGGTCATTTTACACGAGTTCATTTTACACCGAATAGACCTGCCCTTTGGGGGAACACAACCGCGCTTATAAGTATGCTTTTATGATGTTTCAAATTAAATTTGGTTAAAAAAGGCAAAGCCTTAACGAACAAGCTGCTCGCTATAGAGAGGGGGGGAGGGGGCGGGGAGGCTCTTGAAAAACTTTTATATTACAAGGTATTTTTGTATAATTACCACCTAAAAATCGCTAATTTTTTTGTATGATTGCAATTTTAATAGGCACTTGTTTTTAAGTAATTTTGATCAAAAAAGAGTTAATTTGACGACTATGGTTAAATCTGCACCACTATGATTATAAACGAGATACTAAATTATGCGCCAAACTTAAACAATTTTTGGCATAGGAAAATGAATAGCCATTGAGAAATTTTGCCGACATGATTGACAATTGATTAATTCGAAAAGTTAGCTCACATTTAGTTTATTTATTAATTCAACTGTACAAAATTATAATGAATAAGGTATTTTATTAAAATACTTTTATGTTTTATAAGTTTGGGCTTGAATATTTATTAAATTTTTAAATGTTACTATTATTATGGAATTGAGATATGAAATTTCATAAAATTCTGTTACATTATATGGGTAATACTGTAACAAATCATGGCATTTAATTAAGGCATTGTGTGAATGTAAATTATGCATGCGCTTGTTCGTTAAAACCTGAGGCTCATGCAGTGTTTAATTATTTGTAAGAGTTGGAGTTCAAAATATTTGGCAAAACTAGCCATATTTTGAACTCAACTCTTTACCATTTTTTACCCCCCCCCCCCCCTTATTTGAAAAAACTAAATGAAAAAAAAATTTCCTTTCTCTTGCAACTCACCTCAAAAAAAATTCCTAATTGTAAAAATGAATAATTCTTTAAAAAAAATGCATTTTGTTTCTTTTCTCCTCAAATAAGCTCAAATGGCTTCTCCGAACAAGCTGAATGAACTTTAAGATTATCACAGGGAACTGTTGCCAAATTTGGGTATAATTGCTTTGAGTGTGAATTAATTAAAAATGGCATTTAGTACCCAAGAATACCAAATTAAGGAAATATTATTTAAAAGTTAATAAATCTGAGCTTGGTTCTTTAAAAAACTTATGAAAATTTTAATTATAATAAAATTTAAAAATAACAAAAATAAGTTTGGCCATATAAAAAACTTAAGTTTTCCAAAAATTGCCCAGAGTACCTCACTCCGACTCATTTGAAAAAATTCCATATTGAAAAAAAAAGAAAAGAGGTTCATCAATACTATCAAAACTCCGTTTTACCAAAAAATAAAAAAATTGAGTTCTTTTTTATTAAAATGAGGAATATTCATTTTTTTTTAAATGAAAATTTTTTTGAATATTTTTCACCCGCGTAAAAAATTGAATTCCCTCATATTCACTTTTTTCTTTCCTCACCATTCACTAGAATTGAAGAATTCACTGCGGCTGAATTCTTTTTTATTAAACACTGGGCTCATGTATAAGCTAATTCAACATGTCCGGGAATGTCAACCACTTAGATTAAGATGAAATCTCCATGAAGGTAGTAAAGATATCTCATAATTTAAAAATCTTTTTTGACTGGTGAATTTTGACAGAGGAGCAAAAGAAGGAAAAACGCGAGGCAAAATTTCACATTTGATTCTTCATTGGGAGGTTGCAAGCCAAAAGTATCATACAGAATGATATTTATAGTAAAAAACAGTGTTTAATTATTTGTAAGAGTTGGAGTTCAAAATATTTGGCAAAATTAGCCATATTTTGAACTCAACTCTTTACCATTTTTTACCCCCCCCCCCCCCCTCCTAAAAATTTAAATAAAAAAAAAATTTCCTTTCTCTTGCAACTCACCTCAAAAAAAATTCCTAATTGTAAAAATGAATAATTCTTTAAAAAAAATGCATTTTGTTTCTTTTCTCCTCAAATGAGCTCAAATGGCTTCTCCGAACAAGCTGAATGAACTTTAAGATTATCATAGGGAACTGCTGCCAAATTTGGGTATAGTTGCTTTGAGTGTGAATTAATTAAAAACGGCATTTAGTACCCAAGAATACCAAATTAAGGAAATATTATTTACAAGTTAATAAATTTGAGCTTGGTTCTTTAAAAAATTTATGAAAATTATAATTATAATAAAATTTAAAAATAACAAACATGAGTTTGGCCATATAAAAAACTAAATTTTTCCAAAAATTGCCCAGAGTACCTCACTCCGACTCATTTGAAAAAATTCCATATTAAAAAAAAGAAAAGAGGTTCATCAATACTATCAAAACTCCGTTTTACCAAAAAATATAAAAATTGTGTTCTTTTTTATTAAAATGAGGAATATTCATTTTTTTTTAAATGAAAATTTTTTATTTGAATATTTTTCACCCCCGTGAAAAAGTGAATTCCCTCATATTCACTTTTTTCTTTCCTCACCATTCACTAGAATTGAGGAATTCACTGCGGCTGAATTCTTTTTTATTAAACACTGGTAAAAAAAATACGCTAAACTATTGTTTTAATTTTTAACTGCTGGCATTAAATTTTTACAGGTCTTGTCAACAAAAGTATTGGAATTAAAGTTTAATCAATTAGATTAAAAATTTTTCGCCCGATATCATTCCTTAACACAATATTCTTCTCTTATTAGTTAAAGTCAGACTCATTTACCTAAAAATACTTATCACCTTGCCTTATATCCCTTGAAGACGCCCGTCACAACTTAATCATGCCCTAAAGAGTACTAAACAATTATTACCATAAACAGGAAAATTTAGTTTTTAAATTGTTATGGTTAAGGGCTAAGACAAAATTTATAAGATAGCAACGCAAAGTATGGTAGGTGTTGGACTCCTAGCTTTTTACAGGTAAAAATAATAGTAAAATATTAAGCATTTTACAATTTTTCCACAAGGGTTAAATAAAATTTTTTAAAATGACAAACTTTTGGCTCTCTCAGGTATATCGTCGAAAGCAAAGCGCCTCAACATTGACAACAATAAAACATTATAATAAACGGGAAATTTAAATTAGGCTTTAACTCTAAAATTTAAACTAACTTTTGTAAAAAAAATTGCGCCACCTTAAACTTTAATACGAATAAGCCGTGTGATTTTATTAACAAACTACTTAAGTCATAGGATTCTATCATCAAATTATTTTAGTAGCCTCATATAAATTTTTTTAATTATAAAAGCTAAAAGCAACCCGCGAAAAAGTAATTTGGCGGAACCAATTAATTTTTTTGCTTTTTTAAAAATAAAAATGTTAACGAATTAAAAATAGAAAAAACGATGAATGGTATTACACCTTCACTCTATATATTGATAACTTTAAATAAAAATATTTATTGCTCTCAAAAATTTCCGGGCCGTATATGTATTTGGGTCGGGCCGGGTCAAAAACAAAAAAATGTACGGGCGGGCAGGGCCTAAGTTATAATATGCCAGACGTGGGATCACTGCTCAGTTTATACTCTATTAATACGTTTTAGGGTTATTTAAATTCTTTTAAATAGCAGGGGATCCAAAAAGATTGTTAAAATATTCACAATAATTAATATCTTAAATTATATTGAGCCTTATGTGATCCAACCACATTTTTTCATTCTTTCAAAATGCTTTAATTCTTGATCACAAAAAATATAAATGGGACCAGTGGAGTCCAAAACTATATCTATGGCCAGTTTGTTTACTGGACAAAAATTTCTGACATTTAATTTATAAACATCCCATACCCCAACTACAATTCCATATAATAGCCTGGCCAAGCAAGAACCCTAAGGGTTGAATGAGACAGCTTAGATAAGGCTTAAAAGGTGTAAATTTTTTATCGTTTTGGTGTAAAAGTCTGACACCTAACCTGTGCGCAGTCCTAACTTTTTTTCTGCATAATAGAAATCTTTCACGCGCTCTCAAAAATCACCTACGCATTTTGAGGCATCTTAAGTTTTTTTAATATCTGCTATTTAAATATTGCGCGCTAGGGTCCTGGCTGCATTTAAAGTCACAGGCCCAATATTGAAACCTTGGCGTTTTTCTTAAAGTCTGCTCTTAAGTATAAAAAAAGTTGCGCGGTTTTTAAAATTCATTAGCGCAATTCTAACTTACTTAATAAAGCGCTTTTAGGAACGCCCTCTTAAATACACGTATGCGCCTATAAATCTTTTAGTCTGCAACTTCTAAACTATTCTAGCCCTTAACCCTAATTTTAAATTCAACCTTATTCATTAAACATTTTATCTAAGCATAAATCAAAAACATCTATATTTAAAAATTAACCACATTAAGTTCACTGTTTGTCCCTTAAATAGTTCAATTGCCGGCTGAATATAAACTTTGGACGTTAAGATCAAGTCTAAACAATATTCCGCCGCCGAAAATATGTTTTGGAAGCTGACTATATGCCAAAAAAAATTCCGGCGGCAGTATATAGGCTTTGGACGTTGAGGTCAAGTCCAGACAATATTCCGCCACAAAAAATATTCTGCCGGCGGAATAAAAGCTTTGGACGTTGAGGTCAAGTCCATGTATTCCACCGGCGGAATATTACGTTGGGGCTGACAGACAAAGTTGGACGAGACCTTTTATTAATTTGCTTGTTGAAGCTCAAGTTCGCGTGTAATTCTTCAATATTAACAAATAAAAACCAGTGCTGGGAAAACAATGAGCCAAAAAACTTTTCATTTTTCCTCCAAAACTTAAAGATAGAAAGGGAGCAAGGAATAAAGGCCAAAATAAGAAATCAAAAAAAGCCCTCCTTAATAAAAAGAGGGGCAAAAAAAACCCCAAAAAGTGGCTCTTAGAAAGAGCGTCAAAAAGCCCATTTTTTGTTTTCTTTATAATAATTTCGAAAAATTTGGATTTTTTCTTTATAATAATGATGGGTGTGTTATTTTTCTTAAAGCTCCTAGGAGTTTTTTTAAAGAAAAGGGGCTTGTTTTAAATATGCCCCTTTTCTTTAAGCAAGAAGGGCTTTTTTTTTGCCATGCCCACGAGTTTCTGGGCATTTGGGGAAAAAATAAAAATTTGTTAAAAAAAGCCCTTTTTTTCCCCAGCCCTGCTAAAAACAACTTATGACTCTAAATTGATCAACGATTCTAGTTTTGCAGAGAATGTGTTTATTTTAGCCCTTCTTAGAGAACTAGACCGAATCTATAGTTTTCTTAATATATACAACAATATTTTGGATAATTTCAAAAGTTTCTTGCACCGCCAAATTTAATTGTGCGAAGTACAATGAAAATAAATCGCTTTTAAAAAAGATCCTGATTTTGTTTCTGTACGCTATATGATTGGCCATTAGGCTACACCCGTAAGATTTTGACAAGATTGTTTAAATTCAGTTTTTTTTTTTTTGCAAATTTCGAATATGTTTTGCGTAATGGCACCCGCCTTCTGGTCGTAAAAGTCATATGTATTGAATTTTTTTATTAGCGGATTCGCTGATCAAGTCAAATAAATCATTCATCGTCCAAATTTATTATTCTTAGTAAAAAAAATCAAAAATTGTTAAAAAATAAAATGGCCAAAAAATTAAGAGTACAATATAGGAAAAGTAAACAAAGTGGAGGAGGTATTGGAAAATGAGGGCCAACTAAACAATAGGCATAAATGTGTAAAAATAACATTTTAAACACTATTAAAAAGCATGTGTGGGCAAAAGGGAGATAAAATAATATTAAATTCAAAGTTAAATATATTGATATTTGTTTTAATAAAAAAAATAAAAAGTAGATCTAAATTTAGGAGATGTCATCATATAGTTAAGAGTAAACTGAGTTATAAAGCGAGCCCTGATTTTCGGCTCGGACCGCTAGATATCATTGAAACCAACGAACCCGATTTAAAATTTAATTATTTTCGGCCCGATCCGGGTTTAAATTACAAATAGAGCTGGACAATTTAAGTTCCAAGCGATGGGTTTTGTGCAATTGAATTTGAATTCAATAGTGCGTCAATATTAACCTTTACAATGTAATAATAAAATGGTTTGTTTAAGTCCTCTTTAAAGATCGGACGACCTTGAGCGCATGTATTGGTTGTGTTCTAGACTCAATAGGCAGCGTTGTACCTGATCAGTTAAATTGGCTACCGCCAACAAATTCCAAAGCCGACCATTTTTCTGAAAACCTAGGCAAACCTAGGTCGCCAGTGCGCATTAATTATTAAACTTTGCGGGGCCTGCTATAGCGTTAACGCAAATATGAAAAAATTTGGAGGAAATTAAACCACAGGTTTTTTTTATATCCTTATAATGGCTAGAAACAATTCAATAATAAATATGGCGCCCAAAATTTGATCTTTAGTTTTAGCTAGGATTAATAAGAATCAGGAACAGAACCGCCATCTAAAAGGGTGATCTAAGCAATGCTGGGCGTCAAACTAATTTTAATATAATCAAGTTTATAAGCAAAAATATTGCAATGGGTCACACCGGCCTTAGTCAAGTTATATTACTTAATGTTATCTTGTATGCACACGCACATTTATCTGACTTTAATGGCACAGCTGTTTTTAAATGGATTAAACAGCTAACCTAGCAAAACCAAAATACCTTCGGGATTAGGGGGGTGTGCCAACCAATTTATAGCGAAATTACCAGTAAAAAAAATGTCCGCTGGAAAAGTGGAACCCGAGCCAGGTGTGACCCCAACCACCCAACCCCCCCCCCCCACCCCAGGCTACCGCTCTGGCTTTTGGTCCACCCAACCCCCACCCCGGGCTACCGCTCTGGCTTTTGGTCGTCCAAATTTTGTCCAGTGTCATCATTTCCTTTTCCCTTTTTTTCATCATATCGTGCTAGCCTGATCAAATTAGGCCTAAACGCTAAAAAAAATTATAAGCTACCCGATTCAACTTCTCAAAATATCATTTTTAATCATATTTTTTTTTTAATTTTTTTGATCTTTTTTATAAAACGTATTAAACTTGCCATCCTTATTATTAGCAATAAATATACTTTTTAAAAATAAAAGTTCTTTTGAAAACAAAAAAAGAATATTTTAAAATTTGGATTTAAAAAATAAATTAACTTGGAAAACCTAGCTAGATCGGTTAAAATTTTTAACATCTGTAAGCTTGGGTGCAAAGTTTTGACCTTGTGAATTCGAGTTTAAATTTTATGATTCATTTATTTTTCAAAATTATATAGGAAATGTATTGATTAATAGCCAATGGCGTAGTTAGGGAGGAACCGTCCAGTGCTTCCCTCTTTATTTTGGTTATTTTAAAAAACGTTTAAAAAGACCTATGTGCAACATGCTTTCCTCCATCCCCGCATAAATTTATTATTTTTTTATAATAACATTCAGAAATTGAAATTTTGCATTTAATTTGTAAAAATAAGTTAAATCATTTAGTTTAGCCAGATGACCTTCTGCCTAAGCAGGCCGCTCAGCAGCTTTAAGTTGTTCATGAAGCCGGCTACAAATATAGCACCAGACCTCCTGCCTGTAAAACAGGTTGCCACTCTGCTAACTTATCCCTTAAAAAATCAAGAAATTAAACTTTAATTGTAAAAACAAACACTACAATTCAATTTTACAAAACTACTTCGGTTTTAATACATACGCGCACCACAGCAATATAAATTTGGGGCGGTTATGAATTTTATCAAATACTTAAATTCGGGTCATAAATTAGATTTAGGTTAGGTGAAGGAAAAGAATTAGCTTAAAGATCTATATGGCAGCTAAGTTATTTTTCAAGCGGAAGTGAAATTTTTCTGTTCCCCGCTATAAAAGCCCTGTTGTATCTCCAAATAAAATGCAATATTTTTTTTCTAGATTAAAAGGGATCCCAAATAAATTGCTTGGTTTTAATCAGGCAAGATTCTAGACCCCTTTTGCCCCCCCCCCCAAGTTTTTGATTGCCCCCCTCCCCCCAAAAAATTAAATTGCCCCCCCCCCCCCAAAAAAAATACATATTAATTTTTTTTTTGCCCCCCCCCCCCCCAATTAAATTTGCCCCCCCCCCCGTATAATTTTTTTGCCCTTCAAATCCCATAAAATTAAAATTGTTCCCCCAAAATATTTAAAAATTATAATTTTTAAATTTACTTCTCTTAAAGTGTATTTTCATTCATATCAACACTTCTCATCCGCAAAAAAGATCTAACTAACACAGAAATTATTTCTGTTGTTATTAGATATATAGAAAAATATAATGTTAAAAAAGTTGTATATTTTTGAAAGCAATTCATAAATCTGGTGCCAAAGAAATTTACTCACTTGTCAACAATCTTTTGTTAGAATATAATCTAGAACCAAAGAACCTGATCGCACAATGCTACGATGGGACGAACGTAATGTCCAGGGAAAAAGGTGGTGTTCAAGTATTTCTAAGCAAAATGGCTGGACTCCATGTCCCGTATAATCACTGCTTTAACCACCGATTGCATCTTGTTGTAAAAGATTGTCTTGAAATTTTAAGTGCAAAGAAAGATTTTAATATTTTTTCTTCCCTTCATAAATTTTTTAAAATAATGCAATTAAAAGTAAGTGAATGCGGGACCATACCCTGGCTGTTGGTGTAGTCACTACGACGCCATTGTTTATTAAAAAAATTACATAAAAATATTGAATACTCTTTTAAAAATTAAAAAAAAGTTTTTATATTTTCAGGTCTCAGGTCCGAAGCGTCGGGGTTTTTTGACCATAATTATAATCATCAATTTATTTTTTTGTATTTATCCTGTAAAATTTTTTTATATATCAAAAATAATTAATGACCAATTTTAATGCAAAACGATTTATGTTTAAAAAACTTTGGATTTAATACACCATTTGTTAGAATTTAAGCAATTAAGAAATACAATTAAAAACTGTTTTGATATAATACTTTTTTAAATGACAATAATTTATTTATAGATAAAAGAAAAACTAAACCTAAAGATTTTTCTGATTATTATTTATTTTTACTCATAATGAGAATAATTTATAAATTCATAATAAATTAAAAAGTATTTATTTAAATATTATTGATTTATTTATTGATTCTTTTAATAGATTTTTTACCGATAATATTTATTCGGAATCTTTAGATTCCCTTTATAAATTTGATTATCCTTTTCTATATATATAAATAAATTAAAGCCTTTTTTAAAAATAAGTAATATTGATAAATATTCATTATCTAAATAAATTAACGGAGCAAAAAAATTTTAAATAAAAAAACTTAATAATTACAAAAATGTGTTACTAATAATTTTGTTAAATTTTTTGATGATTACAAAGATGTGTTTCCTAATTCATTTAACATTTTTTTTTAATAAGTTTGTCATTTGGCTCTTCAACGTCGAGTTGTGAGGCCACATTTTTATTAACAAAAAGTTAGAACATGGATTCAAATGGTGTACATGTATATTTTTTTGCCGTGACCGAAGGTCACACATGAAAATTTCCGCTCCCCCCCACGAGTTTTTTTGCCCCCCCCCCCCCCCCCCCCCCCAAATTAAAAAAGCTAGAATCGGGCCTGGGTTTATTCTAAATATTTATGCATAATAGTTCAACATATAAAAAATACCAAAATTGAGGATTTCAGGCTTTCAGACTGCTTGGTTTCAAACATGTTATATAAAACAGGTCACAAATTTTTAAGATATAAGCTAAAAGCGATCAAACCTACCATCTTAGGGATTTTCAATTCCGTTTACCATTTTTTTAATTAAAATTAGTAAGTCAGCTATAAACATTTAAAATTTTATAATGTCAAAAAAAAAAATAAAAAAAGAAACAAAAACAAAAAAATATATAAATAATTTTTATATAAAATAGTTAAATTTAAACTTCAAATATTTTCATTAAAAATCGATAATTAACTGAGTCATTTAGGTTGATGTGCCAAATATATTGTATAATCTGAATGTGGATGTAAAAGCTTGTTATACTTAGATATTTTATTTCATTATTTGAGATAAAAAATAAAAGTTACATAAGGTGGCAAAATCTGTCAATTTGGTCAATGGCCATTTTTGATATGGACGGATCTAAGGAGCCGAAGGCATAAGAAACTACGATACGGAAAACAAATATGAGATAATGCCATTATGCGGAATTATGCATTTCAGTTTTAAAAACTTCTAAATTCTTACATTAATTTTTGTCGACCTGTGTCATATTAACAATAATTTAGATTAGTAATCATAAATATGTTTTCCCAATTACCGAAGATTAATTAGAATTTAATTAAGCGTTCCAATCCCAGTTAGTTAATATGGCCTAGATCCATCTATCTATAAAGACTGAAAATAGCACACATTTTTTAACAAATTACATCACAATTTGTTAAGTATTGCGATATTAAAGCCATATAGGTGTGTTGCGGAGAGTTTCTTCAAGTGTCCTGAGAAATTAGTAAAATCGAGCTAAAGTTAATGAAAAAACTTGAAGTTAAAATGGAAATAAAATTGGTAGAATTAAGATATCATAATACACAAATGATATTTTTTTATTGGTGCCCCCAATTATATATCACAATCAAACTTGTTTCATGCTGGCCTACTAAAGAAGGAAAACCTTGCTTTTTGCTGAGGCACTTTCTTATTATTGCTTTTTTCAATAAGATTTTACACTGCTATGTTACAACCGCGGATACCCGGTAAAAGGTAGGTGTCTATGCAGACAATTGACAAGAGGCGATTATTGTCAATATGAAAATGAATGTGAAGATCAAGAAGATTGTGGAGGTGGACGAGGCTCTTGTCGACGCTACAGTCGTACATATTATCCACAGTAAATTTATTATTTTATACAGAAATTTTATATCGGGTAAATTGTTTTTGACAAAAAAAGGATGACAACTTTTTAAAGTTGACAATTTTTTTCTGTTTCAATTAAAAAAATAGATTTGGTTTGACAACAAATATATTTAATAAAAATAAAATAAGCCTTCAACGACCCCTTCTTATATAATTATTTTAAATTTATATCATTCAATAAATATATATTTGCATTTTCTCAAGAAAAATGTGCTTTTGTCATCATGGATATTACATGTCAAAGTGTTCTGTCAAATCTAACATGAAGAGATTTAAATTTGACCCTAGTGCAACAAAATTTCTTGAAAGTCAAGGGTATCGTCACAAAGTGCTTTGTAAGCATAATCCCTTGAAAATATGGTGGAAGATAATGGAAGAATCATGTGAAATAGAAGTGGTAGTGATGGGCCCTACAAAAACTCAAATAGGTCAGGCATCACATTAGCATAAATTTTACTGCCCTTTCGGCGGAATTTAGGCATGGAGGCTACGTTAAAAAATTTGTAAGTCAACAGAAAGATTGAAATTAAAAAGTGAAAGGATATAAAATAAAAAGTGAAAATTAAATGAATAATTTATATAGGTATAAAAAAATTAATTGGGGGGGTTGAAACTGCAATAACACAGGTCAACAAATATATGTCACAAGAAATAAGTTTATGAAAACATAAACATCCACATGATTGCCTTATCTCATATATATTTTCCGTTATTCTTAGATTCTTCCGCCTTCGGCTCTTTAGATCCGTCCATAACGAAAAGCGTTTTTTGATCAAATTGACAGATCTAACTATACTTTAAAAAGAAAAAAAGATAAGAATCTTATTTTTATATAAAAATTTATCATCATAATGAGAAAAATATTTTATTATTATTCAAGCTCTTACATCAAAATTTACATAAGACAAAATATTTCGCGTTCAAACTCAAATACGACACGGTATATAATCGGATTTTAAAAATATTATTTAAAGTTTAACTAATTTAGCTGTTGAATATGCAAAAAAAAATTTATTTATTTTTGGTTTCAAATATTGGTTTTTTTTAACTTTTTTTTTAATTTTCAATGTTTATGAATATCTAAGTTTGATTAGAAAAAACGGTTAACAGATTCAAAAATCCCTAAGATGGCAGGTTTGATTAGTTAATTCATAACTCTAAAATTTGTTGTCCTGAATAATCTACATTATAGCTCTTTAAATCGGCTAAATATATAATTTTTTATAACGCTTTTCTAAAAACACATTATTTTAGCATGATTATGCATTCTATCATTTTAATTCTGCCCGGCATAATAAAACTGACTTGTTAATTGTCTTTATAATACCAAAAAACCATATCACTGTTTATCCTACAATATTTGATTTTTTACGTTCATTTTTAGTTTGTGGATATAAAAAGGAGAACATCTGTTAAACTTCAATTTTAAATAGGCCAGAAATATTCTAATTTAGCTTTTTTAACAATTTTTACGTTTTGGGGCTTATTTTTTACAATCAATATATGAAAGTAAGAACATAAACTTTTACAAATTTATTACCCGTTATATTTTTTTTTTGATTCTCCTAAAAATTTTCATACAATTTTTTTTTCTTTTTTTTTTAATTATGACAAGGACAAATATTGGTCAAGTATTATTCCTATATTGTTCTTTTACAAAAGGACTAGTAAAAGAAAACCAATGTTTCATGTATTAAATGTGTTTTTAAATTGGATAGGTGGTTTGCCCCAAACTCGGCTTTAAAGGTAGGAGTAAATTATTATATATTACCATTTTTTTGCTCTCAAGGTCACTTTCCCTTTTAAAAATAAATAATAGTATAAATCAAATAAAAAACTGTTATAGGCTAACAAAATTGCCACGTCACTTCTTGTTTACAATCACATTGCGCTTTTATATTTTAACATGGTACGAGCATATTTTTGTCTCAAATTGAAAAAAAAATTATTTGTTTGAAATTTTTAAAAAGTCATGTTGATCTCTTTTAAGTTTATATATTTATTAAATACTAACTGTATTTCAGCAAATGTAAAAATTTTTAAAAAAACATTTTTTTAGTATAACTAAATTTTCTAAAAAAAATTGTAAAATTGAAAAAAAAATTATTAAATAACACATCTAAAATTTTTTGAGAGTTATGAGCTAACTGCAGAGATTAACCCTGCCATCTTAGGAATTTAAATTCCTTTACCGTTTTTTCTAATCAGACTTAGTAAGTCAGTTGTAAACATTGAACATTTTGAAAAAACGTCAAAAAAACAAACAGATGCAAAAACAAAACTAAATTAATCAAACAACTTACCAAGGTGCCTTAAAACGCCTAGGTGATTTTTAAGAGCCGTGCAAAAGACTACTAAAATTATGCAAAAAAATTATTCGAGACTGCGCACAGGTGTCAGACTTTCAAGAGCCAAAACAATTAAAATGAATTTGAAATATAACAGTTTTGTAAATATTTCAACGTCATTTTGGGTTCCCACATTTAAATGAGCCAAAACATTGATAATATTTAGCATAACTAGCAAAACGCATCATCAACAAATGAATTAAAATGTAGGCCTAAGGGAATTAATTTTTTCATATAGTTTAACTAATATATAAAAATGTTACAAATTTAGAGTTAACTAATTATCAACATATTGTCTTTCACACAAACTTGTTTTGTATTACATTTCAAGGACCTTCCTAAGCTCTCATTCAACCTTAGTTAGGGTAATAAGTCATGGCTTAAGTATTTAATTGATAAATTTAAAGCTATGAACAAAGTCATATTTTTTTGGCGGCGTAGCAGAAACTACCTAAAATTATTGATATGATTTATTGATGGTTTTAACTTAGTGCATTTCACATTATAATTCTGCCTATGCTTAAAAACTCTCTGTTCTCTTCCCTTAATTTCTTAGGCTTTTTTAGTTTTGATCTAATGCTAATTATATTTGAGACTCTCAGTAATATATTATAGGGGGCAGATTTTGGTATTGTAGTTAACGCAATTTTAAAACGGTATGTATATTATGTGTGCAAATTAGGCTATTTTATTTTTTTTTAACGTTTAAGTGATTTTGTAAGCTTTTATAATTATTAATAGGCTGGGGGATTTTTTAATTTTCACATGGCCTATAATTATAATCAAAAAATGCCTATTTTTAAGCCGATGCTGGAGGTACACTCAAAAAAGAGTTTTTCGGCTCTACTGTCCCCATCATATTTTATGGAGATATAATTTTCTATACAGAAAACCCACAGCTTTTCATTGTACCGCAGGTAAAGAGAAAAAAGGTTTCGGACAGGTGCCCTATTTAATATTTTGAACCAGAAAGCTCAAAGTTATTTTATTATAAGCAGAGAAAAGACGAAAATAACTTTATCAGTACAGAAGTAATTTTGCATGTCATTTGGATTCAATACCTGCATGTGGCCTTTAAAATACGAAATGGGAGTTGGGGTAGGGGGGAGGGGAATTATTAGTAAGATATCTGCAATTTCTGTTCAGTTAACGCACCGCACCTTGTTAAAAAAATTTGGACTCTGCTGGCCTTATTTTAAAATTTTTTGTGGACCGATTAAAAATTAAAACGTTTTAAAATAATGGGGAAATACGGCCATATGACATTAGGCTCAGCCGGGATATTCCCGCCGGCATATTATAACTTAGGCCCACCCCGCTTGTAACTCGTTTTTTTTGTTGGCCTGACCCAAAATTACAAACGGCCCGGAATTGTTATATTGCTATAAATTTTTTTATTTGATTCAATGAAATACAGAGTGCAGATGTAATACCTTCATCGTGTAATAATAATTTCCAATTTTGAGTTCATTAACAATATAAACGAGTTATAAAAAATCGGTTCCGCTCAGTTTACCTGTTTTGCGGGCAGCTTTCAGCTCTAATTTGTATAAAAGTTTATATGAATCCACTAAGATATTGATGACTAAAATTTTAAATATCAAAAAATTATTTAAAAGAAAGAAGGTTAAGTTTTGACGACCATACTGTCTTTTCAAGAGATATAGGGCAAGTAGGTCAGTATTTTTAGGTTAACTTTTTCCAGAACTATATGGCCCGCACGCTGTAAATGCGGCAACATTAAGCATATTCTGGTATTGGCCGAGAGTCGCATTAAGGGTAGGATGTCGCCCCACAGCAATTTAAATGCCCCCAACCCAACAAATATATAAAACTAAATTTCAATTAAGACATGAGATATATAATAAGGTTGTAATGAATGTATTAACTTTAGCGTTATAATAACTTTGATGAGGCTTATATTGTCATGGATTGAATGCAATAAATTAAGTCGGACGTGTGAGCAAAATATTAAACAAAAATAAAGTGCTTAATAGCGAAATTTATCGACAACGTTCATTAATAAAAGGCAAACATTGTGTTAATTAAATGATATATCGGGCTTAGCCACACTTTTAATTACTAATTTGTATGAAAAACCTACCTCAGAACTTACAGAATAAATAGCCATAACTTCTGATTATGTATACGCTATGAAATGTTTTAGATTTTGGTTTGCTTCCGTTTTTTGTATTTCTCTTGACTCTCCTTTATATAATATGTATTTGGGACCCGAAAAGATGTTAAAATATTCACACAAATTGTTTTAATGAGAAAATTATAGCACCTAGTCGCTTAAAAGTTTTCGACACCTCTGCGAACTTATATTTTTTTCGTAAAAGATTTTCTTACAATCACATTAGAGATTAAAGTCGGAACCACCCGAAAAACTGGCCGAGCCGAATTAAAATTTAGAACGGGCAAGCGGGCCGGGCTTATATTTGATAAGAGGTATTATGGGCCGGGCCGAAATTTTAAATCGCATATGCACTAAATGATATTTTTATTATCACACTTATTACTTTTACAATCTGTATTTAAATGATAATTTTAAAACAAAATTATTTAGATTGTAATTAAAAATTTTCGGGCTTAATTTTTAAGTTTGAACCGGGCCAACTTTATTTAAAAACCAAATTTCTTGCCCGGCCGGGCCGAAATTGAAATGTGTTGGGCAGGCTAGGCCGGAATATCTCGAACCTTAAGCACTAAATCACATCTACGCGCCTTTGACTTCTCCGCCTTTTTAATTTACTCATGGAGTTTTTGATACCTTTGAATGTGATTTAAATTTTGCATGCTATGAGGACCTAAGCTCAATTTTGATTACCTCAATGTTCTTTTCAACTTTGGATTTTGAGTACAGGAAAAAATTGCGCTATTATGAGCTTACATTGGTGCGCTTTTAAATTTAACCAAAGGTTTGCGGATTTTCAGTTCTGCGGTTACGCGTCTTTGAGGATACACCAGCGCAAATATGTGCGCATAGGATAATTACCAGTTACAAGAATCCTATATACTTATTTATCCCTAACCCTAGCTTGGTTTTTATTCAATCCTAACTTATTAATTGTATAATTATGAAAAATTAACTGCAAAATAAATAAATTTGCTGCTTAAATTGTACAAAGTTGCCGACAGAATCAGACTTTGGACGCTGGAGCCAAGTCCAATATTTCGCCAAAGAAAATGTTTGGCGTTGACTTTACTTCCAAAAATATTCCGCAGGCGGAATATTGCGTTTGAACTGTATATATGGTCACTTCCACCTTAATCCAACAAATTCTGGAAGGTTTGTCATATTTGGAAATAATGCATGAAGGTAGTGTCTAATGGTATTTCATGTAAATTTCTTTTGACCGGAAGTGATTTTTGAGGTAGGAGCAAAAGAATAAAAAAGCGAGAGGTAAAATTTGATTTAATGTAACTTCGAAAGGATATAAGGTTAAAAGTAATATTGCTAGAGACTTAATTATTTTTATTTTGAGGAGGATAATAGTCGTAAGTGTTTATTTTTTTAAAAAATGTATTTAAAATTTGTAATTTGGTATAGAATACTTAGATTAATATAACTAAAAACGTATTTTAAAATTACGTGAAAATTGCTAGACCTTATGAATTCAAAAGTCTGGAATCGGCTATTTTTAAAAAATTTAAAAGAATAAAATTGTTAATTTTGGGACAAAAATATGCTTGCACTACATAAAAATAAAAAGTGACAAATCTGATTGAATACAAGAAGTCAAAATTAGGGGCTATTATGTTAGGCTTTATTAATTTGATAAATACAATTATTTTGAAAAGAGAATGTGAAAGCAAAAAAAAATGCAATTATTAGCCTACCTTCAAAGCAGACTTTCAAAACCACCACATTATAATTTAACATGAATTATAATTAATACATACTGCAAATTATATTTGACGCAAAGCAGATCTAATTCTGAAAAATGGAAATTTTTGTTATTGTTTTATACAAATATTTCTATATACTAAATATGTCAAAGTTATTCATAGAAAAATTAAATGATTATACAAATAAAAAATTATTTCTTTATTCATCTTTTGTTAAATAATTTAATTTATAACATTAATGTATAAAACAAACCTTTTTTATACCTAAAAAATAAAATTAAGTAAGAATATCTAAAAAATAGGGTTGTTATACCCAATTTAATTCATTAAATTTAAAAACTTTAATTTATAAATAAATTTTGTTATCAATCCAAGAGAAAAATTCATTTGTTTTAATATCGCAAATAAAATTGTTGAAAATATTCAAAACTTAAGGTTGGAAACTGCGGTAAAGGAGTTTCAACATACCTTTTATCCCATTAGAAAACGGCTTACCTGTCATGGCTTTGCCTCTTTTAACTCTACAGTAGCTTCCAGCAGAGTTAAATGTTCAAACGCTCTGCAGTCCTAGGTCTTTAGGCCTAAGTTCTCGGAAATATGAACGGTTATAAGGATTTGTTGGCGGTTATCCAACTGCTAACCAGACTCTGCTGCTTTAATTGAAGATAGTTTACATGAGCTCAAGGTTGTCCGACCTAAGCCATTAAAATAAAAATTTTCAATGAACATTTTAATTATATTTTACTCCTGATAGTAAGAAAATTCACTTATATGCCTTAACTTAGTTATTATTTGATGGTCGCCACACTACTGCTCTCCTGTTAATTTTCCCTGTTTCTTACTCTCACCTCCCCCCCCCCCCCCCCATTTTTAAGTCTTTTAATTTGATACTCTGGAATTTAGATATTTTTTTGTCGAAAAAGTGACTTAAGTGCCACATATTAAGTGTTCTTAATTAAAAGACCAATATTATTTTTTTAAAACTAAATTTTTAAATTCGTTTAGTTTTTTCTGGCCACACTAGGCCAGCCTCAAACATTAAAATGTATGAAATAATATTAAAGAAACAAAGAGATTTAAAAATATTTAAAAAATTATTTATATGTATAAAACGGCTAAACTATTTGATTCAAACTTCAAATAATACATTTGTTTAAAGCCGGTAAAAACTAGTATTCTATTCAGATTTGGGTGCAAAATATTTTGAATAATATAAATGTGATGTTAAAGCTTGATATACTTAAGAATTTAATGTCTCATTCTTATAGGAAAAATTAAAGTTACAAATAACACTATAAAATTTTGTTATAATTTTTTTTTTTTCCTTAAATTCTCGAGGTCACAAAATCAGTTTGCCAATTTGGGCCAATATCGGAAGTTTAAAAAACTTAAAAATTAAATTCATAAATCTCTAACAAATTCACAAAATTTCGTAGTGCTTTATATAAAAATAACTTTAATTGGCTAACCAAATAAAAAGGTCTACAAACAATCTATCTTTTTTTCCGTTTTTTCACCAGACACATTTTTATCCCTGTTAGACTCATTTTTGATAAAAACACTAATTCAAAAAACTGGATTTAAAATTTCGACGGGTCGAATCTATAAGGCCTACTTTTAAATGATATACCATTTTTTACATATACATATATTAGGCTTTGGTTGGCGTTGGAATAATTTTACCAAACTTTGTAAAAACTTTCCTTTTCATCGAACATCCTCTATTGAATTTAATCAAACATCTTTAGAACCTTTTGAATGCCTAGATATGGTAACGGCCATGGCCCACGGAAATTCACACAGAGTTGATGATAGGTAAAAATTCTACTATTAAAATTTTAAATTAATAAAAAATATATTTTCTCTTCTATTAACCTAAATCAGGTACGCTTCGGCAAGTTATGCTTCTCCCGAACTAGACTCTTTTTATGGTGGATCTGACGCTGATTTTACTTCAGTCTTGGCAACCGAATCTCATCTTCATCTTTTTCTTATCTTTCGTAAACGAATAGGTTTAGTATGTTTTAAATTAAGAATTGTGACTTATGAGCAGACTTATGCACAGCCTTTTTTATTTGTTTTAATTTTAATAAGTGCGCAAAAAAATTCAGTTTTCTATGCGCGCCGGTACCTATCTCAAATGCGCGCAATTATGTTAAGGGGGAAGGAGCACTAAAATTGAATTTGTCTCGATGCGTTTTAAAATAAATTTATCACAACAAGAATATCTCGAAGGGGCGCATTATAGATTTACAGAAGCGAGCAAAAAACTTTGATTATGTCTAATATCATGTAAAATATGAAATGTCCTACATGTGACAAAAATATTGTTTATGACTTAAAAATGCGAATTTGGGAGGGGGGGGGGGGGGGGGTTAGAGAAGCGGTAAAACTACATTTTAATATATTTATTCTAAATCCAAGGTGTTATATATTGGAAACATAATATATATGGTCAATTCCACCTCAATCCAACAAGTCCGGGAAGGGTACCCCTTTAGATTTGGCTGAAATTTTGCATGGAGGTAGTATCTAAGAGTATATCTCATAATCTGGAAATTTTTTTTGACCGGAAGTGATTTTTGACGGAGATAGGGGCAAAAGAAAAAAAAATTGCAAGGTGAATTTTCACATTTGATGCACCTTTGGAAGGTTGTAAGTCAAAAAGTATTATAGCTAGAAACTTAATTTTTTTTTTATTTTGAAGAGGACAATAAGGGCTATCTTTCATGTGTTTATTGTTTTAAAAAATTTATTTAAAATTTTTAAAATTTTATGAAGAGTATTCAGTTTAAAATAACTAAAAAGCGTTTTTTAAAATTTCTTAAAAATTTGCTAAAATATACTCCTTTATATTCTTTATAAATATTTGAACTCAAAGTCTGGGACCGACATGACTTTTTTTAAAAAATTAAAAAAAAATAATTTTTTTTTTTTTATTTTTAGACAAAAATTTGCTCCCTGCACTATATTAAAATATTTAAAAGTGCTAAATTTAATTATATATAAGAAGTTAGACATAGGGGCAATTATGTTAGGCTATAACAGTTTTATTTATTTGATCATATTGTCAATTTTGGAAAGAAAAAGGGAACTTCAGATTAAAAAAATTGGTAATTTTCAGTATTTTACTCCTATCTTCAAAGCCGACTTTCTGGGTCACTACCAAACCAATTTGAAAATTTAAAATTGCATTTTATACATAAAACATCGCTAAATAACATAAATTTCCCCCAACATTTTACAACGTACCCATAGCTTTTTATGAAATAAGAATAAAAAATGCGCCAAGTATTTTGAAATTTTAAGGTGTAAAAAATAAAAAGTTAAATTTGTATGCTTATATTTGTTAACTTTTACGTCCTTTTTAGTTTGATGAACAATATTAGAAATTGTACATAATATTCAATATTTATCCTCGGCAAAATTCAAAAAATTTGTTAAATTTATTGTATAAAAAAATTTTGGGAGGATTTTAGAAAAAATAATAAGGTTAAAAAATTTGTAAAAATTTATTTTTTTTTCCTTTATTCAATAGTTACTAAATAAAACAGCCTCAAAAACGTTAAATCTGACAAAAATAAGTAAAATAGGATATATTTGGCCTATTTAGAATATTATGATTCAACAGATGTTCTTTATTTATGATTATTAACAAACTTAAAATAAACGTAAAAAGTCAATTATTTTATGAAACATAGTGATATGGTTTTTTGATATTATAAATACATAAAAGAAGTCAGTTTTAGGGTTAAACAACTTTAAATGATTATAACGGGCAGAATTAGCTTCAATGATGAATTTTGAGACTAAATATTAGACCCAATTTATTATAAATAAAATAGAGACATTCAGTCTTTTTTACTAATTTTTACAAATGCCAAATATGTTTTTGAAAGGCTATTTAGAACAAGGCATACAATATATATCTAACCGACCTTAATAAAGTTTAAAAACCAACAATTTTAGTTCCAATTACATTTTAGTTTTATAATATAGACGCACTAGACCTATTAAAAAAAGAGGAAATATCACTGTTACTTGATTCTATAGGCATATGGGTTTGGGCATTGAACTAAAGTTTTTTATAACTAAATGCGTTCCTAACAAATTTTAACACAAGAATATGTTTTAATAAATATAACAAATTACAGATTTAATTAAAATAATGGAATGATTTCATAAGCTCCTTTTTTTGTAATTTACCTATCTCGTTCTTTTAAGATTTTCTATACATAACATATCTACTATTTTTTTAACACTTAAACAGGCAAATTATGACTGATTATATAGGTTCTAGATATTATTAGTTAATTATGCAAAAATAATAAAAAAATAAGCTTGCACAGACGAATACAATCTGCGTTAGTTTTTTGACACCTGAAAATTTGCTGTTTTTTGGCAAATTTAGGTATTTTTAAAGCGTCAAAATCGAATGATAAAAGCTGGGGCTTTTATATGTTATTAAGCGATATTTTATCTATAAAATAAATGTTAAATATTAAAAAAAGGTTGGCTGGTTAACCAGAAAGTCGATTTTGAAAATTGGCAAAATTTTTACTTTTTTCGGTTTTGAGGTTCACTTTTTCATTGAAAATTTAATAATAGTAATAATCAAATAAATCAAACTATTATGGTCTAACATAATTGCCCATATGTCCTGCTTTTTAAATATTGTGAAATTTGGCACTTTGGCATATTCCAATATAGTGCAAAGGGCATAAATATGTCTCAAAATTAGGGCAAAAAATTGATTTTTTTAAATTTTGTAAAAAGTCATGCCGGTCCCAAACATTTGAAATCATATAGTTATTAACATTATTAAGAGCCATGTTTTATAAATTTTTTAGAAAATTTAAAGATACGTTTTTTGAGCTATTTGTGTCTAAACTTGACTTTAACTTTTTGGTAATTTAAAAAAAAATATTTTTAATATTTTTTGTCTAAGGTAGCCCTTATTACGATCTTCAAAATAAAAAAAAAATTATGACTCTAGCTACAATACTTTTGATGATACATGCGTGCAAAGTTGCCTCAAATTTTTTTTTTTGCAAAAAAATGAAAAATATTTTTGCTCATGTCTCGGTCAAAAATCACTTCCGGTTAAAAAAAATTTAGGTTTTTATCAGCACCCAAGGACCCTACCAGTGTACCAATTTTCAGCCATAACTGAGACTTGAAGGGAAAAAGTTTGTCGATTTGAGGTGGAATTGATCATATATGTCAGCGCCCAAACGCAATATTCCGCCGGCGGAATATTGTCTGGACTTGACCTCAGCGTCCAAAGCTTATATTCCGCCGGCGGAATATTAATTGGCGTATAGTCAACGACCAAAACGCATTTTCGCCGGCGGAATATTGACTGGACTTGACCTCAGCGCCCAAAATTTATATTCCGCCGTTTTTGCAAAATTTAAGGGACAAACAGTGAACTTAATGTGATTAATTTTGAAATATTGATCATTAGACGTTTTTGATTTTTTATGCTTAGAATATAAAATGTTTAATAAATAGAGGTCATGTTGAATTTAAAATTAGGGTTAAGGGCTATAATAGTGCTAAAAACTTTAAGATTTATAGGCGGACCGGGTGAATTTAGAAGCGCTTTAACTGCACATTTGAAAGCGCTCAGATTTTTTAGATACCCTCAGAAGTGCGCTAATGTTATAAAAACCGCGCAATTTTTTTGTTTTTAAAATTAAGCGAAAGACTCTAAAAAAAGCCGAGGTATTTCTGTAATGTACCTGTGAATTTAAATGCACCAAGAATCCTAACTCGCAATAAAGATTCAAATGTAAACAGGTATTTAAAAACATACTAAGGTGCCTTAAAACGTGTGATATTGAGAGCACGCAAAAGACTCCTAAAATAGTGCAGAAAAATGAATTAGGACAGCGCACAGGTGTCGAACTTTTAGGAGCACCAAAATAATAAAAAATTTACAACTTTTAAGATTTATATAAGCCTTATTTAACCCTTTGTTAATATTAGGGCATTCCCTGCCTAGCTGGCCCTTAAATGCGATATTGGAATTAATGGAAGGTTTATAAGTTAATTATCTCCGATTTTAGTCCAGTTAACGAACCGGCTTTAGACCTTCCTTACAATTTTTTTAATTTCACTGGTCCCATATATATTTCGTGGACCGATTAAGAATTAAATTATTTTAAAAGAATAAAGAAATACGGTTGGATGACTATAGGCTCAATATAATTTCAAGTATATCTAATATGAATGTTTTGACAAGCTTTTTATATTCCCTGCCAATATTTGAAAAGACGCGTACTCACTGTCGTGGCCCATAATATTAATGGTTTATAATATTAGACAATTGATTGATTGATGGGTTAAATTCATCTGTGTCATCATGACTTGCATAGTTTTTTCATAATAAATTAGTTTTTAAATATAGAATAGATAATATTATTTTTATCCATCTTATATTAATAAATTCTTATTTAATAAAAAGCATATATCAAACCTTTTTATACCTATATTCCAAAGAGATATCCTGGTGGCCTAGTCACCAGGATATAAATTCCCTAAAATTATCCCACTATAATATCCAAAAATAATATATTCTTTTTAATCCTAATAAATTGGTGCCGCAAAACCCGTGGACGAACCAGGCAACAAAAACTTCTTAAAAAAATTTTGGCTTACACCTTAAATCATTGCCGATAGGTACGTCGGTAATATTATCGGTTGTCGATGAATATTGAGGATAGCGTTAAACTTGACAGTATTACATTCTATTTTAGACATATTCCAATGCGTAATTCTCTGAAGGCAACATAATAAACTTTAGTCATTTATTTGCCCCCCCCCCTTTCGTTACACGAATTGAAGGTTATTGACTTCCAATATTCTAAATCGACACAAACTAAATTTGAATTCTCATTAATCGGCCCGAACAAAATTGATCTCTCAATATGCCAAATTGGTATGAACTATTAAATGGTCACATTAACACTTAAATAACCCACAATTAAACATCACTCTACTCAAACCACCCCAACAAAAATTCTTAACAGATATCAACCAAACATTTCTCAAACATAAAGGAGATCACACCTCAACAACGTAATCAAGGCTTTGCATACTGATGGAAAAGATGGTGGTCGCGCAATAGATACCGGTTCGTTTTTCCTTTTTATAAGGTTGCTCTATAACTCGCGAAAGTGTAAGACCTAGCATCACCCTAAATGGATTACGGCAAAAGTCCCGTCTAATCTAGGCACTTCGTAGAGGAGCATAAAAAATAATAATAATAAATCTATGGATCAACAACGGATGGTAAACCACCGGTACACAGAACCCGACTTAAGCAGGCCGCACACAAGGAGAGAACATAATTTTAAAAAACGGAACAAGAGACCAGCAAAGTTCAACAATTGTACAATAACATCGCAATTTCAACAGTCTAATCAAGTCAACGATAGCCGACCTTAGCTACTAAAAAAATATTCAACACCTCTGGTCCATACGCAAACACTTATCTTCAGCAATCATCTAATTGTATAAATCAGGAGACTACGACAGGCACGATGCCCCCTGAAAAAGGGAGGTGTCGTGGCCCGTAATATTAATGGTTTATAGACAATTCATTGATTGATGGGCTAAATTCATCTCATCATGACTTGCAAGAAATAGTTTTTTCATAATAAATTAGTTTTTAAATATAGAATAGATAATATTATTTTTATCCATCTTATATTAATAAATTCTTATTTAATAAAAAGCATATATCAAACCTTTTTACACCTATATTCCCAAGAGATATCCTGGTGGCCTAGTCACCAGGATATAAATTCCCTAAAATTATCCCACTATAAAATCCAACGATCTATTATTCATTTTAATCCTAATAAACTCACATAATTAAAAACTTTTGGTTATTAAAAGGAAACTAATTGAAGGCTCAAAAGCACGAATCCTGAATTCATTCGCCCCAATTATATTGTAAAGAATTGAGGTATCTTAAACTTGAGCGAAAGCTCTAACGTGCAAAATATAAGACATTAAAATTTTAAAAGCGCAACAATATTAAATTGACGCTGAGTATTTTTAAAGGCGCGCATTTAGATAGGGCCAAATTCTGGCAAAACAGCCAGATCGGCCAGAACCAAAATTTGTTTTTTCAAATTTAAGGCCGGCTCCAATCCAAAAATAAGGCCCGAAAATTTTTAATTACAAGCTAAAAAAGTTTTTTTAAAAATACAGTAAAAATAGAGAGTAAAAGTTATACCCTTTATCGTGTGAAAATAAATTTATCGTTTTTAGTTCTTGGTAATAATCGTTACAAATAGAGCATATGAAATTCAAAACTTCGGCCCATCTCGGCCCGTAATTACTATTTTTAAATTTAAGCCCAGTACGTTTGGCCCGTTATAAATTTTAAACCGTCCTGGCCCTTGTTTCCTGGCGGGCCGGGGCAGGACTTTCGGTTCTCTACTTTAATCTCTAATGTGATTGATTGTAGGCAAATCATTTAAGAAAAAAAAATAAATCGCGAAGTGAAGAGGGCTTTTAAGCGGAGCAGGGTGCTATGATTATTATTGAATTTTTTCATTTAAAATTATACATTTGTGTGGACATTTGACATCCTTTTGAGGGGTAAATAAAATTTTATAAAAATTAGCTTTTTCGATTCTAGTAAATTAACTTAGTATCCTCATAAAAACTTTTTTTTTATTAATAAAGGCTACCAAGACTCGGTAAAAGCAATAAATAATCACAATAGCAGATGTTGCCGCCAAAAAAAATATTTAACAAAAATCCTACTGATTTCCTTGCCCTATATATCTTGAAGCAACCCATTTATGTGAAATAACAATAATTATTATTAACATTAATATGTGGTATTGACATTGAAAAAGTTATTAAAGAGGATAGCCGAAAAATGACAAAAAAATCGGAAAATAAGTTTTCAGTTAAGGGCCACGTAGTCTATAGACTCCATATGGGGACTTCAAATTCAAGGCTATTTTATGCGTTTTTAATTGTAATTTGAAAAAAAACGGGTGTCTTGAGTCAATGCCAAAATAAACTTTTTTTTCTTTTTGACGTTTTTTTCTAAGTTAGGGCGCTTTCAGACTCCTTTTATTTTTTTAAAAAATTTTTATAATTTTGAATTTTTTGAAATTATATTTTTTTTAAAAACTTTTCTTTCAGAAAAAATATTTTATTGCTAATAACAAAAATTGGTACTTTTTGTAAAAAAGCGTTCAATGCCAAGAAATATAAATTTTAAAAATTTTAAAATTTATTAAAAAAATGAAATGAGTCTGAACGCGCTTATATAACTTGTTCGTGAGATTGGAGAAATAAAGGACATTTAATTTTTGAAATAATCTTTTTCATATAATATAACACAATTTTGCCTAAAAGTCAAAATTCTAACTTTTTTTTTAATTACCCCTTACAAAATTGAAATAGCTTAACGGGCCACTACATATATATCCTTACTAATTACTCAATATCCGATTACTTTTCTAACATGCCTAAATAGGGAAAATTTGGCCGCTTTTAATGAAAATCTTTTAAATTTTCGGGTATATAACTGTTATACGTCAGCATTTTTTTTCCACAAGGGGTAAGCAAAATTTTCTAAACAGCGCATATTTGGCTCTCTCAGGTATTGTCAAAAGCAAGCCTCAAAATTGAAGGCAAATATGGGCCATATATGTAAATTCATATCGGGCTGGGTATGAAAATGCGATTACGGGCGGGCAGCTAAATTTATAATAAGTAAGACGGTTTGGGCGGGAATATAACGTCCGGTCTTAATTCTAATAATAATACGTTTTTGGGTTATCTAGATTTTTTATTTTTAATTATCGGCAGGAGATTTAAAATGATTTTCAAAATATTAACAATATATTCTAATCAATCACATTGAGTCTAATGTCACCCAACCATAATTCTTTATTTTTAATATGTTTTAATCTTTATTTGGCCCACGATATATAAATTAGACCCAGGGCTTTCAGCTCTAATTTAGAAGTTTTTATGAGGATACTAGGTTAATTTACTAGAATCCAAAAAATGCGCTTTTATCATTTTATAAAATTTTATTTACCCCTCAAGGATGTCAAATGTCTACACAAATGTATAATTTTAAATGAAGAAATTCGATATTAATCATAACACCCTGCTCCTCTTAGAAGCCCTCCACATCGCGCTATATTTTTTTTAAATGATATGCCTATAATCAGGATTACAGTCGAGAACCGAAAGTCCGGCCCCGGCCCGCCAGGAAACAAGAGCTAGGACGGGTCAAAATTAATAACGGGCCAAACGCTGGGCTTAAATTTAAAAATGGAAGTTACGTATGTTCCTTTGTAACTATTAAAAACTTAAAAACGATAAATATATTTTTACACGATAATGGGTATAACTTTTACACTCTATTTTTACTGTATTTTTAAAAGAAAACTTTTTTGAAAATTTTCGGGCCTTATTTTGGATTGGAGCCGGCCTTAAATTTGAAAAAACAAATTTTGGTTCTGGCCGATCTGGCTGTTTTGCCAGAATTTGGCCCTATCTAAATGCGCGCCTTTAATAATACTCAGCGTCAATTTAATATTGTTGCGCTTTTTAATGTCTTATATTTTGCACGTTTGAGCTTTCGCACAAGTTTAAGATACCTCAATTCTTTACAAAAAACTGGGGCGATTGAATTCAGGATTCGTGCTTTTGAGCCTTCATTAGTTCCCTTTTAATAACCAAAAGTTTTTAGTTATGTGAATACGCGTCTTTTTAAATATTGGCAGGGAATATAAAAAGCTTGTCAAAATATTCATATTAGATATACTTGAAATTATATTGAGCCTATAGTCATCCAACCGTATTTCTTTATTCTTTTAAAATAATTTAATTCTTAATCGGTCCACGAAATATATATGGACCCAGTGAAATTAAAAAAATTGTAAGGAAGGTCTAAAGCCGGTTCGTTAACTGGACTAAAATCGGAAATAATTAACTTATAAACCTTCCATTAATTCCAATATCGCATTTAAGGGCCAGAGGCAGGGAATGCCCTAATATTAACAAAGGGTTAAATAAGGCTTATATAAATCTTGAAAGTTGTAAATTTTTCATTATTTTGGTGCTCCTAAAAGTTCGACACCTGTGCGCTGTCCTAATTCATTTTTCTGCACTATTTTAGGAGTCTTTTGCGTGCTCTCAATATCACACGTTTTAAGCCACCTTAGTATGTTTTTTAAATACCTGCTTACATTTGAATCTTTATTGCGAGTTAGGATTCTTGGTGCATTAAAAGTCACAGGTACATTACAGAAATACCTCGGCTTTTTTTAGAGTCTTTCGCTTAATTTTAAAAACAAAAAAATTGCGCGGTTTTTATAACATTAGCGCACTTCTGAGGGTATCTAAAAAATCTGAGCGCTTTCAAATGTGCAGTTAAAGCGCTTCTAAATTCACCGGTCCGCCTATAAATCTTAAAGTTTTTAGCACTATTCTAGCCCTTAACCCTAATTTTAAATTCAACATGACCTCTATTCATTTAACATTTCATATTCTAAGCATAAAAAATCAAAAACGTCTTGATCAATATTTCAAAATTAATCACATAAAGTTCACTGTTTGTCCCTTAAAATTTGCAAAAATTTCCGGCGGAATATTAATTTTGGGCGCTGAGGTCAAGTCCAGACAATATTCCGCCGGCGAAAATGCGTTTTGGACGTTGACTATACTCCAATAAATCTTATGGGTATTTACAAAAGTTTTAAATATTTAGATTACGGAAACATTCATTAATAACGTAAGGCGTTTGGATTTTTTAATAACATTTAAATTTTTTTTATGTTTATGTTTGTATAAAATTAGTGGTTTTCGTCATAAAATCCCTTTTTTAAACCTAAATAACTTGAACTAAATTGCTAATAATTTTAAGTAATAACCTTTTCTAGATATGTCCATGAGGAATCTAAATATCTAAATAGACTATTTGAAAAATTAATAGTTTTTAAAATTTTGGAGATTATTTTCTGAACTTTGGACGCGGTTTAAAAAAATTGGAGGCATTGGGGAAAAAACTAAACCCGGGATCGTTATCGCAAGAAAATTCTCTATAAAATTCTCTAAAAATCGTTTATGGTGTTTTTTTGTGTTGTCCAGTGCTATTTATTTGTTTAATTTATTCGGCGTTCGTTGTAAATTTCAGCAACTTAAAACATGGCAGCTAAATGAGGTACAATTATTGATAAAGAATTGCATAAAAAATTTACATACATACAACATTAATTTATAGCATTCAAAAAGTTTTATTAAAAATTTTTATTCATATATTTAACGATAAATTATAGATAATGAAATAAATAGATGAATATAAAATAAAATTTACTATTGAAAATTATTTAAAAGGTTTTGACATTAAAAAAAAAACAATGTTGTTTATATTCGGAAAATAATATGCTGTGAGACATTTTTTAAATATTTATGAAACAGGTATATAAATTATTTAATTTTATTACACAGGTCTACAAATTTGAGAGTTATGAGCTTATTGAGATCAAACAAGCCATCTTAGGGATCAAAAATTTGGAAAAAAATGTCAAAAAAAACAAAAATGATTCAAAAACAAAAATAAATTGAATTTTTTTTGCATATTCACAACAGCTAAACTGTTAAATTCAAACTTCAAAAAATATTTATATAAAAACCGATAAAATATCGTGTCGTATTTAAATTTGGAGGCGAAATATTCTGTATTATCTAAATGCTGATGTAAGAGCTTGATATACTAAAAAAATTTATTTTTATTATGATGATAAGTAAAAATTACAATGGATTTTTATATGAAAAAAAAAGATTTTTTGATTTTTTCTTTTTCGGGTATTCTCGAGGTCGCAAAATCTGTATTTGATAAGGCCATTTCCATATGGACGGATAAGTAGCCGAAGGCCGAAGAAAATACGAAAAAAAATATATATAAGAAAAGGCCATCATGGGGATGGAAGCTTTTGTTTTTTCATAAACTTATTTTTCCTGACATTGAGATTTGTTGACCTGTGTTATCTAAGCTGTTAAATAAGCCACCAACTATGCGCTTGCAACTCTGGGTAGTTTTTTAAATAATCATTAATTAGACTGATAAGGAACAAAATATTTTCTTGACTTAACTTTAAAATTGAAAACGTATAAAATTATTTGATTTAATCATTCTTTAAGAGTCTGATTTAAAACATCATAAGGTTATTTTAACGAGAAAAGTTTTCTCGATTATATTTGTATGTGTGTTTTATAAACATAAATCAGAAAAACGATCGATAGCCATTGTCGCATATATCGTTTTATATGTTTCAATGTACTGAAACTACGCGCGGCCGTGCAAATAGTTATTGGAAGGACCAAACCTAATTTTAAGTTGACACCATCTAATAAACTTGCATATCTGTAAAGCTTATTATAGGAACATTTTTCGCTGTTTTTATTACCCAATGTTCTCTCCATATTTCAACTCACTTTTAATCTTATCTAAATAAAATTATTCTAATTCTTTTTCCAGTTTAATTATTTCAGAGTTCTTTAATTTGCAAAAAAAATTAGATTGAATTTTAATTTAAAAAACTTATTTTGTGCTCCCCCCCCCCACCCTCCCAGTTTAAGATTTAACGTCGATATTAAGGGTTCTAAATGCTTAATAAAAAGTGAAACTCAGTAAAATGTTTTACCGTCATCGGTTTGATAGGTCAGCCCGATTTATTTGCATACGCGAAAACTTGCATTCTTTAGTTAAAGGTGTAGATAATCCAACTTTAAGAGCCAAACTCTTTGCTTCAGCAAATACTTTGTGAAATATTTCTTTAACCTTTATCGCGATGGCGCATAAAAACGCCTATAAAATCTTGGGGTCAAAAAGCGGCTTTAATTTAATAGATATGTTGAAGTTTTTACTGGTTTTAACTTAAATATTTATCTAAAATTATTAAACATATAATAAAAGTTAGATTGACAAGACTTTTTTGGTTTGCTTGCTGAAGCTCGAGTTCGCAGGTTCCCTTCAAAAAAAATTCTAATTTTTTTTTATTATATCCAAAGCTTTATAAAAACTATTAATAACCCTATAACACTAGACAACAACAAAAAACAACATTAACGATTTTTTAGGGTTTTGTAGAGAATTTTCTTGCGATAACGATCCCGGGCTTAGTTTTTTTCAAATGCCTCCATTTTTTTTAAACCTCATCCAAAGTTCAGAAAAAAATTCACATTTTTAACTATTTATTATTTTTCCAAAAATTCTATTGGCATATTCATATTCCTTATAAAAAACATATCTAGGTAATTAATTACCTAAGATTATTAGCAATTTATTCTCAAGTTATTTAGGATCAAACAACGGATTTTATGAGGAAAACCACAAATTTTATAAAAATAAAAAAAATTTAAATATTATAAAAAAATTTAAAGTCTTACATTAATAATGAATGTTTCCGTTATCTAAATATATTTTTAAACTTTTGTTGCTACCCATAGGTTTTATGATAAAAAAGCTCAAAATACCTCAATAATTGAAAAATCTCAACTTTGACACCGAATAACTAAAAATCTGAGGCATTGGCTAAAATTCTGATTTCATATTCATGATCAGCGCCAAAAAATTTGACCAAAATCCATAGTTGTTCTAAATGATGCTTAGGGTCGTCCAAATTTTGTTGTCCAGTGTTATCGACGTATTTAGAGTAAGCAGAGTAGAAGTATATTTATTTTAGCCCTTCTTAGAGAAGTAGACCGACAAAAATCTATAGTTTTTTTAATATATACAACATTAGTTTGGATATTAAGAATGTTAGAAATTTCTTGCACCGCTTAATTTGCGCAACGTACAATAAAAATGTCGCTTGTGGGTTACGTTCCTAAACTTGTTTCTGTATGCCATTTATATGACTTACCATTACGCTACACCCGTCGTAGAATTGCCTGACAAGATTGTTTTAATTTAGGTGGTTTTTTTTGCAAATATTGAGTAAGTTTTGCGTAATGGCATTCGCCTTTTGGTCTTAAATTTCTGTCAAACCTTATTAAATTTTTAAATTGCCAATAAGAGAAAAATTGAGTGTGGAGTGGGTCTTCAAACAGAACAATAATAGTCAAAAATGAGGAAAATAAACAACTTGTGCACTATTAAAAAAGTGTGTGTGTGCAAAAAGGGAATAAAATAATAAAAAAATTCAAAAAAAATATATTAAGTGTTTATAAAAAGTAAAAAGTAGATCTAGATTTGGGAGATTTCTTAGTATAATTAAGAGTAAAGTTGTTTTTAAAGAAGGACCTGATTTTTGGCTCGGCCCGCTAGAACTTTGTTTACTACGAGTTGTTCCGGTTTATTATTTTACTTATTTTCGGCCCAATCTTAAATTCTAAATAGAGCCGGAAATTTTAAGTTCCAAGCAATATCTGTGCAATAGAATTTAAATACAATACAGTGCATTGAAATATCAATCTTTACAATTTAATAATTAAAGATCGGACGATTAAGCGCATAAATTTGGTGGTCCTAGACTGAATAGGCAGCGTTGAGCCGAGTTAGTAGGTAGGTAGGTGATCGTCAACAACCAAAGCAGCCTGAGTACCTATGTCACGAGCGCGCATTAAATCTTAGACTCCGCGGGGCCTGCTGTGGCAAGTCGCAAATAGAAAGGTCTGGAGGAAGAGTCCTTAAGGCTAGAAACAATACAATGATAAATATGCGCGACTTTGATCTTAGTTTGGATTAATAAATTAAGAGACAGGAATAGAACCAGCCATCTATTAGAGCAATCTAAGCATTGCTGGGCGTCAAGCTAATTTTACTAAATAATAAGGTTTTCAAGCAAAAATTTTGAAAGAGGGAACATTTTAAGCGCCTAGAAATAGTTGGCTTGTGCCAATAGATCGTACCAGCCTTGGTTAAGAGATTAACTAACATAATGTTATCTTATATTCAAAATTTTTTTATGAAGAGCCCAGCCGTTTTGAGATGGGCTTAGCGGCTAACCTGGCAAAACCCAATTACCTGTGGGATTGAGGAAGTGGGGAGGGGCAGGCAATTTTTATTGAAGTTGCCATAGGAATGAAAGGTCCGCCGGAAAGGGGGGGGGAGGAGGGCGAGCCAGTTTGACCTCCCTGGCTACGGCTCTGGATGGGTGGCGTGCAATAGCGATGCTTTCTCTATCTGCTGTTATCAAAGGTCGACATGTTAACGAGCTGGTTTTTGCTTGTCATAGACCTATGACTTATGTTATAACATTGTCATAGGCTGAGACTTTTTAGTTCACTTTAACCGCCTTACCTGTCTTACATCTCATGTAAAGTCGTCTAATTTTAACAATGACTGGTGATCGGTTATAATTTTGACGTGTCTACAAAATCAAGTTTGGAAGTTTTTCAAGGCCATAGAATATCGCACCTTCGCACATGAGAGAATAATTTTTCGCGGCTTTGAGTCTGGCTGCTAAGGCAAAGTGACGCTTGTGTCATATGTAATAGGACGGCGACCATCGAGGGCGGCATCGGTCTATACACTACCGGTGGCTTTGGGTCATAAGCAGATAGGACGACTTCTTCAGCTATCAGGGTTTTAGCTTTTTGGAAAATTTCGATGTGTTTCTCCACTTTTAAGTTGTTTTGAATCAGTGTATAAGCGGGTGAATGGAAGATATATCTTTCACGGAAAGCCAAAAGACCTAACAAAAAAATTTAATCTGTGTTATATCATTAGATTGGCAATGTAATAGGGCCTCGACTTTGTCTTTGATACGACATATGCCATTAACGTAAATGACATAACCAAGGTACGTAACTTCTAACTCAAAGTCTGACTTTATTTTTCTTTAGTTTAAGACCCGAGTCCTGTATTATGTGCAGTCAGTACCTGTTAAGGGTTTCTTACATGATTTTTATGTGTGCTTCCGGTGACTAAATATCATCCAAGTTTACGGCTGTACCTAAAATGTCACGTAACAGGTTGTCTATTAATCGCTGTAAAATGGAAGGTACGCAGCGTCCAAACGAGACGCTGATAGACAAAAATACCCATACTGGGTCGCAATGCTAAGTAACGTTTGAGATTCCACGTGAATAGGAATGGTAAGCGTCTTTTATATCCAACATGAAGAGTGTCCGCCCTCTATCAATCTTTGCTGGCAATTCATTGAACGTTGCAATCACATGCGAAAACTCGTAGGGATTAATTGTAATTCTAAGCGCAAATAAGATACATTATTGGGACGTTTACCGATTTTACTCTATTTAAATTTGCACGATTTACAGATTTTAGAATATTCAATTGTAGCAATCGCTGGATCTCTCCCTCAACTTTGTTAAAGTGGCATGAGAACCATTATCGTTTGGTCGTTTAGGACCATTATCGTCAAGTCGTTCAGGACTTATTTGTCGGTCGTTTATGGCCATTTGAGGACCATTATTGTCAGGTCGTTGAGTACCATTATCGTCAAGTCGTTCAAAACTTATTCGTCGTCGTTTAGGACCATTATCGTCAAGTCATTAAGGACCATTATTTCGGTAGTTTAAGACCATTATCGTCAAGTCTTTTAGGACCTTTAATCGTTCGGTCGTTATAGACCATTATCGTCAGGTCATTGAGGACCATTAATCGTTCAGGCACCGCGTTCTTTTAATGATTGGAGAACCTTTTCCTATCTGTTGTTTTAACCTTTCTATCTGTTGTTAAGACTAATTCTTGATTAGGGGGCCATTTTTTAGGAGAGGAGGCGCGTACGTTAACTTGTCTTTTAAAACGAATTCGTTGCTCCATCAATTTTTGTCTTGTTACAGCACTTCTGTCTTTTAGACGAAGCTATGATTTGTAACACGCTAAGGACATTGATAAGTGTAAATGTAAGGTGCATCATTCGGTGAAGATATATTTAGTGCGTCAATCGTACATAATTCCTCCTTCAATTGAATCAGTTTTCCACAAGAATAATCGGGCCAACAAATAAAGGGGGTTAAGTTTTTACCAGTGGAGGATTAGCGACCGTGTTAAAGGGTCTTCACTTGGCGGGGGACTGTTAGCACCTGCGCTTAAACTAGCCCCTTTCTCTCTCATTCAGGATTATTGAAAATTCTAGGAATTATGCCCCCTTTTTTTCCCCTCTACTTCTAAAATTATTACCCTCTAGAAATTGTCCACTGTCTTCCTCTAAATTATTATTAACTATGAAAATGTAATTTTATTGTAAATTAATACCTTGATGTATAAATTTAAATTGTGAACAATCTCATACCTCAACAAGCAGGCATACTATTTTGCTTTTTAAAATAATTTTCAATTAGCTTAGTCGAAACATCCTAGCCTTATATGCCGAAGCTAACATCCCAGCCTTGTATGTAGAAAGTCGAATGTTTAATGCCACACGTAGGCCGCTTTTTCTTCTGTAATACACATGTAACCACATTAAAGCTTCCAAGTTGCTTATAGCCAATAGGCCCCATGTTATAGGCGGGCAAAAACTTCCCGGCGTGTGAGCAAACATCACTAAATTAATCCCAACGGCAATATTGATTGCTTTATTTGGTTAGACAAAGTTAGAGCTTGTGTCTAGGGGACTAAATTTGGGAAAGAAAGGAACCAAAATTTAGATTAAAAAAAATTTTGGCGTAATGTAGACTATTTATCTTAAATTTTATAAAACTTTTCGTTTGTTGATTTTCGTAATGCTGTGTAATAATTCTTGATTCAAAAATATTGTTATGTTATTTATAGTTTTAACGACCCGGCCAATTTTAATTATCATATGAGGCACCGATGAGCAAAAATTATTGATAATGCAGTTATTAATTGGGTTTAAAATTCCAGTTTACCCTCCCCCCCCCCATACCTTTCTCATATGAGGGCGACATATTTTTTTAGGCTTTGACTCTTTTAACCGGACCAAAATAATTAATATTGCCAGTGGGTTGAATATTTTCTCGCACGCCGACGACCTACGTTCTTAGCCTAGGCCCTTACTTTAGGTACCTATTGCCTAAGCAGGCCACTTAGCAGCTTCAAATACATGTGTTTCCGAAGAAAGAAGCCGTCTATCCACAGATTAGAATCTAAGCATGCAGGGATGTTTGCCACTGAGTTATCAGAGCCTTATGTATTACAGTTAATTATATTTTAAGCCATTATTTAACTTATTTAAATTTTTTAAAGTCCATGTGATTCATTAAATATTTTTTATTTACTTAATTTTAAAATAGTCAATTTTTACAATAGACAGCTAATGGTTTATTGGTTTATTGCTACAAAACAACTTAGCACGAGTTCACCTGAAAATCTTTTATCAATTAGGAGTGTATGCAAGGCAAGTTCAAATGCATGGTTATCTAAGTTTAATTAAGCCATACACAAGCATAGCTAAAATATTACCCGAATTAATAAAATCCGTAATTACAGTTTTAAAAATTTTATTATAAAATATTACTTTGTTTATGCAAGTTCCCATTTATAAAACTCAGTCGGCGAGGAGCCAGTGAGTGTGCTAGAGTCGATTATAGCTAAGGCGAATTTTGTTCTCTTCTTGAAAGGGAAAAAGGAGGCCCAAAATGGAGGCAAGTTTTAGTAAGGTGTTTTAAAAATATAAGTCTAAATAAGTCTAGCCTGGAAAAGAGTCAATTGGAAATGTTTAAAGGGTTTTATGAATTTCATTAGAAAAAATTTCCATATTTGTATATATAATTGGGAGTTTAACGTTAATAGCGGACTAATTTGTCATTTAATGGTTCGATTGTTTTAGGAGTTTTAGGTGCAATTGAATTATTGCCTTGAAGGATCCTGAAAGCTCTTTTAAGATTAAATTAGTTTTTAAATGGATATTTTTTAAACGTTAATTAGTAGACTTATGAGAAACTTGAACCTGAATGAATAGGCGAAAAGGGCTTGGTTCAAATTATTGATAGATTTAATAAATTGGACATAAGGAGTCTTATTTGTAAGTCTGGGATCCCTAATATCAAAGTTGGATATAAAATTATTTTTTTCAATTACTAAGGTTAGGAGATTACATTAAAGTAGATAAAATCTTTGAAAAACAAACAGCATCTATCGTACTTTTGGGAATCCTTAACATTGTTTGTCCACATTTAGCCAAGATTTAGGTTCCAGAATTAAGGATATTGCATATTTTCTATATAAGTCTGATTGTTAGAATAAAAACTATTTGTTGTTTGCCCAAATTATAATATTGAGTAAAAAAAGAGGGTGGGGGGGGGCATAAGGATTAAAGCTTTAAGTATTAGATTAGAGGCTCACTTACCAGGGCCTCCGGTTTATCGCCCGGGCATCTTTTCTTTGGCTCGTGGAAGGCAATTATTTATTGTATTTTAAGGGTATAAGTAAAACATATAGAACAAATTCTTTTTATTATAAAACCCGCTGAATAAAACGAAGGAAAAGGACAAAGGAAGTGGAAAAAAGAAAAAAAAACCAAGTAAAACTGTTATGGGAAGATTAAGAACCAAACGGGTAAAAAAAACAACAAATTTAAGATATGTTTGGCAGAATGCGAAACTCTGTTATTAGGTAATCAATGTAAAATATAAAAAGTAGAAAAAGTTACAAAAGGGGGAGGGAGTGGGGGAATAAGCATGTTCTAAATTGCCTTTTTAATCGCATGTTTTGTTGTTTTTTTAAAAGGTGTTGCAGGCTTAAATAAGGTTTTATTGAAATTATTTATTCTGATTCAAGGTTGGTTGTAAAAGTATGGTTGGTGGAATTCTGGATAAAAAAATTTTTAGAGACGTGTCCATAAGCTTGGGGGTAACGTTGTATATGGGTGGGTAGGCTAAGTTTATATGCTATAGTTAGAAGATTTGTGATGAGCAGGTCCAAGTGGCTATATGCATAAGAAGTTTGAGATTTAATGGCAGGTTGATCAGCAAGGTTGATTGTAAATTTTCAATGTAAAAATCTTGTGTTATTAGGAATTGGATATATTTGGAGTAACAAAACATTTATTAATAACGTAAGGCGTCTAAGTTTTTATAGTGTTTTTTATTTTTTGTTTATTTTTTAAATTAGTGGTTTTTGTCATAAAATTTTTTAGTCTTAAGAAATTAATTTGCTAATACATTTGAGAAATTAACTTTTTTCAGGAATCTAAATATAAAAAAAAATTAAAGACTTAATTGTTTCAAAGATTTTAATTTCAGAACTTTAAATCCAATAAAAAAATTGGGGTCTTTGTAAACTAAACTAACGATCGTAATCACAAGAAATATTATAAAACCCTGAAAAAATTCACATGTTTTTTTGTTGTCTAATTTAATATTCTATGTCAAAATTTGTAAAATTTACAAAATATCTGAGTTAAGTTTTTAGTCATACTTCGCCATTTTACGGCATCGTTTTTTGAACTATTATCAATGTTAAATTGATATTTTTTTTATAAGGTGAACGAAACTACGTTAAACTGGATACCTTCCCATCTGCGAGTCGATTCTCTCAAAATTTTGATAATGCAAGTTCTCCACTTTATTTTTCAAATATCATCCTAAACAAAACTCAAGATTACTTGGCAAAACGGTCTGATCTGTATGTGTTGGAAAAGGAGGAATTAAATATATTAAAAACGGATGAATTAAAAACACTCTTTGCCAAGCGAGCCGATCCATTTGATATTCCCTTTACGGATGGCTTGATGCACGTAGCCTGGGGCATTTATCCTGAATATAAAGGCTATTTATTTAATTTTGCCGTGATTGACGAGTCTGCAAAGGGCTTTGAAATGGTCGATTTCTGCGATGGTAAGTGTGACAGATGTCGAATAAGAACAAACCCCTTAAAATTCTCCGTAAAACAGGCTGAAGAAGAATCCACGAACACATCCAAACTCGAAACTAGCCCTAAACCAACTCCTCAATTTGCAAAAATTGAAAAGAACAAGAGTGAAAATATTCATCAAGACATTTTAAATGAATTAATGAACGAATATTACTATGATGGTGAGCTGGGAAGGGAACAAAAACATGGTAATAATCACTTAAATTCGACAGAAATTTATCGACATTTATATGAACCCTATGCTCAACGCCATAATGACTCTATGTATGGAAACCAAAAAGTTAAAAGAAATAATGCCATTTTTATCTATAGGAATTTTTCTAAAAATTTAACAAACGAGATTGAGCTCGAAAATCCCGAAAATAAATATATAAAAATCACAAAGCCTTCACGAATTCAAAGTTACAAATTTTGGGGAAATAAAAAGTATGAAATTATCGAAAAAAATTTAACCGAGTTTTCGAAATATGTTGTTCATTCAGATGATGAATAACCCTCGACCATTATAGTTTTTAATGTTTACAAATCCATGTTCTCATGTAAAAAATAAGGGCTCTACTTTTTCTAAATTAAATCAGCACGACGCTTTTTTTTAAATAAATTAAAATGGCAAACGCCAACAAATTATGTGGTAATACAATTTTGTTATAAAAAAAATATAATTGTCTCCTCACCAGCCCGTAAAATACAATATTATGTGTGCCTAGTCATTCAAATGGCCACAACACGATGCAATTCCTATAAATCAAAGGATGTGACAAATTTTGTTAATTTAAAAAAAACTATTTGCATCACCTTTCAGACCTATTTGTCAGAAATCCGGGGCTTTAAATCATGAATTTTGATAAGAGACCTCCATCAAATCTTTTAAACAACAATCCAGCCTTTCATTACCTAACTTTAATGTGGATAACGAATAACCAGGAGTTCATCAAATCAATTGTGATGCGAGTCCCTTATATTGGAAAAACTAGCTGGACATATATTGGTTGCAACCGAACATTATTTAAAAAGAGCTTAGAGTCGGCATTGTTTAAACATGTTAATTCATATACGAATCATTCGATCGATGTTATTATTACAATTTTTTAAAGACAATTTCATTATTTTGACAGTTGTCTCAATTTAATTCGATTACAGGGTACGTCCTTATTAATTGCTCTACGTGCACTATTAAATTTCTCTTCAGGCAGAATATAATTGCTCTACATAAATCATTCCACAAGAAGATATTAAGCTTTATGCGCACGAATTAGTTCCTCTATGCTCACGAAATAATTGCTCTATGTAGTATCCTCAACTGGCCGTATTTTTAAGAGCCCGGCCGGCCTGAAAATTTTTTTACGTATGACCCGGCTCGACCCGAGATAGATATTCTTATTTTTAGCCCCGCCCGGCCCGATGTTTTATTATATGGGGCCCGGCCCGGGACGAATTTATAAATATCGGCCCGTAAAATTTATGTGAATATCTAACAATTAAACATCAAATATAGTGTAATTATTAATATCAAGAGCATCATTTGATTTAAATCATTTAAATAAAATATATAAGAATATGAAATTAGTATTTTATTTAGACGTCCATAAATCTACTTATCTAACTATTTTTAGCAATCATTTTAGCGCAAAAAAAATAGGCAAAAAGCATCATATTTTGGCCCAACCCGGCCCGACATTTCGGGCCGGGCGGCACCGGGCCGGACGGGCTTTCGGGTCCCGACTGAGAACACTAATGTGCAAAGTTTTTGCCATAGGCTACAATTAATTGCTATAGACTCGATATATATTTTTTGGTCTCCCACTGTTGAAAATATTAGACAGGTCAACAAATTTTTGGGATGTAAGCGAAATTCAGAGACCACACCTTCCAGCTTAGAAATTTTCCAATCTGTGTACCATTTTGTTGATTAAACATTGTAAGCCAGCTATAAACATTAAAAATTTTTGTAAAAATGTTATATAAAAAAAATTTAAATACAAAAAAATATTGAAAAAAAATAAATTTATATTCACAGCTACCCTGCTAAATTCAAATTTTAAATGATATTTATATTAAACCCGATATAACATTGTGTCCTATTTAGGTTGGGGTGCCAAATATTCGGTGCAACCTATCTAAGAGCTTTATACTAACTTTATTTTATATAATTTGGATTAAAAATAAAGTTCTAATATGAAAAAAAAAATCTAAAATTCTTTCTCTTTAGGATTGTTGAGGTCGTTTGGTCAAATACCTACGAGATATATCTAAGAAAATAGGCGAAGTCTGAAGAAACTTCGGGAAACAAAATTATATGTGAGATAAGATTATTATAGGAATTATTTTTCCCACTGTCATTTTTAACTAATTAATTTTTGTCGACCTGTGTTATCGGATTTTTGGGAGTTCTAAGTTTTTTGTGAAATTAGGGTTAAAGTTTAATATTTCGTCGACAAATACAATTTTATGTTGTAAGATTTTCAAAAGGTTGTATTTTAGATTCGAACCGTCCGGTTGATTTTTTAGCCTATATAAACATGTTATAAAATTTTCAGCATGGTCTTTTATTTAAAAATGATACTTGCAAAAGAGGTGCTAAAAGTGATGTTAGAGAAAAAATTAACGGAAAAAAATTACAACTGTGCGGTCAATTTTCAGGCTTGGCCTAGCATCGGACTATGCATAATTATGATCACAGTGGGCCCTTTCAAAAGTCAGATCGGGTTGGCCGAACTTAATGACCGACCTAAAAAATTTAAGCCGGATTGAAAATGAAGAAAAAAGTTTTGGGCCTGCGGGCGGGCCAGGCCATCGACGTTAGAATTATTGGCATATAAATATAGCTTTGACTAAAATTCCTCATACTTTAAGAGATTATAGGGCGTTCGTCCATGCGTATTTGTTTAAATTGCGGACGGGAACAAATCTTTATTTTTTATTATCGGTTCTATTCCACACGGCTCTAAAATAAATTATGTAATTTAGGCCTAATTTACCACAACGTTTTCTTTAATATGCATAGACTAAACCTAGCGGCTAAGGCCTGCCTGGCCGGACATAGTTTTTAGGCCGCTCGAGAATTGCGCCCGCCCTACCAAAAATAATTTTTTTAGCTCTAAACGCCATTTTCGGGTCCAGGGTTTTAACTATGGAAAAAAAGCGAGCCTTAAGGGCAGGCCCACCATGCATATTTTTAACATAAGCTTAGTTGTCCCCTTTTCAATTTTTGGCCCGTCGATTATTTTAACTGCTCTAGTAGGCCGGCTTATTTTGATTTCGGTCTTTTGAATAGGCCGACTGTGATTCTATGCACGTAGTACGATGCCAGGTCAAGCCTGGCAATCGAGCGGGCAATTGATTTATCGGACAATAGTTAATTTTTTGCCTCTTGCCCAATTTGACACTGGTCTTGTTGCAAGTATTTAAAAATAAATCATGCTAATGGAAACTACAAAAAAAATTATTGATTAGGGGCAGTCAAAATATTTAAATTACGACCCGTAGATGTTTCTTACAATCACAAACTTGTATATGAAAATTCGACTTTGAAAAATATTCGTTTAAATCCGTATTAGGATTAGATTTTATTCCTTAAACTTCACAAAAAATTTGTGAAATAACCAACTTTGTCCGATAATATTTACGCCCATTTACAAATGCGCTATTTATCAATCTGATAGCAATTAATTGTGCACATAGAGCAATTATTCGTGCGCATAGAGCATTTATTAACGACCTTTCCTGTAATATGGATTTATCCTCTAATATAAATCGTGAGGATTCGTATTACAGTGCTGGCCACATTTAAGCGGCACCAAAATGGTATACATAAAATGTGGCCATCGACCACCTTATTTTTGATCGTTATTACACATAAATTGACCACAATTTGATCATGTGTATTTTTAATAATAACAAAATTGCTTTTAACTAATTAAAATATTTTTTGCATATTATAATGTTTTCTATTGTAAAAAATATATTGCCACTTGAATCTAATTTACATCGAGTTTATAAAACTTAAGAAATATATTAATTACCTTGAAAATAAAGGCACCTATCCATATTTAAGATTAAATTTGTTTACCCGGCCCGGTTCCGACTCGCCCAAAAACGGGCCGGCATGAATTAGAAAAAGAATTACGGGGATGTTTGATATCTTGCCTTAATTTTAACAATTGATAACAAGAACTAAAAATGATAAATTCAATATCGGTCATAAGAGTATTACTGCTACACTCTGTACTTTATTGATAATTTTAAAGCAAATTAACCTGCAATATAAAATTTTAGGGCCGTATTTAAAAATTCGGGCAGGGCCGGGCCTGACCTAATATAAAAAATAAATTCAGGCTGGCCGGGCTGGCAGGGCCAATGTTAAAGAATTTGTCAAGTTGGGTCAAAAAATTGGGCCGGATTGGGCCGTTATTTCATCCATATTTTTTTACTATTGTTGACAAGAACTAAAAATGATAAATATATTATTACGTGATAAACACTCAAACTCTGTATTTGATGATTTTAAAGCAATTTAATAGCTTGCACTATAAGATTTTCGGGCAGTATTTGTAAATTCGGGTAGGGCCTAATAAGAGAAACCAAATTTCGGGCCAACCAGAGTTAAACAACAATTGAGCGGCCTGGGCCTAAGGCAAAAATAATATCGGGAGAGTCAGATCCCGCCCGGTATGAACTCTAATCCATATGGTCAATTGCACCTCTAATTTACAAACTTTTTTACTTCAAGTCTTAGAGGCTGAAAATTGGTACACCGGTAACATCCTTGGATGCTGATACAAACTTTAATTATTTTTGAACGAAAGTGATTATTGACCAAAATATGAGCAAAAATATCTTTCATTTGCAAAATAATTTGAGGCAACTTTGCACGCATTTATCCTAAATAGCATTGTAGCTAAAGTCATTATTTTTTTTTATTTTGAAGATCGTAATGTGGGCTACCTTAAATAATAATATTTTGTAAATTAAGTTTCCCCAATATTTGATTGCATTTGCGACAATACGGCAATATCACTAGTTGCCTAAAATTGAAAATTTTTTACATAAACTACTAATACATAGCAGCCCAAACAAAAAAATCGAAAAAATTTATTTAAAATTAAAATATAGATATTTGCGACAGTTAGGTGACATCGACTCAGCAGGCTTAGCAAATTTTATCAATAAATAAGGTTAAAAACAAAAAAAAAATCGAAATATTTCCAATATATAAATATTTGCATTTGCGACTATTCGGTGACAATGTCACTAGTCGCCTTTGAAATTTTTGTAAAATTACTGGCACCCAAAAAAATCGAAATATTTATTTACTATAAAATTATAGACTATCTCCCTTTTCTTTAAGAACTATTTCATTTTTCATATCGTAGTAAAAACATCTGGTGGCTAACTCACTTTTAAAACTCCAAAAATCTCCCCGGGTTAAGCTCCAGGAGTTTAAAATCGGAAAACTCTGGAGCATAAAGGTTCCCGCCCTACTTCTTTCATAAACTCCAACTGGAGTTTTAACAAGCCCTAGCATAACATAATTGCCCCTATGTCTAACTTTTTGTATTCAATAAAATTTGGCGCATTTTAAATATTTTTATTAGTGCAAGGAGCATTTATGTCTGAAAATTGAAAAAACACATTTAATTTTTAAAATTTTTTTTAAAAGTCATGTAGGTCCCAGACTTTTGAGTTAATAACACAGGTCAACAAACTTTTGAGATTTCTGAGCTAACTACAGAGATCAAACATGCCATCCTAGGAATTAATCCGGTTACCCTATTTTTAATTATAGTGTCAGGTATAAACATTAAAAATTTTAGAAAACCAAAAAAAAACAAAAAAAGTCTCAAAACAAAAAAAAATTGAAATTTTTTTTGCATATTCACAACAGCTAAATTGTTAAATTCAAATATAAAATAATATTTTTATTAAATAATCGTGTCGTATTTAAGTTTGGATGCGAAACATTCTATATAAATGCTGATATAATGGCTTGATAAACTAAAAAATTGCATTTTTCACTATATGAGATGATAAATATAAGTTTTAGTAAAATATGAATAATTCTTAGATTCTTTTTAGGGTATTCTCGAGGTCGCAAAATCTGTTAAAAAGGCCATTTTTTCTTTAAGGATGGATTTAAGGAGTCAAAGGCGGAAGAAACTAAGAAGAGCGGAAAATATAAATTAGATAAGGCCATTATGGGGATGCATTTTATGTTTTCATAAACTTATTTTTTGTAACATCTATATTTGACCTTAATAAATATATAAACATTCAGTATTTTTTACTTATTTGAAATTAAATATTTTTTTGAAAGATATTAAACAAGGCATATAATATTTAATCTACCGTTTTTTTATTTAAACTCAGTAAGTCTTAAACATTAAAAATTTAAAAAAAAAAGTCAAAAAAACAAAAATGAAACGAAAACAAAAAAACATTGAAAATTATTTTTATATTTAAAACACTTAACCTGTTAAAATCAAACTTAAAATAATATTTCTATCAAAACCAATTATATTTCGTGTCATACTTACGTTTAAAAGCGTAATATTCGGTATTATATAAATGCTGATGTAAAGCTTGATATACTTAAAATTGTATTTTTCTACTTGAAAAGATAAATATAAGTTACAAGAGATTTTTATATAAAAAAAATTCTTGAAATTTTTCATATTAGGGTAACGAGGTCGCAAAACCGGTCAATTTGGTCAAAAAAACTATTTTTTCGATATAAACGGATCTAAGGAGCCGAAGGCGGAAGTAACTACGAATAACGAAGAATATATATGAAATAAGGCCATCTAGGTTTGTATGCTTTTATGTTTACATAAAATTATTTTTTCTGACATTGATAACCTGTGTAATGAATACTACAATTTTTTCAAAAATTTAAAAAAACCTTTATTTAGTAATATTAAATTAATTATTCTGTAAAAAACTGTAAAAATTTAAAATAAAATTTTTACATAGTAAACACGTGCATTATAGCCCTTATCGTTCTCTTCAAAATAAAAAAATAGGCTAATACTTTTTAATAAAACCCCGTGCATCAAATATAAAAATTTGTCTCGCGTTTTTTTTCTTCTTTTGCCCCCATCTCCGTCAAAAATCAATTTCATCCAAATTATAATATACTTTGATACTACCTCCATGCAAAATTTCATCTAAATCTGAGGGTTACCCTCCCGGATTTGTTGGATTGAGAAGAAATTGACCATATAAATTTGGATAAAGTTCATAACCACTATATTCAATCTTATAAAACTCTTTGGGGTTAAACTCTTTACCCTTACCCAATATAAATTTATCTCATTGTAAAAGTTATTAATAGTTTTTTTAAAAGCCATCATTGATTTGACAAAAACTTCATAAAAAAATTTATAGGTATTTTTTATAAAAAAAGTAGTAATCAATTATGCTCTTTTTAATTGGACTTTATTTAATATAATATTTTAATTTTGACCTTTTATTCATGATCGTGATGAGTTATTTGAATCATGATTATTTTTTGTAATATTTATCAATTTTTATCATCAATTTTTTGCTATTGTGAAGTTTTTTGATCATGTTTAAAGATAAGCTGGAAGAAACATTTTCTGTAGACTGACCTCTACAGTGACATTAGCCAGTGGCCAATTCTGCAAAAGCTTTGAAATTTTGTATAAAAATTATAAAAATAAATTTAATGTTTAAATTCATTTTGTTATTATATTTAAAGATTAATTTTTCTCCCCCCCCCCCTTCCCCCCTATTTTATGGTCCTGATCAAGCTCATTTTGTCTGCAAAACGAAGAACCCCTAAATACCTTTCTTATTTTTTTGACCTCTGAAATTATAGATAAATATATGTATATTAATTGTTAATATATAGTTAATAAAATAAAATTATTTATAATTTATATATGATTCATTAACTAGAAAATCAACTTTCAAAAAAATTTATAACGTGAAATTTTATGCCGTACTTGTAATTTTAGGGCCAGGTCGGGCAGAAATTACAAATCAAAATGTCAGACTCTAGTCATAAAAAAATGTCGGGTGGGCCAGGCCGAAATATCACGGCCTGGTAACTCTATTCTATATACAATAGGATAATTTAATTAAAAAAAAAGAATTTAAAATAATCACGTGCTTTGCGTCGTTTCCTCCGGCGAGCCACATAAGAATTTCAATAACACAGGAATTGAGATTTTAATAAAATTTGTACCATGTTAACAGTTTTAGTTATAAACTTTTTTTTTTCATTTTATAATTTTTTTTAAAACTATTCAATATTTTATCTTAAAAATCGTTGTTTTGAACATTTATAACATCACTCAAAAAAAAGTCCCATCAAATTTTTTTTACAAAAAGACACCCTATAATTGCGGAACATTCACTTGTTAAAATTCTGACAATATTTTTTGGGTGAGGAGCATTGAAATTGCTATGCAGCGACGTTTATAACCTCTGTGGTCATTAGAGTTATGCTCCTTCAATACCATAACATCCATTTATAACGCCGCATGTCCCGGAATATTACATCGAATAGACTTTACAACTCTGGCAAAAGTCGAAGGCCAGAGTCATTCACCAGAAAAAATTAATTCCCCCTTGCCCTACATTGGAAGCGACGGCACACCCGTTTGGGTAGAGCTTCTTTTAGCCCTATCGGGTAACTTAAGAGCAAAAAAATTTTCTACCAATTAATTGATAATATTTAATTATATTTTAAGTTTGAGAATGATCCAAAGCCAAAAATTTCAGTTAACAATATATTATCACATTTATTTAAGGCAGGGGTTTGAACCAAAATCGGGCCTAAACCAATTCGAACCTGAACAATATTCGGACCTGAATCACAAACCGCTTCGAACCCCTTTTTTTTGCGAACCCCGGACCGAGCCTCATTTTTTTATTCTGAACTCGAACCTCGAAAAAAAATTTTCAACCGGGGTTTGAATCGGGTTTTTTTTATTATTATTGTTTATAAGTAAAATCATTACTTTTAGTTAAAATTTATAAAATTTTCATTTGTTTTTTTGCGCTTAAAAAAATTTTTACAATATTTTTAAATTCTTTAAAATCTTTATTCATAAAATATTGTTTCGTAAGTAAAAGTAATAATAATTGCAAAAATATATTAAATACCGTATGTTGAATTATGAGGAAATATATCAAAAAATGGTTTTGATAATAGAATAAATTATAAAATTAAAAAAAAAGAAGTTTTATATTAAATTATTAATGTTGTATATATGCAATCCTTTTGCTTAGTTGCTTAAACATTCTAAGTTAAGTTTATGAACTTCAAAAATCTAAAAAATATAAATTCAAAAAAAATTTCATAATGCTTTAGAGCACGTGCAAAGTGAGTTTTAATTTTCATAAAATTTTCAAAATTTTAATAAATTTTTTGTAATAAAACGCAAATTTTTAAAAAGTTGCCAAATTTAGTTTATCCCATAAAATGCTATTTCCGAAATAAAAAAATTTCAAAAAATTTTGAAAAAAAATTTTTTTTTGAAATTTTCAGAATTTTTTAAATTTTACGAAAATATAAACTCACTTTGCACGTGCCCTTACTCACACAAACAAAAATCATGAAGAGTGAGCAATTTGTATTACTCCATGATTTTACCCATCACACGTTCAGCTGTTTATTAAAGGCTCATATTCAAATTATATAAGTAAGTAATTGTCATATGTTAAATTCCATCTCATATCGACAAATTTTTCCCGCCAACTCTTAGATTTGGCTGAATATTGATACCCTGGTAGGGTCCCTGGGTGCTGATAAAAACCTAAAATTCATTTGACCGGAAATGATTATTGACCGAAATATGAGAAAAAAAAATTCATTTTTTTGCAAAAAAATTTGAGGCAACTTTGCGCGCATGTATCATAAAAAGTATTTTAGCTAGTCATAATTTTTTTTGTATTTTAAAGAACGTAACAAGGGCTACCTTAAACGAAAATAATGTTTAAAAAAAATTTTTTTGTTTTTAAAAAATTAAAGGCAATTAATAATCAAAAGTTTGGGACCGGCATGACTTTTTAAAAAAAATTGTTTTTGCTCAAATTTTGTGACAAACTTATGTCCTTTCTATATTAGAATATGCCAATGTGCTAAATTTGATAATGTTCAAAAAGCAGGACATTGGGGCAATTACTTTAGACTATAATAATATAATTTATTTGATGTATACAATTATTAAATTTACAATGAAAAAATAAACATCGAAACCGGAAAAAGTGTGATTTTGGCCTGTTTTCAAATTCGACCTGGTTAACCATCAAACCTTTATTTGATTTGAAGTGCATTTTATTGATAAAATATCGTTTAATAACATATATTAGCCAGCTTTTTTATTATTTGACGCTTCTAGAACAAAAAACCAAAATTTGCCAAATAACAGCAAATTTTAAGGTGTTAAAAAATTAAAGCATATTTTATTCGTCTGTGCAAGCTATTTGCAGATTTAACTAATAATATTTAAATCCTATAAAATCGAAAATAGTTTGCATGTTTAAGTGATAAAAAATTATTAAATACGTTATGGATAGAAAATCTCTAAATAACGTGATAGAAAAATTATAGAAGAGTATAAAATCATTCCATTATTTAATTAAATTTGTAATTTATTATATTATTTAAAGAATTTATTGTATAAAAATTAGTTAGAAACACATTTAGTTTTAAAAAACTTCGGGTCAATGCCTAAATCCATATGCTTATAGAATCAATGATATTTTCTCTTTTCTTAATAAATCTAATGCGTTTTTATTATTAAATAGTAAGATGTAAATATAGAATTATTTTTATCTATTAAGAACTTGGCTTTGAAGGTAAGAACTTAAAAATACCATTTTTTTTGCTCTCAAGTTCACGACTGTCGCAAATGTCTATAATTTAATATTGAATTTTTTCGATTATTTTTCTTTCGGGTTGCCATATATGAGTAATTTTTGCAAAAAAAATTCTAGGCAAGTAGTGGCATTTCCGAATTGTCGCAAATGCCATTATTTAAATTTTGAAAAACTTTTTCGAGTTTTTTTGTTTTTAACCTTATTTATTAATAAATTTTGGCAAATTTTGTTAATATGAAGCCTGCTGAGTCGATGTCACCTGACTGTCGCAAATGTCTATAATTTTAATTTTTTGGATTTTTTTGTTCGGGCTGCCAAATATGAGCAATTTTTGTAATTTTTAATTATAGGCAACTAGTGACATTGTCACCGAATTGTCGCAAATGCCATTATTTAATTATTGGAAGAACTTTTTCGATTTTTTTTGTTTTTAACCTTGTTTATTTATAAATTTTGGCAAATTTTGTTAATATGAAGCCTGACTGTCGCAAATGTCTATAATTTAATATTGAATAAATAATTTGATTTTATTTTGTTCGAGCTACCATATAAGTAATTTTTGTAAAAAAGAACACCCGAGGCGCTTCGCGCCTCGGGTGTGCTCGCCTACGGCGCGCTTCGCGCGCCTTCGGCTCGGCCGCGGACCGCTTCGCGGCCCGCGGTTTGCGCCGCTGCGCGGCGCGTTGGCTCGTCTTCGGCGCGCTCCGCGCGCCTTGACTCGCTCGTCCAGACCCCGCAATTCGTGCGGAGGCGCTTCGCGCCCCGAATGTTTGCTTATTTAAACCCGGGAATGTGTCTAGGGTGGGCACATTATAGTCGCGGGGCGCTTCGCGCCCCCGGTAGGCTTGGTTAAAGCCTAGGATGTGGGAGCCGAACATATTAAAACCCTAAATTGTGACTAAGGCGGACTAATTTAGACACGGGCGCGCCCAGGTGGTAGGCCTCGCAGATGCTGAAGCAGCTTATACCGCTGAGTACTATACTGACCAGTTGCACCCTGTATCTATGCTTATGTTATATAGTATTGACCGTGGGAAATCAGAGCCTGAAATTTAAGTATATGTAAAACATTGATAGAGGGGCAGAGTTTTTTAAGCATGAGTACGCCGGTACTCAAAACATAACATTGAAAATGTTCCCCCATACCAATTTATCCTAGATTAGTATTAGCGGGCCTAACTTAAAAGCTATAGAGGAGAAAAAAAAAGGTCGATGTGTTGGTAAATTGGGGTAAATGTCCCAAGGGGAAAAGGGCGAGCGAACTTAATTGTGATTTGGGTGGAAATATAAGGGCAAATTAAAGCGAAATGTAGAACTTGACCGAGCAAATATGTCATTAGTTATATCACTTAAAGTAACAATGGAGCATCAATAAAATTAGTATAAATTAAAAAATGCCCGTTAATTATTAAGAAATTTCATCAGCAAGGGTCATTTTTAATTTTTTTACAACTGTAAACAATGTTAAAAAGTGAATTTTTTATGGCATAAGGGACCTCTCTTATGTGCCCGTTAATTATTAAGAAATTTCATTAGCAAGGGTTTTTTAATTTTTTTACAACTGTAAACAATGTTAAAAAATGTATGGCATAAGAGACCTCTCTTATGTTTCAAAACTGAAAAAAGGATATTTTATTGACATAAAAACAAGTACACGGATTTGTTAATTAACGGCCACACGCACAACGGGTAAAAAATAGGTAATATACATTTTACACCGGACCCAACCATAAAGACAACATTTTATTGTCAACGCTAAAAATAAAATTTTCAATGTTAACAATGTTAACATTGTTTAGCAATAGGGGCACTAGACTCTTAATCATTAATTAACATTGAATTATTATTTTTAACATTGTGTTAACATTACGGAGACTAAGTGCATTGGAGACTAAGTGCATTGGAGACTAAGATTAGGGTTACAAGAGAAGGCATTATGAAATAGGACCAAAAAATCGATAATAATGGGGATTTGTTATTTTTTCGGCCCAATATTATTTTTTTAATTTTTTATATTTATCAAAAAATGACGTCATCGGCCAAACTCACTTTTGTATGGAAAAAAGCGCAAATTTTTTGTTTGGGGTTAATTAAAGGGGAAGAAAAAAGTGAAATCAATTTCCTTATAGGATTCCGCATAAGCTAGTATAAAAAAATGTAAAAAAACAAGTAAAAAAAATTTACCTGGCAGGTAAAAGAACGGATACCAAAAAAACAAAAACGTTGACCCCCATTTTTTACAGCGTAATTTTTATTGGATTATACGAATGTATTAACTGCCGAAAGTGCAAAAGAAAAATATGGTAAAAAAAAAAAGTTTTTTTTTGCCCTTATATGGAAATGGGTTTGTATGACCCTATCACCTTAATAATAGAGGGGAATTTATGTAAGATATAAGTACAATACGTGGGCTACCTCAATAAACCCTGAAAAGAGAGAATGTGAAAGCAAAATTATCCTAAATTCCTTAAAAATGCACTTTTCTAGGAGGACACCTGTCAAACATGAAAGTATCATAAAAAAATTTACATCAAATTGGAGACCAATGTGACCATAATTTATCAGATAAACATCAAACCCCTATAACAGTTTTTTACCCAAAAATTTAGAAGACTTCCATTAAAAGCGGCCAAATTTTCCATATTTGGGCATGTTAGAGAAGTGACCGGATATTGAATTTTAGTAAGGTTAATATATATGTAGTGGCCCGTTAAAATAGCTGTTTCAATTTTCTAAGGGGTATATAGAACAAAAGTTAGAATTTTGACCTTAAAGTAAAATTGTCCTTATATGGTATATTATATAAAAAAAATTATTTTAAAAATTGAATATCCTTTATTTCTCCAATCTCACGAGCAACTTGTGATTTTATAAAAACACTTCAAAAAGAGAGCAAATTTTTTTGGGCATTGATTTAAGACACCTGTTACAATTTTCAAATCTCGAAAAAGGCTCTATCAAATAAAGCACAAAAAACTGCCCTATAAATTGGAGTCCCTAAACGTAGGCGTTAGACTAAGTAGCCCTTAACAAGCTTGGGAAACTTATTTTCCAAGTTTTTTGTCATTTTTCGGCTACCGTCCTTAACAACATTTTCAATGTTAATTTATAATTGTAGGCAACTAGTGACATTGTCACCGAATTGTCGCAAATGCCATTATTTAAATATTGGAAAAACTTTTTCTAAGTTTTTTTTTATATAACCTTATTTATTAATAAAATTTAGCAAATTTTGTCAATTTCAAGCATGAGTTGCACCTAGGGCATGTCAACTCCGGAGTCGGGAAATAGATCAACTCCCGAGTTTTGAAATTTTATTTTTTTAGATTTTGCTAGTTAATATTAGCTTACTTGAAATATTAAAATTTATATTTTTGTTGTCCATATTCATTTTTGTTTTATGAATGTAAAAAATTGTAATAGCAGCTAATTATGTAAAAATTACACTAACAAATTTTCAAAAATAAACTCCGGAGTTTGTGGAATCCTTCCCGACTCCGGAGTTTTGACATGCTCTATGCACCTAAATGTCGCAAATGTATTTAATATTAAATTAATTTTTTCAATTTATTGCTTTTAGCTCTTGTAAATCATCAATAAAATATGAAATCTGTATCACTTTAGGTGATAAATTTCTGACACGATGTATGGATATTTTTATAACTTGAAATTTAAAATTGTGGGCCGTATTTGTAACCCAGGCTGTGCCATTAATAAAACAAAATCTCGGGTAGAATTATGGTGATTTGAAGGTTTAAACGGGTTTTGTTTAGATCAGGCACGATTCTATACTCTTTTTGGGGGGAAACATTGCCCCCCCGCCCCAAAGTTTATAATTGCCCCTCCCCCCAAGTGGAAAAGCTAGACCTTAGATACTGTTATTAAATTGTTTATGTATCACCCTTTTTTAATAAACTAAGCCAAAGTGCGTTAAAAAACAAATTTCTGAATAAAGAAGTTAGTTATATCCTGGACCGGATAGCAGATTAAGGGGGAGGGGGGCGAGCAAATATATTATTAAGTAATCAGGTGAGCTAGAAAAATTGAAAAATACGTTAAATATTTAAATTATTCCCATTTGCGACAATTTGGCGACATTAACACAAGATTAAAAATTAATAATTTTACCAATACTTTACCACAAGAAAAAAAATCATTAGATTTATAATACATAAATGCATCTGCGACAATTTGGTGACATTATCACAAGATTAAAAAATTGAATAATTTTACCAAAAACTACTTATATTTACCGCACGAAAAAAAAAATCGAAAATTAGCTTTATAATGCATAAATCGCAACAATTTGGTGACATTATCACAAGATGAAAAAATGGAATAATTTTACCAAATAACAACTTATATTTTACTGCAAGAAAAAAAAATCGATAAAAAATATTTGTGTTTATAAATTTAGTGGCACCGTTAGCAGACACAAATTTGATAAAAATACCATAGTATTATAAATACTAGTTGTACAAATCGTCTAATGAAAAAATCACCACCAAATTCGAAAATTATCGACTTCAAATTTTATGTAGACATGAATTTAATTATTTAGCTAGTTTATATCAAATCTCACAAAAAAAACAAAATTAATAACATTATAAATATGAGATACTTGCATAATCAGCTGCTTTTGCATTTATTTACAACTTTATTTTTATAAAAAATGAGTTTGGACAAAAAAAATACAATATTCCAACGTTTCCAATGGGCTAATGTTAATTTTTATACTCCCTGGAAAAAACCCCGGAGTTTAAAAACGGAAAAGTCGGGGCGGTTTTTGGGAGTGTTTTTTAAACGGAGTTCTCTGGAACTCCCGTTGAATCGGACTCCCCAAATTCCGGAGTTGTGACATGCCCTAAAGAAATAATAGATATGCGAAAATAATAACAAAAAAAAATTAAAAAATTTTTAAAATCATTGAAGTATATAATAATTTGAAATGCTTAGTTTTTTAAAGTGCCCGGCACTTGCCGGGTCGTGGGTTCGCCGTGCCGGGTCATTTTAACATCCATGGTTTTCAATATAAATAACATTGTTTTAGATTTTTTAAATGTTAAAACCTTATTAAACTTTTAATTTTATATTTATCTGTTTACCATACTCTACAAATTTTCGTTTTGTATATAAATAGAATTTTTTAAATGCCTTATATAAATTAATGTCGTATGTATATAAATTTTCCATGTAAATTTTTTTTTATCATTGATTGTACCTTATATTAAATTCAAGTTGCTGAGACTCACAAAAGCCGAATAAATCAAACAATTAAATAACTAAAATAAATAATCAAGTGCAAAATGGTATGAAATTTAAAAAATAAATTTTTATAAAATTTGAGCGGCCTTTATTTTTTATTAAAGAAAAGACAAAAAATTTGTGGGCTTACAGCCAAAGGCGGCAAAATTTTTTTAGGGTGCCTCCCCCCTCCCCCCTTTCTAAAATCCTGGCTACGGCCCTGAGCACTGTCAATCTGTATGTAACAAAAGTTTATATACAAGTTAAATAATATATTTTATAAGGGCACGTGTAAAGTGAGTTTATGGTTTTTTATGAAAAAACGCGAAATGAAAATCTTATGTTTTTCCACTGGGAGGTTAAAAAGGCGTACAATTTGTACGCCTTTTTAACCTCCCAGTGGAAAAACATTAGATTTTCATTTCGCGTTGGTTGGAGGTAAATCCTGCGCAATTTAATTAAAAACATGTAACTTAAATAATATTTTTAAATTATTATTTGTTTCGGTAGCCTAATTAGTATCTTCAAAATAAAAACAAGTTATGACTCTAGCTAAAATACTTTTTATGATGCATGCGCGCGCCTCAAAATTTTTTTTTTGCCAAAAATAAAATTTTTTTGCTCATATCTCGATCAATAATTACTTCCGGTCAAAAAAAAAGGGTTTTATCTTAGGAACCAGTGTACACATTTTCAGCCAAATCTGATAAAAGGAAAAAGTTTGTCGATATGTGGTGGAATTGAATACATGTTTTTCTCCAAACCCTTCCTTTCTAAATTCTTTTGTTTTGATATTTACTGTTTCTATAAAATATAGATATATTTTTATTTCATATTAATATAAAATTTGTGGAGTGTATAATACCCCATTTATAATGTTAATTTTTTTAAAAATAAGCATTAGCGTATTAAATTAAGTTAGGCCTTAATTACATAATATTTTTTAGTCAGCTATAGTTTTCTAAAATTAATTTCGATTTATTTGTGAAATCTATAATTTTTATTGTAAATGTAATTTCAAAATTAAATATATTTATTCCTCCTAAATTATTTACATATTCTTTTTATAAATTGCTAATAAATTATATATATATATATATATATATATATATATATATATATATATATATATATATATATATATATATATATATATATATATATATATATATATATATATATATAATATATATATATGGTCAATTCCACCTCAATCCAGCAAGTCCGGGAAGGGTACCCCTTTTGATTTGGCTAAAATTTTGCATGGAGGTAGTATCTAAGAGTATCTCATAATCTGGAAATTTTTTTTGACCGGAAGTGATTTTTGACGAAGATAGGGGCAAAAGAAAAAAAATTGCAAGGTGAATTTTCACATTTGATGCAACTTTGCGAGGTTATAAGTCAAAAAGTATTATAGCTAGAGACTTAATTTTTTTTTTATTTTGAAGAGGACAATAAGGGTTATCTTGCATGTGTTTATTATTTTAAAATTATTTTTTTGAAATTTTACAATTTTGTAAAGAACATTCAATTTGATATAACTAAAAAAACGTATTTTTGAATTTCTTAAAAAATTGCTAAAATACAGTCCTTAGTATTCATTATTAATATGTGAACTCAAAAGTATGGGACCGACTAGACTTTTTAAAAAATTCAAAAAAAAAAATTTTTTTTTTGATTTTTAGACAAAAATTTGCTCCCTGTACTATATTAAAATATTTAAAAGTGCCAAACTTGTTTATATATAAGAAGTTAGACATAGGGGCAAGTATGTTAGGCTATAACAGTTTTATTAATTTGATTCAAACTATTGTCAATTTTGGAAAGAAAAGGGGAACTTTAGAACAAAAAAATTGGTAATTTTCAGTATTTTACTCCTATCTTCTAGGCCGACTTTCTGGGTCACTACCAAACCAATTTGAAAATTTAAAACTGCATTTTATACATAAAACATCACTATATAACATATATTTCCCCCAACATTTTTTAACGTACCCATAGCTTTTTATGAAATAAAAACCAAAGTTTGCCAGGTTTTTTGAAATTTTAAGGTGTAAAAAATAAAAACTTAAAATTTTTATGCTAATATATGTTAACTTTTACAAGTCATTTTTAGTGATGAACAATATTAGAATATGAACAATATTAGAATATATACATAATTCTCAATATTTATCCTCGGCAAAATTCAAAAAATTTGTTAAATTTATTGGATAAAAAAAAATTTAAGAGGATTTTAGAAAAAATAATAAGGTTAAAAAATTTGTAAAAATTAATTTTTTTCTATTAATTAATAGTTTTTAAATAAAACAGCCTCAACAACGTTAAATCTGACAAAAATAAGTAAAATAGAATATATTTGGCCTATTTAGAATATTATGATTTAACAGATTTTCTTTTTTTATGATTATCAACAAACTTAAAATAAACGTATGTCAATTATTTTATGAAACATAGTGATATGGTTTTTTAATATTATAACTGCATAAAAGAAGTCAATTTTAGGGTTAAACAACCTTAAATGATTATAACGGGCAGAATTAGCTTCAATGATGAATTTTAAGACTAAATATTAGACCCAATTTAATATAAACAAAATATAGACATTCAGTCTTTTTTACTAATTTTTACAAATGCCAAATAAGTTTTTGAAAGGCTATTTAGAGCAAGGAACACCATATATATCTAACTGACCTTAATAAAGTTTAAAAACCAACAATTTAAGTTCCAATTACATTTTAGTTTTATAATATAGACGCACTAAACCTATTAAAGAAAGAGGAAATATTACTGTTACTTGATTCTATGGGCATATAGATTTGGGCATTGACCTAAAGTTTTTTATAACTAAATGTGTTCCTTACGAGTTTTAACACAAAAATGTGTTTTAATAAATACATTAAATTACTAATTTAATAAAAATAATGAAATGATTTAATATTCTCATTTTTTTATAATTTACCTATCTAGTTCTTTTAAGATTTTCTATACATAACATATCTACTATTTTTTTAACACTTTAACAGGCAAAATATGACTGATTATATAGGTTCTATATATTTTTAGATAATTTTGTAAAAAATAATAAAAAAATAAGCTTGCACAGACGAATACAATCTGCGTTAGTTTTTTGACACCTGAAAATTTGCTGTTTTTTGGCAAATTTAGGTATTTTTATTGTAGAAGCGTCAAAATCGAGTGAAAAAAGGTGGGGCTATTATATGTTATTAAGCAATATTTCATCTATAAAATAAATGTTAAATATTAAAAAAAGGTTGGCTGGTTTACCAGAAAGTCGATTTTGAAAACAGGCAAAATTTTCACTTTTTTCGGTTTTAAGGTTCACTTTTTCATTGTAAATTTAATAATGGTAGTAATTAATTAAATCAAACTATTATGGTCTAACATAATTGCCCATATGTCCTGCTTTTTGAATACTGTCTAATTTGGCACATTGGCATATTCTAATATAGTGCAAAGGGCATAAATGTGTCCCAAAATTTGTGCAAAAAATTGATTTTTTTAAATTTTGTAAAAAGTCATGCCGGTCCCAAACTTTTTAAATCATATATTTATTAACATTATTAAGGGCCATATTATATAAATTTTTTAGAAAATTCAAAGATACGTTTTTTGAGCTATTTGTGTCTAAACTAGACTTTAATTTTTTGGTAACTTAAAAAAAAATTTTTTTAATATTTTTTGCGTCTAAGGTAGCCCTTATTACGATCTTCAAATTAAAAAAAAAATTATGACTCTAGCTACAATACCTTTGATGATACATGCGCGCAAAGTTGCCTCAAATTTTTTTTTTGCAAAAAAATGAAAAATATTTTTGCTCATATCTCGGTCAAAAATCACTTCCGGTCAAAAAAAATTTAGGTTTTTATCAGCACCCAAGGACCCTACCAGTGTACCAATTTTCAGCCAAAACTGAGACTTCGAGGGAAAAAGTTTGTCGATTTGAGGTGGAATTGACCATATATATATATATATGGTCAATTCCACCTCAATCCAACAAGTCCGGGAAGGGTACCCCTTTTGATTTGGCTGAAATTTTGCATGGAGGTAGTATCTAAGGGTATCTCATAATCTGGAAATTTTTTTTGACCGAAAGTGATTTTTGACGGAGATAGGGGCAAAAGAAAAAAAAATTGCAAGGTGAATTTTCACATTTGATGCAACTTTGGGAGGTTATAAGTCAAAAGGTATTATAGCTAGAGACTTAATTTTTTTTTTATTTTGAAGAAGACAATAAGGGCTATCTTGCATGTGTTTATTATTTTAAAATTATTTTTTTGAAATTTTACAATTTTGTAAAGAACATTCAGTTTGATATAACTAAAAAAACGTATTTTTGAATTTCTTAAAAAATTGCTGAAATACAGTCCTTAGTATTCATTATTAATATGTGAACTTAAAAGTATGGGACCGACTAGACTTTTTAAAAAATTCAAAAAAAAAATTTTTTTTTTTTGATTTTTAGACAAAAATTTGCTCCCTGTACTATATTAAAATATTTAAAAGTGCCAAATTTGTTTATATATAAGAAGTTAGACATAGGGGCAAATATGTTAGGCTATAACAGTTTTATTAATTTGATTCAAACTATTGTCAATTTTGGAAAGAAAAGGGGAACTTTAGAACAAAAAAATTGGTAATTTTCAGTATTTTACTCCTATCTTCTAAGCCGACTTTCTGGGTCACTACCAAACCAATTTAAAAATTTAAAATTGCATTTTATACATAAAACATCACTATATAACATAAATTTCCCCCAACATTTTTTAACGTACCCATAGCTTTTTATGAAATAAAAACCAAAGTTTGCCAGGTTTTTTGTAATTTTAAGGTGTAAAAAATAAAAACTTAAAATTTCTATGCTTATATATGTTAACTTTTACTAGTCATTTTTAGTTTGATGAACAATATTAGAATATGTACATAATTCTCAATATTTATCCTCGGCAAAATTCCAAAAATTTGTTAAATTTATTGTATAGAAAAAAATTTAAGAGGATTTTAGAAAAAATAATAAGGTAAAAAAATTTGTAAAAATTTATTTTTTTCTATTATTTAATAGTTTTTAAATAAAACAGCCTCAACAACGTTAAATCTGACAAAAATAAGTAAAATAGAATATATTTGGCCTATTTAGAATATTATGATTTAACAGATTTTCTTTTTTTATGATTATCAACAAACTTAAAATAAACGTAAAAAGTCAATTATTATATGAAACATAGTGATATGGTTTTTTGATATTATAATTACATAAAAGAAGTCAATCTTAGGGTTAAACAACCTTAAATGATTCTAACGGGCAGAATTAGCTTCAATGATGAATTTTAAGACTAAATATTAGACCCAATTTAATATTAACAAAATATAGACATTCAGCCTTTTTTACTAATTTTTACAAATGCTAAATATGTTTTTAAAAGGCTATTTAGAGCAAGGCACACCATTTATATCTAACTGACCTTAATAAAGTTCAAAACCCAACAATTTAAGTTCCAATTACATTTTAGTGTTATAATATAGACGCACTAAACCTATTAAAGAAAGAGGAAATATTACTGTTACTTGATTCTATGGGCATATGGATTTGGGCATTGACCTAAAGTTTTTTATAACTAAATGCGTTCCTTACGAGTTTTAACACAAGAATGTGTTTTAATAAATACATTAAATTACAAATTTAATAAAAATAATGGAATGATTTAATAGTCTCATTTTTTTTATAATTTACCTATCTAGTTCTTTTAAGATTTTCTATACATAACATATATACTATTTTTTTAACACTTTAACAGGCAAAATATGACTGATTATATAGGTTCTAGATATTTTTAGATAATTATGCAAAAATAATAAAAAAATAAGCTTGCACAGACGAATACAATCTGCGTTAGTTTTTTGACACCTGAAAATTTGCTGTTTTTTGGCAAATTTAGGTATTTTTATTGTAGAAGCGTCAAAATCGAGTGAAAAAAGGTGGGGCTATTATATGTTATTAAGCGATATTGTATCTATAAAATAAATGTTTAATATTAAAAAAAGATTGGCTGGTTAACCAGAAAGTCGATTTTGAAAACAGGCAAAATTTTCACTTTTTTCGGTTTTAAGGTTCACTTTTTCATTGTAAATTTAATAATAGTAGTAATCAATTAAATCAAACTATTATGGTCTAACATAATTGCCCATATGTCCTGCTTTTTGAATACTGTCAAATTTGGCACATTGGCATATTCTAATATAGTGCCAAGGGCATAAATTTGTCCAAAAATTAAGGCAAAAAATTGATTTTTTTAAATTTTTATAAAAAGTCATGCCGGTCCCAAACTTTTTAAATCATAAATTTATTAACAATATTAAGGGCCATATTATATAAATTTTTCAGAAAATTCAAAGATACGTTTTTTGAGCTATTTGTGTCTAAACTTGACTTTAATTTTTTGGTAACTTAAAAATTTTTTTTTTAAATATTTTTTGCGTCTAAGGTAGCCCTTATTACGATTTTCAAAATAAAAAAAAAAATTATGACTCTAGCTACAATACTTTTGATGACACATGCGCGCAAAGTTGCCTCAAATTTTTTTTTTGCAAAAAAATAAAAAATATTTTTGCTCATATCTCGGTCAAAAATCACTTCCGGTCAAAAAAAATTTAGGTTTTTATCAGCACCCAAGGACCCTACCAGTGTACCAAATTTCAGCCAAAACTGAGACTTCAAGGGAAAAAGTTTGTCGATTTGAGGTGGAATTGACCATATATATATATATATATATATATATATATATATATATATATATATATATATATATATATATATATATATATATTAAAAACCATAAATACATAAAAATTCTATTATAACTTTAATCATGGTACATATTTTTACATTAAATATTGAATATGTTTTACAATTAGATATGCAAGATACCACAATTATAAAAAGATGAATATAAACTTGTAATCAAAATGTTTTATGTTAAAATTTAATTTTAAGAGATTTTTAATATTGTACATTATAATGTATGTATGGAAAACATATGTATTTATTATTTATTTTTTTAACTAAATAAGTTAACCACCTGTTAACAAAATGTCTTTATTTTTTCATTTCTTATTGATTTTTAATTCTATATATATGATATTAACGAGTTGATTAAATAAGGTTTTAGAATTAATCTCGTTATTTTGTCTTGTAGAAATACATTTATGTTGAAATTAGTATAACAAACATGATAAATAAGTAGAAATGAAAAAGATTTGGTAAGTATTTATTTACTGCTGCCGTAGCCTATTTTGTATTGTATGTTATTTTTCATTTTCAAAAATTTAGTAAATTTTTGAAATTCGTCTATTTATTAGACCAATCAAATTCGTCCTCTTCCGATTACAACTGCAAAACAAAGACACTTTATACATAGGAAAATTTAAATTATGAATTCATTAACAAACAAGCATTCTTGAAGATTAATTTCAATTTTGTATATTGCGTTTTCATACAAATGTTTCAAAACTTTAATTCACATTAATACATAAAATTAAAACAATTTTTTAAACTTTTCTGGTAATTTGCACTTATAATAACATTGCAACGTAACTTTAACTATGGAAGCGGGCGAATCTAATTCCAGCAATTACAACAAATTTCATAAATTTACATTTTCATGAAAACAGAAAAAAAGTACTTAAGACTCAGCCAATATTTGATCAATTATTGGGCACTTTCGAGACCTCGGGGTGATTATAATTCAAACGCGTTTTATACCTCGACGCTTTTTAATTGAAAAAGTTGCGCTGTTATTAGAATTTTTTTTGCCCTTTTGGAAACCAAATTTTGCATATGCTTTATTTTGGGATGTTTCATTATTACATTCTTCAGCCCTTAACCCTAATCTATGAACCTATTAATTAATGTATACTCTTATCATAATACACAGGTCAATAAATTTAGCCACGTACAAAAAGTGTTTTTTTTTTAAATTTTTTGAAATTTTTGGTTTTGTATGTTTGTCCACGGTTGGTTTTTCTAATTCGACAAAACAGCTGTTTGTTGAAATTCACTTATATTTTTATTAATCCATTTGGTCAATACAGACGAATACTTGCTTTGAGTACGAAGTCTTGTAGTAGTTTCGCCTACTGTAATAAATAAAGGCTATGGAATGAAATTGGTGCAAAATATCAGGTAATGGTGTTGGCGTTGCGGAAAATATTTACTTATAAGAGAAGACCAAATTTTGCAACGTTAAAAAAATGAAAGGAAAATCAGGTATTTACTGAAATATATTTACAATGAATAGATGGTGCAATTCTTTTGACCACAGATAAAAAGAAAATTTTTGGAATATAATTTTAAAACAACAGGAATTATTTTGTGTAATAGAGATTGGATGTCAAATTATTGGATATACAAGCATATTACGTCTTATTAACATAAGGCAATGTACAATTAGTCATAATCTACCTAAGACTTGAACTTTATCTTTATAAATATTAAATATATTAATGTCATAATCTAGTTGGATTACACAAGCCAACAAAATTTTGAGAGCAATGAGCTAACTACAGCGATTTAACCTGCCATATTAGGGGTTCGAATCCGTTTACCGTTTTATTTGATGAAACTTAGTAAGTAAGCTATAATAAACCTTGAAAATTTAAAAAAATGTCAAAAACTAAAAAAATTTAAAATAGATTAATTTTTTTTTGTATATTCATAACAGCTAAACTGTTAAATTTTAACTTCAAATAAAATTTTAAAAACCAATATACATCGTGTCGTATTTAAGTTTGGACGCGGAATATTCTGTATTACTAAATGCTGATCTAGGAACTTGATATACTAAAAAATTTTATTTCTTATTTGAGAAAATATAAGTTACAAGGAATTTTTAAATAAATAAAAATTCTTGAATGTTTTCTTTTTAGGGTATTCTCGAGGTTTCAAATTCTGTAAATTTGGTCAAAAAAGGCCATTTTTCGAAAAAGACGGATTTAAGGAGCCGAAGGTGGAAGAAATTACGAAAAACGGAAAACATATATGAAGGCCATCATGGGCATAGATGCTTATGTTTGCATAAACTTATTTTATCTGACATTTTTGATATAGATTGGCCTGTGTTATACAGTGATTATAATTTACTAATCACATACTAATATTGAAATTTTAGAATTTTTAGCAACTTAGAATAAATATAATAAAAAAATTTAATTGTCGTTATAAACAATATATTCTGCAAAAAAATGAATAAACGAATAAAATAATTATTTTTAAAGCGCTTGCTTCAAGGGCGTAGCAAGTTGTAAAGCTTATTCAGCTTTCATATTTTTGTTTTAAACCATTTATTAATTTCATTGCATCAAAACACTTTTTCATGATTCTCCCGACACTCCGCCAATGCATAACAAAATCCTTTCTTTTTACCACAAAAAAACTTCTACTAAAAAACTAATTCAAATAATAATATTTTCTTTTTATCCACTTAGGCTTCTCGTGCGCGTGGCTTCTCTTGTGCGTTGGCACGAGCACGACACCTCACCGCCTTAAAAAGGACAAAATGTAAACCAGCCTTAAACAAAATTAGTTGCAATACCTTTTCCATTAATATTTAAAACAAAACTAAGAAACATGGCGAGTGTTGGTATAAAATCACATTACAAAACATTGGGTCACATAATATTACATCAATAATATATACAGTTAAAATTGCATATTGTGTTACATAATATTACATCATACATATTTAAAATTCAAATAATTATTTGAAATGCATATCTTTATTCTTTAGTTATCAAAATTTTTCTTTATTAGGGTCTCCTACACAGCCCAAAAAAACATAAATCAGCCCAATATTTTTTAATCAGCCCAAATATTTTATCCATCAACCCAAACAAACAAAAAAAAACAGGGATCATTTCTTATGTCTCATTCGACAAAAACCCCGGCATTTTGCCCAGCCAGAGGTCTTTTTAGCCTCTCAAAATAAACAAAAAACAGAAATCAATTATGGGATCATCACCCAACCAGTGGTCTTTTAGCCTCCCAAAAACAAATTCTTATGCTTTTAATATATCCATAAACATATTATTACTAAATTGACCCAAACCAACATGGAAATTAGTTGCGTGTGTAGGGGAAACCGGGGCAAAATGAACATATTTTTGCAAAATCGTTGCTGCTGACACATTTTTAATCCAAAAGAAAAAATAAATGGCTCATTTTATAGATAATTGATTATATTTTATAAAATAATTTGTTTAACCAAAAAAATATAATTTTGCAAAAAGATATTGAACAATGTATAAACCCACTAGTATTAACCATTTCGCCCCATATACGGGGTAAAATGAAACACCCATTTATTAAATTTACAGCTTTAATTTCAAATAAACCTTATATATTAAAAAATAAATATAGATTTAGATCATCATATTAATAATTATATCATAATCAATTACCAGTGGCCCAAAAATCCCAACATTAAGGGGTTGAAGTCTATGTGAACAATGAGGTGGTAGTGTGACCACTTTAATCCCATTATCTTTAAAAAGTTCACTGTTTTTATGGATATATGAGATACATGGTTATCCATAATTATAAGTGCCTTTATTTAAAATATAATGATTCAATTTACTGGATCCTTAGTTGAGCATTTAACATATTTTACAAAATGTTGCTCATTTCGCCCCGCATTGGGTAGTGTTTGCAAAATCAAAAATGTTCAAATAATATTAAATTTTAAGTTAAAAATGTATTATATTCTTACAACGAAGTGATTTTTAAATCTTTAAATTAAAATAATATTTTCGAGGTAACATTTTATTAAAAATAAAGCAAAATTATTGTTGCTTAAAACATAAATTTGAAATAGCATTTTTTCTTTAATTGAGATTTTCTAAATTTTTTTTAAATGGATGTATATGTAAAAAATATAATGAATTGATAGCTTGTTTAAAGATTTACAACATATATAAAATTTATATATATTGAATAATTTATTTCACCCCACCAACCATTTCGCCCCGGTCTTCCCTACTTAGATTTATGCAATACGCCACCTCCTCCCTTCTTTACAAAAACCCAAAATAAACCTTTTCATAATAAAATTAAAATGTTAAAAAAAATGAAAATGTTTAAAAAAAATATGTTATTACATAATTCATTTCTATCACAATCCATATGCAAAATCAACATTATGTCTATTAAAATCACAAAAAAAAATTTTTTTTTAAATAAAATTTCGGGGCTTAGTTCATAAAATAACCTAATTCTTAATAATGATGCATTTCTTGTGCAGTTGTCCGGTTCGCTCAATTATCTTTCAATCCCCCACATGTAAGTTTGTACTATTTGTTATTATTTATTATTGCTCGCACCGAGCAGATCCATCCATGTATGTTCCTGTTGACTGATAATTGTTTACACGCTCCACACAAAGGAACAAAGAATGAACACCAAGGAGCATAGAAATGGCGGATCATATACATTAAATTTATTGTTCTCGGCAATTTAAATTTAATCATTTACCGGTATCGAATTATTAGAAAAATAGCTATTTTTAGAATATTGCATTGACAAGTTCGCAAGATAAAATATCATTATCATTGACGTGATTTGGGGCCAAATCGGACGGTTATTATTCTGCGCCATTGAGGTAACTAGGGGTATGAAGGGGAAGTTATTATTAAATATCCTGTCATTGACAAAATGCGCGCCATAGAAGTTATTATTAGTATCCTGTCGCAAAATGCGCGCCATAGGGGAAAAGTTATTATTACTAGTATACTGTCGATGATCCTGTCGACTGCGCCAAATGACAGACTCGTAGCCGTTGAAAAACAACTGTGATTTTAACGAATTCTGGGGTCCGAAGGGAAAAGTTATTAAGATATTCCATTGAGGTAATCGGGGGGCCAAAAAAGGGGATTATAATTTATAGGGCGAAGTGCAATATTTATTTCAAACATTCATTTTTTCAGCTTTCTAATTTATTTTAAACCATTTATTAATTTCATTGCATCAAAACACCGAATTTTTCATGATTCTCCCGACACTCTGCCAACGCAAAACAAAATCCTTTTTTTTTACCACAAAAAAAGTTCTACTAAAAAACTAATTCAAATAATAATATTTTCTTTTTATCCCCTTAGGCTTCAAGTGCGCGTGGCTTCTCTTGTGCGTTGGCACGCGCACGACAGAATGCATCCCCATGATGGCCTAATCTTATATATATTTTTCGTTTTTTTTAGTTTCTTTCGTCTTTGGCTCCTTAGATTCGTCTATAACGAAAAATGGCCTTTTTTAACCATTGACAGATCTAAATACACCTTAAGAAATAAAAATTAAAAAATCCTTTTTGCATATATAAATCTCTTGTTACTTATATAATCACAAATAATGAAAAATAATTTTTATTAATATATCAAGGTCTTACATCGGCATTTAGATAATACAAAATATTTCGCGTCCAAACTTAAATACTACACGGTAAATTATCGGTTTTTAATGACAATTGTTTGAAGTTTTAATTTAACAGTTTAACTATTGTCTATATGCAAAAATAAAATTTCAGTTTATTTTTGTTTTTGAGTCTTTTTTGGTTTTTCGGCCTTTTTTCTATAATTTTTAATGTTTATAACTGACTAACTAAGTTTGATTAGGAAAAACGGTAAACGGATTTGATATTCCCTAAGATGGCAGGTTTAATCTCTGTAGTTAACTTATAACTCTCAAAAAATTGTTGACCTGTGTAATTAGAAATAAAATTTTTTAGTATATCAAGCTCCTAGATCAGCATTTAGATAATTCAAAATATTTCGCGTCTTATCTCATATATTTTCCGTTTTTCGTATTTTCTTCCGCCTTTGGCTCTTTAAATCCTTCCATATCAAAAAAGGGCCATTTTTGACCAAATTGACAGATTTTGACCTCGAGAAAACAACAAAAAGAAAAAATTTAGAAATCTTTTTTTCAAATAAAATCCCTTGTAACTTATATTTATTATCTCAAATAATGAGAAGTAAAATTTTTGATTATATCAAGCTCGATCAGCATTTAATTAATACAGAATATTCTAAGTCCAAACTTAAATACGACACGATTTATTATCGATTTTTAATAAAAATATATAAAGTATGATTTTAACAGTTAAGCTATTGTAAATATGCAAACACAAATTCAATTAATTATTGTTTTTGAATTTTTTTGCTTTTTTGACATTTTTTTAAAAAACGTTCATTGTTCATATCTGACTAACTAAATTTGTTTAGAAATAACACTAAACGGATTTGAAAATTCCTAAGATAGAAGGTTTGTACTCTGTAGTTAGCTCATAACTTCAAAAAATTGTTGACCTGTGTAATATCAGATAAAAAGAATAAAACTTTTAACTTGTTTCTTAAGGCGCCTTCAAAATTTATTCGTTTTAAAATAAATTAAATTATTAACCATTGTATAAATATATTTTAACTCTCAAAATAGCTCTAAGTATATTTAGAAGTCAAATTTAATATCTAAAACTATAAAAACATAGCTGAATTATTTCAACAATCTTGTAAAATTTCTATTGCTTAAGATTTTTTTCAATATTGTACCATTGTATTTTTAGATAAATTTTAAAATTTTTACAAGTATTTCAATGAATGAACGCGCTTTTAAATTTAGAACAAACAAAATTAGTAATTAATATTTGGTCTAAGTCTAATATAAACAATTATACGTCAATATCAATGTGCAACCTATTTTTAAGATGATCTTTCATAACAGTTATTTAATAATTATATAATATGTTTGTATTTATAATAATGTCATGAATTAATTTTAATTCTAAATATCTAGTTTTAAGGTGAGTAGTATTAGCCAAATTAATAAAAATTTATAGATGAATCTTCTTTAAATGTTCTACTAGACTTAACACAATTAGATCCATAATATTGATTCATTTATTTTACAATATTTATTTAATTAGAATAATAAAAAATTCCCAATTAAGATTTTTTTACTTAGTAAATTTACAGTATACATAAATAATAACTTATGTTAATTAATAATGATGAGCATGTATTCTTTTTCAAAAAAATAAATATATAAAGTTCATCTATTGAGGTTTAAAATTGTAGCATTCGTGTACAAATTTCTCACCCTAGCATTCGGGTTAAACAGATAAGCAGATATCATTAAATACAATTATAAACAACTAAATGTAAAATTTTTTGTCGATATGTGAATATAGTCAAGGTCATTTATTATAAATTAGTTTAATCTGGCTAAAATAAGGCTAACGGGTAAAAAATTTTAATTTTAAAAATGTTATTCGATATGTTGCGCTACCAAATTTGTTTATACTGGACTGTCCAAAAAATTTTGCACTGTGTTACTTTTTAAGCGTGCTCGGATTTTTCAACTTTTATTAAGTGGCGAGTAAAATTAAAATATTTTAGTTGATTAAAAAATTCAACCATATATTTTTAATATTATATTATCTTTAAACAATGTTTGCATACGTGTTATAAAACAAGGGCCGATCAGGATAGACACTAAGCAATGCTTGGAGGCGTTACCCAGGCCACTGCATTAGCGAGGAGTGTAACATGTTTAAGACCGATACTTTAGAGTTATTATTAACTTTACATACGTGACTTACCAAAAAACATGTTATAAACAATATGTTGTTTATCACCTTTAAATTCAATGCATTCTTTGTTGTATATTACATAATTTAAATATACCCTTTGATGTATAAAACCATAAAATTGTGTTGCTAGATGTTGCTTCCAATACTCTGCATCTATGAGAAAGGAATTCCATCAGCTGTTTGAATTTTGGCAGCTCGTTTTTGATTAGGGAAGTCTCTCATGCCTTATTTGTATGGGGACCGAGCTTATTTGTTATGATATGAATAAGTAAGTCGTCCCAGTGACTAACAGGCCGTTTGAGAGCTTCGAGCGCTCTTGTGTGTTTGTAGACAACGTCCAGCAAATGTTGGAGCTGGCCATGTGATTCCATTACGCATATTGGAATGTTGTGTAGACTCGCAATATGTCTTTGAACTATAATTCGTTTGTTGTCGAATCTGTTTTGCAATTTAAAGCTATGTCGTAATTTGCTTCACTGATTTCCAAGGATCGAATAACCGCGGCGGTTTCACCTTGCAAAGCCGTCTTGAGGTAATTAAACTTTTCGGTAGATGGTAAAGAATTATTGTCGTGAATAGTGCTTATAAACAGGGATTGGAACCGCCGCAAAAATTTAAAGTGGTTCCGGTTCCGGTTCCTTTCGAGTGGAACGCGGTTCCGGTTCCGGTTCCAAAAATAATATCGGTTCCGGTTCCGGTTCCAAAATTTTCGCAAAAATAATTTTTTGCCCCCTTAAGATTCTTTTTCCCTTTAAAATTGCTACAAACGCTCTATATGTGTATATATTTATTGAAAATTTAACAAATTTTATTGTATATAAATTTATAAATTGTTCAATTTTAAAAGCAATATTGATTGTAACAGATCCGTGTTTATTCTGGATCTTAGTTCGGACAACATATATTTCAAGGTTGAAAATGATCTTTCGACACTAACCTAAACATTATAATTAAATGAATAACTTGTGTTGCTGGTACACTCATTATGATTTTAGTAACTAGGTGCAATTGTGATGCCCAGAAGACTTATCCCAAAATTTCAGGATATTGTCAATATTGGAGTCAAATGGCAACTCCTCAATTTTTTTTATTTCTGAATCAATAGATTCGCTGAGAACTGGATTATTTTGACCTATTGATTGCTTTTTTAAAAATGAGACGAATTCGTCATCTTCAGTAATTTCTTCCAGTTCAATTTCACCAACCTGACATCTTTCTTTCATTGATAGAAGTTTATTATGAAGTATCTTTATATGAAGTTTTGCTTGTTCTGTCTCCTCATAGTCATGACCTTTATATCGAGGGTCTAGAAATATATCCATATAAAAAGGTGATAAAGTAGTTTGTTCCCGTTTTGCCATGTAACTAATTATTGTTTTGCTAGAGTCCAACTTATTTAAATCAAAGTTAGCCTTTTCCAAACACCATATAAGTCGGATAAAGTCAATTGACTGTTTTGAAGTTTTAAAGAGGCTAAGTTACAAACTTCAAGTGTTTTTATTAGGTCTCTAACAATATCCCAATCCTGCTGAGAGACCTTGTTAAAAGCTGGTAAATCAGGACATTTTGTTTTTATGTTAACTAAAATATATGTAAAATTCTATACTTAGCCTGTGTATCATCATGTAAGTTGATGACCATCTAGTAGGCACATCAATAATAGCCAGAGGAATATTTAAATTCTTTAGAATTTTAACATAATAGGAATTTATTAATTCCTTTACTATTTCTCTAACATTATTAATGTCTTTATCTTTAAGATAATCTTTGATGGCCAACTGCAGTGTGTGTGCTGCACATCTTACATGATAAATCTAAAATTAAGTTAAAATCTAAACCTTTCCAGAAGAAACAACATCTCTATAAATTAAGGCATCTGATAAATCTTCATCAAATGTATAGTTTTCTGCTTGATCCTCATCAGAATCATCTAATAATGTTAAATCTGCAGAAAGAAGTTCTACAGTTTTTTTCATGTTTGTTGCATTGTCAGATGTAATTGTATATACATCTGACAATTGAAGGTTATAACTATCCAAAGTATTTTGAATAATGTTTTTTATACTCAATCCTGTTGACTCATCATGTTCAAACATGCCTAAGTGGATAATTTGGATGCTTTCTCCATTGTAGACTTGGGTATTTATACCTAAATTATAGTAAATAAATATTACCAAAGATTGTTCTTCCTAACCTCAGTGTCAATTTTTAAGACCAATGGGATTAAACGTGATTTCTTTTTTCAAATTTGAGGCTTTTAAAATTATTAAATCTCTGAGATTGCTTTTATTAATTGAATATTTAAGCCCTTTTAAAATTGGATTAATTATTTGTTGAAATCCTGAATCCTCAATAATTGAAAGAGGTCTTCCATTTGAGGTAGTAAGGGTCACTAATCCATCTTCCAATTCTGAGATATCTATCTTTATAGATTTTTTTTCAAAATAATTCATTATTTCAATAGATTTAATTGAATCCCTAAAATAAAAATTTCTAAACCGAAATATGTACTTATCCTGGGCTTCCTTCATTCTTTTTTTTAACTCTTCTAACTTTTCAGGGTGGACAAATCTTAAATGTTTTACTAAATTTGTGTTATGATTTCCTTTAATGATAACATCGCAGTATCTACAATGGGAATCTTTATTTTGGCCATGAAAATAGTGCAGTAGGGCATTTTTAAGCTTCATGTTAACGAGGAAATAAAAACTAAAAAATAGTTAAAGTTCAATTGGAACCGCAGTCAAAAATTAAAACGGTTCCGGTTCCGGTTCCTAATTTTTTTCCGCGGTTCCGGTTCTTTCGGTTCCGGTTCCAATCCCTGCTTATAAATATGTTTATAAAATTGTAATATTCATCAATTGCTCCGACAAATGTAGGTAGTGTTATTTTGGGTAAACGAATGTGATTTGATGAATTTGAATTGTTGGGTTAAAGAAGTATATTAGCTTTGGCTATAAGGGAAAAAAATTCCTCTTCGAATAGTTCGAGTTGGCTTTCGTCGAATTGTTCGATTTCACATTGAATGTTTTCGAAATTCTGGTAAACTTTCCGAATTTTCTCTGCTCTCATCTTTAGGTTCTCTAAGTTCGTTGGGTTGCTTATAAAGTTGTTTATATAAGTTACAAAACGTGTTAATGCTGCTGTGAATGTAGCTTTTTTCTTCACCAAATTGGCTAGTTCCATTAATCCAGTTGATAGGACCAAAAAATGTATAATGACGGCAAGTACGAATTTATTAAAATGAATAAACGCGAATACAATGTATATCAAAAAAAAAATAGAGGAAGGAAGAGAGAGAAAAAAAGAGTGAATGAAAAACACATGTTAGTGTAAATGCGCCCTAATAAAGGTATTGAGCAAAGATTGAAATTGTTCGCTCTTTAAGCGCTTAAAAATAGTTGGCTTAGAGGTGCCAATGAGTCACGGACCGGCTTTGGTCAAAAGATTAACTTACATAATGTTATTTTGCACGCGCATATTTTTCTGATTTTAAGGGCCCAGCCATTTTTAGACTTAGCGGCTAACCTGGCAAAATTCGACTACCTTTGGGATGAGGGGGCGCGACAAATTTTTATTAAAATTATTAATAAAAATAAAAAGTCCGCCAAAAAAAGGGGGGGGGGGACCCGAGCCAGGTTTGACCTCAATTGGCTACGGCTTTGCTAGTGTTGAACAATGAATTAAAATAAATTTTTGTAGTTGATTAAATGTGAAATTAATGAAGTTGATTGATTGACCTCTATTATTGTTTTGTTCTCAACTCGTAGGCTAACTCTTGAGTGATGAGCGATGATTGTGACCCGGAATCAATGCTTTACAGCTAAATGCCATCGGAATTTGGGATATAAATTAGTGCTGTAGGCAGCAAGACCTGTTGGATAGGTAGATGATGAGTTCTAATAGTATAACTTAAGTTGTTGCTAGTTAAATGCACGTGTAGCAGAGTATGGTGTCTTAATTGGCAGACTTAACAACAGGTTTAATCCGGCAATTGGGGCAGAGTGGTTGTTTCTTAGGCAGTTTCGGCATAGATTGCTTCGTTCTATGACTTCTTGGCGTCTATTTACAAAAATTCATATAATTTTTCACATTCAAAAAGGTGATGTATGGAATGGCATAGAATGCGAGTAGTTATGTTTAATGTAGAAGCAGTTTTGGAAAGAAAACTGGTGTGGAGCTGAATTTCATGTGAATATCTCTTGTAATTTGTGAGCCAAAAATGAGATACTTGTTGATTGTTGGTAGCTCGCCGTGTTAAATCTGATTTTATGAGTGATGTAATTTAGTTTAGCTTCAATTAAATAGATTAGAATTGTCGCTAATTGATCTTTTTATTGTTACCAAGGCTCTCACATTCTTAACTCCGTCGTGGAGACTTCTAATGTCGTCACTATTTTTGACTAAGGTTGGGAGTTCAAATATTGCTTATGTGTGTGTTAACTACCATTCTATTTCTTGTACTTTTATACGAAAAGATCTTAGGCTACTATATCATTTTTACCTACAAAGGTAACCCGTCTAGAAGGTCCGACGCTGGATCTTTTATGGAACATATGAGGTAGTTATGTTTTTCTACCTCTGAAATGGAATTTGTGGCAATAACTGTGTTGAACGTATTTTTGAAATTAACGTAATCACAATAATTGCAGTCAAAAACCGGATAGACGTAGATTGTTAGGTTTGTGTGAGATTGTCTTTTTTCGCACAACAACTCTTTTGCCTTGAGAAATGTAAAAAACAAATTTTCTAGATTATTAACTTGTTCCTGGTCTCCTTCAAATGCCTGAATATTGTCTAATAGGCCTTCAAACTTGTTATATCTGAGTTAGGCCTCTTTAACGCTGGGTGCTTCATCCAAGAATTTTAAAAATCTCATAATTTATATGAGATTTTTGGCCTTATGAATTTATTGAAAATGGAATTTGGAAATATCGGATGCTGATCAATTAATCTATTGTAATGAAATGAGTATGGTGATGATGATTTTGAATAATTTTAAACAGCTTGATTTTGAACATTGAGTATTAAACATAAAAAAATTTCGTAAATTACACAGGGGGGGGGGGGGGGGGGGCTCATCAAATGTATTGTTACATAAAAGAATTGAGCTTAACATTGCTTACAATCCCTTTTTCAACATGTTTAAAAATTTCTAAACATTTAATAATTTTGTTTTATTTCCTTGATTTAAACATTTACAATATACCTTCCTATGATTTTTTTTGATAATCGTTTCTAAAAAATCTTATGATTTACTCTACATTTACAGTCTAGTCATATTGCTAGTCTTTTATAAATGTTAAAGAATAAACGTAATTATACTTTTTATTACGAAAAGTTCTAGCCTTGCTTAAATGTAAATTTTATATGCTTTCCTGAAGCGGTCTGGCCTAGAAAGCTTTAAGGTCCTATAAATGTAAACTTATGCCCCCTTAATCATTTGCCTGCTTTCTTTAATGATGTTCTTTTCTCTAAAAATAAACCTATTATCTAAATATATATCATATTCTGCTTTCCTTGAACCGGCTGGCCCAGGAAAGCAGTGTTTTCTTTTTAATAGAATTGGCCACACATATAATGTTTTTTTATAAATTTTTTTAATAAAAAAAATTGATTTTACTCTATTAATAGGGAAATTTTTCTATTTATTTATTATTAATTTTTATTGTATAATTTGTATATTTTTAATATGTAAAAAAAAATATGGTCAATTCCACCTCAATCCAACAAGTTCGTGAGGGGTATACCTTTAGATTTGGCTGAAATTTTGCATGGAGGTAGTATCAAAGGGTGTCTAATTATTTGGAGATTTTTTTGACCGGAAGTGATTTTTGACGGAGATAGGCGCAAAAGAAAAAAAACTGCAAGGTGAATTTTCACATTTGATGCAACTTTGGGAGGTTATAAGTAAAAAAGTATTATAGCTAGAGACTTAATATTTTTATTTTGAAGAGGACAATAAACTTTATCTTGCATGTTATTATTTTAAAAAATTTATTTCAAAATTTTGCAATTTTTTAAAGAACATTCAGTTTGATAAACTAAAAAATGTATTTTTAAATTTCTTGAAAAATTGCTGAAATAACACAAAAGTATGGGACCGACATTACTTTTTAAAAAATACGAAAAAATAATTTTTTTTTTGCTTTTCAGACAAAAATTTGCTCCCTGGACTATATTGAAATATTTAAAAGTGCCAATTGTATATATTAGACATAGGGGCAATTATGTTAGGCTTTAACGATTTTTATTAATTTGATTCATACTATTGTTAATTTTGGCCAGAAAAAGGGAACTTTAGATCAAAAAAATTGGTAATTTTCAGTATACTCCTATCTTCAAACCTGACTTTCTGGGTTACTCCCAAACAATTTTAAAATTAAAACTGCATTTTATACATAAAACATTGCTATATAACATAAATTTCCCCCAACGTTTTTTAACGTACCAATGGCTTTTTATGAAATAGAAACAAAAGTGGCCAAGTTTTATAAAATTTTAAGGTTTAATAAATAAAATTAAAATTTGTATGCTTACATTTATTAACTTTTACTAGTCCTTTTTAGTTTGATGAACATTAGAAATTGTACATAATATATATTTATCATCAGCAAAATTTAAAAAATTTGTTACATTTATTGTAAAAAAAAATTTGGGAGGATTTTAGAAAAAATAATAAGGTTAAAAATCTGTAAAAATTCATTTTTTTTCTTTATTCATCAGTTTTTATATATGACAGCCACAAAAACTAAATCTGAAAAAAAATAAATTACGACCTATTAAGAATATTGAAATTCAACAGATGTTCTTTTTTATGCATATCAACAAACTAAAAATAAACGTAAAATGTCAAATATTTTTGATACACAGTGATATGGTTATATGATATTATAAATACATAAAACAAGTCAGTTTTAAGGTTAAACAACTTCAAAAAATTTTAAACGGGCAGAATGAGCTTCAATAATGAATTCGAAAACTAAATTATTAGACCCATAAATAAAATATAGAAATTCAGTGATTTTTACAACAAAAATGCCAAATATGTTTTGGAAATGGTATTTAGAACAAGTCATAAAATGTATATTTATCGGACCTTTAAAAGTTTAAAAACCAATAATTCTATTTCCGTTTACATCTTACTGTTTTGTATTAAAGACGCATAAGACCTATCAAATAAAGAGGAAATATCACTAAAATTTGACTCTATAGGCATAAGGATTTGGGCACCCAAAGTTTTTTACTAAATGTTTTCCTCGCAAGAATTTCTTTTTTATAACCAAATACAAATTTAATTAAAATAATAGAATGATTTCATACTTTCTTATTTTTTGAAATTTTTCTATTTCGTTCTTTTGAGATTTTTTATAAATAACGTATATACTATAAACACTTAATCAGGCAAATTATGATCAATTTAATAGGTTCTAAATATTATTAGTTAAATAAAATAAAATAAAAAATAAGCTTGCACAGAAGAAAATCTGCGTTCGTTTTTTGACACCTGAAAATTTGCTGTTTTTGGCAAATTTTGGTTTTTTTATTGTAGAGGCGTCAAAATCCAATGAATAAAGCTGGGGCTACTATATGTTATTAAGCGATATTTCATTTATAATATGTACTTTAAATATTAAAAAAGGTTGGCTAGTTAACCAGTAAGTCGATATTAAAAACAGACAAAATTTTCGCTTTTTCCTGTTTTGAGGTTCACTTTTTCATTGTAAAAATAATAATATTATTAATCAAATAAGTTAAACTATTATGGTCTAACATAAAAGCGCCTATGTCCTGCTTTTTAATTACTATCAATGGCACATTGGCATATTCTAATGTAGTGCAGCAAAGGGCATAAACATGTCCGAAATGTAGGCATAAAATTGGTTTTTTTAATTTTTAAAAAATTATGCCGGCCTCAAACTTTTAAAATCATATATTTATTAAAATTGTTAAGGGCCATATTATATAAATTTTTTATTAAAGATACGTTTTTTTAGCTATTTGTATTTAAACTTTACTTTAATTTTTGGGTAATTTAAAAAAAAATAAAATTTTTTTCGTTTAAAGTAGCCCTAAATCTTCAAAAAAAATTAAGACATTAGCTACAATACTTTTGATGGTAAATGCGCGCAAAGTTGCCTCAATTTTTTTTGCAAAAAACGAAAAATATTTTTGCACATATCTCGGTCAAAAATCACTTCCGGTAAAACCCGTGTACCAATTTTCAGCCAAAACTGATACTTGAAGGGAAAAGTTTGTCGATTTGAGGTGGGATATACCATATTTATATTTGTAAATTTTTGCTATATATAACATTTCGTCTATATTTAAATAATGTATATTTTGTATATACAAAATCCTTTTATAATGGTAGAGTATTAATAATTGTAACATAATCCAACACACCATGTAAAACATGAATTATATATTTTTTACATTATTAAGTTATAGTGATGTTTCAGTTATTCTTAAATTGCTTTAACAGACAAAATGGGATTTTATATCATGAATAACATTTAAAAAAACAAATGCTTATACAAATATTTGAAAAAATTATTATATGTTAGATTCTATATTTAAGAATGTGATTATTAAAAAGCGAAAATTTTAAACATTATTTTTAAATTTTAGACCCCTTTATTGGAAATATATAATAAACTTTTTTACATAGCTAAAAAGCAATTATAAATAATTTTGAAGGATTTTTTTATTGGGGAATTAAACATACATTGGCTGAATTCACTATTCTCTAATCAAATTTTATTTTCATTATAACAAATTATTAATCATTATAACCTTAAAAATATTAAATTTTGAAATGATCCCAGAAATAAAGAAACTAGAATTGAAATTTTTTTTTAAATTTGAAATTTTTACCTTTTAACAAAAAAATTTCCAATCTTTGTTATTAGCATTTAAATAGTTTTTCTGAAAAATATGTTTATAAAAAAATTTAAAGATAAAAAAAAATAAAATTTTAAAATTTCAAATTTAAATTTTTAAATTTTTGAAAAAATAAAACGAGTCTGAATGCCCTATTACACTGGACAACAAAATTTGGACGACCCTAAGCATCATTTATGGCAACTATAGTTTTTGGTCAAGTTTTTGGCCCTGATCACGAATATGAAATCAGAATTTTAGCCAATGCCTCAGATTTTTAGTTATTCGGTGACAAGGTTGAGATTTTTTAATTTTGGGGGTATTTTGGGCTTCTATATCATAAAACCTATGGGTAGTAACTAAAGTTTAAAAATATATTTAGATAACGAAAACATTCATTATTAACGTAAGGGGTTTAAATTTTTTTTTAATATTTAATTTTTTTTATTTTTTATTTTTATAAAATTAGTGGTTTTTGTCATAAAATCCGTTTTTTGATCCTAAATAACTTGAAAGTAAATTGCTAATAATTTTAGGTAATAACCTTTTTTAGATGTGTTTTTTATAAGGAATCTGAATATGCCAATTGATTTTTTGTCGAATTAATAGTAAAAAAAAATTTGGGAATTTTTTTCTGAAATACCCTTAAAAAATCGTTTATGTTGTTTTTTTTTGTTGTCCAGTGTTATATAAAAACACATAGTAATCAATATTTAACACATATGTTTTTTTTATTGTTTAGACATATCTTCAACTTAGAAATATAAATAAGTTATTGATATAGGGTTATTAATTAAATATGTAATTTATACATTATTAATAGATTTCCGATTTTAACCCGCAAATGGTAGGGTGAGAAATTTGTAACGCGAAATAGTGGGGTCCATACGGACCCCAATTTTAAACTTCGATAACTTTTAAAGTTTTAATATGGTCTTTATTTTTTATAAATTTTGAAAGAGAAATACGTGCTCTTAAATTATAAACTAATACAAGTTATCTACAAATTATATTTGACACAAAGAAGAAAAAAAAATCTTTTAAATCTTTTTTGGTTTTTCCCCCTTTTTTTTAATGTATAATGTTTTTAACTGACTAATTAGTTTGATTCAGGCTTCTAGACCCCTTTTGGGGGGCAGTGCCCCCCCCCCCCAAAAAAGCCCCCCCCCCCCCCCCCCAAAAAAAAAATTTTGCAAAAACTGTTTTGATATATATAATACATTTTTAAATAACAATAATATATTTATGGAAAAAAAAACTAAACCAAGCGCACCACTTACTAACACAGGAGTGGATTTTTTCGGCCCTTTATTGCTCCGTGAAGGGTTTCGCCGCAATAGCAAACAAACAAAGTGCTACGGAGCGATCTTCGTCTGTTTTGCAGTGAAGGCTGTGCATTTAGAATTAGTTTCAAATTTGTCTACATCCGCATTTCTCAATGCGTTTAACCCTTTCGCGTCCACTCCATGTTCCGACCATCAGAAAAATTATTTTTTTGTCAATCACATATATTTAGCATATAATAAAATATATTTGATTATTTTTAAAAATTTTTTTTCAAGAAGACAAAAAATACGACATGATTCCATATGGCATCAATGGGCGTAAAGGATACATAAAAAAATATTTATTTATATTTATGAAATAATGCAAAATAATAATTTCTTTCAGGTAATAAACATAATGTCACTTTGCATTTTAAACAAATTGTTCTTGAATAAGATTTGATGCAATATTTACACCTTTGCCGCGAGGACACTACTGACGGAAAGTGTCCGGTCTCATCACAACGTATGTCAGGTATCGGAATAGAGGTATTTAATTGCCTTTTGCGAGTAGATTCATTTGATGGCCTGCCCCTTGCAGGTTTACCTGCCATCATTAGGCCCTTAGCAACCTGTGCCTTAAAAGTCATTAAAGAAATATGTTTGTTTATACCTTGTTTTGCAAGATCTTTCCTATATAAGCCAAGCATTTACTATGCATGAATCCAATAAATGAAATATTATGCGTAGGTAATAGCGTTTCCATTTAATATCTGTTCTATACAATTCAACCAACATATCGTGAAGGTCGACACCTCCCATGCCAATATTATAATCTTGAACAATTTTAGGAATTGTTATGTTTGTATATTTCTTTTCCCTATTTGACCATCTTCGAATCATAGTAGTGGGGTGTACTGTGGATATGGTGGAAATAAGATTTACTGGTTTATTATCTAACCATTTACAAATTAAAATGCCGTTATTTACGTCTAATTTATGATCATATGACCCGCCACCAAGTTTTTTCATTTGTGGATCGGTTTTCAATTGGCATTGAGCCATTCTATTAGATCCGATTGCAGTCATGAAATATCCTTTCATTTTAAGTTCTAGTGATAATTTGTAAGAAGAAAAATAATTATTCATAAATAGCTGATATGCTTTATTAGATGGAACATCTTTGATTAATTGGAGCACGATATCTCCGCTGATTCCTAAATCCGATTTTTTAGCATTTGTTTGCTTTCCCAAATAGATTTCATAATTATATAAAAATACGGATGATCCACATAAACTAAAAAGTTTAACACCCCATTTATGAGGCTTAGATTTTAAATATTGCTTTATTTCACACCTTCCTTTAAAAGGTATCATCATTTCGTCAATTGATAAGCATTTTTTAAAACGAAACTTTTTTAAAATTATTGACTATTTTATTTATAAATGGTCTTATTATGAAAAAGTTATCATAAAGAGGTTCGGATCTTGACAGCATATTTGTTGTTTTAAAATGAATAATTTTCCTTAATTTAAAAAATCTCTTTCTTGTCATTGCTTCAGCAACTTGAGTATTGTTACTTTATTAAAAATGCTATTTTCTACAATTTCTTCTGTTTCCATTTCAATATCAAGACACAAATTGTGTTTATTTGCCTTTGAAGCAAGCAAACCAAGGGGCATTTCTTCATCATCTGATGTTTAAATACCACCATCAGATAGGTCACCCTCTGGTATTATGTAATCCATTGATGTATTAAAATATATTTGATCTAAATTATATTAAAAAGGTTGATAGATTATTATTTAATGAGATAATAAAATTGCTTTATTTAAAAAACTAAAATTACCAAATTTTTTAAAAAATATGGTCTTAAGTGAATGAGTCCATATGGGGTTGGTCTCATTTAATTTTAATTCAATGCAATATAAAATCAAAGTTATGATTTAAGATACAAGAAAAATACATACAAATGTTAAATTTATTAAGTATTTATATGAATTTAAATTGTTAAATACTGATAAAGTACTTGTAATATCGCTTTTTTTGGATAAGAATAATATTCAAATTTAAAGGAAATAGCAGTAATTCAAATATGGGTCAAATAGATCGAAAAAGATATCATATGATTTATTCATGTGAGCAATATTGAGCCCAATAAACTTTTAAATTTTATAAAAATGACCATTAAAGTTAATGAGTCCAAATGGACTCACTGGGCGCGAAAGGGTTAAACGTTTTTGCGCCAGGCGGGGAAAACCATTTCATGTCTATTCGGACAATGGTACCAACTTTGTGGGAGCAAAGAAGGAGCTTAAGTTAGCGCTCGCCACTAGCCAGGACAACAAAATAACCTCATCTCTAGCCAAGGGCATTTCGTGGCATTTTATACCTCCTAGGGCCCCTCATTTTGGTGGATTATGGGAGGCTGCAGTTAAATCTGCAAAGTATTATCTCCAGAGAATTGTTGGCAAAACACCAATGACTATTGAGGAAGCAACGACCGTGTTGTCACAAATTGAAGCGATCCTCAATTCCAGACCACTAACACCTATATCTAATGACCCCCAGGATCTAGCATTTTAAACACCTGGTCATTTTTTTGGGGGTCCTTTAACATGTACAAGGGAGCCCGATGTAACGCCAATTGCAATTGGAAGGCTATCTCGATTCCATCTTGAAGTCATGCGACAACATTTTTGGAAAAGATGGTCAAAGGAATATTTGACTTTAGCTCAACATCGACATAAATGGAATTCAAAACGCCCATAAAACCTGGCCAACTGATGCTCGTAGTTGAGGATAATCAACCACCTCTTCAATGGAAGATGGGGCGAGTTTTAGAAATTTATCCTGGAACGGATAATCATGTACGTGTGGCTACCGTTTTTTGTTCGGACGGGACATACAAAAGGCCTGAAATAAAGTTATGTCCACTACCAATCACCGACACTCATTAGTCAGCAACCCAAAGAGTTGAAAGAATCTGCTTTCAATGTGGGGCAGAATGTTAAGACACATATACATGGTCAATTCCACCTCAAATCGACAAACTTTTTCCCCTGAAGTCAGGTTTGGCTGAAAATTGGCACACTGGTAGGGTCCTTGGGTGCTGATAAAAACCTAAATTTTTTTTGACCGGAAGTGAATTTTGACCGAGATATGAGCAAAAATATTTTTCATTTTTTTGCAAAAAAAAAATTTGAGGCAACTTTGCGCGCATGTATCATCAAATGTATTATAGCTATTTTTTTTATTTTGAAGATCGTAATAAGGGCTACCTTAGATGCAGAAAATATTTTAAAAAAATTTTTTTTAAGTTACTAAAAAATTAAAGTCAAGTTTAGACACAAATAGCTCAAAAAAGGTATCTTAAAATTTTCTAAAAAATTTATATAATATGACCCTTAATAATGTTAATAAACATATGATTTAAAAAGTTTGGGACCGGCATGACTTTTTACAAAATTTAAAAAAAAATTAATTTTTTGCACTAATTTTGGGACACATTTATGCCCTTTGCACTATATTAGAATATGCAAATGTGCCAAATTTGACAGTATTCAAAAAGCAGAACATATGGGCAATTATGTTAGACCATAATAGTTTGATTTAATTGATTACTACTATTATTAAATTTGCAATGAAAAAGTAAACCTTAAAACCGAAAAAAGTGAAAATTTTGACTGTTTTCAAAATCGACTTTCTGGTTAACCAGCCAACCTTTTTTTAATATTTAACATTTATTTTATAGATAAAATATCGCTTAATAACATATAATTGCCCCACCTTTTTTCATTCGATTTTGACGCTTCTACAATAAAAATACCTAAATTTGCCAAAAATCAGCAATTTTTCAGGTGTCAAAAAACTAACGCAGATTTATTCGTCTGTACAAGCTTATTTTTTATTATTTTTGCATAATTAACTAATAATATTTAGAACCTATATAATCAGTCATAATTTGCCTGTTTAAGTGTTAAAAAAATAGTATATATGTTATGTATAGAAAATCTTAATAGAACGAGATAGGTAAATTACAAAAAAATGAGATTATGAAATCATTCCATTATTTTAATTAAATTTATATTTTATTGTATTTATTAAAACATAATCTTGTGTTAAAACTCGTTAGGAACGCATTTAGTTATAAAAAACTTTAGGTCAATGCCCAAATCCATATGCCTATAGAATCAAGTAACAGTGATATTTCCTCTTTCTTAAATAGGTCTACTGCGTCTATATTATAAAACTAAAATGTAAATGGAACTAAAATTGTTGGTTTTTAAACTTTATTAAGGTCGGTTAGATATATATTGTATGCCTTGTTCTAAATAGTCTTTCAAAAACATATTTGGCATTTGTAAAAATTAGTAAAAAAGACTCAATGTCTATATTTTATTTATATTAAATTGGGTCTAATATTTAGTCTTAAAATTCATCATTGAAACTAATTCTGCCCGTTATAATCATTTGAAGTCGTTTAACCCTATAACTGACTTCTTTTATGTTTTTATAATATAAAAAAACCGTATAACTATGTTTCATAAAATAATTGACTTTTTACGTTTATTTTAAGTTTGTTGATAATCAAAAAAAAGGACATCTGTTGAATCATAATATTCTAAATAGGCCAAATATTTTCTATTTAACTTTTTTTTTATCAGATTTAACGTTGTTGAGGCTGGTTTATTTAAAAACTATTGAATAAAGGAAAAAAAATAAATTTTTTCAAATTTTTTAACATTATTATTTTTTCTAAAATCCTCCCAAATTTTTTTTAATACAATAAATTTAACAAATTTTTTGAATTTTGCCGAGGATAAATATTGAATATTATGTACAATTTCTAATATTATTCATCAAACTAAAAAGGACTAGTAAAAGTTAACAAATATAAGCATAAAAATTTTAAGTTTTTATTTTTTGCACCTTAAAATTTCAAAAAACTTGGCAAACCTTTGTTTTTATTTCATAAAAAGCTATGGGCACGTTGTAAAATGTTGGGAGAAATTTATGTTATTTAGCGATGTTTTATGTATAAATGCAATTTTAAATTTTTAAATTGGTTTGGTAGTGACCCAGAAAGTCGGCTTTGAAGATTGTAAAATACCAAAAATTACCAATTTTTTTGATCTGAAGTTCTCTTTTTCTTTATAAAATTGACAATAGTATGAATCAAATAGATAAAACTGTTATAGCCTAACATAATTGCCCCTATGTATAACTTCTTATTTATATTTAAATTTGGCACTTTTAAATATTTTAATATAGTGCAGGGAGCAAATTTTTGTCTGAAAATCAAAAAAAAAAATTATTTTTTTGAATTTTATAAAAAAAGTCATGTCGGTGCCAGACTTTTGAGTTCGAATATTTATAAAGAATATTAAGGAGTATATTTTAGCAATTTTTCAAGAAATTTAAAAAAATGCTTTTTTAGTTATTTTAAGCTGTATATTCTTCATAAAATTGTAAAATTTTAAAATAAATTTTTTAGATTAATAAACATTTGCAAGATAGCCCTTATTGTCCTCTTCAAAATAAAAAAAAAATTAAATCTCTAGCTATAATACTTTTTGACTTATAACCTCCCAAAGTGCATCAAATGTGAAAATTCACCTTGCATTTTTTTTCTTTTGCCCCTATCTCCGTCAAAAATCACTTCCGGTCAAAAAAAATTTCCAGATTATAAGATACTCTTAGATACTACCTCCATGCAAAATTTCAGCCAAATCAAAAGGGGTACCCCTCCCGGACTTGTTGGATTGAGGTGGAATTGACCACGTATATGTTTCTTTTCTCGCTTCTCTCATTCGGTCGTTTCCATGTGCACTAAAATTATTGAATCTACTTATCCCTTCATAATCCTAATCTACTTATTCATTCATTATCCTAATCTAATTATTCATTAATAATCCCTTTTGATTGTATCTTATTATTAATTCATTATCCTCTAATATTGATTTTTTTACAACTTATTTATAAATGCGCCATTTGGAAAATTTGTTTTTATTTATATAGGTTATAATATTTTCAATTTAAATTTACATTGAGGCAATATCATGGGGATATCATGAAATTCCCAGAAAAAAAATTTTGTTACCGAAAAATCGACAAAGTTTTTTGTTACATTTTGAATTCGGTCTCAAGCTTAGTGGTAAATGTTTATTGCGTATTCGTATGATATGAAATACAGCTCTCACAATGTAAATCTGCATGTGGAATTCTTTATCATCATTTTGTCAATTAGGCTGCGGCTGTTGGAAAAAAAAGTTTTGACAAAAAATTGCACGCATTTAAATAACAGAGGCGGCTAGTATAAAAAAAATTTAATTAAAAAAAAAATTTTTAAATATTTTGTTAGGGATGCCCTAAGACGAACAAATGTCCTAAATTCTAATTTTTTATATTAGCCGTTAACATTTTTTTTATTTTAGAAATATATTTTTTTTAAATTTTGAAAAAAGTATTAGCCGCAGCCTTACCTCTAGATTTTAAAAAACTATATTGATATAGATTTTAAATTTCTGATTTTAATATATAAAAATATATGCTTAAAGGTTTAATTTTAACTTCTTTAAAATAAATGTGTTCCTGATTTTAAAATATATAAATATATTCCTATAGGTTTAACAACCTCTTCAAATTAAATTTATTCCTAATTTTAATATATATAAATATATGTCTAGGGGTTTAACTTCAACTTCTTCATATAAAATTTATTCCTGATTTTATATATATAAATATATGCTTAATTTCTTCAAATTAAATTAATTCCTGATATTAATATATACAAATTTAGGCCTATAGGTGTTATTTCAACTTCTTCAAAACTAGGTGCAACTTAATCGTGAGAAACAAAATTATGCAAAATTGTTTTTCAAAAACATCTTGCTTAAAAATAAACCCTTAATAGTCTTTTTATGAAATGCTTATAATTATCCAGAAATAATTTGAGTATAAATTTATTTTACTCTATAGAAATGCTTATGTATTTGGCCCCTTCAAGCAGCTAATGACAATGTTCATACTTTTTTTAGGTTTTTTTTTGTTTTAAATTTTTATATTGTTTATAACTCTATTTTTATGTATTTGCATACACTTTTTTTATCAATAAATTAAAAAGTAGAATAGTAACCTAAATCCTTGTTTGGCTTTAAGTTTTATAGGGCACGTGTAAGGTGAGTTTTTATTTTCGTACAATTTTGAAAATTTTAAAATTTATTTTTTTTCGAAATTTTTTCATAAATTTTTTTCAGAAAAAGCATTTTACATATATTAATTTTGGCAACTTTTTGAAAGTTTGCTTTATAAAAAATAAAATTTCTCAAATTTCACGAAAATAAAAACTCACTTTGCACGTGCCCATAGGAAAAAGATATTTAAAAGGTGTAAACAAGTATGTGTAAAAGCATGAGAAGTGAAAAAAGGGTTTAAAATAGCAACTAACAACTTTTTGGTGTAGTTAAATGCTCTAGACAAAAAATAAATTAGAAATCTTACACCCTTTGAACGATTAGGGGCAGATCACCAGAAATTAAAAATGCGCATGCGTTAGAACAATTTAACCAACATGCTACAAATTAAATTTTAAAAATACAAATAAGAGTTTTTTTTTATATAAATTATAAAAGATATAAACATTTAATGCTAGTTTTTAGCTTTTGCGCCTATAAAAAATAATATATTTCTTAGAAAAAACTTTAAAACATGTTTCTGAGCTAAATATTTTTAATTATATATTGTCCAAAGGGGATATCATGAAATCCCCAAAAAAAAAATTTTGTTACCGACAAATTCGACAAAGTTTTTTGTTACATTTTGATTTCAGTCTCAAGCTTAGTGGTATATGTCTATTAGGTATTCGTATGTTATGAAATACAGCTCTCGCAATGTAGCATGTGAAATTAGTTTCTTTATCATCATTTTGTCAATTAGGCTGCGGCTAGGAAAAAAAAGTTTTGATTTTTAATTTTTTAAATTTTTTCTCACCACTCATGGTTATTTAAATGCAAGCGATTTTTTTTCGTCAAAACTTTTTTTTCCACTAGCCGCACCCTAGTGTAAAACAAAATTTAAAAATTTTTTAAATATTTTTAGGCATATGGGCGCATTCAGACTTATTTCAAATTTTTGAAAAATTTTAAAAATTTCAAATTTTTTGAAATTTTATTTTTTTTTTTTTTTCAAAATTTTTTAAAAACTTTTCTTTCAGAAAAACTATTCAAATGCTAATAACAAAAATTGGCGACTTTTTGTAAAAAAGCGTTCAATGCCAAAAGGTAAGAATTTTAAAATTTCAAAAAAATGAATTGAGTCTGAAAGCGCCCTATATTACGTATTCGTATGATATGAAATACAGCTCTCACAATGTAAATCTGCATGTGGAATTATCTTTATCATCATTTTGTCAATTAGGCTGCGGCTATTGGAAAAAAAAGTTTTGACAAAAAATTGCACGCATTTGAATAACATTGAGGCGGCTAGTATGAAAAAAAATTTAAATTTAAAAAAAAATTTTAAAAATATTTTGTTAGGCATGTCCTAAAACGACCAAAATACCTAAATTCTAATTTTTTGATATTAACCGCTATTTTTTTTATTTTAGAAATATTTTTTTTACAATTTTGAAAAGTATTTGCCGCAGGCTTACCTCTTCAGATTTTAAACTATACTGAAATATAATTTAAATTTCTGATTTTAATATATATAAATATAAGATTGAAGGTTTAATTTTAACTTCTTCAAATTATTGTTCCTGATTTAAATATATATAAATATATGCCTATAGGTTTAACATCAACCTCTTTAAATTAAATTTATTCCTGATTTTAATATATATAAATATATGTCTAAAGGTTTAACTTCAACTTCTTCAAAAAAAATTTATTCCTGATTTTTATATATATAAATACATGCCTAAAGGATTTTAATTTCTTCAAATTATTCCTGATTTTAATATATACAAATTTAGGCCTATAGGTGTTTTTTCAACTTCTTCAAAACTAGGTGCAACTAAATCGTGAGAAATAAAATTATGCAAAATTGTTTTTAAAAAACATCTTGCTTAAAAATAAACCCTTAATAGTCTTTTTATGAAATGTTTATCCAGAAATAATTTGAGTATATATATTTTACTCTATAGAAACGCTTATATATTTGGCCCCTTCAAGCAGCTAATGACAACGTTCATACTTTTTCTAGTTTTTCTTTTAAAAATATTTTTATATAGTTTATAACAATATTTTTATGTATTTGCATACACTATTTTTTATATAAATTAAATCAGGGATTGGGACCGGTACCGGAACCGAAAACCGCAGTACTTGGAGGGTCGCTCGGTACCGGAACCGGTACCGGTTCTTAAATTTAAAAAAAAAAGTTCCGCGGTACTAAAATATATTAATAGCTTAAAAATATTTAAATTATAACATAGTGCCTGGAAATCTACACTAAGTAGTTTGATAATTACATTCCACACTAAATCACCTAATTAGCAATATAATTCTTCTCAAAAGCAGTTCCAAAAGAAAAAAATCCATAAGCTCAGTTAGACAATTTTGAAAAACATGAAAGAGTTTCAAAAGATAGGTTAAGTTTAAAAATTTGGGAAGAAAACTCTGTGTCTCATCCAGAGTTGTATATTTTCTCTACACTTGTTTTAGCTGTCCCTGCTACTCAAGTAATTTAATTATATATTTTTTAGGTAAGTGTTGAAAGAGCCTTCTCAACTTTGAAATATATTCTTTCAGATTTACGTAATCAAACAGATTCTAATTTGTTAAATTCAATTATTTTACTTCGTTTAAATAAAGATTTTAAATGATGTATTGTATACGTATAAATATACATTTGTCTAACTTACAAATAAATGTAACCTAAATTTTATGTGCTATCAGAATTGAATAATTGTTGTACCCTGTGGTACCGGAACCAGTACCAAGTACCGGTACTTGAGCGAGCTGGTACCGGAACCGGTACCAGTACTAAAAATTTCGGCAGTTCCAATCCCTGAAATAAATAGTAGAATTAATTTTTGGTAACCTAAATCCTTGTTTGGCCTTAAGTTTCATAGGAAAAAGATATTTAAGAGGTGTAAACAAGTATATGTAAAAGCATGAGCATGGGTTTAAAATAGCAACTATATTGCAACTTTTTGGGGTAGTTAAATGCTTTAAACAAAAAATAATGAAATCTTACACCCTTTGGACAATATATAATTAAAAATATTTAGCTCAGAAACATGTTTTAAAATTTTTTATAAGAAATATACTTTTTTTTATAGGTGCAAAAGCTAAAAAGCGGTTTTTTTTATTTTGTTTAATTTTTATACGCTTTTTCACCTCCCAATTCTAATATATAAGTGCTGGCCACTATAAATTGGCCAGTGTCAGAAAAATGATCATTGTCACATATAATGTGGTCATCTACCAATATTTTTTTGATCGCGGTCACTAATAAAATGATCACGTCATAATTAAATGATCACGATCACAATTAAATGATCACGATCGCAATTAAATGATCACGATCACAATTAAATGGCCAAGATGATGATTTCATGGTATAAACATATGTGTGATCATTTAGCCACAACATAGTGATTATCATGAAAACATAATCTTGGCCATTTAATTGTGTCAGAGATCATTTAATTGTGATCGTGATTATTTTATTAGTGACAACGATCAAAAATATAGTAGTTGATGGCCACATTTTATGTGTCTATTGATTATTCTATTTCTAACATGTGCCACTTTATTGAAGCCAGCACTATAAAAATTTGTATTTCACGTTTTTTTGCGAAAAAACATAACATCGCTTTGCACATGGCTCGGTACTCTGCTCTCTCATAAAAAATCTACGCCATTTTGTAGAATTGTTTAGAATTCTGTGCTTTTTCATGGTTCAAGAACTATCACCCTTTAACCTGCGATCAGCACTGTGGGGTCCATACAAACCCCAGCACTTTTAAAATTTTGAATATCTTTAAAAATATTATATATTATTGGTCAAAATGTTCTTAAAACTAGTGATTTAAATGGTCTAGGTCTTATAACCAAATTCGTTTAGAAATTAGAAATTCTATTGGGGTCCATATGGACCCCACACTCTCAATCTCAATGTTACACAGGTCAACAAATATTAATGTCAGAAACGTGAATTATATAAATACATAAAAGAATGCATCCCCATGATGACCTAATCTCATACATATTTTTTGTTTTTCTTAGTTTCTTCCGTCTTGGGCTCCTCAGATTCGTCTATAACGAAAAATGGCCCTTTTTGACCAAGTTAACAGATCTAAATATACCCTAAAAAGAAAAAATTTAAATTTTTATTTTGCTTATGAATATCTCTTGTAACTTATATTTTAAATCACAAATAATGAAAACTAAATTTTATTAGTAAATCAAGCTATTACATCGGCATTTAAATAATATAAAATATTTCGCGTTCAAACTTGAATACGTCACGATATATTATCGGTTTTAATTGAAAATATTATTTGAAGTTTGAATTTGACAGTTTAACTATTGTAAATATGCGAAAATAAAATTTCAATTTATTTTTGTTTTTGAAGCTTTTTTAGTTTTTGACTTTTTTTTTCTAAAATTTTCAATGTTCATAACTGACTAACTAAATTTGATTAGGAAAAACGGTAAACAGATTTTATATTCCCTAAGATGGCAGGCAGTAGTTAAGTTATAACTCTCAAAATTGTTGACCTGTGTTACAGTGCTAGCTTCAATAAAGTGGCACATGTTAGAAATAGAATGATCAATGAGACATAAAATGTGGCCATTATCCACTATTTTTTTGTTCGCGGTCACTAATAAAATAATTACAATCACAATTAAATGATCACGATCACAATTAAATGGCCAAGATGATGTTTTCATCACTATGGTCTGGCTAAATGGTCATACAACTTAGTGATGTTTACCATTATTGTGATCGTGATCATTTTATTAGTGATAAGGATCAAAAATTTAGTAGTTGATGGCCATTATGTCAATTGATCATTCTATTTCTAACATGTTCCAAGTGAAGCTAGCACTGTATATGTTATTGCCTCAATGTAAATTTAAACTAAAAAGATTGCAACCTATTTTCTAGGTATTCGTTCATAATAGTTTTACATATTAAGTATATAAATGTTTGTAATGGATAATAATGATTGAAAATATTTTATTTTCTTAATAAAATATCTAGTTTTTAAGGTGAACTAGAATATGTGACCCGGCTTCGCCCGGGATATCCCTTTATTATTGCATGCTTATTAACGCATTACCCAAACTCAAATGCTTTGCCCATTACTCGACCAATATAAACTCAATGAGGCTGAAAATTTTATGGAAAATAAAGGTGAGTATATTTAATATTCATCAATAAAAAATAAGGTAATTTACTAAATAAAAAATTCGAAACCGCACCTTAAAGAACGAATATTATGGATATTTGGAGTTTTGGCATGGAGATTATAAATTTATATTATCAAAGTGTCGCTCAACTTTACTTGAAGGAATTTGAGGTTTGAAAATTTGAATACGCTCTATTTTTGATAAATTTTGGCTGAATTGAGCGAAGTTTTAAGCAAGCCTACACTAAATTTTACAAACTTTCATTTAAAAAGCTGATGTTTCTCATTAATAAATGGTCATATCTGGACTTTCAAAGGTTAATATCTTTAAAACTATAAGCGAGCGACAATTTTTAACAAAAAATTCGGGTTTTCAGGGCAATATTGACCTAGAAAAAATTATTTTATAGTCAGAATTTTGAGATAATCGAACTTGAGTAAAAAAAAAACCAATTTTTTGAAAAGTTATAAAATATCGTATCTTAATAATGGAAGTAGTTAGAGATCTGAAATTTTTCACGTGCATTAATAGGATTATACTTGATAAAGAATAAAAATTTCAATAATATTTTTTGACAAAGTGGAACAAAGATAATTGCAAATTAGTCAATTTAATGAGATAAGAAAGATGAGATACATAAAATTATAGCAAGCAACTTAAGAATACAGTTGAAAAATAATTTGTCAAACGAAAAAAAATGTTATTATTTGGGTATAAATATCAAAAATATTTTTAAAATGAATAGGATTATATCTAATATTCAAAATTTTAAATAAAATATCTTGAAAACACTCCTGTTTTAATCTTTTTTTAAATTTCTAGTTATATCTTAAAATGAATATCATACCTATAATATGCAGTAAATGGGCCAAATTTACAATAAAAAGTTTATACTAAAAAACATCAATATCAAACTGAAAAAAATTCTATGAATAATTAAATTTAATTTTATTAATATTTATTATATAAAAAGGATAATGTGTAAAATTTTAGTTATTTTCAGTACTTTTGATTTAATGAAGATGAAAGATGGAAATAAAAATTACAATAATTTATATTTTCTGACAAAAAGTTAAATATACAATAATTTTAAGTGCTATTTATAATGTTTATCACAAATTATTTGCTATATAGCATCAAAAATATTTAATCAAAAAAAAACTAAATGCAGAGATAGCTTTAAATTTAAGATTAACTACTTTATAAAAATACAAAGGTAAGAATGTACCTGGCCAGACTTTGGTGACAATGATTTTAATATTTCATTCTAAAAAAATAATAGATATGAATTGGTCATTTCTGGACTTTCAAACGTTAATATCCTAAAAACTATAAGCAAGCGACAATTTTTAATATAAAATTCGGGATTTTCAAGGCAATATTGACCTAGAAATTTTTTTTTAACGACTTTGGTCTGGGGTCGTTGTATTATGAATTAGCCTATAATTTAAAATTGGTTGTGTCTATCTAACATACGAAATTTAGAAATCATATGGTATTTGAAATTAAAAATATAAAATATTAAAATATAAAACTATAATTAATATAAAAGATAATATTGATAAACATGTTAAATAAAAAGAATATTTATTACCGTTAATTATATTTGGCTATTATAGTGAAATTTCTTATAATGTACGTTTTATGTACCTTTCGGTACCTGATACATAACTCGGCTCCTATATACTCTAAGAGGCTAAAATTTGCATCGAATTTCAAGTAAACATTCTTAAATAAGCTATTAAAATTTGAAAGTATTTTATAGTCAAAATTTTGAAATAATAGAACTCGAGTAAAAAAAAACCAATTTTTTTGAAAAGTTTTAAAATATCGTATCTTAATAATGGAAGTAGCTAGAGGTCTGAAATTTTTCACCTGCATTAATAGGATAATACTTAATATGAAGTAAAAATTTCAAAAATATTTTTTAATTATTTTGGGCGTAAAACGTTTTTTTCGTTTTAATTAAGAAATATGCACACCTCGTGAATAAAAACAAAAAATTTGCCATCCTAGACACCTTTTACACAAAGGATTTTTTTTTCGTTGATTTTGAACGATAATCACCAATACTCGAAAATTTCATTTCTAATAATATAGATAACGGAAGTAGCTAGAGGTGTGAAATTTTTCATGTGCATTAATAGGGATATACTTGATATAGAGTGAAAATAAATATTTTCCAATTATTTTAGTCGTAAAACGTTTTTTTTATTTTAATAAAAAAATATGCACACCTCGTGGATAAAAACTAAAAATTGGCATTCCCAGACACATTTTACACAAACAATTTTTTTTCGTCGATTTTGAACGGTAAACAAAAAACCTCGAAAATTTCATTTTTAATAATATAGATAATAGCCAAAAATAATTTTTTATTAATTTTTTTATGTATCATAAAATGTTCTACCCAACCTAAAATACAATTTAATTAATGAATTGATAAATTAAATTTATTAAAATAATTTATTTAGTATAATATTATAAAAATTTAGATTTTTCTCTTTTTTTTGTCCAATAAAATTTGCAATATCCATATAACTTATAATAGCTTATAATTAAAGAGCAAGTATTTCTCTTAAAAATATTAAAAAAATAAAAACCATAGCTTTAAACTTTTAAAGTTCTAAAAGTTTAAAATTTGGGTCCGTATGGACCCCACTATAGCATTCGCTAAAAATTTCTCACCCTAACATTCGCGGGTTAAAATAATTTTAAAATCATATACTATACTTCTATATTTAAAACATGCATACTAAGTAATTTAGTTAAGAAAATAATTGCTGTAAAATTTAGTTTTTGCGCTATATTGCTTAGAGCTGAGACACTTCCAGGGCTCTTCAAAAAATATATATCATTAATTATTTTTTTATAGACTTGCCGATAATTAAATTCTTTAAAATATTTAATTATTGTACTCCGGATTTAAGTCGCATTCTTTTTGACTAGCTTTATTTTAGTTTATAAAATTTATCTTTAAGCTTATTTGTTCTGAATAATAAGACACATTCTAAATATTTAATTTGGTCAATTACTTGCTCGCTCGCTTCAAAATGAAAAAATTAGTTAAAAAAAAATTTAATCGCAAAAAATTAAAAAATATAATGAATTCACACAAAAGCGGGAAAATTAGTCAAAATCTGTTTGAATTTCACTCTACCTCATCCATTATTTCTCAAAATATAGTAATTTTTGGAAATATAATTTTAGCATGTACATGATTTACAATGCAAGCATAGAAGCAACAAAAAATTTACTTCTGACGTTAAGCCAATCAAGCTTATAAAAGAAAAACAAGTTAAATATAGATTTAATTAATTTTTTTAGAAACAAGCCAAAAATGTTAAGTACAATTTGAATGTTGGTGGGGAATTAACCCATTTAGGGCTGAGTCTTTCAAATACTTCATCATTAAACCAAATTCTAGACTTTGATTTGATTGCAGAACCTAGTTTAATTTTATTCAAATATATATTTACAATCATATGTTAAATTATTTTTTATTAATTATTATAATGGTTAATTATTAAATACAAATTAATACTGGTGAAAATCTGCTATATTTCTTACTTTTAGGTATTTTAAGTATTTTTGAGATTTATAAACTACTTGCCAAAAAGATTTTAATGCAATCTTTTTACTATTAATAAAAATTATTTTATATATTTTAAGCTGACCAGGTTTCAACCTTTTGTGATGAAAGTGGACCAAATAAAATAGTTGGTGAAGGAAGAGGAGTGTTTATTAAAGAAATTATAGATATGTGTAAAGAGTTTAAAGTAATTTATATTTGATTACCTTGACTTTATTTTACATGCTTTTATGGATATTATATACTTTTTAAGAAACCATTATTATTAATTCTTTTACAATTAAAATTTATAATAATATTTTTGTGGTAGCTTAATGTGTTTTAGATATTTATTTAAGAAAATATGTTTTTAAAGGACCTATTTATAATTCTAGAAATTTCAAAATTAGAAATTTTTTACTATGATTTATAATGCAAATTGAAAATGCCCTCACTTGGTTGTTTCACTTGTACCTGATAAGGTGGACGGCATTTGAAAAATGAGCTCTTTTTTTATAATTTGGCTAAGTGGGGGTTCATATGCTTAAATCTTTACTAAATTTTCCTAATTACACTTGTAATGACTTTTTGAATGAGTTTATTTTATTTTGAAATAGTTATTAATAAATAAAATTAAATGGTTAACAGATTTTATAAAAGGGGCACAAATTATATTTTCTCAAAGCATAAATCATTATAAGTTAAAATTTGTCTATATGTAAAAAATATTTGGTTATAACTTTTTCATTTAAAACCTGTAGGAAAATTGTAAAGCTTTATTTAAATGTCTTGCTTGTTAGAAATCATATGAAAACTATCATAATTATCTGATAAGACAGGTTGTTTCAGGCTGTTTTAATTTTTAGGGGACAAACTTTATTGCAGGGCTGGGGAAAAAAACTTAATGGGCTTTTTTTTAACAAGTTTTTGAGTTTTTTTCCCCAAATGCCCACAAACTCGTGGGCATGGCAAAAGTAAAGCCCTTTTTCTTGCTTAAAGAAAAGAGGCATGTTTAAAAAAGCCCCCTTTTTTCAAAAAAAAACTCCTAGGAGCTTTAAGAAAAAATAACCCACTCATCATTATTATAAAGAAAAAATCAAAATTCTTCGAAATTATTATAAGGAAAACATAAAATGGGGTTTTTGGGGCTCTTTTTAAGAGCCACTTTTTGTGGGTTTTTTTTGCCCCTTTTCTTAGTAAGGGCCTTTTTTGAATTCTTATTTTAGCCCTTTATTTGTAGCCCCCTTTTTTTATGTTTTGGGGGAAAAAATGAGCCAATTGGTCTATCTTTTGGACTACAGGCCTAATGAAAGTTTTATATATCAGGTCACAATTTTTTTTTAAAGTTATAAGCTTTTTCTACCAGATCTGCCATCTCAGGGATTTTTTAATCTGTTTACTGTTTTTTTAACCAAACTTTGTAGGCTAAATATTAAATATTGTTAAAAAAAATGTTAAAAAACATAAACAAAATATATTGAAAAAATTATTTAAATATTTATAACAGCTAAACTGTTAAATTCGAATTTCAAATAATATTTTTATTTTGTCAAAAGTTATCAAATATTTTATATAAGGCCATGTGCAAAGTGAGTTTTTATTTTCATAAAATTTCAAAAATTTTTTAAAATTTTATTTTGTAGCTGAAGGCATTTTGTAGGATTTTTTTACCAGCGTCATTTCTATTTTCATTCATTGATTTTTTGTCGACTTGATTGTGAACAAGCTGATAAAACAGGCGACGTTTAGATTTGATAATTAAGTGAGGCCAAGATTGTTCTAAATATTTTAACCGCAATTAGACACTATCTGAAAATTTCAGCCTGTGGTTGGCAAATAAATTCAACGTAAAGTAAACGGTGTGTGAATTAGGAATTTAGGTCACGTCTAAAACAATTTTCTCTAAATTATATAAAAACCTTGCAGTATCATTTGTCATGGTCTTCTTCTTTAGTTTTTAAATAATAAAAGTAGAAACTCTTTGTTAAACAATTTTTTAAGTTAACAAAAAACAGGAGGTTAAAAATAAACGAGTGAGCTTGCTTAATTAAAAAAAGGAAAAAGGTCAGCCTTTTTTGTATAACTAATGTCAAGCGGGTCATTTAGTTTCATTTTATTTTTGTCTTTTAAAAAATGAGTGAGTAGATTGGTTATATTTCAACTCGGACCACCCAGGCCATCCAGCGACCTTTTCTTGACGGCTCCCATTCCTTATGCTTACTAGACCTTAATACATCTAATGTTAATTTTAAATAAATATTTTAAAAAACGTATTTTAATCCAAAAAATTTATTAAATTTAGCCTAATTATTTTAATAAATATATATCAAAAGTTTGGGACCGGCACTGATTTTGGAAAAATATAGCCTCATTCTTTGGACACTTATGCCTATTGCACTATATTAGGATATGTTAATGTACTGATTGTATTCAAGAAGTAAGACATGAGGGCAGTTAACTTAGACCATAATGGTTTAATTTATTTGGACATTATTCCTCAAATCTGGCAAAAGCGTGATTTGCCCTAGTTTTAAAAGATGACCTTTTAATTAACCGGCTTTTAAAGATTTATTGCTTAATAACATATTGGCGCCCAGGTTATTTTTGGATTTTTGTGCATCTACAACCCATAATTTGTCAAAAAAAACAGCGAATTTTAAGGTGTCAAAAACTAACGCAGATTTGATTAATATTTTAACTAAATTATTCATAGTTTTGCATGTTAAAGTATAAAAAAATAGTCCATACTTTATGTATAGATGTCAAAAAATGTAACAAAAAAAAAGAAAAGTAGGGGAGATCGGAGCGAAATGAACATATTTTTGCAAAATCGTTGCTGCTGACACATTTTTAATCAAAAAAAAAATTAATGGCTCATTTTATAGATAATTTATTATATTTTATAAAATAAATTGTTTAACCAAAAAATATAATTCTGTAAAAAGATATTGAACAATGTATAAACCCACTAGTATTAACCATTTCGCCCCATATACGGGGTAAATGAAACACCCATGGGGCAAAATGAAAGTGTGTAAAATTTATTAAATTTACAGCTTTAATTTCAAATAAAATAAATATAGATTTAGATCATTTTATTAATAATTATATCATAATCAATTATCAGTGGCCCAAAAATCCCAACATCAAGGGGTTGAAGTCTATGTGAACAATGAGGTGGTAGTGTGACCACTTTCCATTTTAAAAAAGTTCACTGCTTTTATGGATATATGAGATACATGGCTATCCATAATTATAAGTGCCTTTATTTAAAATATAATTAATCAATTTACTGGATCCTCAGTTGAGCATTTAACATATTTTACAAAATGTTTTAAATATTCCACAAACTCTTCTTCTTTCATCCATCCTGATAAATTGCCACAACCATCACTCTCATTAGGACCATTAGTTAAAAATTTCACCTTAAACCTTTTTCTAGGAAAAATGAAATAAGGTGGAATTATTTGCCCAACTGGATTTATGGCAATACACATGGTAACAAGGCTGCCCCTTTCAGCAGAAACAATTGTTCCCTATAAGTAATTAATTAATATAATGTATAATAAACTTGCTTAACACCCATCTGTCCAACCTTTTTATATGGTGAAGGAACTGTTATTAAACCATTTTCATCTAAATTGAATATCATAGTGAGGTTCAAAATAATATTTTTCCATTAGATCTATTAGGTTCTGGTAAAAACCATTGACTGCTTCTTTATTGAAATCTGATATCCTGGCTAGACTGGTACATTCATTCTTATAGAAATGATAGGGTTTCTTTTTATAAAATTGCTGAACCAATCAGGTTCAGCTAATTTTTGTTCAATCCAACTGGTAGGGGTTCTTTTGTTAAGTATGACAGCATATTCATATGCTAGTTTTCTAACCTAATTATGGATTTAAATTGTTTTTTGAGGTTTTAAGGGCTTCTTTGAGAATGTCTTTATCTGTCTTCAAACTTTTTCTTTTATAATTACGCATGAATCGGCGTGGGGCGAAATGATGGGGTGAAATGAATATGCTCATTTCGCCCCGCATTGAGTAGTGTTTGCAAAATCAATAATGTTCAAATAATATTAAGTTTTAAGTTAAAAATGTATTATATTCTTACAACGAAGTGTTTTTTAAATCTTTTAATTATAATAATATTTTCGAGGTAACCTTTTATTAAAAATAAAGCAAAATTATTGTTGCTTAAAACATAAATTTGAAATAGCATTTTTTCTTTAATTGAGATTTTCTAACTAATTTCAAATGGATGTATATGTAAAAAATATAATGAATCGATAGCTTGTTTAAAGCTCTACAACATATATAAAATTTATATATATTGAATAATTTTTGGCAGAGATATATCCATTAATCATTTCACCCCACCAACCATTTCGCCCCGGTCTCCCCTATGACATTATTCCACTATTTAGATTATTTTAAAAAATTATTAAAAACACATAGTTAAATAAGTCAATGCCCAAATCTATATGCCTATAGAATCAAATTATATTGATATTTCCTCTTTCTTTAATATTTCTAATGCATCTTATAATTTTTTAACATTTATAAGATCGGTTAAATATATATTATGCCTTGTAAATACCATATCAATACTATAACGTTTTGATTTCTAATATAATTTACGAAATATGTATTATTTACAATTAGATCCATGTATTAAAGATTCTAAATTTAATATTAACCCTATTTGTCCACTATCTTCTATAGCTAATAAACTAAACTGACTTGTTATTTGTATTTATAATACCAAAAAATCGCATCACTGTTTACCTATGTGACTTTCCGTTTTAAAGTTTATTGATATGCAAATAAAGGCATTTGTTGTAGTTCAATATTTTAAATAGGCTATTTATAATAAATTTTAACTTTTTGGAGCTTTTAAATTAATGAATTTTGATTGGGGTAAATATTATATATGTAATTTTTAAGATTCATAATACCATTAAGGTCTTATTACAATTTTATGTTTGTAAATTTTGTCAAATGTTCGTATTTATTTTATAAAAAACCATGGGTACGTTACAGTGGCGACTCGTGGATTTTTAGCCAGGGTGTTCAATCAAAAATCAAAATTTTATTGTTCATTATTTATTTATAAAAGCATATGAATTATATATAAAACTATAGTAGTAATATTGCAAAATATGAAACTATTTATGACGGGCAAAGTATTTGGTCAATTAATTAAACTACAATAAAATATAGTATTTTAGTAAAAAAAAATTTATTTTAATTTTTGTATTTATTTGTATCGAAAATCCAATCTTCTTGAACTTTGTGCAAATTCATCTATGATTTCGTCATAAAAAACTGGATTCGTTTTTAAAAGTTGAATCAAATTTTTTTCAATTGTTATAAGGGAAAGATTCGATAAGCGTGACTGCCCAATTGTATTACGATTAAATGTCTTAATACGTTTTAACGCAGAAAACGACCTTTCAACTGAAGCGGTTGTTGAAGGAAAAGTCATAATTAAAATTGATAAGGAAAGGACTTCGGAAAATGGTTCTTTTAATTCATATTCTATTATATAATTAATAATACTTTTAATGTTTTTGTTTTGAAATTCTGGCGTAGTGTACATAACTTTTAATTCGTTAATTAACTTAACTGTATCAAAAAAATTGTAGCTTTTTTTAGGATCATCTATCAAAGTAATTGGAAAATTTTTTTTATATTCATTAAAATTAGGGCAATTTATTAAATTTATAAATTTAATATCTTTTAGAGATTCAAAACGACATTCCATTTCGCAAATAATATCACGAATAATGTTTTGATATAAATTTTCGTGAAAATTTGCATCTCTATTACGTTTTGGCGACGGAAATTGACCAAATAGTTTAACCGTTTCTTCAAACACATCATAAAAATCATTTTTACAACTGTTCATATAAGAAATACATTCATTAATGTAGGCAAAAAAGAATGTCTTGAGATTCATTTTGCAAAATGTTAAATAAAATGTCAGTATGTGTAAAAACCTTGGAAAGTAAAATTAAAAGGAAAATAGTATCAAAATCTTTAAAAAAATGTAAAAATCCTCTAGCTTTTAGAGTTACGTTCGGCCCCCAAGATGATGGATCTTCTATGATGGACTCAAGACATTCTGTTAAGGGTTGAAGATTTCCATGTAGCACAGTTATTATTCTCGAAGAATAACTCCACCTAGTAGGACATGCTGGCGGGACTTTGCATGTAATTGTCGAAATTCGTGATCAATTTTACTAGATTTTGAAATAAAGGCGCTAATGCCGTTTATTGTATTAAAAAAAATATGAATTAATTTGTTGCTAGATGTTATTAATTTAAGTTGTTGACCTCGTAAATAGACTTAATAGCTTAATAATATTAAGCTTTTAAATTGCATTTGACTAAGCACGGTTCAATATTTGAATTGCACATTTTCTGATAGACACTCGATGTTAGTTTTTTGAATCTAGCTGTTGATCCTCTTAATTTAAACATAAAACAGCTTATGTATGATTCAATTTTGTAAATAGAAAATGGTACGATGGGACTTTCAATTTTTTATTTTGTTTACAAATCACTGCCGTCCCGCTAGACCATCCAAAACTAATTTTAAATAGTTTTAAAAACATTTCTATATAAATTTTTGCCAGGGTGTTCAGTGAACACCTTGCACCTAATGACGAGTCGCCACTGGTACGTTAATAAAGCTTGGGGTTAATAAATGTTTTTAAGCGATGTTTTATCTATATTTAATTTATTAAATTGGATTGTTTGCCAGAAAGTCGGCTTTGAAGACGGGAGTTCAGTAAAAAATACCATTAAAACTGTCGTAGCCAAACTTATTGCCCCTAAGTCTACGAAAATGTCAATTAAGATCAAAATATTTGAAATCCATAACGCAAACGCTCTTAACGCAAGGCCCTGGTGTGACAAAAATATCTTAAAACATGACAGAAACGCCGAAAATATTAATTGAAATTAAGTCTGAAACTCAAACGCCCATATCGCAAAGGCCGAGGTGTGTTAAAAATTTAATCAAAAAGACATCAAAACGATTTTAACCAAAAATACAAAAAAATTCTTCACCCGAAGTAATTTATAATGCGGCCTTGCATTTTCTGTCAAATTAAGCAAAAATTACTAAAACGTAAATATTAAAAATATTTGATGAATTCCGGTATTTGCGTTTTGGGTGTTTGCGTTTCAGACCTTAGCGCACTTTGGGGTTTATATAAATCCCAAAACTTTTTTATTTTTATTCGTTATATATTTTAAAATCTATGTTGGACCGAACAACAAAATTTTGACTTTAAGCATTGTTTATGTCAACTCTCGTTTTTGGTCAAGTTTTACGTGTTGATTACGAATATGGTATCCAGATTCTTTTTATTTGGTGCCAAAAACGAGATTTTCCTATTTTTCGGTTTATATATTAAAACCATATAAAAATATATTAATAAAGAAAAAATTTATAATAACGTAAAGCGTTTGGATTTTTTTTATAAAATTTTTTTTTGTTCTTCATAAATAGTGGTTTTCTAACATCCGTTTTTTTTTCTTATTAACTTATAAGTAAATTATTAATTTTTGAGTAATGGACTCTTTTACAAAGTTTTTATAAGGAATCTAAATATGTTAATAAACTTGATAGTAATTTTAAGGGGTGTTTTAACTTTAAACCCATCATGGAAAAAATTGGAGGCATTGAGAATAAAACTAAACTCAGGATCGTAATTGCAAGAATTTTCTACAACAAAACATTCTAAAATGATGTTATTTTTTAGTTGGACTTGATGTAATTTTGAATTGAACTTGCAACCTTATTTTCTAGATGTTCTTTCATAATTTTTAATATGTATATAAAAGGTTTGTATTGTATAATAATAAATTAAATGATTTCTTTTCTCTGTAAAATATCTAGTTTTCAAATTGAATAATTGGCCAAAAATAATTTTTTTTTCATAATTTTTTTTCTTCTTAATTCTGTTTTAAAATGTTCTACAATACCTAAAAACACAATTTAATCAATAAATATATTTAGTTTATCGAGAAGATTTTTTTTTTAATGTGACATAGAAAAATATTCCCATATTTTAGATTTTTTCTTTTTTTTTTCATTTTAGCTTTTTGCTTTTTTGAAGGCAGTGAGCTCCTTCAGTTTGATTTTCCAATTGGCTCTATTCATGCACTCATCCTTATTCAAATTGTGGCATCTCATGTTGGCGTTTATTTTTTGGGACCAGGTGAGTTTAGGTCTACCTCTTGTGCCCTTGCCTGGTACGTTAATTTCATTTATTAGATTGCAAAGATGAAGTTCACCCTTTCGTTTTTCGATGTTGCAAAACCAGCGGAGCCGATTAATTTCGATTTTTGTATTGATGGGAGTAATGTTTAGGCTGCCGATAATGTAATCATTTCGGATTTTGTCTTTGCGCGTCACTCCTAGAAACATTCGTAACATTCGCATTTCTGTCGTTTGAAGGATTCTTTCGTCACTTTGGGCCGTAGTTTCTAGGCTATATGATATTGCAGGTTGCATTATTGCATAAGCTTTACCTTTCATTTTTATACGGATGTTTTTGTCGAATAGGACACCGGTCAACGATCTCCATTTTAACCATGCTATTTTAAGTTTGTTCCTTACTTCTTGCTCAATGTCCTCGTCATGATGAAGGCAGGCTCCTAAGTAAGTTGCCGAAGGTTTATTGAGAGACCACTCTGTGTCGATCATCAATTCTTAGTGTCCCGATCCTCCGAAAACTATGAGTTCGGTTTTGTTTTTGTTGATTTTAAGGCCTAACTTTTCCAGTGCACGTTTCCAACTACACCTTCGCGCAATTCTTCCAAATTTTTAGCCATGAGCAGGATCATCTGCGTAAAGTATATGCCACGGCGGTTTTGTGGTAACGTTTCTTGATATCACGTCCATTACCGAGATAAATAGCAGGGGACTTAAAGCTGTACCTTGATGCACTCCCTCATTGATTGTAAAACCCTTTGAGGTTCCTCCCGAGCTTCTTACGTAAGTAAGGTTGTTGTCATACAAGCTCTGAACCAGTTTGATATACCATTCGGGCACGTTCTTTTTTCTTAACGCCCACCATACTACAGCTCTCGGGATCTTGTCGAACGTTTCTCTAAGTCTAGGAGCAAGGAGTAAAGCTTCAGATTCTTTCTTGTGAAACGCTCTGCCAAACTGCGAACAATATGAATTGCGTCCGTTGTAGACCTTCCTCATAAATCCGCATTGCTCGATTCCAATCTCGATAAGTTTTCGCATTCTGGTTTCAGGGATCTTTTCAAACAGTTTAAAGGTATGGGACATTAGTTTGATGCCGCGGTAATTGTGGCAATCAAACGCATCGCCTTTGTTTTTGAATATTGGAACAATGTAACTTTTTCCATTCGGTAGGTATTTGTTGATGCGCTAAGCTTAATAGAGTTGTTAACGCCAATATCCCCTCTTTTCCTAATTATTTCCAGCATAAATGGGTATATTGTCGGGTCCCGTTGCTTTGCCGTTCGATTTTTTAAGTTGAAGGCTAACTTCTGATTTGGTGATTGGTGGTATGAGGTTGCAGTTTGGGGGAATATCTTCGAGCTCAATTGCATTATGGTCGCTGTTCAGTAAATCTTTGAAGTATTCTTTCCATCGTTCCAAGACCCTTGATTGATCGACGAGAATCCTGCCCTCTTTGTTTTTGGTGAACTTTACATTTCCATCACAGTCTCTCGATTGCCTTTCACGTTGCTTCGCCATCTTGTATATCAAATTTTGTCCACTTTTGGTGGCCTCGTTGTAGGTTCTCTCGTAAACTTCGCTCTTGGCTTGACGTACGACGCTTCTGACGGCTTTGCATTGAAGTTGATAGTTGAGCTTGTCATTGATCAGTTGACTCTTTTTCAAACGTTTGAACAGCTTTTTCTTTTTTGCAATAGCGAGCTCTACTTTTTCATTCCACCACCAAGCCGGTAATAAGTAATAAAAAAAATTCCCACTCGATAGTAAGAAGTAATCGTAATTGTGAAGACTACACAGGTCAACAAATATCAATGTCACAAAAAGTTTATAAAAACATAAAAGTATACATCCCCATGATAGCCTTATCTCATATATATTTTCCGTTTCGTAGTTTCTTTCAGTCTACATCGAAAAAATTGCCTCTTTTGACCAAATTTTGCGACCTCTATAAAACCGTAAAAAGAGAAATTTAAAAATTTTTTTTTCGTATAAAATCTCTTGTAACTTATATTTCTTATCTCAAATTATGAGAAATAAAATTTTTTAGTATATCAAGCTCTTATATCAGCATTTAGATAATACAGAATATTTCGCATTTAAACTTAAATACGACACGATATATTATCGGTTTAATAAATATATTATTTGAGGTATAATTTAATTGCTAATATGCAAAAAACAGTTTATTTTTGTGTTTCAATATTTTTTTTTGACATTATTTTTTTAAATTTTCAATGTTTATAGCAGCTGACTTACTAAGTTTGATTAGAAAAAAAGGTAAATGGATTTAAAAATCCCTAAGATCAGGTTTGATTTCTGTAGCTCATAACTCTCAAAAATTTGTTTACCTGTGTTAAAAGAAATAAAATTTTTAAGTATATCAAGTTCTTACATTAACATTTTGTATACAGAATATATGGTATCCACACCTAAATAAGACACGATATTTTATTTTTTTTATAATAAAAAAATTATTTAAAGTTTAAATAACAGATTAAATGTTTCATATAAAAAAATATTTTCGGTTTTTTCTGAATCCTTTTTTTCTAACTTTTATAATCTGAAATTTATAGCTAGCTTACAAAGTTTGATTAGAAAAAACGGTTAACATATATGAAAATCCCTAAGATGCCAGGTCACTCTAAAGTTAGCTCATATATATCAAAAATTTATTGGGCAATGTAAATTTTTTATTCCTAAAATATTTTTTCAGTGAAAAAACTCCGCAGAAAGACTATCTTGCTAAAATTTTTCCATTTTTTAAGTCTAATATTTATACCATTTTGAATATTGATAACTTTTAATAATAGTACACCTTTGAAAAGAAGGGGTAGACAAGATAATGTGTAGATGAGGTATTTAAATAACTGTCATAATCTTTGCATTATTTTTTTATAGTTTGTCCATCCTGTATTAAAGTTTTTAACATTGCAAACCAAGCAAGTGTAAAATTAAATTATTATAAATAAGATGGCAAGAAAAATGGATAACATTAAATTACACATCACTTAAATTTCTTAATCTGTCCTATAAATCCTTGACCCGACTATAAGTTGGCTAGGAGTCTGGGATTTATTGAACTATATTTCTGTTATTTACCAGACTATCTATTTTTGTAATAGCACGAACAACAAAAAAACAATGGAAATATGAAGATAATGACGGAGAAGTTGGATAAAACTTGGAAAGATCTGCGTACCATCATAAAAAATCCAAATAAAAAGACTTATAGTGACCAATACTCTAAGTTCCCACTTGTAAATGAAAAAAGCTTTACAATCTTTAAACATGATTTTAATACTGACGACGAGAAAAAAAAAGAAACTATAAAAGATCCTTGTGATTCTTATGACCTCATATTTCGCGATCTTCAATATAATATCAAAAGACCCACAATAAGCAAGGTATTATTTGCTTTAAGTTGTTGATTTTTATAACCCGTCATCGTGTAACATGAGATCTGGAGGCCCCAACTATTTTTTAAATGAAAATATTTTTAAACAAGCAAACAAAATTTTTTAAAACTTTATGACTGTTTAAGTTCATTGTTTTTAAGGACGCTTTCAGAGTTATTTTTTTGAAATTTATGAAATTTAGATTTTTACATTAAAAATGATTAACCTTTGTTTTCAAAATTTTCTTATATCCTGAGCAATTGCAAGTATATTTATAAAAACATTATCAAATTTATATCTATATCCTTAAAAATATAGTTTAACAAAGGACGACAAAAATTGGATGACCTTAAGTTATTTTGATCAATTTTTTGTTTTTGGGGTTCTAAAGAATCGAAGGGTGGAAATAATTAAAGAACATATTTGGATAAATAAAACTTAATAACGTAAGGCTTTTGTTTTTTTTATAAAATTTAATTTTCTTCTATTTTTTCATTTTACTAAATTAGTGTTGTTTATGTCATAAAATTTTTTTGGATCTAAATAACTTGAAAGAAAATTGCTGAAAATTTTATAAAACAATTTTTTTAAACCAGTTTTTTACAAATCTAAATATAGTAAAAGATTTTTGAGAATTTGGTAAAAAATAATTTTATAGATTTTTTTCCCAACTTTATCAAAAAAAAAATAAGAGGCATTGGGTAAAAATTGAACCCGGTAATAATTACATAAAAATCCCTATAAAACCCTGAAGATACGTTGTTTTTGTTGTTGTTAGAATCATTTCAAAATCAATCTTTATAAAATTCTAAAGCTAAAATTTAATATTGAACCAATATCTTAAAAAATTTCTTTTAAAAGAATGAATTCTGAAATCTAAATACTGAAAAAAATTATCAAATCGATTTTCTAAACATATTAATTTTTAGAAAATGTACCAAATTGTAATTTTATGGGATTTATATTTATTACAATATATTGTTACATATAAAATTTGATATGAAACGCTATACAGGTAAATAGTAGTTTAAAGAAATGTGAAAATTAAATCTTAATATCCTTTTTTAGCATTTTTTTGAGTGTTTTTTGTTAATTTTGGTAGATTATAAAATTATTGACATTATATTTGTCTCTATCATTCTTAAAAACCCATGCATTGAAAATTTTTTATTTCGTTATATTTATCTTTTGTGAAACTTTGTAAAAATGTTCAACCACATATTTTGCTGAATAAACAAAAGATTTTGATAATTATATTGATATTTAAGTTAAAGATCACGTATTTCTTTTAAAATTTTAATTTAAACATTTATAAAAATCAAATACTTTTAGAGACTTAAATATAAAGGTAATATAAGCAGATTGAAAATTAATATAACAAATGATAACACTGTACAACAAAATTTGGACGACTTTAAGCATCCTTTATGACAACTATTGTTTTTGGTCATGTTTTTGGTGCTAATTACGAATATTAAATCAGAATTATAGCCAATGCCTCAGATTTAGTCATTCGGTGTCAAAGTTGAGATTTTCTTATTTTGTGGGTATTTTGGGCCTCTATATCATGAAACCTATGAGTAATAACTAGAGTTTAAAAATATATTTAGATTAAGGAAACATTCATTATTAACGAAAGTTTTAATTTTATTTTTTTCATTATTATATTAATGGTTTTCATAAAATCCATTTTTTGATCCTAAATAACTTGTAAGTAAATTGTTCATAATTTCAAGCTATAACTATTTTTATATATATTTTTTATAAGGAATCTGAATATGCCAGAATTTTTAGAAAATTAAAGTTTAAAGAAATTTTGTAAATTTTTTTCTGAACTTTTGATGCGGTTTAAAAAATGTTGGATATTGGAAAAAAAACTATACATGGGAACGTTATCGCAATAAAATTTTCTACAAAACCCTCAAAAAATTTTTGATGTTTTTTTTTTTGTTGTCCATTGTTATTAACGTAAGGTGTTTTAATTTTTTCATTTTTTTTTAAATATTAGTGGTTTTCGTCATAAAATCTGTTTTTTGGTCCTAAATAATTTGAAAGTAAATTGTTTATAATTTTAAGCTATGACCTTTTTTAGATATGTTTTTTATAAGGAATCTGAATATGCGAATAGATTTTTTGAAAAATTAATAGTTATAGAAATTGTGAAATTTCTGAACTTTTGACGCGGTTTAAAAAAATGGAGGCATTGGAAAAAAATCTAAACCCTGGATCGTTACTGTAATAAAATTCTCTACAAAACCCTCAAAAAATTGTTGTTTTTTTGTTGTCCAGTGTTATTTATGCATTAATTAATTTTTATCGTTCTTAAAAATTTTGCCAAAGTTTTAAATTTTACTGCTACACTGCAACATTGTAATAATAAAATTTTTTATCTTCAAAAAAATCTATCGCTGATCGATACTTCAAACATTTTCGATGTCAATAAAAAAGCTCTCTCTCATATGCAATCGTTTTAATTGAGTTTCATCATCAATAAAAAAATTTTAATTAATTAAAATAATTTTGTTATTAAAATCTCCTACATATCCTAGAAAAAAATGGGGAAATATGGCAAAATTTATAGATACGACCTTCATAACTCTTAATAGTAAAGAAAAAAAAATTGTGCTAGGCATGTTCCCATAATGATTTTAATTTCAAGGATAAATACAAATTTGGATTACAATTTAAGCATTTAAACTGCCTTAGTTATCAACTTTTTTCTTTTAAATATTAATTTTTAAATTTGTATATTAACATATGATCAACAAAATCATTTAACGTTTAACTCAAAAAAGAAGCCTTTCAAATTTAATTAACACTTTATAAACGTTCGCAACATCTACGTTAAAGATTTCTACATTCGTGCCATACCAAAATATGCGATTATTATTTACTTTATTTTACACAGGTCGACAGATGTGAAAAACGAAAATTATGACATTATGAGGAAATCCCCATAATGATTTTGCTTATATTTTTCGTTTCCCGAAGTTTCTTTTGCGGCTATTTTCTTAAATACGTATCTAAAATGACCAGATTTGACCAAATTGACTAATTATGCGATTATAATAATACTTAAAGGAGAAAACTTAAAATGAATTTAAATTGTAAATTACATTTATCATAGCTATTACTTTAACATTTAGGTTATACAGAATATATGGCACATCATTTCAATAGGACACGATATGTTATTAGTTTTGAAAAAAAAATATTATTTTAAGTACAAATTTTACTGTTTTAAATATAAATTTTTTTTGTTTTTGAATCTTTTTGGTTTTTAAATTTTCAACAATTTTCAATGTTTATAGTCTGGCCTACTAAGTTTGATTAGAAAAAATAAGAGGTATGAGCTAACTTCCGAGACTAATCCTGCCACCTTAGAGATTTTCCTGTTTACGGTTTTTTTTAATCAAACTTTGTAAGTCGTATATAAAAATTTGTTGAAAAAATGTTAAAAAAAACAAAAAAAAATTCAATTCACAACAGTTAAACTTATATAACTTCAAAAATATTTCCCATCGTTTCCTATTTCTTTTAGGGTGCCCTATATTCTTGTCGATGTAAGAGCTTAATATTACAAATTATTTCTCATTATTTGAGATAAAAAATATAAGTTACAAGTGATTTTGATAAGAAAAAAAATTCTTGAATTTTTTATTATTAGGGTAATCTCGAGGTTGCAAAATTTGTCATTTTTGTTAAAAATGACCATTTTTTTATTATATACTTAAGAAATAAGTTGAATGCGGAAGAAACTTTGAAAAACGGAAAATATAAAAGAGATAAGGCCATCATGGGGATCATCTTATATCAATGTCATAACTTTCTTTTTTTTCAGACATTGATATTTGTCGACCTGTGATTGATCGTAACGGTTGTACATTAAGGTATTGCGTAATTTAATGTGACCATTGATTGCGGAAGATGGGCGTTTGCGTATAGCAGAAGAAGTTGCTGTATAATTGTCTTCTTTAATAGCTAAGTAAGACTATCTTAATCAAATTGGGATTGTCAAATTGTACGGTACGGTTGGGCCATTAGGTGTTGTTTTTGTTCCCTTTTTATAAACTTTGCTCCGATCTTTTACGTTAAACTTTTTGTCTAAGTTTTAGGTCTACCTTTTTCTGTTTTGTGCGATTATTGATCTAGTTGGGGATACGTCCTCAGTTTATCGTATTCTTTCGCAATTAGCTCATCAGCACCTCTCGCCTTCGGCTCGCGTCAGTCGGATTCTGTCCATGGGTGGCTACCACTAGTTGTTGATAAATTAATTTTTTTACGCTCCTTTACGATGTGTCTAGCATCAGTCGGAACTTTTGCCGTACTGGTAACATCCATTTAGGGTAATTGTGGATTTTACACTTCCGAGAGTTGTAGAACAGCCTTAAAAAAGGAAAAACGATCCGATATCTATTGGGCGGCCACCTTCTTTTCCATCAGTATGTAAAGCCTTGTTTTCGTTTTTGAGATGTGATCTTGCGTCTGTTTAAGCAATTGTGCATTGTTGGATTGGTGTATGTGTATGAGAAATTGTTGGGTTGGTGGAGTTTGAGAATTTGTTAATTGTTGGGTTATTTGAGTGTTAATGCTACCAGTTAGTAGTCCATACCTATCTAGAATATTGCGAATTCAAATTTATCTCGTGTCGATATAGTTGGGAATTCAGATCAGTTTGTACAAAATAACGGAGGGGGAGGGAAGCGAATAGATGAGTAGAGTCGATATTCCTAAGCTGCCTTCAAAGAATTACGCATATTACCGACGCGCAATCAGTAGTATGGGCCCTCAGAAAGGGCGGATCGAGATCGGTGGCTATGGAGAATATAATTACGAAGCTACTCACTTTGGTAGGCTTCGATTACTTCAGGGCAGCATGTCTAAACGTGAAATGGGTTGCTTCAGAAGACAACCCCGCCGACTTCCCCTCCCGATGGGAGTCGCACTCACCCCTCATTTCTACCACAATCGCGGCGCTCATCGCCCCTCTTCCCACAATAATTGATCTAAACTTATCTTTCACATCATCAACTAACATTGACGAGCTTTTCGAAGCTTCCCAACTATTGGAACTATCTTTCTCATCAAATCAATCCGAAAACCAGTCCGACCACGGCTCTGCCTCAATATGACAGCGGCCTATAGGGGGTCTATATAAGCGCGTCCCGTGCCTATAGACCTCATTCGTCTGTTTTTCTGCTATTTTCTTATACGTTGTTTTTATACTTTACTGTTCATTATAACAACCTATTTTTGATTGATTTGTTGAATACTAAACCCGAGATCGTTATCGCTAGAAACTTCTCCACAACCTCAAAAAATTGTTTATGTTTGTCTAGTGTAATCATATAAAAAAGGAGAACAGATGAATATGCTAGCGGTACATCGCACTTTTTACAAAAATTTCTTGTATGTTTGAAATATTCACATTTTGCAATTTCATGGCCCCTGTTTCTCTGTAAGCGGATCTCTGACAAAACTTTTCGTGTGGGTATATTTGAGTAGCAATTTTTGCGCTGAGTTCCATGATTAGATAAATATTGGACTAATTAATGCCTTGCGGAGTTAGCAACAAGTACACAACCCATGTTGTTATTCGATAAAATCCATGCATTATGGCAAGCAGCATTCAGACCAAAGGCAAACAAGCAAAACACAATTTTTACCCTGAATTCTATTCGAAAGGAATTTAGATTTTCATCAATTCGGTCTATACCTTCCATAAATTGGTTGTATTTTCGAATTACTTCTGGGCAATCGAATTGTATCTTTACCTTTCTTCAACCCATTTTACTAATTCTATCACCCTTCTCCGGTTCGAGAAAATAATTATTGTCATTCTATCGCACAACAGCAATGTTCTTTGTTGTGATGACAATTCTTAACGACTTCTTTTTTTCATTAATTTAAGATCTTTTAATGGACAATTGCCGATTCTATTATTTCGATGTGCCGGTACTAATATTTAGCGCTCTCAGTTTATTAAGAAATCTAAAGCTTGTAAAGAAATTTTTAAAATATAAATCGTGGGCCGTCTTCGCTGGGCAACCGTGAGTGCAAATCTAAAACAATAGGTCCTCTTAATCCAAATTCTTTTTATAATGACTACTAATGTGGAAGCCATTTATTAATATTATTTGACTCATTACTTGGATTTAAAGAACTTTTAAATTTGAATTGTAAATGGTATCCTTAATCTCTCCAAGTTTTATTAGTCAGAAGAAACCTACTAGGCAGGGTTGGGCACTATCTAGATAGAAAATAATCTTAGATAATAGACTATAGATAGTATCTATTATCTATGATTTGCAGTTTTGGAAAACTATCTATCATCTTATATCTAGATAATTATTTTTTGTAAATTATCTGTATCTATTTTATTTCGACATAAAATATATCATAGATAAATTAAATTTTTATTGCTACTTAGCTGGTCCCATTATTTAATAATATTTTATTTAATTTATTTAATATAAATAATATTTAAAATTGAAAATAAATACAATTAAAAAATTTCATGTATTTTTTCTTCACATTTTTAATTTTCTTGTGATACATTTTTACCATTTGCTCATATGGAAGATGAAATAGAAAATGTGGTATCTGATGAAAATGACATTAATATTCCAAATTTAACGATATTAAATGAAACCTTTTTTGAAATTAAATCATAAGGGATTAAAATAATAGCATTGTGCCAAACATGCAGAAAAACGATTTCTGGGGAAACAACTTCTACTACAAATTTTGTCAGACACCTCAAAGTATATAATTTATTATAAATATAAATAAAATTATTTAGACATCTCATCAGCAAGTATATACACATTACCTTAGCTTCAAGAAAAAAAGGCCTAAGAAAATTTTAAAACAAGGAAATCTAAATTTCCCTGTCATATCCTCATCTAAAATATCTCAATCAAAATTTGATTAATTACTACAAGACTTTATTATAAATGGGGTTAATCCTCTCAGTATCGTGGAGCAGCCTTCATTTTTAAATATGATATCAGGTATCAATAAATGCTGCCATATTCATTCAATTTCATATTATTTTGAAATTTAGCTCATTTAATTTAGTGCGGTGAGCTAACAAAGAATTTAAGCTGTCAAACAAACTATTCCATCGTGTGATCACTGGGACTATTAGTTGCTTGTTCAAAATAGAAATAATAATTTCAGAAAATTTTGGCCTGTTTACACTATGCCAATATAGAGTACATTTTTCTAAAACTTTAGAGTGCATTTTGGAAATTTGAGGATCATTTCTGATTGCCTTGTTCAAATCAGTAGTTAGAATTAAATTTAATGTGTGGCAAGCACATCTGATGTGTTTAGGTAACAAATTTGATAGTTCTTGCAATGGCTCATTACAATATTCTTCAATTTCATATTCAGCTTCATCTTTTATTCCAAATGTTATGGATGGGATCCCAAACTCCTTGAAGGCTTCAACAAAATTGCTCCCATTATCTGTAATGGTAGCAAATACATTTTTTTTTGATATTATATTGGGAATATATTTCCTCAATCATCTCATATATTTTATCATATGTATGGTCACCTTTAAACCTTTTTAGGGCTATTGCAAATGACAATCTGATATATAGATATCTAAAAAGATTAATTAAATGAAATAACCAAATGATATCATCCCAAAATAACTACGATGTTTGGTTGAAAATATGTCACAAGTGGTGACCAAATTTTCATCTTGAAATGTTCTTCTCAATGTTTGTTAATCATTAAATGAAGCACTAATTTTTCTATCAAGAGATCTTCTTGACATAACCTTGATGTCTTTGTTCAGCTCTAAAAAAAATACAAGATTTACAAAAAATTATGAAGCTGAATATAAATTGAAGAATATTGTAATGAGCCATTGCAAAAACTATCAAATATGTTACCTAAACACATCAAATATTAAATTTAATTTTAACTACTGATTTGAACAAGGCAATCAGAAATGATCCTCAAATTTCCAAAATGCACTCTAAAGTTTTAGAAAATCTATATTGGCATAGTGTAAATAGGCCAAATTCTTCTAAAATTATTATTTCTATTTTGAACAAGCAATTAATAGTCCCAGTGATCACACGATGGAATAGTTTGTTTGACAGCTTAAATTCTTTGTTAGCTCACCGCACTAAATTAAATGAGCTCTCAAGAGCTCTTGATCATCCATCGTTTAAAGAAATCGGGCTCAATTATATTGAGATATATGTAAAAGTTACAAGTCCTTTGGCTATGGCTACAGATCTATTACAGGGTGTTACCCATTCTTTTTATGGTGACCTAGCCCCAACACTATTTTCAATTAATAAAAATAAAAAGATATATATTAGAAGGACATGGCCCCATTCTTGCAAATTGCATTGCAAAATCCTTGTTTGAACGTTTCAAATCAATTTTTAATTTTTCCGATACATATGCCATGTAGGCAGCTGCTTCTCATCCACGGCATAAAGCTTGTTGGGTAGATGATGGCGAAAAAAGCAACGTTTAAATCGATTACTTATTTCTGAAGCTACTAAGATATTCAAATCATCAGACATTGTCGAGCCTGAAATTACCCTACCTACTCCTTCAATGAGTGAAGATTTTTTTAAATATGAAACTGACAACAATAGAGATTTGGTGGTTCTTGAAGTTTTAAATTATATGAAGGATCCTTCGAGCGTATTTAAATCACTGGAGTTATATCCTTTAATTAAACAGATTTTCATCAAATATAACGCCATTTTACCATCATCTGCTCCAGTCGAACGACTCTTTAGTCTCACCAATTTAGTTTTTACTCCTAACAGGCAAAAACTTTCTGATAAAATGTTAGAAAAGTTAGTGCTTTTGAAAAAATGAAATTTTTTCTCTTCATTTATCTATCATTGTGATATTACATATATCTTTATATTATTATTCATTATTATATCATTTCTTTATTATTATTATCATTATATATATTATAATCAAATAAATTTAGCTGCAAATTTAAACTTAAGTATGTTATTTTTACAACCTAATTGAAAAATTTTATATTTTATCTATGATCTATTTCATTTTTTAAAACGCTAAATAAATACTATCTATTATCTATTTAGGTTTTCAAAAATTAATCTATTATCCATATCTATTTTTTTGAATTTCCAATTATCTATATCTATTATCTACATCATTTTTTGATTATCTATGCCCAACCCTGCTACTAGGTAAATGGTTAACTTCTGTCTCTATTTCATCACCAGACTCCTCAGTCAACTCACCATTTAAGGGTGACAGAATATATATATCATGATTAATAATACTTTCAAACATTTCATATATTTTCAAACTAAAAATAAAAAAATTTATAGATTTTGCCTAGGTCCCTTTACGGTATAAAAGTAGAAATTTAAAAAATTTAATATATTACGGTCGTTTTCCCCGGCGATTCTTTTTTAAAAGGTCCTTTTAATTATGCTGAAAAAAAAATAAAAAAACACTATTTGTTCAATTATTCCAAAAGTAGTAAGGACTGTGTTTGGCATCACCTTATTTATACGCCTAGGTATATCCTTCAATGCAAAAACAAAAAGCCCAGCAAAATTTTTTTTGAGAAATTATTCCTGAAATACTTTGGTACTGTTATTTTTCCCTCTGTGTTAAAAAATTTTAAACAACCAATTTAACTCCAAGTCAGTATGCCGTCCGGTAACATTTTCATTAATAAAAAATTAAATCTTTTATTAAGATCAATTGCAACTTCACTATTAAGATTATCTTAAGCTCCATCATCCCTATTTAGGTTAAAAATACCTTGAATTCCTATATACTACGCTTATGAGTCTACGCCATGGAAAATCATTTTTATGGCACAGGTTAAAGTGCTTTTGGCGCTTTTTAGAAGTGTAGGGCTTAGTTTTAGCTTATTTAGGTCTTAATAAAGGGCTTAGTGAGAATTTTTTTAAATCAAGTGTAATAATTTGGCAATGCGCATTAACTTGAGGGCAGGCTAATATATTTTATGCTAAAAAACCTTCTGGCTTGACCTTATTCTAAATTTTAGTTAATTTTTATGAATGAAAAGTTGTTTAGTTGACAGATAGCCTTACCTTTTATTTCTCGTCCTCTAGTTATGAAATTTATCAATAAATCATTTTTTAAATATTTAGTATTGCCCTCATCTTTTCCTAGTAACCTGAATAGCCGTTAGAGATAAAAGCCGTAAATGCACACGGAATTACAAGCCGGGCCGATTTCTTAGATCTCATTATGTCTTTATTTATCCATCATACTAGAATTAAAATGAGATATATATTATTTTACGATGAAGGGTATTTACTTTTACACTCTTTATTTTATTGAAAAGTTAAAAATATTTTAGCTTATAATCTAAAATTTTCGGATTGGGCTTATAATAAAAACTGTTTCGGGCCAAGCCTAAATTTAAATTTGGCCGCCAGGCCGGAATATTAAGACCTGGTTTGAACTCTAAAAGCCATATAAATTTTTCTTCTACGTTTTGGGACGTTTAATACCAAAAGGTACAAAATATTTACAATGTGTATTTCGCAACGAAAAATTTAGTGAATGCCCGCTCTGATTTGGTTTGAAAAAATATCTGAAAAAAGTTAACCCTAAATTTACCTTAACCTGCTCAAAACGTGTAGGCTTACGAATGTAGTTAAAATGGAAACGTTCACCAAACCTTCTGCCTTAGACGCAGGAGGTTTCGAGTTCGAATCCGTGCACGCTTATTTCTTCGGAAAAATAGCATACATTACCCTCCCCACCCTGCTCCCTATTTTCTTTTAGGGCCTGGCCAAGAAAGCCTAACCCTAAACATATAAAATATAGTATGTGGCTATATTTCTGTAATCTTAAATTTACTTTTTTCTCGGTTCAAAATTTTTTTCTGTTTTGTAAAAATTTTCAAGGGGACCTTAGAGCCACGAAAGTTTTTATTGACCTTTACCTCTAAATAGAGTTGTATTTTATATATAGTTCTTGTATGTTTATATTTTTAATAGACTAAACGTATAGACGCATTTTTAATGTTTGATTGGAGTGCCACGACTACAAATATGAAGGGCCAAGATAAAATTTTACCAGATTTAGAAAGCCTCTAGACGTAGGCGGGAAACCCTGGGGGGTTATCTTATATAAATTCATTAGTTTCTTATGTATAAAATAAAACTTATTTAAAGTTAATTTCTATTAAAATATCTAGCTTTCATATTCATTTATAAACCTTTATAGAAAATTAACAACAAAACGGCGTGCCCTTCAACATTTCAGAAAATTGAGAACCAAACTAGCGCTGGCTACTCTGTTGATGCCATAAACAATCACGTGTTTAATTTTTATTTTTTAATTTACTTTTTAACGCTGCACAATTTCTAACATTATTGTTAAAACAATTTAATTTTAAACAGACGCCTTAACGATGACAGAACAAATAGGAACAATGTGTTGGAATATCAACCCAACAATTTTTTTCTTGCTTACGATGCACATGGTTATTTAATCAAACCCTTCATTAATCAAAAACCTGCTAATATTTGTACCAATATAAATCAAACGGTAGAGGATTATTTATGCTCTCATTCTTTTGATTTTTTGCACGAATTGGAGGAGAATTTGTCTTATATGGGCAAAACGCGTGTGAATGTGGATAATTTTAAGCAATTTCTCCAAAACATTTTTTATGACGGATTAAATAGCCAGGATTTATTGAATAAAATTCAAACTGTGTTTTCTTCGGGAAAAACTTCGCTGAGTGAAAGCATTTCTCTTGCCCAAAATTGTCAAAACTGTTTTACATTTACATTAAAATTTTTAAACAGCAATGTCGTCTCAAATGTCCTTAGCCAAGTTTTAAACAAAAATGACTCAGAAATGGATTTCACACTTGATTTCTTACCATGTGATACTTTAATGAATCAAATTGAGACACTTTCAAATCGATTAGTGGCAAAATTTTATTTACCTTATCCTAATGTTTCTCATCAAACCTCTGCCAAATTAGGGACATGGATTGCTAAATATTTATTTCAACAGTCAATTTCAATTAAACAAAGCCTAAAAAAAATGAGATTAAATAAAAGTTGTGTCATAAATAATAACAAGCTTAATGCGAACATTTCAAAGGAGAAATTGGACATGGGGAACCTTTTAAAAATATTAACAATCAAATCGGGCTATTTTATGGTAAAATATAGATGTTTTGTTACATGTTGATTCTGTCCTTTTAGAAAATGTTAGATATGTTTTTATTAATATAAATTTTTTTATCTATATTTATTTTTTTAATAATTTGTTAAGTAGCAAGGATAAGACAAATTATCCAATTCCTTTTTATTATAATTTTTTTTTGCATTTATGTTCAGGATTATTTTTTTAATATTGATTAAATTTAAAATGAGAATGGACACCAATAAGAGAATATGAGAGGGAAATGGAATGAGGGAAACATAAATGAAACTGTCTAGCTTAGTCATTTATAAGTTTTTTTATTATTTTCAAATATTATCCTTTTTTAATTATTGACAAAACAAAATTTAATGGACAAAATAAAATGTATTTTTAAGAAAGAATATTTTTTGAATTTTTGAGGCCTACACTTGTTAAGAACGTCACCTTTGTCCACTCGGATCGGAGGAGTTATTTTTAAGCTAAAAAACTAAATTATTAATAAAAATAATTTTGATTAAATCAAGATTTTTACTTTAACCAATTTTGGATACATCGATGTTAATGTTTGTTATCTTATCTAGTTGCTTTACCTTAATCTTTCTCGCCTTCTTAACCTCTCTATATTGAATTTACAACGACATGGTAACTGCTTAAATGATCAAAATAGCTTTAATACGCTCCTTCGACTTAGCTTAAGAGTAATGGATTTTACGTTAAAGCGTCATGTTTACTCACTTTCAGAAAAAAATAACCCACGCAATATAATACTATCAAGACGATTTGATTTTGCAATTGTAGCACTTGGAACTGATTTTATTCAATATTTTACAGAAAATATTTTGGCCTTTACTAAAAATGGCCAACACTACGTGAATGTGGCATCCTTATACCAGTTTTTATCGTTGACTTCTGAAGTACTTTACAAAGCCGTTTTGGAATACAAGGATTCAGAAAAAATGGACGAAATATATTATATGAGTAATTCTAACAAAAGAGATCATCAGTCAAAACTAGATATAAAATGTTTTTGTAGCCTAACATTGTTTCAAGAAAAGGATCAGATACTTTTTTTAATTAACTTTTTTTGCGCAGTAATTCATAATTACTTTAAGAAAATTAAACTTGATTATAACAAAGGGCTGGCTTTGCAATCTCTAAATGGAAGGAACGTTTGTCATTTACCTGAAATTTTATGTACTTTACATACTAATTTGCACCTCATCTACAAGCACATTGGGGAGAATTTAAAAACTTTTCGATCCCTATTGGTATATTATATCTTATAAAAACTTTAATTTATTGACTCCCTCTTTTTTGTAATAGAACATAATTTGAGGGTTAGGGGTCATCTATTAAAAAATTCAATCCCCTTTTCTTCAAATTTAGCTCTTAATTAACAATTTTCAATGTACTATTTGACACCGTATGCAAACGGGCGAAAGTTTTGGGATTCGACAAATATCACATAATTGATCTTATTCTGAAAATTAATAGGTTGTTATTCTTAAATGGATTTATTATAAAATAGGTCGATTTTCGCTTAAAAACTTTTTTATTTCTAAATATATGGTTAAATATTGAACCCCTTGGGGTAACATCTCGCTTACATCTAGATTTAGGCTTTTTACATCTCATTGTAGTTATGGCTGACCCTGCACAGCTCTTAACTCTCAAAAATTTGTTTACCTATAAGAAATAAAAAATTTTAGTATATCAAGCAAGCTTACATCAGCATTTAGATAATACAGATTTCGCGTCCTACTTTAAATACGGATAAAATATCGATTCTTATAAAAATATTATTTGAAGTTTAAATTTAACAGTTTAGCTGTTGTAAATATGCAAAAAAAATATATTTTTGTGTTTGGATCTTTTTTGTTTTTTTTTGACATTTTTTCTAGAATTTTTAATGTTTATAACTGACTTACTAAGTTTGATTAGAAAAAATAGTAAACGGATTTGAAAATTTTTATGATGGCAGGTTTGATCTCTGTAGTTAGCTCATAATTCTCAAAAATTTGTTGACCACAGGTTGACAAATATCAATGTAATAAAAAATAAGTTTTTGACGCTGAAATGAATGGACCCCCATGTGCCTTATATCGTATATATTTTTTTTCATATTTTCTTTCGCCTCCGGAAATTTTGCTCCGTCCATATCGAAATATGGCCTAACCATATTGACAGATTTTGCGACCTCGAGATTACCCTAAAGATTAAAATTTAAAGAAAATTTTATATTATAATTATTAGTAATATATATTTTTTATAATGATAAAGTTTTTAAGTATATAAAGCTTTTATCCACTTAAGTACAGAATATTTGGCACCTGTTCTATGTTTTAATTGTAAAAATTTGTGTCAATATTTTTTTTATTTTTAAATCCTTTTTGTTTTCAACATTTTTTTTTAATATTTAATTTATAGCCAGCTGGCTTACAATTAGATTGCAAAAAAAGATAATGCTCATAGTTCCCAAAAATTTGTTGATCTGTTTAATAAAAAAAAGCCTTAAAAATGTTGACCTGGGTAATAAAAAAAGAGGTTTATTGGGGTTCACGGACCCCTCTGTAGAATTCTAGTTACAAAAGTTACGTAAAGGTAAACCGGGCAATTCAAACCTTCGGGTACCGGTCCATTATTGTGCATTTCATATTGGCCCGATCTGGTTGAAGTTTTTAAGTAAAAAATTTTGTGCAAAAATTCAAATACAGTGCGTCGAAATTTAACCTTTATAATGTGATATTAAAATCGTTTTTATGTCCTTCCTTATTAGTGGCTAAAGCTTTGCAAACGTTAAGGTAGGGTCAGGAGCTCAGCATAAATAATGCTATTATAAATGCATGCGCACATTTTCTGATTTTAAGAACTCAGCCATTTTAGATGGGCTAGGCGGCTAATTTGGCAAAGCCCCAGGAAAAGGGGTGCGCGTGATTTATACTGGACAACAAAATTTGGACGACCTTAAGCATTATTTATGGCAACTATCGTTCTTGATCAAGTTTTTGGTGCTAATTACGAATATGAAATTAGAATTTTAGCCAATGCCAGGTGTCAAAGTTGAGATTTTTCAATTTATGGGGTATTTTGGGCTTCTATATCATAAAACTTATGGGTAGTAACAAAAGTTTAAAAATATATTTAGATTACGGAAACATTCATTATTAACGAAAGGCGTTTAAATTTTTTTATAATATTTATTTTTTTTATTTTTATAAAATTAGTGGTTTTCGTCTTAAAATCCATTTTTAATCCTAAATAACTTGGCAGTAAATTGTTCATAATTTTAAGCTATAACAAAGAATCTGAATATGCCAGATTTTTTAAAAAATTAATATTTAAAAAAATTATGTAAATTTTTTTCTGAACTTTGGATGCGGTTCAAATAATATCGGAGGCATTGGAAAAAAAACTATACCTTGGATCGTTATCGCATGAAAATTTTCTACAAAACCCTTAAAAAATCGTTAATGTTGTTTTTTTTGTTGTCCAATGTTAAAACTCAGCTAAGTTTCTTGATCTTTCAAATTTTATACAAAAACACATTAAAATTAAATCTCTTATAAAAAAATATTAAAATCATTTAAGTGTTGTCAGATTTGAACTTTTCCGGTTAATAGGGCATAGATTACAATTAAATTTATGTCATTTTTCTTAATCTTTTACCTTTTTTCAGTCTCCTTTTGACCCTATTCTATTAATATCAACTTGTGAAAAAAATATTATATAAAAATTAATTTTATATAACATATAGGAATTTATTGAGGAGACTTCCTTACAAATAAGTACAGCATGTCAGGTCATTACCCAAATACGAATACATTACTTAAGGAACCCCCCAAATTTTATCGCTGAATTTAGAAGAAAAGTATTAAATGATTATAAAATAACGAAACGAGAGAAGAAAATGCCTATGATGTTTGAACCTCGTATTTTGTCTGCGCATGCAAATATTAAAGGTAGTAAAAAATTAAAACTGCATCAACTTGAATTTAAACAGAAGAACAACCAATTAACTCCTCTTTATCATGAATGGAAAATTAATGATTTACCTGAATTCAATATGGCTACCACATTGCGTCAGCAACGTAAAATGATGCAACATGTCTTAAAACGTGACCTTAAAACAGCAAAAAAGGATCTTAGAAAAGAGTCGGCATCTCTTGCTCACCAAAAATTTTCCAAACAATTAGAAAGGTTAGGAAATTTTTTAGTTCTTGTTTCTGTTTTTATAATGTCTAAAATTCTTTTACACCCCCCGCAGATTTAATGTTAGTTATTTAATTTAATAATTTATTACCTATCTTCTCTTTTATGGCTTTTTTCAGTCATGAGCTTGTAGGTGTGATTAGGTGAAGTATCTCGCTTTGTAGTCATCTCAGATGTGCAGAGCCGTAGTTAGGATTTTAGAAGGAGAGGCACCACTAGAAAATTTATAATATCTATAATTCCACTACTTATGATTAAATTTGTAATTTATTGGTATAAATAAATACTTGTTAAAAATTTATTTGAAAACACACTTATTTAAACCTTTATTTATGACTAGGAAATTTTGTTAAGGAAATAATTTTTGGACTTTGATAATTTATGTAATGAGCTATGTTGCTTTTTAGAACAGAATGTATCTCTTTGAGCATACATATACTGGCAATTAAGTTGTATAAAAACTTAAAAACTAAAGTTAAATTTCGTTTTTTTTTTGAATTTTTGTTGGGCTGTGGCTATTCGAATGGCATTCGAAAATAAGACTTTTCAAAAATCTTTTGTTAGGCATATTCTAGAATGGCCAAACTACATTCATTTTCCAGTTTGTGGGCATGGCAATAGAAACCCCTTTTCCTGCTTAAAGAAAAGGGGCATATTTAAAATAGCCCCTTTTCTTCGAAAAAAAACTCCTGGGAGTTTTTTAAAAAAAACTCTCCCTGCATTTTTTACCATTAAATTAAAGCCTTATAATTTAATATGCTCTCATTATAAGTGCTGTAGGTTAGATATTCTCAATTACAAAGTGGCTTTTAAATTTGCGCCCTTCTGTTTTGTTTAAATAGATTTTATTGGTTATTACCATATTTTGCACAAATATATTAAACGATTGACACCTTATTGAGGTCCATCTATTTTTATCGAAATAAATTTTTTTTTTCAAGCTTATTACTAAATCAATCAATCAACTTGGTCTGGTTTTTAACTATAATTGACAAAAATATATAAATTTCGAGTCTATGTAATTAAAGGTATAAAAAATACAATTAAAAAAATTTAAAATTATAAAAAAAAATTACCATATTGGGCTGAAGGGACTTGAAATCTTAGTCGAAACTTGAAACCACCACGGCCTGGTGACGGCGGTGGCCGAAATTTAAAACTGGTCGGGCCGATTGTTAATATCTCATTTTGCCTAATTTTATAACTTTTGTTAACAATAAAAAATGATATAATCTTTATTTTATCGAATTATTTAAAACAAATAATTTTTAGCTTGCAATTTAGAAAATTGGGGCCGTATTATTTGGTGCGGTACCTGAAATAAAAAACCAACTTAAGTTGAAAAAATGTCGGGTGTACCAGGCCGTAAAATTACGCCTCGGTTTAAACTCTAGAAGGGGACTGACATATTTAAAAGGCGAAATTTTTAGGGCTTAATAAGGTTCAACTTTGCCAATATAATCCTTTAAGGCCTTGTCTGGCTATACTTTCAGCTCTACATACAGCTCGACCCATTTTATTTTAATATGTTCAGCTGTCCCCACACTAAGATTTTAAAGTTATAAGATTTTTGCAACATATTATTTAAATGAATACTATGCTTACGAATATAGATTTAATATATCCTTGCGGTCCAAATAAATTTTCCTAGAGTTTCAAAATTATTATATTTAAGATTTTTGAAAAATTATATAAAAAGTGAGCTTTTCAGGGCGTTTTTTTGAGCCACTAAATAATTTTGCTTTTCTTAGTGGATAATCTTTTTATATTCTTATTTTAGCCCTTTATTTGTCTTTTTCTTTACCCATGTTTTAGGGGGGAGGGGGGAAATGAGCCAAATTTTTATGTTTTCCCAGTACTGACCAGGACTATAGAATCAACTAATATTAATATTTCCTCTTTCTTCAATAAGTCAAATGCGTCTTTATAAAAATCAGTCTAATATAAATGAAACTATAATTATGTATTATTTTTGAACTCACATTAGGTCGGTTATAGGGCTCGTTGTAATAACCATCTCAATAACATAACGTTTTGGCTTCTAATATAAAATACGGAATGTCTATGTGTTATTTACCATTAAATCCATATATTAAAGTTTCTAAATTTAATGTTAACCCTATATTGTCCAGTACAATCTTCAGAGTTTATAGAACCTAAAACTTAATTGTCATTTGTATTTATAATAAAAAAAAGTATCACTGTTTTTCCCAAAATATGTGACTTCCGTTTATTTTAAGTGATATACAAATATAGATTGCATAGGTTAAACTTCAATATTTTACATAGCCAGATATTCTAAATTACCTTTAAATTTTCTTTTTACTGCATATTCATCAGAAAATTAATAAATTTAAGTAAGGGAATTGACTCATAATTTTTACCCGTATCATTTTTTCTATTTCTCCAAAAATTAGTTGTATATGATAAATTTTGTTAAGGTTTAAAAATGCAATTTTTATCGCTCAAAACTCATAAGGACTAGTAAAAATTAACGAATATAAGCATGCAAATTTTATGTTCGTATCTTTTAAATTTTTTTTTAATGAAAATGTTTGTTTTAATTTTATAAAGCCAAAAAAAATTGGGGGTAATAAATGTTATTAAGCAATATTTATTTTAGAATTGTATTGTTAGTTTACCAGAAAGTCTGCTTTGAAGGTAGGATTAAATCTTTGAAAATTACCAATTTTTTGCTCTAAGGTTTATTTCCCAAATTGTATTGATCATATTAATATAACTATTATAGCCTACCTTTTGTTATTGTTTTTAACCTCTGCGAATTTTGAATTAATAGAGGGAGGCTTGGAGATTTGAGCAAGTTTTGAGACAGAATATGGGATTTGTCCATAGATTTAGGAGCTCAAATTCACAAGAAAAAAAAATGATACGGAGTGAGCTCACTCAGACAAACCAAAAAGAGTCAGCTCTCTCACTTTTCTTAGCAAATGGCAAGCGAATGAGCTCGCCTGAGTTTAACTATAAACTCTAAGATATGAAAGTGAGTAAGATGAGTAGTTGATATTTATTTACTCAAGTGCACTCGCAGAGGCAAAATTTTCATGAGGAAACCTTTTTTTGTTTCTGAGCTCGAGGCTCATTGGCCAAACCGATGCTAATGCTTTTAAATGGGAAATAATTAAAGAAGCATTTTTTATGCATTTATAAGTTATAAAAAATAAAAATATTGTTTGACTTTTGTTGATTATTGTCGTAATTATTTCGATTATTAATTAGTTAAATTCCTAATTTTTAAAATAAAATTATTTGACACTAAAATTTTATAAATTCTCGCAAAAGTTGACATGTTTTTTGATTTTTTTTGGTGCGAAAAAACTGTCACTAAAATGTCGCAAAATCAGTTTTTAATCAAGCAAACTTTTTATTGTTATTTTTGGGTCAGTTGGGGTCATTTGACGATTTTGTGTATTCAACAATTTTTTTAATGCAAAATGTCGCAAAATCAATTTATAATCAAGCAAACGGATTTTTAATGATATTCTGGGTCAGTTAGGTTCATTTGACGATTTTAAAGGTAAATTTAATAAATTTTTTTTTAATGCGTAAGAAATGTCACCAAATTGTCGCGAAATCCATATGTTATCAAGCAAACGAATTTTTGTTGATATTTTAGGGTCAATTGGTCATTTGACAATTTTAAATGTTTAGTGAAGAAAATTTCTTGATGCGAAAGAAATGTCACCAAAATGTCGCGAAATCAATTTTAATCAAACATAAAAAATTTTATTTTTGGGTCAGTCACTATGATTTCGCGACAATTTGGCATTTCTTTCACATAATTTATCAATTACACCTGTAATTGTCAAATAACCCCAACTCACCCAAAAATATCAATAAAAATTCGTTCGCTTGATTAAAATTTATTGCGACATCTTCGTGACATTTCTTTCGCATTTAGAAAATTTATTGACAAAGACCCAAAAAATATTAAAAAAAATTTGTGTGCTTGATTTAAAATTAATCGACATTATGGTGCCATTTTTTCGCATTTAGGATGTTCATTGAAAATACCTGTAACGTCAAAATAGTCTGACTGCCCATTAATTTCCTATAAACATAAAATACTATCCCGAAATATCTAAAAAAATCAAGGCGATGAGCTCTCAGACATTTGGGCGTCAAAAAAATTTACCTGTAAACTTCGTAATCTTGAGGACAATAAAATATATACGATGCTCAACACAGGGCTGGGAAAAAATAAATGGTTTTTTTAACAAGTTTTTAAGTTTTTTCCCCAGCCCCTTTTCTTAAAAAAACTTCTAGGGGCTTTAAGAAAAAATAACCCACCCATCATTATTATAAAGAAAAAATCAAAATTCCTTAAAAAAAACATATCTAAAAAAGGTTATTACCCAAAAATAGATCTCATCAAAATATGGCTCATAGAGAGGTGGATGAAAAGGGACAGGTAAAGAAACTGTACTAAATATTTTTGCTGTTTTTGTAACTAAAACATATTAATTTTTTTTTAGTTTTTTTTTTCACATGCTTAATTTTTTAATAAACAAAAAGGCTTTTTGGGGCTCTTTTTAAGAGCCACTTTTTTGTGGGTTTTATTTTCTTTTCTAAGTAAGGGCTTTTTTGAATTCTTAATTTGGCCCTTTATTTGTTGCTCCCTTTCTTTCTTTAAGTTTTTGGTGAAAAAATGAGCCAAAATTTTTTGGCTCATTGTTTTCCCAGCACTGGCTCAACATTCAAAAGGACAACTTTTTCATTAAAAATATTTCCACTTAAATAAAGTTCAAAAAGTCTCTCATTTATGTTAAGTTTTCAGCTCGGCTTGAGCTCATTTTTTGAGTGCTTATTCAAATGTAAAATAGTGAGAAAAATTTATTTTAGAGCTTATAGAGTTTCCCAAATATGACAACTAACATATTTCTTTCCACAAACACGCACATATTTATTTTCCGCGAGCCGTACTGAAGGTAAATGGAAAGGGAGCTCATCTTACTCTATTTTACTGAATGCAAAAGTGTGAGAAAAGATTGAGCTCACCGCTCTGAGCTCAAAAAAAATAAACATCTGATTCAAAGAAATAATGGAGGCGCCACGTGATGGGCAAAATAGCCAATGATGTAGGTTTAGCTTCTTTGCAGTTGAGACACAGATTATCAGTTGCGTAGACACGATTGCGAAAGTCTGCTAGCTGGTAACAAAAGCTTGTGATTTTAATTGTGATAGGAAACATCTCTCTCGCCTCGTGATAATGGTTTTGGAGTATGGTATGGGAGGAGGCTACCCATTTAGAAGAATCAAAAATGGGTTATATGACCGGATCGTATTTTGACAGCTTCAATGTGGATTTGTTCATGAAGCTGTTTAGTGGTTAGATGGAGGTCAAACAGGTGTTTGATAGAGGAAGGTTAATTAGGGAGTGTGTTTTCCATCGTGCGTGCAGGGGCAGGTCGTGGCATGGGTGATCTGGTGAAAGAAGGAAGCCAAAAACTGGGTAAGTTTGAGGTATAGTGATGGTTAGAAGAGCGCCGTTTTGGGCAGTTTGGAGCACGAAATTGGAGCGTGATGTTAAGGGTGTCCATACCGCGGCTGCATAATAATAAGCGAGCGAGAGATTATAGCCTAACTTAAATGCCCTTATGACTATATTCTTGTTTAAAAACAAATTTGGCACTTTTAAGTACTTTTAATGCAATCTTTTTGTCCTAAATTGTGAAAATAAATAATTTGTTTGGTCTCAGACTTTGGAATGTTATGAATAACAAAAACTATAATTTAACACTTTTTTAAAAAAAATAAAAAACTGTTTTAGTAATACTAATTGAATATTATGTAGAAAATTGTGAAAATTTAAAAGTAAATTTTTTTTGAAAAATTAACACATGCAAGTCTGAGCCCTTTTTATCTTCTTCAAAAGTTAAACATAATTAAGTTTCTTGCAATAATGCTGTGTAAATGACCTCCCAAAGTTGCAATTAATGCGAAAATCGACCTTGCGTTTTTTCCCATCAAAAATCACTTCCGGTCTAAAAAATTTCAAATTATGAGAGACTTTTTCTGACAACTACCTCCATGCTAAATTTCATCCATATCTGAGAGGGTGACCTTTCCGGACTTGTTTAGTTGAGGTGGAATTGTCCATATATATAATGTCTTAGGGGCGCCAGAAATCTCTACTTTGGGAGATTATTTACCACGGAAAGGCCACAAGCAAGATTTAAATGTAAGATTTGCTATTTTTTGGTGTGTTTTCTAAAAAATACGTTTGTTTTAGTAATTTAGCAAATTTAATAAATGGAAATGTTATTTTTTTTAAACTAGTTGCTAAATTAAACACTGCAATTAAAATCTCACTTAAAGTTTTTCAGTTTGGCACTTTGATGTGGTATTAGTTATTATTGTCTCAATTAAATTATTTAATACTTCAAAAATATTATAATTTAGCAACTTTTAAAACCATTAACAGAAAACTGGGAAAATAAATTGTAATTATAAAATTGTCATTTTCTGGCATTATTATTTCCATATTAATATGTTTTGTAAAGGAGTAGAGACAAATTCTAAGGCGAAACTTGGGGGGTTGGCCAAACTTCCCGTTGCTCTCCCTACCGGCGCATTTTCCAGTTTTAATGGCTGTTTTTTGCATGGCTTGCTCTCCCGCACCCCCACGCGTGTTATTTGCCAAGTTTGCCTAAAGACTTGAAGATTGGTTTGGCAATCTTCCAAACTACTGATTCATATACTAATATAAAAACTTTGAGAAAAAAACAAATTTTTTGCATTTTTACATGTCTACAATTGTAATTCAATCCAAATTAGTCCTAATATCACGTATTATTTAATCTTTTGGCCAATAAAATTGCCCTTATTTATAAAGTGCATGCATTGAAATTAAATTGATTTGATTAGCGGGTTATCACGTTAGGCAGAAATAAAATAATATAGTGGGATATATTTTATTGAGGTGTATATTTTTTCTATTTGTAGTGCATGGCGTCCTTTATTTCGATAAATGACATTATTTAAATATGAAACTGAAAGTGGAAGGCACCTTTTATACATTTAAGTCGTACTGAATGTATTTGGTTTGAGGCGGTAAACTACTTAAGTAGAAAGAACAGATTTTTTGTTTACAGAAAATTCAAAGTTTATAATAGCATACGTAAACTCTTTCTTGTAACATTAGTTCGAAGACAGTTATCTTCATTTTTTAATTATTAAAATTTAATACCCATTTGTTGGAATTAACACGTCGAATTAAGGATGAAATCGCGGTGAATAACGTGTAAGAATGAGCGTCGTCATCGTTAATAAGAACATTGAGTGCATAAGATTATACATAGCGGTATGCGTATGAGTTGACGAAGAAGTGACGTCTCAACATATTCGTATAGGGTTGATACATGAATATTTTTTTGTCAGCATTGGAGTTTGCCTGAGTTTAACTGCTGCGTGGGTTGCGTCGTTTCCCCTCACTCCGACACTTATTTTGATGACATGTTTTTTACCGAAAAGAGAAAAAAAAAATGAAAAACTATGGTAATTTGTATTATTAAATTATTTTAATAAACCTATTCATATTAACATTGAAAATTTTATTTATATTGAAATTTTTTGTATGAGGGGCGCCAAAAATTTCTGCTTAGGGACGCCCATCTACCACGGATCGGCCCTGCCTGAAGCATTCTTTAATCACTTCTTGATTTTTGTAGACCTGTGTTATATCAACATTAGATTGTTTGTAGCTACTGCAAATGGCTAAATAATTTATTAACTTTTTAATTAGGATATAATAAATAATCAGTTTTATTTTAAAAACGGGAATTGCTTGCAAAAAACTTTACAAATCCTTTCATTTTTATGATACACTTTATAAGAATCAAAAATCTATTTTTGTATGATTTTTACCGTTTAAAATGAATTATGAAGTTGCTAATTTTTCAATAAATTTTATTTATAACTAAGAAGCATACAAAATAATTTTTATTTACTGGTTAGCTAGAAAAATTATTTTTAGAAATATTTTTTATGTATTTGAAAACGATTGCAAAATTTACATTATATCTTGCAGCATAGTTTTTGTTGATGTTTAAAATGCAACCTGTTAAAACTATTTTTTTTATTGTCATTAAACACGTTTTTACATGGCGTCGAGGCGTTGATTTTTTGCCTAAAACCATATTTCCTGAACTTTTTAAATGTAAAAAATTTATATAATGAATTTAAGAAAAAAAGGGTTTGAGTTTTTAACTAAAATTATTTTTGTAAAATTATTTCAAGTTGTGCCTTGCTTATAAACTTCAGTTTAAAGCCGTTCCTTCTTTAAGTTTTATATTTGTTTTATCTATTATTGCAACTAATATTTCTCTTTTTAAGCCTATGGGGGCCACGTACACCTCAGAATACGTGTCTATTAATTATTTTAATTTTTTATGTTAAGTATGATTTTAATATAAGCTAAACGCAAATTAAGGTAGGTATTTTGTTAGTCAATATTTTTACTATATCCTGGTGATGATGCAGGGTCGCTTCTCAAATAGTTATTTTTAGTATTTTCGCTTGTTATTTATTTTGCACAGGGGAAAGGGGCTATATGGGTTATTAACATACTGATTAAAGCCTAGGCACCATCCTATATGTATAAAAATCTGAAGCCAAATACAAAAAATATAATTTCAAAAGCAAAAACGAAATTTAAGATCAAAAACAACTTAAAAACCAACAAACGTAAAGTTGTCAAGAAATCAACAAACGTAAAATTATTATCAAAAAGCCAACAACAACGTTTTATATGCCGAGTCCTAATCATTCCTCTTGATCTAACAATTGAGTTAGAAGCCATTTTAAAGTCAAAAATTATCAATTATATCTACAAATTAAAAATTAAATCGACATAAAGTTGATAAGTTTACCATTAATACATATAATTAATACCTCTAGCTTTAACGTTGTTTCATAGGTATGTTATAGGTCTTTTTAAATATTTTGGCTCATAACAGGTCAACAAATATCACATTCCGATGATGGCCTTATCTCATATATATTTTTCGTGTCTCGTAGTTTCCCGCCTTCGGCTCCTTAGATCCGTCCATATCGAAAAAATAGCCTTTTATGACCAAATGGACAGATTTTTTACGACCTCGTTTTTTTCGAATCGCTTGTAACTTATATTTATTATCTCAAATAATGAGAAATAAAGTTTTTTAGTATATCAAGCTCTTACATCAGCATTTAGATAATACAAAATTCGCGTACAAATTTGAATACGACACGATATATTATTTTCAATAAAAATAATATAGTTTACCTGTTGTGAATATGCAATAAAATTTATTTTTGTTTAGGGCACGTGCAAAGTGAGTTTTTATTTTCGTAAAATTTTTTAAATTTTGAAAAAAAAATTTTGTAATAAAACGCAAATTTTTAAAAAGTTGTCAAATGTGTATGCACATAAAATGCTTTTTCTAAAATAAAATATTTTTCAAAATTTGAAAAAAAATAAATTTTTGATTTTCAGAATTTTCAAAATTTTACGAAAATAAAAACTTACTTTGCACGTGTCCTTATGTATCTTTTTTGTTTTTTTGACATTCTTTTTAATATAGCTGACTTACTAAGTTTGATTAGAAAAAACAGTAAACGGATTTGAAAATCTTTAAGATGGCAAGTTTGATCTCTGTAGTTAGATCATAACTACCTGTGTAATAAGCCAGCCCTATGTCAATTAATATTTTGTATTATTTTTTATAATCATTTTTGCAAAGTTTTTTAAAATTAATTTAACCTCCTTATTATATTTGATATAAATATAGCGACCGAGAAAGAAATTGCAGGGTTAAACGTATTTATTCGATGTTGGCCATTCAAGAAGGCGAAGTTTGTGCCTTAAAGCGTGCTGGTAAAGGACACAAAAAACAAAAACGCAATGATTTTTGAATATTCACGCCATTTATATACATTAATCTTAATTTTGTTGTAGAGCAAAAAGCGACCCAGGTCAACGGCCTGGCAGTGGGATATATACTTTTGTCAACCGCCTTATGCTACAACATATATACTACTTTTTTGAAATAAATTGTTTTTGCTAAAACAAATATAAGCAGGTCAAGGTGTAATGAATTGTAAAAAGTCATTTTACACAAGTTTACTTTATGGAGTATTCTACGTAACCTGTTATGAGAATTTCAAATATGTCATTCAATTTTATGCAAAAAACTATGTGATTGGAGTTTCTCCCATATCTTGCCCCATATAGTGCCATACCCGTTTAGGATATTCCCTATCAAAACAATTAATATTTCTGACGGGTTAAATAATAAAGTTTGCTCCCACGCCGGCGACATTAATCTTTACCCTAGGCTCTCACTTAAGCCACATCGTTTAGGGCCTATTGCCTTAGCAGGCCCAGCAGCTTTAAGAGATTGCGCATATTTCGAAGAAAAAGGCCGGCTGAAATATATTCACAAAAATAACTAATACATGGCAACCCGAACAAAAAAAATCGATTTATTTAATATTAAATTATAGACATTTACAACAGTTAGGTGACATCGACTCAGCAGGCTTCATAATGACAAAATTTAATAATAAACAAGGTTAAAACCAAAAAAAATTGAATAAGTTTTTCTTATATTAAAGTTTCACAAAGTTACTAATAAATGACAGCTTGAACAAAAATCGAAAAACTTTATTTAATATTAAATTATAGACTATTTTTTCTTTTACAATTTTCTTTAAGAATTAAAAAAACTATCGTTTCATTTTTCATTTAGTAGTAAAAACATCTGGTTGCTACATCCCCTTAGTTATTTAAAAATGACTTTTGAAAAAAACTTCATGAAACCTGCCCTGGTTGAGCTCCAGGAGTTTAAAATGGGAAAACTCCGGAGCATAGGGGTTCCCGCTCAACTCCTTCCATAAACTCCAACTGGAGTTTTAGCAAGCCCTAATCTCAGGACAACATATCAATGTCCGAAAAAATATCTAAACTTATATACCACTCAATATTATCTGTTTTTAATAATATTTTGAAGTTAAATTTAATATTTTAGCTGTTGTGAATATGAAAAGATTCACTCTATTTTTGTTTTTAAATCTTTTCTGTTTTTTTTGACTTTTTTTTTAAATTTCTAATGTTTAGCTGACTTACTAAGTTTGATTAGAAAAAATGGTAAACGAATTAAAAAATCTCTAAGATGGCAGCTTTGATTTCTGTAGTTTGCTCAGAACTCTCAAAAATAAATCAATGAGTGAATAAAATTATGACACTGGAAAAAGATAATTCCCATGAGGGTCTTATATAATTTTGGTTTTTAGAAGTGTTGTAGTCCCTGATCTATTTCTTGTTTTACCAAATTGTCAGATACCCTGAAAGAGAAAATTAATTTTTTTTTAAATTTAAATTAATTGTAAGGGCGCTTTTACAAAAAATTCTGAAAATTTAAAACTCGTTTTTACATCGAAAATTTTTAACCATTGTTTTACAATATTTTCTAACACTCGGAGCAATTGCATTAATTATATTTAGAAAAGATAAATCTAAATAAATCTCTAGACATAGCTGATAATTGTTTCAACAAGACATTTAGAAAAATTCAAACCCTTAAAAATCATTGAAACAAATTTTTTTTTAACTAAAAGTTTTACAAAATTAAGTTCGCGCCCTAGCTTTTATTTTTTATCTCAAATAATGGGAATAAAATTTTTAAGTATATATAGTTTTTATATCGACATTTAGGTTATACAGAATAATCGGCACCCCAGCCTGAATAAAAGAGTTATTATCCGTTTTATGAATTTTTGATTTTTAATATAGCAGGTTTAATTGTTTAGAATTATTTTTTTTCAGTAATATTTTGTTTTTATCTCTTTTTTTTAAGTATTTTTCAAATTTTAGCTGGCTTACTTAGAAAAGGTGAACGGATTTGGAAATTGCTAAGATTTTAGGTCTAGTCAGAAGTTAGCTCATATTCAATTTATTAGCCTGTGTAATTCTGTTTTAATAACCTTAAATGTTAGTTTGAAAATAATATAAATTGATGAAGCGTGAGCAAAGGCATGTTTGATGAAACCGATAGCGTGCTTCACTCAAAAGCAAAAATCCCTGTAGTATAGGCACTTTGTTTTTTTTTTCATAGTCTCTTTTACAGAGTATCCCAACATTGTGAGATAAATTATGTTAGGTCGAAGTATAATATTTAGCTTACCTTGATTGAACGCATTACCCGCGATTAGCATTGTGGGGTCCATATGGACCATATTGAATATCTTCAAATTTATAATATTATTGGCCAAAATTTTGTGACACAAAATTAGTAATTAACACAAAATTAGTAATTAAAATTTGGTCTAAGTCTAATATCAATATTTGTTCAGATATTAGAAACAATTGGGGTCCGTACGGGTAAATTTCAATGTTGAAAACCATTATATTGATTCAATGTAAATTCAGACTTAAATCTTTGCAACCTTATTTTCTAGTAATTTTTTTTTTAAATTTTACATATCAAATACACAAAAAGTTTGTATTGTAAAATAATGATTGAATTTTTTTTTCTTTTTAAAATATCTAATTTTAATGGTAAATAATAGCCAAAAATAATTTTATATATCAAAATATTTTTTTTTCATAATTCACTAAAAATGTTCTACAAGACCTAAAAACACGATTTGATCAATTTAATTGATACATTTAATTTATTAAAAAGATTTATTTAATATAAAATAGATTCCCATTTTTAAAATTGTTTTTTACTTTGTGTTAAATTAAATTTATAATATACATTAATCAATTACATTATTTTATAATTAAAGATCACGCATTTTTATCTAAACAAATAAAAAAACAAAGTTCATAGCTGTAAAACTCGAAAATTTATAGAGGCTTAAAATTGGGGTCCGACATGAATGTAGCATTCGCGTTTCAAATTTCTCACCCAACCATTCGCGGGCTTAAAAGGCTAGGATTATGATAAGATTAGTTATAGGTTGAAATTAGTTTAGTATTATGTAAGGCTAGCTTAGAATTAGGGTATTATTGTAAAGCTTATTAGGTTTAAGATTTTGAACACGCTAATTTCTGATTGGTCGGCCAATTAACTTTTGTATTTATTTGGTGTCACCTAAGATAAAATATTAATGTAATCTCTTCTGAATATCTGGCAAGAATTAATAATCTAGTTTTTTTGCAATATTTAAAGAAATTTAAATTTATGCTACAATTAAAGATTTTGCTTATAAAAGTTATTTAATTATGCATATAACACTGGACAACAAAAAAACAACATAAACAAACTTTTGGGGGTTTTGTAGAGAATTTTCTTGCGATAACGATCGGTTTAGTTTTTTTTCCAATACCTCCAATTTTTAAAACCGCATCCAAAATTCAGAAAAAAATTGACAAAGTTAATTATTGATTTCCCAAAAAATCTATTGGCATATTCCGATTCCTTATAAAAATATATTTAAAAAAGTTTATAGCTTATAATTATTAGCAATTTACTTTCAAGTTATAGGATAAAAAAACGGATTTTATAACGAAAACTACTATTTATATAAAAATTAAATATTATAAAAAAAAAATCAAAGGCCTTTTGTTAATAACATTGGACAACAAAATGGCAACTATGATTTTTAGTCAAGTTTTTGGCGCTGATCACGAATGTGAAATCAGAAATTTAGCCAATGCCTCAGATTTTTAGTAATTCGATGTCAAAGTTGAGATTTCTCAATTTTTGGGGTATTTTGGGCTTCTATATCATAAAACCTATGGTAGTAACAAAAGTTTAAAAATATATTTAGATAACGGAAACATTTGTTATCAACGTAAGGCGTTTACATTTTTTTATAATTAAATTTTTTTTATTTTTATAAAATTTGTGGTTTTCGTCATAAAATTCGTTTTTTGATCCTGAATAACATGAAAGTAAACTGCTATTAATTTTAGATAATAACCTTTTTTAGATATGTTTATGAGGAGTCTAAATATGCCAATAGAATTTTTGGAAAATTGGTAGTTAAAAAAATTTTGTAAATTTTTCTGAACTTTGGACGCGGTTTAAAAAAAATTGGAGGCATTGGAAAAAAACCACGGGATCGTTATCGCAAGAAAATTCTCTAGAAAACCCTCAAAAAATCGTTTATGTTGTTTTTTTTGTTGTCCTGTGAAATCAGTGTTTCCCTAATCTAAATATATTTTTAAACTTTTGTTAGTACCCATAAGTTTTATAAGCCTAAAATACCCCCAAAAGAGAAAAATCTCAACTTTGACACTGAATAATTAAAAATATAAGGCATTGGCTAAAATTCTGATTTCATATTCGTAATTAGCACCTAAATGATGCTTAAGGTAAAATTTTGTTGTCCAAGGTAATCTATGACCTTGGCATGACAATTTGAGTTCGGAATTAAGTTTTTTATATTAGGCCCGGCCCGGAAATCTCTATCGTAAACAATATTTTTTCTTTAAAAGTAGAATTAATACCCTTTATTGCTATAAATTTTTCTTTTTTGGTTTTTTATATAGTTATAAAATTAGGGCAAAATGAGATATAAAATATCGGCACGCATTTTTTTTTTATTCAGGCTTGGCGTTTTGTATTTTCGCCAGGCTCGCCTCGTTTATGGGCGGTCTTTTGGGTCCAATCTGATTTCTAATACCAATGTTGTTGATCTACAATAAGATGGCTCTATTGTTACCGCATTTAAGTTGTGGAGCCATACAAACTTGTTATAGTTTGAAGTTACAAATGGTAACAACATCTACTCCCATTGCGCTTTTCCCCCCTACTTATAGTATTATTATCTACGATACTTATCGTAAAATTTGAAAGGAGTGTATAATATTTGTGTCTAAAATTAACTACTTTAGCTATGTTTTGACATAATAACTTCCAATTTAAGCTGGTAAAGTTATGAAAAAACATAAAGATAGAAGAAACTTTAAAAAACATTAAAAAATTTGAGCTATATTTTGACTTAATAAAGACATCAATTTTAGCTTATAGAGTTATGGAAAAACATAAAAGAAGAAACTTTAATTTTTTTAAAATATATATTTATTGAAAAAACCTTGTTACTAAAATCAATATACTTTTATATTGACTAATACTTATAACTTTTCATAATCATTCAAGTCGGTTGGAATTGACTTTAAAGTTATTATATCGCTATATGGCGGATTTTATTATGCAGCTTAAATGTATAACCTAAAAATTAAATTCCTGCTGTTATGATTTAACAAGCAAGTATTAAAAGAAAATTAAAAATTTTGATCAATTTAATTTGTCGGCAAATTGTTACAGGATGTTGTACACATATTGACTTAATACTTTTGGTTTGGCCTATGACCTTGTGCGGTGCGATGTTGAATGCAATAGAGAAATGTGCCATTTCTCCAAATCTGTTTACGTAAATGTTCAATCACGTCTTACAAATTGCGGAACAAATCATTTTTACTCTGAGCATAGAAGCCCTTTGGACTTTGTTCATTCTTTATTTAATTAAATATGAGTTTAAAAATTTAATTTTTATTGTGATATTTATTTTAAAAAATAAATGAGTAAAGTTTTTTTTTAAACTCCCTAAATTAATAACTCCAATTTATTCTTTATAAATATATATAGAGGTTTTTTAATAAGGTTCGATAACTCAGGAAGAAATGAGAGATAATAGTAGATATGTTTATTATAAATATACAGGAAAATATTAATTGCCCTATGCTCACGAATAAATTTCTCTTAAAATTAATTACAGTTGTTATCACGGAGTTTTCATTAACAAAAATTAGTAAAGTTAATGTTTGTAATAACATATCACATGTTTTTTCTTGATTAAAAATTAAATTTTGTAAATTTGGGTACAAATTTTAATTTATATTGGTTTAAACCTAAAATTTTATTTTTTCTAAAAAGTAAAACCGAGATACTTGATATTTTGTGAACCAAGAAATGAAAAATTGGATTTAATTAAATTATTTGGGGCAATTTATTATTAAAAAAATGTTTTTGATGAAGGGGAGCCCACATATTTTTCAACTTACGCCTCTATAATTGCGGTTCCGCCCGACCTGCAAGCTATGATTATTGTTATAAAAATTAATAAAATACTCGGTGTAGCACTCTATTTAATAATAATATTGTCAGGTTTTTTTTAGCCCCGGTGTGGCCAAACCTACGGTTTGACCAACCAACAACTATAGCATGTTTTTTAAAAATTATCAATTACTCATTGTAGAGCTCCTTATCGTATTGTCAATTTTAGTCTCAAACATTAATAAAAACAGAAAACGAGGTATAAAATCACTCGCCCTAAATTCTTTATCTTCTTTACCTAATCGGACGGCTGAGTTTAACCTATAGTTAATATGTATTATCCGGTAATAATGGGATAAAAGAGGTAAAAAGGCGATCGCGTATTAATAAAACACAAAACATATATTTTTTCTATTAAAAACTTTAATCACGGTAAAGAAAGATTGAGTCGATAATGTTAATAAAAATTTAACAAGTAGTTTAAGTGGCTAAAAATAGCGTCTTGGATGATTTTTGAGAGCGTTATACCATTACAACGTCAAAAATAAAAAATTTTTAGCAACATCGGCGTCTGTCCGCATTAATATTTATTATATAAATGGGTTCTATGTATAAAGACAATAAAATTTGGCTATTATATAAAAATTAAACTTAAAACCTAACGCGAAACAAAGTTATCCATTAAAAAACTCGAAAGATTTTATTGTTTATTATGAAGTATGACATTAACATGTCACTGATCTTTTTAGCGACCTTAAAAAGTTAGTCCGAACTCTGGAAAATTAAATGCTCTGAACTTCCTTAAAACTCTCTCCAACGTATACAAAAATAAGTTTAGGCGTCTGTCAATAAATCTTAAATTTTTAGCCCAACTCATAGCTAATATTTAGCTCCACTTCATTTCAAACATTTTATAAATAATTGCCTCGAATGATATAATTATATCTCGCCCAAACGCTATATTTCGCTGGCGGAATATTGTCTGGACTTGACCTCAACTTCCAAAGCCTATATACCGCCGGCGGAATTTTTTTTGGCTTATAGTTAACGTCCAAAACACATTTTTGCCGGCGGAATATTGTTTTGACTTGATCACAGCGTCCAATGTTTATATTCCGCGGGCAATGTTGCACAATTTAAGGGAAAAACAAACTTAATGTGGTTTAATTTCAAATATCGATGATTAGATGTTTTTGATTATGCTTAGATAATGGATTTAATGAAAAGCGTTTATTTTAAAATTAGGGTTAAGGGCTAGATTGGCATTAAGGTGTATAGTGATCTTAAAAGCATGCAGACCCAAAGATTTACAGGCGCAAAAAGTGTATTCAAGTGGGCATTATTAAAAGCGAGTTTTTTTAGGTACACTCAGAATTGCGCTAATAAATTTTAATAACCGCGCAACTTTTTTTTATAATTAAAAATGGAAAAAAAACGTCAAGGTATTTCAATAATGCGCCTGTGACTTTAAATGCACTCGGGATCCTAGCGCGCAATATTCAAATGTAAGCAAGTATTAAAAAAACTTAAGGTGCGTTAAAACGCATAGGTATTTTTGAGAGCGCGTGAAAGACTCCTAAAGTTGTGCAGGGAAGAAGTTAGGACTGAGCACAGGTTTACGACTTTTAGGAACACCAAAACGATAAAAAATTTACACCTTTTGAGCCTTATTTAAGCTCTCATTCAACCCTTAGGCTTCCTTCAAGACCTGCTTGGCCAGGCCTTTAAACTAGGGAATTGGAGTTGGGGTATGATGTTTATTTTTAAATGTCTATTTTTGTCTAGTAAAAAAACTGGCCATAGACATCCCTTAAAAATGTTTTCCACTGGTCCCATTTATATTTTTTGTGGACCGATTATGAATTCAAACACATTTTAAAAGAATAAAGAAAAGTTGGATCTCATTAGGCTCAATATAATTTCAGATGTGAATTTTTAATCCCCTGCCTATATTTGAAAGAATTTATATTATAACCCTAAAACGTATTAGGAATAGAGTTTAGACCGAGCAGTGATATTCCCGCTCAAGCCGTCTGGAATATTATAACTTAGGCCCTGCCCGCCCGTTACTCATTTTTTCGTTTTTGACCCGACCCAAATACATAACGCCCGGGAAATATATTGAGAGCTCTAAAAATTTTTATCTGAAGTTATCAATATACAGAGTGCAGGTGTAATACCTTTCATATTCCATTTTTTATTTGTTAACATTATTTTAAAAAAAAGTCAAAATAAGAAAAAAATTGCCCCCCCCCCCAGCTTTTCGCGAACTGCTTTCATCTCTAATTATTATAAAAATTTATATGAGGCTACTAAAATAATTTGATGACTAAAATCCTAACACCCAAATAGTTTGTTATTACAATCACACGGCTTATTCGTAGATATAAATTTAAGGTGGCGCTATCAACCAAAGGTCAAATTTTTTTTAGAAAAGTTGTTTAAATTTTAGAGTTAAAGCCTAATTTAAATTTCCCCTTTAAAAGAATGTTTAAATATTCTAAATGTTGAGGCGCTTTGCTTTTGACGATATACCTGTAGCCAAAAGATGCGCTTTGTAATTTTAAAAAATTTTATTTACCCCTTTATGGAAAAATTGTAAAATGCTTGATATTTCACTATTATTTTTACCTATAAAAGGGGAGTCCAACACTTACCAAACTTTGCGTTGCTATCTTATAAAATTTGTCTGAGCCCTCATGTGAAATTTACCAATTTAAAAAAACTACATTTTCCGGTTCATGTGGTTGTCCTTCCCGGACTTATTGAATTAGCGCTTACACATGAGTTTTAGGTTTTAACGAACAAATGCATAATTTACATAAACACGATGCCTTAATAGCACAGGTCAACAAATTTTTGAAAGTTATTAGCTAACTACGGAGATCAAACCTGCCATCTGAGGGATCCAAATCCTAACGTTTTTTCTAATCAAACTTAGTTAGTCAGCTATAAACATTGAAAATTTTAGAACGAATGCGAAAAAGACAAAAATAAATTGAAATTTTTTTTTGCATATTTACAACAGCTAAACTGTTAATCAAGCTTCAAAAACTTTTATCAAAAACCGATAATATATTGTGTCGTATTTAAGTTTGGACGCGAAATATTTTGTATTAACTAAATGCTGATGGTACTAAAAATTTTTATTTCTCATTATTTGATATTATAAATAGTTACAAGGGATTAGGATTCTTAAATTTTTTCTTTTTAGGGTATTCTTGATATGTCAATTTGGTCAAAAAAGGCCATTTTTTCGATATGGACGGATGTAAGGAGCCAAGGCCGGAAGAAATTAAAAAAACGAAATATTTATATAAGATAAGGCCATCATGGGGATAAATTCTTTGATGTTTTCATAAAATTCACGGTTGTGCCATTGATATTTGTTGACCTGTGTAATTCAACGCCATGATTTGCTTCAGATATATTTACTCATATAACAGGAATTCGTTGAAATTCATAACTCATTTCCATAATAATTGGAACACTTACAAATTAAATAAATATTCAAGCCCTAGCTTATAAAACATAAAAGTATTTTAATAAAATACCTTATCCATTATAAATCTGTACAGTTAAAATTAATAGATAAACTAATGTGAGCTAACTTTACAAATTAATACGATGGTCATATTGACAAAATGCTTCAATGGCTATTTATTTTCCAATGCCAATAATTTTTTAATTCAGCGCATAATTCAGGATCTCGCATAGTGATGCTGATTTACTCATTGTCCCAATACGTTAAACACCCTTTTTTGTGTAAAAAATAAAAAATTTGTCAAATTAACCTTTTTATCAAATTACCCAAAAATTAAGTGCTCGATAAAATTGCATTAATACAAAAAAATTAGCAATTTTCCTTGTGGTATTAAAGTTTTTCAAGAGCCGCCTTCCCCCCCCCTCTCCCTACCTCCATAGGGGGCAGCTTGTTCGTTATAGCCGTGCCTTTTTTAACCAAATTTAATATGGCCCCACAAGGCATCATAAAAGCAGATTCATACGCGCGCTTGTGTTTCCCCAAAGGGCAAGCGAGAATGCATAATAAAGGGGCAGGTCTATTCGGTGTAAAATGAACTCGTGTAAAATGACCTTTTACACGAGTTCATTATAGACCGAATAGACTTTTACACGAGTTCATTTTACACCGAATAGTAAAAACGCTTTATAATATAGATGACTTATTATAATAATGGTTTTCTAATGTAAAATTTTGTGAGGATTTCAAATTTGTTATTCAATTTTGCCTAACTCTTTTAGTTTTTAAATAAATGCAATTTTAAAATTTTAATAACAATATAAACTAACAAATTTGAATTCTTACAAAGCTATTGATTATAATCGACTAATCTAACATTGTAAAAGGAATTTAGTTATTTTATTCGCATTTTTTTATTTAATATCCTATAATTTCTGGTAAAATATATATAGAAAAAGCTCAAATGTTAGTTCGGAAGTTTTTTATATAAATAGAAGAATTGTAAATGCTAAAATAATAACGTGTGTGGCCAAGAGGACAAACTGCTTCGTTCCTATCCATGCGTGCCCCGGTTCGAGTCCCTGTGGATACTTTTTTTTAATAAATTTTTAATATACCCAAGTGTTGCCTGAATTAGGGTAAAAATATTTTAGCAGTTCCTGAATGGCTCTTTATTATTTTAGGTTTTCTTATTTTAAGACTCATGGTTGCAAAGGGTTGATGCAATTAAATTTTTTTATTTATAAAAATACCTTTTCTAGAAAACTTTGTAAATATGTTCATTGGTAAATTTAGGCACTGTTTAATGACTTTTTATGAAAATTTTTTAAAAAGGAGGGCCACATCCTCATTTAATTTAACCAATAATGTATAATTAATGAGTTCAGTTAATTTTGCACTCATTTTAAAATTTTTTGTAATTAACTTTAAATATTAAAAGCATCATCTAACTGTGATGAATATAACTCTTATATTTATAGTAGTTGTTTCACAAAAAGAGGAATCTTGGCCCTTGAAACCTACAAATATGAACATTTGCTACTAAGCAAAAAGCAGTGTTTTTATTATAATAATAATAATTTTGTTTATATATACCAAAGTTAAATATAAGATTCAGACATCATATATTCAAATAAAAATGTGAACATATCAATAATTATTTGTTTTAATAGTTTTAAAACATTCTTATATAATAATTCAGAGTAAAAGTTAGATTTGGTGTTAAATTTTATAACATTTTTAATTCTTCTAAAAAAACAAAACCCTAAACTTTACAATATTAAAAGTAGAGGTTATAGATCACAAGAAATTTTAACTAATTTTTTAGACAACATTATCATGTTGTTAAACCATTATAAGGACTAAAATTACACATATTTTTATCATTAAAAAATATTAGGTATTATATCATGCTTTGAAATTAAAGATATTTCACCACAAATATTTATACTTTGTTTCAATAAAACTTACAATTTGTTTCAATTATTTTTTCTCAGCAGTTGTTTCCTAAATAACAAGTAAAAATACTAAGTCATATCTATTTTTGGAAGACTAACTAACATTTTATGTCAAATTTTATATTTTCAGAATATTTTAACTGCAAGACTTATAAAAATAATTAGAGTTAATATGAAAAAGATAGTTGTTCATCAAGAGTTCACCTTAACACAGGCTCTTAATTATGCACTTTGCATTTGGAAAAAAATCTAATAGCTTATCTTACCAATAAGCAAGGTTGCGAATAACTGATTGATAGAAATTGCTAATTTGATATTTCAGAATATTTTAATTGCATAACTTATAAAAATAATTAGAGTTAATATGAAAAAGATAGTTGTTTTAACATCAAGAGTTCACCTTAACACAGGCTCTTAATTATGCACTTTGCATTTGGAAAAAAATCTAATAGCTTATCTTACCAATAAGCAAGGTTGCAAACTGATAGAAATTGCTAATTTTTAAATATGGTGGTAATTTTGCTTATGAAGATTTTGATTAAATTTTTTACATATAATTCAATTTATTCAAAATAACAATTTAAACAAATTTTCTGATTATTCAAGTTTAAAATTAAAATTATACAATAAGGTTTACAAACTATTAAATTAAAAATAATTAATGATCTGCCCACCATTATTTATAAGATGTCTTTATCCATATATAAATATTATGTGAGAGATACTCATCACAGTTAGATGGGTCTTTTTTAAGTTAATTAAAACAAATTTTAAAATGAGTGAAAAAATAAATGAACTAACTAATTATGAATTAAAAAAATTGGCTAATTTAAATGAGGAGTGTGTGGCCCACATTTTTTAAAATTATCAAATTAAACAGTGCCATTCTATCAGAGAACATACTTACAAAGTTTCCTACAAAAGGTATTTTTGAGTTTTAAAATAAGAGAAAAAATTTAACATTAAAACATTATACTATCATAACATTTAAATTACCTAAAATAACAAATAACACTCCAGGAACTGCAAAAATATTCTTACCCTAATTCATGCAACACTTGGGTATATTAAAAATTTATTAAAAAAAGTATCCACAGGGACTCGAACTGGGGCACGCATGGATAGGAACGAAACAGTTTGTCCTCTTGGCCACACACGTAATTAGTTTAGCATTTACAATTCTTCTATTAATATAAAAAACTTCCGAACTAACATTTGAGCTTTATCTATATATATTTTACCAGAAATTATAGGATATTAAATAAAAATTTTGCAGATAATAACTAAATTCCTTTTACAATGTTAAATTAGTCGATTATAATCAATAGCTTTGTAAGAATTCAAATTTGTTAGTTTATATTGTTATTAAAATTTCAAAATCGCATTTATTTGAAAACTAAAAGAGTTAGACAAAATTGAATAACAAATTTGAAATTCTCACAAAATTTTACATTAGAAAACCATTATTATAATAAGTCATCTATATTGTAAAGCGTTTTTACTATTCGGTGTAAAATGAACTCGTTTAAAAGTCTATTCGGTGTAAAATGAACTCGTGTAAAATGCATTTTACACGAGTTCATTTTACACCGAATAGACCTGCCGCATAATAAAGAGTTGATTTTTAAGCATGTTATAATGATAAGGCCTTTCTTTCTAGTATTTATTATGGCAGATGTTTGAATAGCAATCTGCGTAAAATGTTAACATTGAAACTGTTGTTCTCTTACTTATTATTTGTCCTTTTTATTACACCTCATTTTTCTCCAATAACCTTAAATTTGTAATCTACATCTATACGGGGAAAGGTTTAAGTAAAACCTCAAACCCATTTTTTTATTTTTTTATTAGAAAAACTTATAACCTTTAAATAAAAAGAGAAAAAAAAGTTATAAATAACTGAAAAAAAGATCAAAATGAGTCATATATTCTTTTTATAAATTTCGACTCTTAGAAATGTAGGACTTTGGGATGGCTTGGTGGTCACCCATCTCATTCGCAATAAAGGTTAGCGTTGATTCCTTGAGTTCAGAACACAATACTTGCAAGCACTTGGGTCCGATATTTGAAAGAGCTGTTATAATTTTTTTTAAAATTATGTAATTTTTTTTTAAATTATGTAATTTTTTATTATTTATATAAAAAATTCTCAGCAATATTATAAATTTGTTGTGTTCCGCACTCAAATTTTTTATAGGTCGTGCGTGCTTTAGAGCTCAATTAACATGGTGGGCATATGAAAAGTTTTCGGGAAAAAGCAAGGCCTCAACGAACAAGCTGCCGCCTATAGGGGTAAAAGGCTTTTAAAAAACTTTAATACCACAAGGTATTTTTGTATAATCACCTTCTAAAAATCGCTAATTTTATTGTATGATTGCAATTTTATCGGGGTACTTATTTATTATAAATTTTAATTTAAAAAAGGTGAATTGAGAAAATTTTAATTTTTTTAATTAAAAAAAAGGAGTGTTTAACGTGTTAAGACAATAAAATCATCATCACTATGTGATCATAAACGAGATCCTAAACCAAACTTAAACAATTTTTGGCATTGGAAAATGAATAGCCATTGAGAAAGTATTTTGTCTGATTAACAATTGATTAATTTGAAAAGTTTAACTGTTCATAATTATAATGAATAAGGTATTTTATTATTATACTTATAATTCCACAAATTTCTATTACATTTTGTAACAAATCATGGCATTTAATTATTAAGGCATTGTGTTAATGTAAATTTTACATTTGTTCGTTTAAACCTGAAACTCATGTATAATCGCTAATTCAATAAGTCCGGGAAGGTCCAACCACTTAGATTAGGATGAAATCTGCATGAATGTAGTAAAAATACCTCATAATTTTAAATTTTTGACTGGAAGTGTTGACAGAGGAAGGGGCAAAAGAACAAAAAGCGAGGCAAAATTTTACATTTGATTATGCCCACAAACTCGTGGGCATGGCAAAAGAAAAGCCCCTTTTCTTGCTTAAAAAAAGGCATATTTTAAAATAGCTCTTTTTAAAAAAAACTCCTAGGAGTTTTAAGAATAAATAACCAACCCATCATTATTATGAAAAAAAACAAAATTTTTCGAAAATATTATAAAGAAAACAAAAAATGGGCTTTTTGGAGCGCTTTTTAAGAGCCACTCTTTTCGTTTTTTTTTGCCCCTTTGCTTAGTGAGGGCTTTTTTTGAATTCTTATTTTGGCCCTTTATTTGTTTGTAGCTCCCTTTCTTTCTTTAAGTTTTGGGGAAAAAATGAGCCAAAGTTTTTTGGCTCACTGTTTCCCAGCACTGCTCTCAGGTATAAGGTCGAAAGCAAAGCGCCTCAACATTGAGAACAATTAAACTTTTGTAAAAAAAAATTGATCTTTGGTTGATAGAGCCACCTTAAACTTATCTACGAATAAGTCGTGTGATTTTATTAACAAAATATTCGGGTCGTAGGATTCTAATCATCAAATTATTTTAGTAGCCTCATATAAATTTTTATAATAATTAGAGCTGAAAGCAGCCCGCGAAAAAGGGTAAGCTGGGGAGGGGGGGGGGCGATTTTTTATATCTTATTTTGACTATAAAATAATGTTAAATTAAAAATGGAATATGAAAAGTATTACATTTTGCACTTTGTATATTGATAACTTCAAATAAAAATATTTAGAGCCCTCAATATTAAATTTCCTGGGCGTTTATATATTTGGTGGTCAAAAACGAAAAAATGAGTCACGGGCGGACAGGGCCTAAGTTACACAGGTCAACAAATATCAATGACACAACCGTGAATTTTATGAAAATATAAAAGAATTTATCCGCAATGGCCTTATATCATATATATATTTCGATTCTCAGTTTTTTCCGGCCTTGGCTCCTTACATCCATCCCGTCCATATCGAAAAAATGGCCTTTTTTTGACCAAATTGGCAGATTAAGAATATTAATGAAAAATGTAAGAATTTATTTTTTATATAAAAATCCCTTGTAACTTATATTTATCATATCAAATAATGATAAAATTATTAGTATATCCAAGCTCTTACATTAGCATTTAGATAATACAAAATATTTTGCGTCCAAACTTAAATATGACACGATATATTATCGGTTTTTAATAAAGGTTATATTTGAAGTTTAATAACAGTTAAGCTGTTGTAAATATGCAAAATAAAAATTTCAATTTATTTTTGTGTTTAAATCTTTTTTGTTTTTTTGGCATTTTTTCTAAAATTTTTAATGTCTGTAGCTGACTAACTAAGTTTGATCAAAAAAACGGATTTGAAAATCCCTAAATGGCAGGTTTGATCTCCGTAGTTAGCTCCTAACTCTCAACAATTTGTTGACCTGTGTTATAATATTCCAGACGGGTTGGGCGGGAATATCACTGCTCGGTCTAATGTCTATTCCTAATACGTTTTAGGGTTATAATTTAAATTCTATCAAATATAGGCAGGGGATTAAAAATTCACATCTGAAATTATATTGAGCCTAATGAGACCCAACCTTTCTTTATTCTTTTTAAATGTTTGACTTCTTAATCGGTCCACAAAAAAATATAAATGGGACCAGTGGAGTCCAGAAATTTTTTAAAGGATATGGCAGTTTATTTACTGGACAAAAATTGCAGACATTTAAAAATAAACATCATACCCCAACTCCAATTCCCTATTACTAAGCAGGTATTGAGGGTGAGAGAGCTTAAATAAGGCTTAAAAGGTGTAAACCTTTTAATGTTTTGGTGTCCCTAAAAGTCGTTAACCTGTGCGCAGTCTTAACTTCTATTCTGCACAACTTTAGAGGTCTTCGCGCTTTCATATATCACCTATGCGTTTTAGGGCACCTTACGTTTTTTTAATGCCTGCTTACATTTGAATATTACGCGCTAGGGTCACGAGTGCATTTAAATTTACAGGCGCATTATTGAAATACCTTGGCGTTTTTTTAAGTCTTTTTCCCATTTTTAATTATAAAAAAGATGCACGGTTATTAAAATTCATTAGCGCAATTCTGAGTGTACCTAAAAAAGCTAAGCGCTTTCAATAATGCCCTCCTAAATACACGTTTGCGCCTGTCTTTGAGTCTGCATGCTTTTAAGATATTTCACTATACTCCTAAACGCCATTCTAGCCCTTCCTAATTTTAAATTAAACCCTATTAAATATTTTATAATCTAAACATAAAAAATCAAAAACATCTAATCATCGATATTTGAAAATAAATCACATTAAGTTTGTTTATCCCTTACATTGTGCAACATTGGCAGCGGAATATAAACTTTGGACGCTGAGATCAAGTTCAAACAATGTTTCGCCGGCGAAAATGTGTTTTGGACGTAGACTATACGCCAAAAAATATTCCACCGGCGGAATAATATAAGCTTTGGACGTTGAGGTCAAGTCCAGACATAATTCCGCCAGCGGAATATTGCGTTTGGGCGCTGACATATCCATTTTTTTTAATTTCTTGGTTTACAAAATAATCAAGCATCTTGTATAACTTAAATAAATAAAAATTTTGAAATTTTTACCCAAATTTAGAATTTTAATAGTTATGTGCTGGAATGAAAATTATATTGCATAACAGAGGTCATTTAGATTAGTTTTACACTTCTATACATTATTTTTCCCGTTTTTCGCACCCTCTCCCAGCCTTTTCTAAACATACAAAATTGTTTAAAATCCAAAAGTGACTCTCTGCAACATAACTCAAAGTTTAAAATTATGTTTTTTAAATAAATGTTTTTTTTAATAATTATTAATCACTCTTAAGTGGCAAAAGTGTCATTTTTTGGCGTTTTACGATACAACCCGAATTGTCTCCGAAATAATAATTATTGGCGAAAAACGAAGAATTAGGTAATACTTAGGATTAATAGTAGTTACATGCATAAAAATCTGATTTGGGGCGCAAGGTGATTTTATAGACCGTGTAATTTATCTATATAACAATAAAACATAACAATTAATCAAACCGATGGTTAAGTCGTGGCCAAATAAATAACATGTCTAAATAGATTAATTTCATTTGTCCTTTTACATGATATGTGACAAAGGGTTGAATGAGAGCTTAGATAGGTCTTAAAGGAGTGTAATAATCTGACAAACGTCTTTATATAAAAGAAGGGCAATATTATGATAATCATCAAAAAACCTTAATTGGGTTAATTTTAAATATTAGATAATCTTTATGACTACACCCTATGAAAGCCTACTTAATAATATTTGTTTGCTTATTATTTATTATCAATGTTTTGACTTGCCCTTCTAAATGTAAGACAAAATAGTGTTAAAAATTTTTACATAAATATATTTAGAATTTACGTTAATCGTAGCATATTGTGTGCTTTTGCAAGTTTACCTATGTGCAGTTATAATTGTTTTTTCTGCGCAATATTTAGGAGTCTTTTGCGCGTTCTCAATGTAACTGTTTAATACCTGCTTATATTTGAGGTTTTAAGTCACAGGCACGTTGTTGAAATACCTCGGCGGTTTTTTAAGAGTCTTCCGCTCATTTTTAATAAAAAAAAAGAGTTGTGCGGTTATTATAACTCGCGCTTTTTTGAGTGTTAAAAGTAGTGTTCTCAACGGGCCGTATTTTTAAGACCCGGCCCGCCCGAAATTTTTTTTACATGTGGCCCGGCCCGAAATAAATATTTTTATTTTTAGCCCGGCCCGACCCAATGTTTTTTTATAAGAGGCCCGGCCCGATATTGGCCCATAATATTTTTGAGAATATTAACATTTAAACACAAAATATAGCTTTATTGAAACTATTATCAAGAGCATTATTTGATTTTAAATCATTTAAAAATTATATAATCCAGTTTTTCCTGGCCTAAACGGTTTAATCTTTTGGTTTTGACCGGCTGTCAAAGAGGTACGTTCTGCAGTGCAAGAGCTTGCTGGAGTGGCCAAGATTTTGGTTGCATAAATATTTTTAAGTAGAAGTTTTTTCTTGTTTTCCTACCACTGCAAAAGAATTTTATCTACGTCTTGTGGTGGAAGCTTTATATAAGTTGTAATTACGTCCTCGGTTTTAATTTCGTCATCTTCCCACCTAAATCCTTGATAAGTTGAAGAGTTTATATTTGTCAAATTAAGCTGAGACCTGATTTGGCTAATCACTCTCCGACTCGTTCATACTCACTAATCATTTACATTTTTCTGTTCAGACGTCCATAAATCTACTTAACTATTTTTAACAATAATTATAGCGCAAAAAATAAGCAAATTTAAACATCAAAAATTTGCGGCCCGGCCACGCTTGAGTCAAATTAAATAAAACGGTCCGGCCCGCCCGACTAATATTTTTTGTTTAGGCCCAACCCGACATTTCGAGCCGGACGGCACCGGGCCGGAAGGGCTTTCGGGTCCCGACTGATAACACTAGTTAAAAGTCTATGCGCTTTTGTGTACTTCTAATATGAGTCTACTCTTATAGGATATTATACTATAATCCTAATAACTGTTCTAGCCCTTTATACAATTTTGAATTAAATTAACCCTATGGATTTCTTACTCTAAGCACAAAAGTGTATGGGTGAGTAAAAATGCTAGCTATATGACCGATAAAAAGAATCTCAACAAAGTAAGGTGAAGTAGAAGTAAAGAAAATTTAACAGGCCCAATTCTAGCTTTTCCACTTGGGGGGAGGGGGGGGGGCAAAAAAACTCGTGTTTAACAAATTAATAGTAATTTATTTTATTCATAAAATAAAAAAAATGATTGCGTGTATAAATTGGATATGTGAATTAACATTAATTGTTTTCACTAATATCAATTGCTTAAAAAGATATGAAATTTGGAAATTATAATTTTATCATTTGGTATCAATGCGCATGAAAATTAAAAATATGATATATGAATGATAAAAATGAATTATATAAAACTTCGGATTTTGGAAAATGAATAGCAAAGTAAGATTGATTATCATGAAAACAAATTGTATAAGTATGCTATTGGAAGAATATATATGAAAAAACACTGGTTATATATAACTAGTAATTAATATTAGGGCAAAAAATAAAATAAGAACATAAATGTTAAATGCGCCTAAAAAAATTTCAACCATGTCTTAAAAATAGTAAGCAATAATTAGCTGATTATGAGCAGTATATTGTATTAATCTAACAATTTTAGCTAGAGGTTGTTTTGATTACATTATAAAATTCATCAAAATTCAATGCCCTAATTTTTCGTGTCCCAGAAGAACCAAATCACCTTTACAGGTCACTCACTACTTGCCAGCCTACTAAGAGTTATTATTCTTCTTAAAGAAGAAAATGTGGCTTCACAACTCGACGTTGAAGAGCCAAATAACAAACTTATAGAAAAAATATGTTGAATAGATTAGAAAACGCATCTTTATAATCATATGAAAATTTAAAAAAATTATTAGTAACACATTCTTTTTAATTATTAAGTTCAATTTCTTTAGATAATAAATTTTTATCAATATTACTTTTTTTTAAAAGAGGCTCTAATTTATTTAAATCTAAAAAAAGGATAATCGAATTTATAAAGGGAATCTAAAGATTCTAAATAAATATTATAGGCAAAAAATCTATTATCAAAAGTATCAATAAATAAATCCATAATATTAAAATAAATAATTTTTAATTCATCATTAATATTAAAATTATTCTCAAATTTATGAGTAGAAAATAAATAAAAATCAGAAAAATCTTTAGGTTTAGTTTTTCTTTTATCCATAGATAAATTATTGTCATTTAAAAAAGTATTATATATATCAAAACAGTTTTTGAATAAATCTTTAAATGTATTTCTAAATTGTTTTTTTAAAAACATAAATCGTTTTGCATTGAAATTGATCATTAATTATTTTTAATAAATAAAATATTTTTTTAATGATAAATACAAAAAAATAAATTGATGATTATAAATATGGTCAAAAAACCTCGACGCTTTGGACTTGTGACCTGAAAATATAAAAACTTTTTTATTTATAATTTTTACAAGAGTATTTAATATTTTTATCTAATTTAAAAAAAACAATGGCGTCGTAGTGACCACACCACCGATGGGGCAACAGCCCGGGTATGGTCCCCACTAACTTCCTTTGCATCATGTTGAAAAAAATTTATGAAGCAAAGAAAAAATATCAAAAAAATCTTTCCCTTCACTTAAAATTTCAAGACAATCTTTTACAACAAGATCCAATCGGTGGTTAAAGCAGTGAATATACGGGACATGGTGTCCAGCTATTTTGCTTAGAAAATAAAGCTTTATATTTGTCAATTCATAAATCTGATGCCTAAGAAATATTCTCACTTGTCAATAATCTTTTGTTAGAATATAATCTCGAACCAAAGAACCTGATTGCACAATGCTTTTATGGGGCGAACGTAATGCCCGGGGAAAAAAGTGGTTTTCATGTAAAAACAAATTTTTCTATATATCTAATAACAACAGAAATAATTTCTGTGTTAGTTTGATATCTCTAACGGATGAGAAGTGTGGATGAATGAAAAACATTTTTTAAAAAAAGTAAATATTTTTAAAATAATATTTTTTAGATATTTTTGGTGGAGCAAATTTAATTATATTAGAAGAAAAAAAAATTTATTATTTTTTTGGGGGGGGGGGGGGGGGGGCAAAAAAAAATTACTAGTATTTGGGGGGGGGGGGGGCAAAATCAAATTCTATGTATTTGGGGGGGGGGGGCAATGCAAAAACATGCCCCCCCCAAAAGGGTCTAAAATCGTGCCTGAAATTTAACGCAACGTTGATTTTTAACATTTAATCCAATGTTTGCTTTCTTGATTAATATTCCGCCCCCCCCCCCATATTGATTTCTTATCCCAAAAGTCATATTGTATCACGTCAATATGTTAAAATCATTTTGACGCGAAAAAAGTAAAATACGTAAAAATTGTTTGTGATTTTTAATATTTTTCCAAATAGAATTAACATTATTAATTAAATTGGTGCTCATGTAAATTTAGCCAAGTATATTTTTAATTATTTTATTTATTAGCATATGAATATAAAATGGCAAAAAATTATTGTTCCCCTAATGGTAAATAATGGGAAATTTTATCAAATATTCGCCGGTATTTTCTGCCATTTTATTTGCTTTTAAAAAATTTGAAATTTACCATTTTTGTTATCCAAAAATTTTATTTCTCGAGCAAAGAATCAAAAATTGGGATGTGCTAAAAAACGGTCAACAAGATTTGAGATCATTAGGTTAATTTCCCCCAAAAACACTTCTCAGCTTTGCCCATTTTTTTGTTGCACAATGTAATCAGCGTTTAAAACTCTCTCTCGCTGGCTGATTACTGTTTGTACTTAATCTCAACGTCTGAAAATTCCGCCGGGAAATTTTGCATAATAATTAAAACTTTTTTTCTAGTGATATTTTGTTATAGCGAAAAAATATTTTTACCAACATTTTTAATTTTTCTTTTTTTTCACATTAAAGGTTCGCCAGGTCAGGCTTAAAGTTTAATTTTGTTTTCGTATATAGAATTTGAGTATTCTCTTATGTTTTTAAACCTACAAAATTTAAGAATAACCATATCGTGTAGTTATACTTTTGAATAAGTAGGCCGAATAAAATTTTTGATAAAGTAAAATTTGAGGGTGTAGTTATTTTAAACAATAAGTTCTGAACGAGTTTAATTCAAATTTTTCTCTAGCATAAGCCTTTTCGCTGACTGAAGATTAATTTCGATATGCAAAAAAATATTATTAAGAGGAGTTTTTAGTAACGCCTGTTTAAAAAAATATTTAGGTTTAGACGCCTGTTTAAAAAAAATGAATTTACATTTTTAAAAACGCATAAAACAATATGCAAATTAGATGTGTAATGTATTTTTATTCTTATATTAAATGTCAAAAATTATATTTGACACTAGCCCCCAGATTCAGAAATTTACGAAGACGAGCCAAAAAAAATTAACTTTCAAAATTAGTCGATACAAACCGCCATATTTAATTGCCGACTGGGAAAGGGGGGTTTAAATATCTACTAAATCTATGATGCCATAGCAAAACAATTCATAAACTTAAATAATACAATGCTAAATAGCTCATTGTCATATTTATTTAGTGTAATTGTCAACCCGATTAAAAAAACTAAATTCACGTCTCCTTGCTTTAATTCAGAAAATAACGGATATTATAAATGGCAGCGAGTGGTATAAATTTACTTTTTTGTATTGAACAATGTAAATTTTTTCCAGATAAGACTAATATTTTCCCAGAATTTAGCTTCATAGATATATGAATAGTTATCCAGGTGATATGACTTACAATCCATACCGTACCCTTGTGTACATTTTCGATAATGGTGCAGAATTAATTCCGAGGATGGTGCTATATCCGGTTTTATGCTCTCATAAGTTTGCTTACTAATATGGTGAATCCCTTGCTCAAAAACTAATTTTGGTCGTATGATGCATTTCGTTCGTACACGACTTAATCTGTTGGTTCGATTAGTCATGGAAAAAATGGATTCTTTATAACTAATACCAAGATTCAATAATAATTTGCGATCATATAATTTTAATATAGGGGTGTGTGCTGCTTCGTAAAAAGCACTGGAGACCCGATATCCTGCCTTATAATTCAATTTAGCTACTCGTTTTTTGGAACCTTTCCTTTCGAGCTTTACCTTAGGGTAAAAGTTAAAGAATTCATGCCAGGACTTATATTTACGAGGAATTATGTACTCATCGATGTCGTTAAATGCGAGGTAATCAAATTCATAAAGGTTACGATAATGACAATCGGCGATGGCTAAACTTTGTCCATAGTTCCAGACCCTTACATCAGGATTAGCAAATGGAAGCAACCACGGAATCAGAACAGCCTCGCCTCTTTTTTGATAAAAATTCAAAATTCTTAGGTAGGTATAAACATTTGCATTCGTTTCCGTTAGATAAAAATAAAATCGCTCCGCACCTAATAATTTTGAGAGCTCTATGAATTGCATTATAGAAAACAATGAAAAATTGCCATAAAGAGGTGGCACACAAATACCAACCTTACGCTTATGATGATGGCCGACGTTTGATTTTGTTTTATTGTTTGATGGTTCTTTTACGATATTGGGTATTCTCGAGACCCAGTCACTGGGTGCATCAACAGTGAATTTAAAAGTTGATATGGCAGTGTTTTGAATTTTCGCCTCCAGAAAAATTGATTTTATTCTAGGATAGAATGGATAATTAATAAAGCTATCTATTACTTGTTTAACAATCCATATTGGTATTTCGCAAGAAAAATAATGAGTGCCCCATTCCATGTGATGGTTTTCACAAGTCTCATACCATTCACCTTGAACGACAATCTCATATTTTTTTAAAATTGGTTTGCCACCGTTAAAAGTATTGTTTTCAGTAGCACCAATAGCTCTTTTTAGATTAAAAACGCAGGAAAGGTTTGGTTTGTTGTAATAATTATTTAATTTATATGTAAAATCAAAATTATTACGATTATAACTTTGTCGCGCATTATGGTGAAATTTGGGTGTGGGCACTGAATTTTGGATAGTCATCACTCTTATGTAATGTTTTTTCAATTTGGGGATAGAGTCAAATATATCTCGCAAGTTAAAACGGGCCTCCTTTAATTTTTTTATATATTTAAAAGAAGCGTATCGATCATCCCAAAAAGCGGAAAAGGCATAAACGCCATGAGTTATTTTTTTAAATTTCATCAGAGTTTTTGGTTTTCTAAGATATTGTAAAGACATTTCTTTTTTTATTGTGGTAACTTGCTTGTTTTGACCCGGTATATAATTTTTATTTACTTTTATGACGTAGGAATTATTATCCAACTTAAAGTTATGTGGAATCCCCCTTGAATCAACATCAATCAAACTATGAAATGGAAATTGGAGATTCGGATTAAATATTGAAGGTGAAGTTGTAGGTTGAAGATATATAAAATTCTTGTTTCCAAGTGCAAAGGAATTAGTGATATTGACCATAACTAGGTTGTTTTGTGGTTGTTTGAGAGTTTTTTTGCCCCAATATTTCGCGTCCTTACGGTTTGTGTGGATGCTGTTAAATGAATGGGGTAGAGCAACCATCGAATCCAATTTACTGGCTAAGGTCAATCTAATAAAATTTTCCGATTTATTATATAATACGGTAGATTTAAAATATATCTTATATGGTCGTTTAGTTCTAAATTTTATAATATTCAAGAAGTGTATTTTGTAATCACCAGCATGATAGAACAAAATAACGGCCACGAACAAATAGCTTAGCACGGATATAATTAATATAAATTTTAAATATGATTGAGTCAAATAAAAAGTAGTACGCCTCTCGGCATTAAGAATTTTAATTGCGGCCATAACCGCTTTATAAAAAACCGTACAGGACTGGCCTTTCGTAGCAATAAATACTTTTTTGCCGCGAATTTTAATGTATTGCCTTTTTATGAATAAAGAAGGTGTAAATAAATTAAAATTGCATATATCTAATTATATGGACATTGTTTATACAATAATGACAAAGGTTGATGCTTGATCAAAAAATACAAGGTAATTGTCATGTAAAAATAAAAATTATCTTTGGAACACAGAGCTCCATTAAATAAAATAACTAAAATTAAATCTGATTGTTTTATAACAGACAAATTATGTTATAGTGAACAAGTCACCAACGGCGCCATCGTTGTCTAAGCGACATAACACCACTTAAAAAATTTATATTCCGATACTAATGAAAGCCACTATTAGATTCCCGCATTATATTTAATTGGAGATGAGATGTATATTAAGAATAAGGTAGAATATTTAAATTAAGAATACATTTATTGGCCTTTGTAATATCCAAGGTTAATTTTCACCAGCTATGTCCTATATTTTCAACGTACCAATTAATTTGTCCGAAAGATAAAATTTTTAGCCGATGCTGATTCTAAACGGTATCCAAAATTTATTTTTAATGAAAATAAATAGTGAATGTCAAGATCCTGGCCCTCTTACATCATAATTTAAAGTACATAAATGATGTATTGACCATCCCAACCGGTCATATTTTAAATAATCTGAGTCATTTTGTTGGCACGGACTAGCCCCTGGTGGAGAATTGAATATTAGTTAAAATTTCGAGTTATAAATTTATAAAATAACACGGGGCAATGAAACTTGGACTAGCTTAAGCATTATTTATGGCACAATCGTTCTTGGTAAGGTGTCTATTAACCAATATATTAGAATTTAATATGCTTAAATTTCAGGTAATTTGATCTTAACAAAATTTTCCCATATTGATACCGGTAATGTATTTTTCTAGAAGTTACAAACCGGAACGCAGATTTTCGGTTATGGAACGAGAAGCATCAATCTATGGACTTATGAAATATCATAATAAATTGGGTAAAGGCAGTAGTCATTTTTCCCAATCATAATCCGCTGATAGGATTATTAGCCAGAACATTAGGAAACGATGGTCTCAAACAGATTGCAGCGATTACTAGTAAGGGTGAGGGATTTCGACATTGAACTAGTTTTAAGGTGTCCTTTGTAATAATATGAAATATGAGCAAAATATTATGTATTTTGAAAACATTTCAGTACTAAAATTCACACAACAAATGTACTTTACATGGTATGCTAAGAACACTATCAGCAACCCTTCACCTGGGAAGAATTGGTAGAAGTTAATATGAGCAAATTAACAGAGTTAAAAGTGTGTTAGGTAAAAATGACTGGTGTTCGGAGGACCAAAATTTTGAAAGAATGGAAATTTTCGAAAGCTGAAGTTATTTTAAAGGGAAATCGAATGGTTATATCCGTTAGCTTAAGGCTTAAGATTTCAAAAATACTGTACTGCATGGAGGACACTGCCAGAGATGTATAAAACAGATAGAACAAAAATTTATTTGGTGGCCTAATGGATAAATTCTTAAAAGATGAAAGTTGTAAATAACAATGGCCTCATTATTTGAACTAAGGTAACGTACTTGGGAAGAAGGGGAAGGACCTTGGGGTAGAGTTTGGGATGGATAAAGCAAAAAATTTTTAGTTATTATTGATGCCTTTGCGGTGGCTAGAAATAATTTGATTAACAAGCTCATGACAAGAGTTTTGAATAAAGCTCTTAAACCATTTTTTAGCAAGTAGGGGAGACCGGGGCGAAATGAACATATTTTTGCAAAATCGTTGCTGCTGGCACATTTTTAATCCAAAAGAAAAAATTAATGGCTCATTTTATAGTTAATACATTATATTTTATAAAATAATTTGTTTAACCAAAAAAATATAATTCTGTAAAAAGATATTGAACAATGTATAAACCCACTAGTATTAACCATTTCGCCCCATATACGGGGCAAAATAACACCCATGGGGCAAAATGAAAGTGTGTAAAATTTATTAAATTTACAGCTTTAATTTCAAATAAACCTTATATATTGAAAAATAAATATAGATTTAGATCATTTTATTAATAATTAAATCATAATTAATTACCAGTGGCCCAAAAATCCCAACATCAAGGGGTTGAAGTCTATGTGAACAATGAGGTAGTAGTGTGACCACTTTAATTCCATTATCTTTAAAAAAGTTCACTGGTTTTATGGATATATGAGATACATGGTTATCCATAATTAAAAGTGCCTTTATTTAAAATATAATTAATCAATTTACTGGATCCTTGAGCATTTAACATATTTTACAAAATGTTTTAAATACCCCACAAACTCTTATTCTTTCATCCATCCTGATGAATTGCCACAACCATCACTCCCATTAGGACCATTAGTTACCACCTTAAACCTTTTTCTAGGAAAAATGAAATAAGGTGGAATTAATTGCCCAACTGGATTTATGGCAATACACATGGTAACAAGGCTGCCCCTTTCAGCAGAAACAATTGTTCCTACCTAGTAATTAATTAATATAATGTATAATAAACTTGCTTAACACCCATATGTGCAACCACTTTAGATGATGGGAACTGTTAATAAACCAGTTTCATCTAAATTGAATATCATGTAAGGTTCAAAATGATATTTTTACATTAGATCTATTAGGTTCTGGTAAAAACCATGGACTGCTTCTTTATTGAAACCAGATATCTGGCTAGACTGGTACATTCAGGGCTTCTTATAGAAATGATAGGGTTTCCATAAAATTTCTAAACCAATCAGGTCCAGCTAATTGCTCAATCCAACTGGTAGGGGGGGGGGGGGGGGGGGGGTTCTTTTGTTAATATGACAGCATATTCATATGCTAGTTTTCTAATCTAATTTATTATAAAAATTATTTATTTCTTTGGGAGATAGGCCTAACATTTAGAGGCAAATATAACATGTTGAACAAGAATTTCCTCCTCTGTGAGACTAATGATTTTTCCTTTCAAATTATGTTGAGAACGTTGAAAAAGGGTAGAATACGGAATCTTAAACTCTTTAGCTGTTTGGTAAATGGATATGAATTGTTTTTTTTTGAGGTTATAAGGGCTTCTTTGAGAATGTCTTCATCTGTCTTCATTTTTCTTATACAATTACGCATGAATAGTTTCGGCGTGGGGCGATATGAACGGGGCGAAATGAATATGTTCATTTCGCCCCGCATTGAGTAGTGTTTGCAAAATCAATTATGTTCAAATAATATTAAGTTTTAAGTTTAAAATGTATTATATTCTTACAACGAAGTGTTTTTTAAATCTTTTGATCATAATAATATTTTCGAGGTAACATTTTATTAAAAATAAAGCAAAATTATTGTTGCTTAAAACATAAATTTGAAATAGCATTTTTTCTTTAATTGAGATTTTCTAAATTTTTTTAAATGGATGTATATGTAAAAAATATAATGAATTGATAGCTTGTTTAAAGATTTACAACATAATTTATATATATTGAATAATTTTTGGCAGAGTATCCATTAATCATTTCACCCCACCAACCATTTCGCCCGGGTCTCCCCTACTGTTTGGCAAAACTGAAACACAACGGTCCTTTTTTTCAAAGTGAAATTTAAAAATTTCTGTACTGGGTAGTAGATCATTTTATGGCCCCTCCTTAATATACCACAGGGCAACAAATATCAATGTCAGAATTGTTAATTTTATAAAAAAAAAAATGAATGCATCCCCATGATGGCCTATCTCATATATCTTATTCGTTTTTCTTAGTTTCTTCAGTCTTTGGCTCCTTAGATCCGTCTATAACAGGGCTTCTTAAACTTTTGTAATTTCCGACCCCATCGCGTGTTTCTTAACTACCCCAACAAATATAAAAGAAAAATAAATTAATATTTTTTGATGATATATTTATTAGGTAACAATATACATATGCATATGAAAATATATAAATTTAGAATTCGTTTTGAAACATATCAAAATCTAAAATTAAAAATTGCACAAAATGTTATAGAATGTTTTATTATAGTTTCAAAAACAAAAGCTGATTCTGACCGTAATTCTCTCGAATATATTCAAGTAGTTGGGTGGTAAATATTAAATTAAAGTTTACGTTAAAAATTTAATGAGATGGATGTGCCTGTTTTTTATTGCATAACAAATCAAATCGTGGTGTAATGTTTGAAACTGCGGGACGTAAGGCCTCTGCAACATTTTTTATCGGTGAACTAAATTGGGATTTAATGTGTGTTAAAGCTGAGAAAGTAACTTCACATTAAATTTCTATAACATCTTCTGATTCATAGTAAATTTACACAAGATATTGTAATGATCAGAATAGATGGTATAAACAGTCTTTCCGAACCAGAAGATTTTATGATATATTTAGCCACGATATTGTTATTTTTCTTTATAACAATAATTTTACAAGTTAAAAAACATTTTTTGTTAAATTGTAATTTTATCACTCGCGACCCCATAATTTTGCTACACGACCCCAAATGGGGTCGCGACCCATAGTTTAACAAGTCCTGGTCTATAACGAAAAATGGCCTTTTTGACCAATTTGACAGATCTAAATATACCCTATAATGAAAAAATTTAAAAATCTTTTTTACATATAAAAATCCCTTGTATCTTATATTTTTAAAATAATGAAAAATAAATTTTATTGATATATCAAGTCTTACATCGACCTTTAGATAATACAAAATATTTTGCGTCCAATACGACACGATATATTATCGGTTTGTAAGAAAATATTATTTGAAGTTTGAATTTAACAGTTTAAATATTGTTAATATGCAAAAATTAAATTTCTATTTATTTTTGTTTTTAAATCTTTTTTGGTTTTTTGATCTTTTTTTCTAAAATTTTCAATGTTTATAACTGACTAAATAAGTTTGTTTAGGAAAAACGGTAAACGGATTTGATATTCCCTAAAATGGCAGGTTTGATCTCTGTAGTTAACTCATAACTCTCAAAAAATTGTTGACCTGTGTACTCAGACAAATAGCTTAGTTGAACTGGCTGTTGGTTCAGTTAAATCCTGGTGCAATAAAATTGAATGGTACACGGGAATTGTTTATGATGTGTATTAGAGGTCAACAAATATCAATGTCACAAAAAATAAGTTAATGAAAACATAAAGGCATTCATACCCATGATAGCCTTTTCTCTATGTTTTTCGTTTTTCGTTGTTTCTTCCCCCTTTGGCTTCTTAAATCCGACCATCGAAAAATGGCTTTTTACCAAATTGACTGATTGAGACCTCGAGAATACCAAAAAAAGAAAAAGGTAAAGAATCTTTTTTTCATATAAAAATCCCTTGTAACTTATATTTATATTTCAAATAATGAGAAATAAAATTTTTTAGTATATCAAGCTCCTAGATCAGCATTTAGATAATACGAAATATTTCGCAAACTTAATTACGACACGATATATTATAGTTTTTTAATAAAAATATTATTTGAAGAAATTAACAATTTAGCTGTTGTGAATATGCAAAAAAAAATTCAATTTATTTTTGTTTTTGAATCTTTTTTGTTTTTATGACATTCAAAAATTTTCAATGTTTATAGCTGACTTACTAAGTTGGATTAGAAAAAACGGTAAACGGATTTGAAAATCCCTAAGATGGCATTGATCTCTGTAGTGCAAAACCAGTGGGGATTTTTACCCTTTGATTAGAATTCTAACGTACCCTTAGATATATTAAAAGAAAAATGAGTGGTTAAGGATATTTTGGGCAAGTTCGCTGAGGACGAAAATATTTGGGTGCATATAAGAGATTAAAGTTGCGACTTGAAGGCCTGCCCGGCCCGACGCTAACCCGCCCGACCAAATCTAAACGGTATGGGCGGGCCGGGCCTGAATTTGAAAAAAGGAATTACGGGCCGAAGTTTTAAACCTCATATTGATTGCCTTAATTTTTATATATTAACATAAAAGGATAAATTCATCACACGATAAAGGGCATTCATTACATCTACAACACTCTATGTTTTATAATTTTTGAACAAAAGTTAATTTATCGGTGGTACATATCAGGCTACTTAAATATTAACATTTTAACTCTGTTTTAACAATGTTTTATTATATTTTATAATCTAAAAGTTGCTGTAAGAGCTTGATATACTTATAAATTTTAAATCTAATTATTTGAAATTAAAAATATAGGTTAATAATTTTAATATGAAAAAATTCTTACATTTTTTTTCTTTATGGTATTATTCTCGAGGTTGCAAAATCTGCCAATTTTGTCAAAAATGGCGCTTTTTTGATAGACCTAATAACCAGGTGAAAGAAACTTTGGAAAACGGAAATTAAATAAGAAAAAGGTATGAAGGGGAAATTAAAAAATAATTATTAAGATGGTGAAACAAAAAGGTTTTTATTAAACAAAAATAGAATAATATTTTTAGAACAATGTAATATATAATTATAGAATTGTTTTTATAAATGACAACAAAAAAAAACAACATCAACGATTTTTTGAGGGTTTTGTAGAGAATTTTCTTGCGATAACGATCCTGGGTTTAGTATTTTTTCCAATGCCTCCAATTTAACCGCGTCCAAAGTTCAAAAAAAATTCACAAAATTTTTTAATTTAATTTTCAAAAAAATCTAATGGCATATTCAGATTCCTTATAAAAAACATATCTAAAAAGGGTTATTACCTAAAATTATTAGCAATTTACTTTCAAGTTATTTAGGATCAAAAAACGAATTTTATTACAAAAACCACTAATTTTACAAAAATGATAAAATAAAAAAAAAATAAATATTTAAAAAAAATTCAAACCCCTTACGTTGATAATGAATGTTTTCGTTATCTAAATATATTTTTAAACTATTTCTACCCATAGGTTTTATGATATAGAAGCCCAAAATACCCCAAAAATTGAAAAATCTCAACTTTGACACCGAATAACTAAAATTCTAAGGCATTGGCTAAAATTCTGATTTCATATTCGTGATCAGCGCCAAAAATTTGACCAAAAACCATAGTTGGCATAATTGATGCTTAGGGTCGTCCAAATTTTGTTGTCCAGTGTAATAGATCGCTGGTTAAGTTTTTCATAAACATACTCTCCGGGATTGGAAGAATTAATCTTCCAATAAATCACTTTTAGCTGTAATTGGGAAGGTTAGCTTGACCACGGGCCTCTTGTAGATATCGTTACAGGTTATGGTCGCAACGCGAATTTATCCTTTGGGTGTGGTTAATAACTCCGGTTTTCCACATCAAACTTTGGCAATAGCACATGTTGGCCTAGTTTTAAATTTGTAGATGCCCCTTTCCATTTGTTTCGACGTTGAAGATGCGTTAAATAATCGCGAGACCATCGAGACCAGCAGTGGCAACGCATCATTTCGATATGCTGCCACTGCGTCAGGTGAGAAATTGGGTTATCCGTTAGATTTGCCTCCAATGCGGATGTTATTGGACCTCCGATCAAAAAATGACCCGGTGTCAGCATGCTTAAATCGTTAGGGTCATTTGACATCGGAGACAAGGTCCGAGAATTTAGAATTGCTTTAATTTGGGTAAACAATGTAGCTGCTTTCTCTAATGCTAAGGGGGTTAAACCAAGTTGAGATTTGGTTGACTTGACAGCGGCTTTCCATATTCCGCCAAAGTGTGGTGCGCGAGAAGGTATAAAGTGCCACTGGATGCCCTCGGATGCTAAAGTTTTTGCAACAAATTCATGAAGGTTTTAGAAAACCTTGCAAAAGTCGCTTGAGCTTCTTGGGCCCCGATGAAATTGGTACCAAGATGTTAATAATTTTGCTCCTCCGAGTCATAATGCGTAAAGCATTTAAAAAAGCCTGAGTGGACAAGTTTGACGCTAATTTCAAATGCACGGTCTTGATGGCAAAACAGACAAATATAGCTCCGGAACCCTTAATTTTCCGGTATTTTATTCATATGCCCTCCTTCATTAAAAGAGGACCAAAGTAATCAACGCCGTTGGAGGCGAACGGGCAAAGAATACTAAATCTTTATATGTGTAAGAAGCGTAAACAGGAAGCGTTCACCTTTAGTAAACGTTCAAAATTTGAGTAACGTGAAACCAATGAATTATCTACAGATGTAGTCACGGTTAGCGTTTTATGCTTAGGATGGAGTTAAAGCAAAGTTATAAATTCGCTTGTCTTCTTTTTTTCGGGATTGTCATTGGGCACGCAAAAAGACGAATCTTGGTATGACTTGGGTGATGAAACTAAAAATTCTGGACTGTTCCACCTATGCAATTCACTCAAAGAGCAGCCTTGCGACAACAAATCAACACTGTTGTCTTGGGACGATACATGTGCCCAGTTCCATCCTTTATAACTGCTGAATCTCAAACTCTATTAGATATAAAAGTCTACCATTCTCGAGATGGGGCTGCGATCTAGGCTAAAACGATTGTGTCAGACCAACAAAATACACTATCGAAATCTATGTGGAGTGCTCGTATATTTATTGAGAGCAATTATCAAAACCCCACCAATTTAAGTCTAGGAATGAAAACGGCCTTTAGAGGTGCCACACAATTGTGAACTAATTTGAACCTTTCGACTAGACTACTTACCAAATATATTGCAGCTCCATATGCCCTCTCACTAGCATCCGAAAATCCGTGATTCCATGCATTGGCTGAGATAATTGATTCACAGGTCAACAAATATTTATGTCAGAAACGAGATTATTATGAAAACATAAAAGAATTCATCCCCATGATGGCCTAATCTCTTATATGTTTTTCGTTTTTCTTAGTTTCTTCCGTCTTTGGCTCCTTAGAACCGGCTATAACGAAAAATGGCCTTTTTTGACCAAATTGACAGATCTAAATATACCCTATAAAAAAAAAATTTAAAAATTTTTTTTGCATAATAAAATCCCTTGTAACTTATATTTTTAATTACAAATATTGAAAAAAAAATTTTAATAAGATATCAAGCTTTACATCGGCATTTAGATATTAAAAAATATTTCGCGTCCAAACTTAAATACGACACGATATATTATCGGTTTTTAATGAAAATATTATTTGAAGCGTAAATTTAATAGTTTAACTATTTTAAATATGCAAAAATAAAATTTCAAATTATTTTTGTTTTTAAATCTTTTTGGTTTTTTAGCTTTTTTTTTTAAATATGCAATGTTTATAACTGACTAACTAAGTTAATGTTTATAACTGACTAACAGCTTGATTAGGAAAAACGGTAAACGGATTTGATATTCCCTAAGATGACAGGTTTGATCTCTGTAGTTAACTCATAACTCTCAAAAAATTGTTGAGCTGTGATAAGTCGCGGAATTTTGATCGTATTAAGATGCCATAGTTGACTCGTGAGTTGGGACCAATCCCTAGCAATGCTTCGGGTATGTCACCCCAATTCCTTTTAAGACCCATAATTTCTGCATCATTTTAGCTTGGACCGTGATGGGTCCTACCAATAAAAGTAGGTCAAATACTCGGGCATTGGTCGATTACGTATGGTTACTGGTAATATTGTGTTCGAACTAATACTGAATCCAAAGGTATTGTTCTTAAGATCCCAAAGCAATCCCAAGGTTTCAGGGACGACGGGATTGTCGCTCAATAAGATTGGGCCTTGTCTCGTCAATTTATTGCAATATCGTGTTTGCAATCCCGCGGTGATAAATTCCGGAATGAATTGCATCTTATGATTTGGGTGTCCTGGCACATCGATATTGGTTGGGACCTTTCGATTGTCTACCTCTGTAAGTTTATAAGTCGCTTTAAGAATTTAGCAGCGGCTGTTAAGAAATTCGACAAATTGCTTTCGTGAGGATCTCATCTTTCGCTAACGACCCCGCGCCTTGATGGTGATTGAATCTAGTTTCTTGCAAATTGCATGTATCAAAATGTCCCAGTATTCTACTGGTCGCTTCATGGCTTATATCGCTCTTATATGTTTGTTTAGCCCCTCTACGATTTGTCGTAAAAGGAGATCGTTTTCCATATGCATCACTGGAAGCTCAAATATTGCATCTAGATGTTTTTTAATATAAGTCGTTTGTGGTATCTCTCTTTGAGAGCATTCCACACTATAGAGTTTGCCAGATTTCGAGCGAATGGAAAACTTCCGCTGCGCTTTCCTACGGACGCTTTGGGGTAATTGAACAATTCAATACCTGTAAAAGAATGTATAAAACATTAAATATGCAAAATTTAAATTATTTCGTAGGAACGACTCGGCTAAATTTTGTAACAAATAAGTAAATTTAATTTATTATTAACTATTTATTTGGCCCAAATGGGTTTTGCTAAGTTGAACAAATCACTCTTAACGATCATTCCTGTTTTTATTAAAAAGTTAAAGTGAATTCTTGCCAAAATGCCTTAATTTTGTTTTCAAAAAAGCCTTAGCACATTGAATGATATTAAATCTTAAATCAAAAAAAAAATGCAAATTTTGCCTTAAGTAATTTTGGCTGCCAATATTAGGAAACCTTATGCATAAGCATTTGCAAATTAACATCCATCCTTATATATTATAACGCAACCTACGCAAATATTTCCGTTTTTAATTTAATTTGACTAGATTGTCCATGTCCGGTAAAATAAAATTGCTTAATCATATAAAGCTAAATTATTTTAATAATATTGAAATTTTTAATTAATATGACTTAAATTTAACTTCAACCTCAGTTTATAAAACACTTAAAAATGCGAATAGGAACGTCACTTGGCTAAAAGTTTACAAATTAGAAAATTTTATTTGTTATAAACAATTTGTTTGTTTGGCCCAAATGGGTATTGCTAAATGGCACAAATTACTCTAAACAATCATTTATTTATTAAACATTTTTTTGAATATAATAATGTAATTGAATATAAATATAATCAAAATATATGATTTATTGTTTAAAAGACAGTTTAAAATCAGTATTTATTATACATATTTATAATTAATGTGGTTCTATAATAATTGAATATTGTTATAAAAAATATAAATAAATTTTTTTTTTTCATTTTTAAAACATTCCTTAAAATCAACAGATAGTTGTGGGTTTAAATTGATTAAAAGCAGGTCCTCAACTTTTTGTGCCAACAATCGGGTACGCCTGTTATGGAAAACTAACCCGAGAGCTGAAAAGCTTCGTTCCACACTTGCCTGCGATATAGGCATTGCTAAAGAGATAAAATAAAATTTGTGTAGTCACGCAAAATAAATGATCTATTCATAATATTAATAAACAATTTCCAATATAATTTTATTATTACAAAATTAAATATTACAATATATTGCAAAAGCAGGTTTCTCTTTAAGATCCTGTCGGGATCTCTTCCAATATTTGAGAATACTAAAGTCGTTTTCTGAAACGTAAACTCCAAATATCGCAGCTTATTTTTTAAACCAGTTGAGTAGTTACTAGGAACTCGTTTAAATTTTTTAAGCAAAAAGTTTCTTCATTTGCCGCTGGCAACACCCTGGTATAAATGGTCGGTATATGATCCTAATTTTAAATAAAAATGAGAATTTATCTAAAAAAAATTACAAAAGAATTAGTTGTAGAGGAAGTTAAATGCATAAAAGACCTTGAATTAAAGGCGGGCTGTCCTTAAATAAAAATAATGCCAACTACTAAAGAGATTAAAAATAATAACGAATCTGGGTAGAGGTCAAAAATTTTAGGAGATATATGTTTCACAACAATTTAACCAATTTACCACAGCGATAATCCGTTCTTCTTCCATAAGCACCACGCTGTTTTAAATTTATCAGTGATGAAATATACATATAAGAAAAAGGTTTTATTTTGTACCTTGCCAAGTAATTTGCCCTTAAGGTAAGAGGTCTGCGACTGCGACCATTTATCGTGAACGTACACTAAATTTCTGTTTATGGCTCTGTCATAAGAATTTGTCATATTTTGGGCTTTCGGGCACGTCGCATTTGGCTGCTGGGTTGTATGATCATAGGCCAGTTGCTTGGATCGAGCAAAGAAAGAGATAGGAATATTGGACAGCATGCCTAGGTCGCCATTTAGAATGGATATGATTGAGGGGGTCTGGGTTCTGTACCGTTTACGTTATGGTAGCAGGAAACGGGTCGACGGTCACGTTTTTTGAGGGCGTGAAAATCTTGGGGTTAATTAGCCGTCGCTGTTTCGTAAATAACGGGGCTAGAACAATTTCGAGCTTTTGACGCGTCTACATTGGGTTTGGAAGTAAATTTTTGAGGATCTTTGTTGAAAAAGAGATTATACGAATCGTCGAGAGGTGCTAATTGGTTCACATAGCCCTGAGGTGGGTTTATATCTTAATTTTGCACAAAGGGAAAGACGGATGGCTTAGATGCTATCAAATCAATAACCATTGATTGCAGTTTGCCTAAGTAAGTCGAAGTTAGGTCCCTTGCGTTTAGAGAATTTATAATTATGGATGCTTGTTGGTGAAAATAATTGGAAATATTAATAATTTTTCGGATCTCCAAAAAAATATATTTTAATTATATAAATGTTAAAATAGGCCTATATTTGGAAGAATTTATTAAAAAAAATATATTGATGGAAACAAATTTTTCAACATAAAATTAGTTAAATGAATATTCGGAGTTAGTTTTGCCCTGGTTCCAGCCAGCCGGGAGTAAAAACGTAGTGTTTAGTGAAAATATTCCTATAATTATTTTATTTTCACACTTTTCTTTTCATTTCCCCCATAAAATATACAAATATTTGCTTTTTTTTTTATTTTGTAAGAATTACATTGCACTTAATTTAAGACATCTCCTCACAAAAAAAAGCCCTCCCTACAAACATTAACATAATTTCTTGGAAAATTATTCTATAAGTAAAAGACTTTACTTAAAGGCTAAAAGTAGTAAAAATGTAAAAAGTATTTTACCCCAACTCGTTAACTTATACATTTTTAGTCTGGCCCAGCCTATTAGTTATTTTTGATTTAAGGTTAAGTACATAATAGCAATCCAATCAATATTTAGTTTGAGTTTTACACAAAACTATTGGAAAAAATGAGTTTTTAGGCTCCTTGCAGCAATGTGAAATGTGACCGTTAGGTTTACGACCATAACACCCAAACTAATTTTTAATTGGTTTAGTCAAATTTCTTTTATAATTATTGGGTGTCATCATAATTCTTCGTTGACTACGGATGTGAAATTATAGGTTCAATTTTAGACTAATCAATAATAATTATTTGTACCGTCTCAATTTCTATATATTAATTCTAGGCGGGCTTAAATTTGAAAAATAAAATAAATCGGGCTGGGTCGAAAATGAAAAATTATATTTCTGGTCAGACCGACCAGATTCCGTTACTATTCAAACAGGTCGGCTCTTGGGTCCTGTTTTTTATAACAATTTCAATTTGATTTGCCAGATTTATCAAAAATTAATATCGCAAATTTTTGTAGTATTTCTTAATAGGAATATAGGAACAGGAGTGTATATTACAATTTTTTAACTTATATCTGTTTAAAAAGCCTCACATTAGTATCATGGCTTTTTTGTATCTATTAACATTAACAACGCAAATAATTCCAGATTTTTACTTTTCAATTAAATCACTTGGTTATTCAGCATGTTCGGAGAAGCCATTTGAGCTCATTTGAGGAGAAAAGAAACAAAATGCATTTTTTTGAGAATTATTCATTTTTAAAATTAGGAATTTTTTTTGAGGTGAGTTGCAAGAGAAAGAAATTTTTTTTTTATTTGAACTTTTTCAAATAGGGGGGGGGGGGGGCGGGTAAAATATGGTAAAGATTAGAATTCAAAATATGGCTATCTTTGCCAAATAATTTGAACTGCAACTCCTACAAATAATTAAACACTGGTTTAAATTCTAATATATATGAAACCCGGTCAAATTTGCTCAAGGAAGGGTAGTTTAAGCTATTGAGTAAAGATAAGTATGTCGTATTAGTGGGCAGTTTTAATTGACATACAAACCATTTAAAAATGTATTGATGCTTAACTTATAAATTTTTACTCAAAAAGTATTACTTACTGCCAGTATGATTATTAGCTTACTTTTTTGGTACAATTATCTGATAATAACTATTCCTTTAAGAATCCAAACTCAATAAATCAATTTACATATAGTATAAAAAAGGATAATAACAATTGTGTTTTAATATATTGGATCTTTAATTTTTATAATATGTCATACATTGCACTGTCAGCGCCCAAACGCAATATCCGCCGGCGGAATATTGTCTGGACTTGACCTCAGCGTCCAAAGCTTATATTCCGCCGGCGGAATATAAATTGGCGTATAGTCATCGACCAAAACGCATTTTCGCCGGCGGAATATTGTCTGGACTTGAGCTAAACGTCCAAAGCTTAGGCGGAATATTAAATGGCGTATAGTCAACGTCCTAAACGCATTTTCGCCGGCGGAATATTGTCTGGACTTGAGCTCAGCGCCAAAAATTTATATTCCGCCGGAAATTTTTTGCAAAATTTAAGGGACAAACAGTGAACTTTATGTGATTAATTTTGAAATATTGATCATTAGATGTTCTATGTTTTATGCTTAGAATATGAAATGTTTAATGAATAGAGGTCATGTTGAATTTAAATTTAGGGTTAAGGGCTAGAATGCTAAAAACTTTTTAAAGATTCATAGGCGGACCGGTGTATCTAGAAGCGCTTTAACTGCACATTTGAAAGCGCTTATTTTTAGATACCCTCAGAAGTGCGCTAATGTTATAAAATTAAGCGAAAGACTCTAAAAAAAGCCGATATATTTCTGTAATGCTGTGACTTTATATGCACCAAGAATCCTAACTTGCAATAAAAATTCAAATGTAAGCAGGTATTTAAAAAACATACTAAGGTGCCTTAAAACGCGATGATATTGAGAGCACGCAATAGACTCCTAAAATAGTGCAGAAAAATGAATTAAGACTGCGCACAGGTGGCGAACTTTTAGGAGCACCAAAATGATAAAAAATTTACAACTTTTAAGATTTATATAAGCCTTATTTAACCCTTTGTTAATACTAGGGCATTCCCTGCCTAACTGGCCCTTAAAAATGCGATATTGGAGTTAATGGAAGGTTTATAAGTTAATCTCCGATTTTAGTCCAGTTAACAAACCGGGTTTAGACCTTCCTTAAAATTTTTTAATTTCACTCTTCCTATTTTGTACCAATTAAGAATTAAAACATTTTAAAAGAATAAAGAAATACGGTTGGATTATTATAGGCTCAATATAATTTCAAGTTTAAAGTTTATCTAATATGTATATTTTGACAATCTTTTTGGATTCCCAGCCAATATTTGAAAAGACGCGTACTCACATAACTAAAAACTTTTGGTTATTAAAAGGGAACCAATGAAGGCTCAAAAGCACGAATCCTGAATCTAAGATCGCCCCAATTATTTTGTAAAGAATTGAGGTATCTTAAAATTGAGCGAAACCTCTAACCTGCATAATATAAATTATGTTAAAATTTTCACAAGCGCAATGATATTAAATTGACGCTGAGTATTTATGAAGGCGCGCATTTAGATCGGGCCAAATTTTGGCAAAACAGCCAGATCGGCCAGAACCAAAATTTGTTTTTTCAAATTTAAGGCCGGCTCTAATCCAAAAATTAGGCCCGAAAATTTTTAATTACAAGCTAAAAAAGTGTTGTTTTAAAAATACAGTAAAAGAGAGTAAAAGTTATACCCTTTATCGTGTGAAAATAAATTTATCGTTTTTAGTTCTTGTTAATAACACTGGACAACAAAATTTGGACGATCTTAAGCATCATTTATAGCAACTATGGTTTATGGTCAAGTATTTGGCGCTGATCACTATGAAATCAGAATTTTAGCCAATGCCTCAGATTTTTAGTTATTTGGTGTCAAAGTTGAGATTTTTTAATTTTTAAGGTATTTTGGGCTTTTATATCATAAAACCTATGGGTAGTAACACAAAAGTTTAAAAATATATTTAAACAAAAACATTCATTATTAACGTAAGGGGTAAATTTTTTTTAATATTTAATTTTTTTTTTATTTCTTCATTTTTGTAAAATTAGTATTCGTCGTAAACTCCGTTTTTTGACCCTAAATAACTTGAAAGTAAATTGCTAAAATTATGTAATAACCTTTTTAAGATGTGTTTTTTTAAGGAATCTGAATATGTCAATAGATTTTTTGTAGAATAAATAGTAAAAAAATTTTGTGAATTTTTTTCTGAACTTTGGACGCGAATTAAAAAAAATTAGAGGCATTGGAAAAAAAATAAACCCGGGATCGTTATCGCAAGAAAATTCTCTACAGAACCCTCAAAAAATCGTTTATGTTGTTTTTTTTTGTTGTCCAGTGTAATAGTTACAAATAGAGCATATGAAATTCAAAACTTTGGCCCCTCTCGGTCCGTAATTTCTATTTTTAAATTTAAGCCCAGTGCGTTTGGCCCGTTATAAATTTTAAACCGTCCTGGCCCTTGTTTCCTGGCGGGCCGGGGGCAGGACTTTTCTCGACTTTAATCTCTAATGTGATTGTAGCAAATCATTTAAGAAAAAAATAAATCGCGAAGTAAAGAGGGCTTTTAAGCGGAGCAGGGTGCTATGATTATTATTGAATTTATTCATTTAAAATTATACATTTGTGTGAACATTTGACATCCTTTTGAGGGTAAATAAAATTTTATAAAATGATAAAAGCGCAATTTTTCGATTCTATTAAATTAACTTAGTATCCTCATAAAAACTTTTTTTTTATTAGAGGCTACCAAGACTCAGTAAAAGCAATAAATCATCACAATATAAGCAGATGTTGCCGGCAAAAAAAATATTTAACAAATATCCTACTGATTTCCTTGCCCTATCTATATCTCTTAAAAAGGACTCTATGCAACCCATTTATGTGAAGTAACAATAATTATTATTAACATTAAAATGTGGTATTAACATTATTAAAGAGGATAGCCGAAAAATGACAAAAAAATCGGAAAATAAGTTTCCAGTTTAGGGCCACTTAGTCTATAGACTTCATTTGGGGACTTCAAATTTAAGGCTATTTTATGCGTAATTGGAATTTGAAAGTAACGGGTGTCTTGAGTCAATGCCCAAAAAAACTTATTTTCTTTTTAATTTAAAAATGGAAATTACGTATGCTCTATTTGTAACTATTAAAGGCCTAAAAACGATAAATATATTTTTACACGATAATGGGTATAACTTTTACACTCTATCTTAACTGTATTTTTAAAAGAAAACTTTTTTGAAAAATTTCGGGCCTTATTTTGGATGGGAGCCGGCCTTAAATTTGAAAAAACAAATTTTGGTTCTGGCCGATCTGGCTGTTTTGCCAGAATTTGGCCCGATCTAAATGCGCGCCTTTAAAAATACTCAGCGTCAATTTAATATCGTTGCGCTTTTGAAAATTTTAATGTAATTTATATTTTGCACTTTAGAGGTTTCGCGCAAGTTTAAGATACCTCAATTCTTTACAAAATAATTGGGACGATTGAATTCAGGATTCGTGATTTTGAGCCTTCATTGGTACGCTTTTGGTAACCAAAAGTTTTTAGATTTTTAGTTATGTGGGGACGCGTCTTTTCAAATATTGGCAGGGAATCCAAAAAGATTGTCAAAATAATCATATTAGATATACTTCAAACTTGAAATTATATTGAGCCTATAGTCATCCAACCGTATTTCTTTATTCTTTTAAAATATTTTAATTCTTAATCGGTCCACGAAATATATATGGGACCAGTGAAATTTAAAAAATTGTAAGGAAGGTCTAAAGCCGGTTCGTTAAATAGACTAAAATCGAAGATATTTAACTTATAAACCTTCCATTAATTCCAATATCGCATATTTATTTACAAAGGGTTAAATAAGGCTTATATAAATCTTAAAAGTTGTAAATTTTTTATCATTTTGGTGCTCCTAAAAGTTTGACACCTGTGCGCTGTCCTAATTCATTTTTCTGCACTATTTTAGGAGTCTTTGCGTGCTATCAATATCACCTACGCGTTTTAAGGCACCTTAGTATGTTTTTTTAAATACCTGCTTACATTTGAATCTTTATCGCTAGTTAGGATTCTTGGTGCATATAAAATACAGGTACATTACAGAAATACCTCGGCTTTTTTTAGAGTCTTTCGCTTTAATTTTTAAAACAAAAAAATTGCGCGGTTTTTATAACATTAGGGCACTTCTGAGGTTATCTAAAAATAAGCGCTTTCAAATGTGCAGTTAACTTCTAAATACACCGGTCCGCCTATGAATCTTTGAATCTTTAAGTTTTTAGCACTATTCTAGCCCTTAACCCTAATTTAACATGACCTCTATTCATTAAACATTTCATATTCTAAGCATAAAACATCAAAAAGTCTAATGATCAATATTTCAAAATTAATCACATAAAGTTCACTGTTTGTCCCTTAAATTTTGCAAAAAATTTCCGGCGGAATATTAATTTTGGGCGCTGAGCTCAAGTCCAGACAATATTCCGCCAGTGAAAATGCGTATGTTGACTATACGTAATTAATATTCCGCCGGCGGAATATAAGCTTTGGACGTTGAGCTCAAGTCCAGACAATATTCCGCCGGCGAAAATGCTTTTTGGTCGTTGACTATACGCCAATTTATATTCCGCCGGCGGAATATAAGCTTTGGACGCTGAGGTCAAGTCCAGACAATATTCCGCCGGCGATTGCGTTTGGGCGCTGACAGCACAATATATTATCGGTTTTTATAATATTATTTGAAGTTTAAATTTAACAGTTTAATGTAAATATGCAAAAATAAAATTTTAACTTATTTTTGTTTTTGAATCTTTTTTGGTTTTTTAACCTTTTTTTCTAAAATTTTCAATATTTATAACTGACTAACTACGTTTGATTAGGAAAAACGGTAAACGGATTTGATATTCCCTAAAATGGCAGGTTTGATCTCTGGAGTTAACTCATAACTCTCAAAAAATTGTTGACATTTGAAATAAAAACAAAAGTTTGCCACGTTTTTTAAAATTTTAAGGTGTAAAAAATAAAAACTTAAAATTTGTATGCTTAAATTTGTTAACTTTTACTAGCCCTTTTTAGTTTAAAACAATATTAAAAAATTGTACATAATTTTCAATATTTATCCTCGGCAAATTCAAGAAATTTGTTAAATTTATTATATTAAAAAAATTTTGGAGGATTTTAGAAAAAATAATAAGGTTAAAAAATTTGTTTTATTTTTTTCTTTTATTCATTAGTTTTTAAATAAAACAGCCATAAAAACATTAAATCTGAAAAAAAAAGTAAATTAGAATATTTTTGGCCTATTTAAAATATTAAGGTTCAACAGATAATCTTTTTTATGCATATCGACAAACTTAAAATAAACGCAAGTCAAATATTTTATGATATACAGTGATAGGATTTTATGATTTTATAAATACCTAAACTAGTCAGTTTTAGGGTTGGTAACAACTTCAAAAGATTATAACAGGCAAAATTATCTTTTATAATAAATTTAGAAAATAAATATTCGACCAATTAATAATAAATAAAGTATAGACATTCAGTATTTTTTGCTAATTTTTAAAATGCCAAATATGTTTTTGAAATGGTATTTAGAACAAGGCATACAATGTATATCTCATCGAACTTAATAGAGTTTAAAAACCAGTAATTCTAGGTCCGTGTACATCTTACTGTTTCGTAATAAAGACGCATATAACCTATTAAAAAAGAGGAAAAATCATTATTTGATTCTATAGGCATATATTGGGCATTGACCCAAAGTTTTTTATAACTAAATGTGCTCCTTTCAAGAATTTTTTTTTAATAATTTAACAAATTATACAATTAAAATGATGGAATGAATTTATACTCTCCTTTTTTTGTAATTTTTCTATCTTGTTCTTTTGAGATTTTTAAAAAATAACCTATATCAGGCCCGATTCTAGCTTTTCATCTTGGGGGGGGGGGGGGGGGGGGGGGGCAAAAAACTGTGGGGGGGGGCAGAAAAAACTCGTGGGGGGCAGAAAAAAATTTATTACGGCAAAAAATATACATGTAATTAATTGAATCCATGTTGAAAATTTTTATTTTAACAAATTAATAGTAATTTATTTTATTCATAAAATAAAAAAAAAATGATTGCATTTAAAAATTAGAATGTGAATTAAAATTAATTATTTTCACTAATATCAATTGCTTAAAAAGATATGAGATTTGGAAATTAATTGTAAGTATAATTTTATCATTTGGTATCAATGCGCATGAAAATTAAAAATTATATATGAATGATAAAAATGAATTATATAAAATTTTGGATTTTCGAAAATACATAGTAAAATAAGATTGATTATCATGAAAACATATTGTATAAGTATGCTAATTTGGAAGAATATATATGAAAAAACACTGGTTATATATAACTAGTTATTAATATTAGGGTAAAAAATTAAATTAAACATGAACATAAACGTTAAATGCGCATAAAAAAAATTGCAACCATGTCTTAATAGCGTGCTACATCTCTTAAAATAAACAAAACAAGATAAAATAAAAAAACGGACCGGATTAAGCAAGTATTTAGGAAAGATAAGTTAGGTTTGAATTTTCATATAGTGACTTTTTTTTTGTAAAATGTTATATCATTAAAAGTTGTAAATTTTTTGTCACCTCTAGATTTCAAATGCCTATTTACACAATCTCAATATAATTTTTTCTAAACAAAATAGATTTTTATGAGTATTTTTTTATGCTGATTTCAAATTTTTGATTAAAATTTTAATATTCCTTGTGGTTTTTTGAAAAAATTAGTTCAAATGCAGAAAAATTGAAAAATGTTCTTTAATCTGCTTTATAGATATTAAATTCAACATGTTTATTTTCAAATTTATAATATAATATAGAAAATTAAAATTTGATCATAGAAGATTTTCTGTTGTGCTTTTCATTAGTGTCGCGAATTAAGGTAAGGACAAATTAATCAAACAGTTTTGAAATATGTTAATATAATGTCTTAATATGGGTGAATTTATTCTAGGTTTATTATTTAATTTAAAGCGAGGCGGTAAAAATTTTTTTAAAAGGCACAATGGTGGGTATAAAAGAAAATGTATAACCTGGAGAATATGAAGAATGTTATTTTTGCGAATATATCCAGTAGAACTAAATCGAGTAAATGAATGCGTAGAGAAAGAAAGTAAGACTATAAGGTAAATGTGTAATAAAATAATAATAGTAAATAGATCGCGGCTTACACATATTTATTTATTCATAGAGTTCAAGTTCATCAACCTTAAGTGGGTTATAAATTGAGCGAAATTTAAATTTAAATTTTTTAGAGTTTAACTGATTTTAAGTTGGTGTGTAATATATATTTGGAAAGCCCATTAAAAGGGCTTTCAAATGATTTAAATATTTTTAATTTTTTTTAATGGCTTACCGAAAATTTAGATATTTATTTATTTATAAAGTTCATCAACCTTAAGAGGGGTCATAAGTACAAAATTTAAATTTATAAGAGTTTAACTGATTTTAAGTTGGTGTGTAATATATGTTTGGAAAGCCCGTTATAAGGGCTTTCAAAAATTATAAAAATTTTTAATTTTTTTTAAAATAAAAAAATTGATTTTTTTGATTTTGAAGGTGATTATATAAAATCTGGAGGGCTAAGAGATTTTATGGTGTTCATATTTGTAATCAGCAAAAAATTCTCTATTAGATCTGAGAAAAATTAAAAATGTAGGATTTTTTTTGTTGTCCAGTGTAATTTAATACTACGATTTTGTATATTTTAGATTCCTTCTTCTAAAATTAAATATATCTTTTTTAGCCAGAAAATTAATAATTAATCTCCGAGCGCGCGAGTTTGCGCGTCGTTCGTGCTATGCAATTGCAATGCGCGACACCTCCCTTCTTCACGAAAACCCAAAAGAAAACTTTCCTTTATTTAATTTAGATTCACTGAGCCTCAAATTATAAAAAATTTTAAAACATGTTTATAAAATCTTTTAAAACAATTTATTTTTATTATATATTTAAATATCAAACTATGACAACCGATAATTGCCCATTTGGGAATCACCCAAAAACTATAATATTTTTCAAATCATTCTAGGTTATTCGGCCCAACCATGGTAAATTCAGTCCCCTATTTTCACTTATTCTTTTAAAACACTTTAATGCAATAATTTTATAAAATAACCTAATACAATTTTTATATAATTTACCAAAATATCTTCACCTCATTTATATAAAAAACATGAAAACTAATAGACATGTCAAACGTTTAATCCATGAATATTTTTGAAATGCTAAATGGTGTCATTGAATTTTGATCGGTCATATTGATGTAACGGTTGAATCCCTTTCGTTCGTGATTCCGATCAAATTTTTCGAATATACTCCCAAAAGTATGCATGCCGAGGTAATTGGTATCGTGAAAGATTATTCCAAATTTTTCTGAGATTTTCTGAGAGCCCAGAGTCAGGTTGACATCTTCAATTTCTTACTTAAAACAGGCCCCATTACATTTTAAAACTTTAAAGATCTCTTCCACAAAAATCATCCTTATAAAAAAAATCAACTACTGCTTTTCCCGTATTGTTTATAAATGATTTTTATTCCCTCGTCTCGGTAGAGGGCGCAACAAACTCTAAAAGCTTTTGTTCGTCTTTCCAGAATTGTTAAAAAGTTAGGGGTGCGTAAAAGACAGGCTAAATTTATTAGGATTAAAATTAAAAAAAAATTTAGGGCTAAAAAAATTTCTTTTTTATTGGGAAGCCAATGGAGGTATCATGATTTGACGATAGTTCTAATAAAAGAAAAGAGAAAAATAGATATCGATTTTATTCATTATTTTTTATTTGCGAATAGAATTTAGAATTATTTTGATAATGTAGTTGTGTTTATTTTAGGATTGGAAAATTACATTAATTAAACAAATGTAATATATATTTGAAATATTTACAACAAGTGCGTCTAAATTTTCGAAATTTATCTTTGCTCCAAGATTCCCACTTAATGCAGTGGTAGAATCCTTTGGCTCACGTTAGCTAGAATAACTAATTTTTATTAATTGCCCCAATTTGTTTTCCCTCTTCCTCAACAATATACCTATACTGCTGTCCTTCATATCCCAGAAGCATAATCAGTACCAAGGTGCCTATATATCTAAGAGCATCTGAATCAAAAATATTCGAATTCCCCAAATTAAATATATCCAACAAGTATATAAGGTGAGGGTTGAAATTAAACCCATTGCATTCAAAATAAATTTTTTTTGTAGAATTTTAAAATTCAGGTATATCCTGATTGTTTTCAAGCTTGGATTTACATTTGAAAATAATCAAAACACCTTTTTTTTGAATCGAATTCAATGGAAATTTTAGAATCGATGCGGTGAAAATTTTGCCGCTGCGCCAAAAAATAATGTCCTAATACTTCAAAATATATACAAATATTTATTTAACTAAAATATTCCATAAAATACAATAATAATATAATGCTTTATGGGATTGTATTGATTTAAAATTTCTTTTAACAAAAATTGCCAAATTTCCATAAATTAATTATATATTATTTTAGCCAGAAAAATAATAATTGACCCCCGAGCGCGCGAGTTTGCGCGTTCGTTCGGGCCTTGCAAGCGCTGCACGGCAATTCCTCTCATTAATACTAATATTTATGTCAGAAACGAGATTATTATGAAGACATAAAAGAATGCATTCCCATGATGGCCTAGTCTCATATATGTTTTTCGTTTTACCTAGTTTCTTCCGTCTTTGGCTCCTTAGATCCGTCTATAACGAAAAATGGCCTTTTTTGACCAAATTGACAGATCTAAATATACCCCCCTATAAGGAAAAAATTTAAAAATCTTTTCTGCATATTGAAATCCCTTGTAACTTATATTTTTAATCACAAATAATGGAAAATTTTTTTTATAATATATCAAGCTCTTACATCGGCATTTAGATAATACAAAATATTTCGCGTCCAAACTTAAATACGACACGAAGTATTATCGGTTTTTAATGAAAATATTATTTGAAGTTTAAATTTAAGAGTTTAACAATTGCAAATATGCAAAAATAAAATTTCAATTTATTTTTGTTTTTAAATCTTTTTGGTTTTTAACCTTTTTTTCTAAAATATTAAATGTTTATAACTAACTGACTAACTAAGTTTGATTAGGAAAAACGGTAAACGGATTTGATATTCCCTAAGATGTCTGTAGTCAACTCATAACTCTCAAAAAATCGTTGACCTGTGATATACAATACAAACATTTTATATACTTAATATGTAAAATCTTTATGAAAGACTACCTAGAAAATAAATTTCAATTTTTTTAGTTAAAATTCATTGACGCATTATCATGGTTTTTATCATTCAAATTGACAGTGTGGGGTCCAACCCAAATAGAATTTCTAACTTCTAAACAAATTTTTTTATGAGACTTACACCAAATTTCAATTAGGAGTTTTATTAAAAAGGAACAATTTGCCCGTTATAATATATTTGATTCACAGTTCAAAAAGTGCTGGGGTCCATAAGGAGACAGTGCTAATAGCGGATTTAAATAATTTTAATATATTCATTCCATTTTCAACTTTATAATCTTCCTTAATCAATATTTTTTAAATATGTAACTTGGTTGGGGGAATTGAATGCTGTGCGACGTCCTACCCCTGGTATAAAATAAAGTGTCTCTGCCAATACCAGAATATCCATTGTAATGTTGCCGCATTTGATGAAAATTTACAGCTTGCGAGCATTATAACTCTGGCAAAAGCCTAAAGCCATAATATTTCATCTAAATATACTAATTCCCTTGCCTATAACTCTTGAAAAAGACGGTATGCCGTCAAAACTCATACTTTTTAACCAAGTCGGGTACTAAACAATACCAACGCAAAGTTTAGTGAGTTTTGGACACCTGGCTCTAGAAAATAATAACCAAACAAAAGCCCTTTAATCAACATTATATTAATTGGAAAACAGAAATTTAGCTTGACTATAATTTTATGTAATTAGTGTAGAAAAAATTTGGCATTTGGTTGATAGCCCCATCTTAAACCTATTTACTAATAAACTGCATGAGGTTAGCAAATATTTTGGGTGTTTCAAATCTTAGTCATTAATCAATAGCCTCATAAAAACTTATATACTAAAGAGCGGAAAGCCCAAAAAAAGGATAAACTGGGTAGGACCTTTTAATATCTCATTTTGCCTTTTTCAAACTTGTTAAGGAACTAAAATAGGGAAATCTTAAACGATATAAGGTATTACATATGTACTCTTTATTTTATTAGTAACTTCAAATAAAAAAATTTATAGCTTATAAATTTACCAATTATTTGTAAATTCGGGTCGGGCAGGGTTAAAAAAAAGTTACGGGCGGTCGGCCTAAGCCACAATATGAAAATTTGGCGAAAATATCACGGCCTGCTTGAAATTTAAATTCTAATACGTTTCCGGATAAGGGGATCAAAAAGGAAGTAAAAATATTCACATTAGATTTATAAATCTAAAATTATTGAGGACTATATTTGTCTGTTCCTTTAAAACGTTCACTTAATATGTTCACAAAAAAATATAATACGGGCCCAGTAGAGTCCCAAAAAGTTATAAGGAATGTATAAAGCCGGTTTTTAAGACAAAAATTGCTAACAGCTAATAATAAACCCCCCTACTCGCATTTCGTATTTTAAGGGCCTAGCCACGCACGTTTTGTAATATTTGGCTTAAATTATTCCTGTATTCTTATATCCTCAGCTTAAAATAATTTTGAGCTTTTTGGGTTTAAAAAATATTAAATAGGACACACTGTCCAGAACCATTTTAATTCTTTCCCTGCATATGGATGTAGAATGAAAAAAATAATATATGTTGGTTTTCTGTAATATTAAAAAAATTAATATCTCGTTGGGAAACAGTCAAAAATCAATTTTTGAACCTAAAGAATTGTAACTAGCATTTGTTTGGAAATGGTTGTTCCTATAAATCTGGTCTGCATGCTTTTGGAATTATATTACTAATATATACTAGCCCTTAACCTATTTTGAATTATATCCAATGAATTAATACTCTAAGCATAATAAATAAGCATCCAATATTTAAAAATTAACTACATAAACTTAACGGTAGCCCAATTTACCTGTTTTGCAAGCTGCTTTCAGCTTATTATTCTACAAGTTTTATGAGGCCACTAAAATTTGATGACCAAAAATAGACACCTAAAATCATTTGCTAATATCATTGGTCATTAGTAAAGAGGTTTAAGAATTAATCCCCCCATTTAAATTTATTTGCCAATTAACATAATGTTTAATCACCCTCATTGTTGAGATTTGCTTGTGATCTTATGCCTGAGAGAGCCAAAGTATGCGCTGAGAATTTTACTTATGGAAAATTGTAAAATGGTTAATATTTTACACGGTTTTTGTTTTTATCCGCAAAGATCCAGGTGTTAAACACCCATCAAACAATGCGTTGCTATCCAAAATTTATAACGGGCCAAACAAACCGGGCTTAAATTTAAATATAGGAATTAGGGTCGGGCCAATGTTATAAATTTTTTATGCTACTTTTTTTAAATATTATTAGAACTGAAAATGATAAATTTCTTGATAAAAACTCTATAAGTTTTTGATAATTTTAAAACAAAATTATTTTAGCTTGATATTAAAAATTTTGGGCCTTAATTTTTGAATTCGGGCCCCTAAATTTAAAATATTAAATTTCGGACCCGGCCGGGCCTAATAATATGTCTGGTGGGCCGGGCCGGAAAATAGCCCTTCTTGAACTCTATATCAAGTCTTTATTGCGCTTTTAAAATCTTCTTTGCCATTTTCATTTAATCGTGGCACTTTAGACATATTAATGGAAATTTAAAATTTACACGCTTTGAGGTTTCAAGCGCAATTTTAAGATGCCTCTAAAAAAAATGGGGGACTTTTGAATACAGGAAAAAATTGCGTGCTTTTGAGCTTTTATTGATGCGCTTTTGAATTTTACCAAGAGTTTGCAGGTTTTCTGTTCTGCGGTTACCCGTCTTCAAATACTCACCGTGCGCCTTTTAAAAATAACCAGTTAAGAATTGTAACTTAAACACTACTTAAACCCCTTAGCTTAATTTTAATTCAATCCTTACTTATTAATTAATTATTAAAGTATGAAATAATAAATTGTAAGGTAAAGTTTTTTGTTGCTTTAACCCTTTCGCGCCCTGTGAGTCCATATGGACTCATTAACTTTAATGGTCATTTTTATAAAATTTGAAAGTTTATTGGGCTCAATATTGCTCATATGAATAAATCATATGTTTATAAATCATATGATATCTTTTTCGATCTATTTGACCCATATTTGAATTACAGCTGTTTCCTTCAAATTTGAATATTATTCTTATCAGAAAAAAAGCGCTATTGCAAGTACTTTTTCAGTATTTAACAATTTAAATTCATATAAATACTTAATAAATTTAAAATTTGTATGTATTTTTCTTGTATTTTAAATCATAACTTTGATTTTATATTGCATTGAATTTAAATTAAATGAGACCAACCCCATATGGAGGTCACTTAAGACCATATTTTTTTAGAATTTGGTAATTTTAGTTTTTTAAATAAAGCAATTTTATTAACTCATTAAATAATAATCTATCAACTTTTTTAATATAATTTAGATCAAATATATTTTAATACATTAATGGATTACATAATACCAGAGGGTGACCTATGATGGTGGTAATGAAACATCAGATGATAAAGAAATGCCCCTTGGTTTGCTTGCTTCAAAGGCAAATAAACACAATTTGTGTCTTGATATTGAAATGGAAACCGAAGAAAATGTAGAAAATGGCATTTTTAATAAAGTAACATTACCCAAGTTGCTGAAGCAATGTCAAGAAAGAGATTTCTTGAATTAAGGAAATTTATTCATTTTAACAACAATGCTAATATGCTGTCAAGATCCGAACCTCTTTATGATAAAATTTTCAAAATAAGACCATTTATCAATAAATCAATAATTTTAAAAAAGTTTCGTTTGAAAAATGCTTATCAATTGACGAAATGATGATACCTTTTAAAGGAAGGTGGAAATAAAGCAATATTTTAAAATCTAAGCCTCATAAATGGGGTGTTAAGGATCATCCGGATTTTTATAATTATGAAATCTATTTGGGAAAGCAAACAAATGCTGAAAAATCGGATTTAGGAATCAGCGGAGATATCGTGCTCCAATTAATCAAAGATGTTTCATCTAATAAAGCATATTAGCTATTTATGGATAATTATTTTTCTTCTTACAAATTATCACTAGAACTTAAAAAGAAAGGATATATGACTGGTACAATTTAATAGAATGGCTCAGTGCCAATTGAAAACCGATCAACAACTGAAAAAAATTGGTCGCGGATCATATGATCATAAATTAGACGTAAATAGCGACATTTTAATTTGTAAATGGTTAGATAATAAACCAGTAAATTTTATTTCCACCATATCCACGGTACACCCCACTCCTATGATTCGAAGATGGTCAAATAGGGAAAAGAAATATACAAACATAACAATTCCTAAAATCAAGATTATAATATTGGCATGGGAGGTGTCGACCTTACGATATGTTGGTTGAATTGTATAGAACAGATATTAAATGGAAACGCTATTACTTACGCATAATATTTCATTTATTGGATTCATGCATAGTAAATGCTTGGCTTTTATACAGGAAAAATCTTGCAAAAGGTATAAACAAACATATTTCTTTAATGACTTTTAAGGCACAGGTTGCTAAGGGCCTAATGATGGCAGGTAAACCTGCAAGGGGCAGGCCATCAAATGAATCTACTCGTAGAAGGTAATTAAATACCTCTATTCCGATACCTTACATACGTTGTGATGAGACCGAAAATTTTCCGTCAGCAGTGTCCTCGCGGTAAATATTGCATCAAATCTTATTCAACAATTTGTTTAAAATGCAAAGTGGCATTATTATCTGAAAGAAATTGTTATTTTGCATTTCATAAATATAAATAAATATTTTTAATGTATGTATCCTATAACGCCCATTGATGCCATATGGAATCATGTCGTATTTTTTGTCTTTTTGAAAAAAAATTTTTAAAAATAATCAAATATATTTTATCATATGCTAAATATATGTAATTGACAAAAAAATAATTTTTCTGATGTCGGAACATGGAGTGGGCGCGAAAGGGTTAATTGCGAAGCTGCCGGCGATATAAGACTTTGGACGCTGAGGTCATATTCCAAACAATATTCCGCCTATAAGCTTTGGACGCTGAGATCAAGTTTAATTAACATTCCGCCGGCGAAAATGAGTTTTCCCGCCAGAACTTGGGGTAATAGTTTTTTTAAATTTAAACATGACCCAGCCAATTTACAAGTAGGCCCGAAATAAATTTTTGCTTATTAATAAAATACAGAGAGTAAGAAGTCTTCATCATTTGTGATAAAAAATTTGTCATATAGTTTTTGTTAATAACACAGGTCAACAAATTTTTAGTCAGCTATAAACATTGAAATTTTGGAAAAAATGCCAAAAAAACAACAAAAAATTTAAAACAAAAATAAATTGAAATTTTTTTTTGCATATAACAGCTAGAATGTTAAATTTAAACTTCAAATAATATTTTCATTAAAAACCGATAATATATCGTGTCGTATTTAAGTTTGGACGCGAAATATTTTGTATTATCTAAATGCCGATGTAAGAGCTTGATATATTTATACAATTTATTTTTCATTATTTGTGATTAAAAACATAAGTTATAAGGGATTTTCATATGCAAAAAAGATTTTTATATTTTTTCTTTCTAGGGTATATTTAGATCTGTCAATTTGGTCAAAAAAGGCCATTTTTCGTTATAGACGAATCTAAGGAGCCAAAGACGGAAGCAACGAAGAAAAACGAAAAATATATATGAGATTAGGCCATCATGGGGATGCATTCTTTTATATTTTTATAAAATTCACGGTTGTCCCATTGATATTTGTTGACCTGTGTAAAAGTTAAAAAAAACTTGTTTTAAATTTCAGCTTGTTTCGGCACGTTTTTCAGGCAGGCCTGCAGACCTGGGCGGCCTTTCGGGTGGACACTTATATTTAAATGTTTTTTACCTAAAATTAATACTTAACATGATATAAAAATTTTAATTAAATTAAATGTAACTTACACATATAAATCGCGATTAGCCAAAATTGCCCCTTTACATGATTTACAATTTAACTAAATTATGCAAAATTTACCGTGGACGCTCAGTCAGCGTCCAAAACACATTTTCGCTGGCGCGGCAATTTGCACAATTTAAAAAACAAACAGTGAACTTTATGTGGTTTATTTTCAAATATCTATCATAAGGTGTTTTTGATTTATTATGATTAGAGTATAAAAAATTAATAGATAAGGGTCAATTTATAAAATTAGGGTTAAGGGCTACAATAGTGTTTGAAAGCCTAGTATAATATCTTAAAAGCATGCAGACTTCAAGATTCATAGGAACACACTGTGTATTTAGAAGCGCAATAACTGCACATTTGAAAGCGCGTAGAATTTTTGGGTACATTCAAAAGTGCGCTAATGAAATTTAATAACTGCGCTCTTTTTTTTTTTAAAAATGGGCACTCCAAAAAATCGCCGAGGTATTTCAACAATACGCCTGTGACTTTAAATGCACCGAAAATCTTAGCGCGCAATAGGGATTCAAATGTAAGCAGGTATTTAAAAACTCCAAGGTTAAAACGGGATTTTGGAAGAGCGCAAAAGTCTCCTAAATTCAGAAAAAAAATTAAGACTGCGCACAGGTGTCAGACATTTAAGAGCACTAATACGATAAAAATGGAAATAAAATTTACTGCAATGCCTCTGTAACGTCGGGCGGGCTCGCAATATACGACGAACTTTAAACTACCCATCAAGTCATCTTCCTGCTAGACACTAATATTGACAATAGCACCCTATCTCACTGAAGGAATGTGCTATTTTCGCTGTGGCAGTATATATCTATCTTCAACAATGCACCCCCCCCCCCATTCATTATGTTCACAGATGCATAGGCCATCTATCATATTGCCAAATAAGACGAGTCCCTATCACTTCCCCTTAAAACATTATGATTACCCTATGCAAGATAGGTTTTATAGCTACAGAATAATCTGCACGCAAATTAGTTGCAACGAAGGACAACCCAGCAGATTTGCCTTCTAGATTGGCCACAACCTCTAGCTTTCTCGGACCTTATATCAAATCACTAACCCTTGAGCTCCCTGTGCGTATCTCATTCTCATCCAGGGACGATTCTAGTAAGTTTTTGATTGCCCCACCCCCCAAAAAAAATAAAATTTGCTCCCCCAAAAATACATAGAAATTTTATTATTGCCCCCCCCCCCCAAATACGTATAAATTTTATTTTTGCCCTTTCACCCCCATAAAATTAAATTTGCTCCCCAAAAATATCTAAAAATTATTATTTTAAAAATATTTACTTTTATTAAAAAGTGTTTTAATTCATATAAACACTTCTCATTTGCTATCAATTAAAAAATGAAAATTACTGATTTTTTTAATATAGGTATTGACATTTATTTTCAGTACTTATTTTATTTAATTACCTTTTAATTTTATACATTTTAAAAAACAATATCTAATGAAATAGTCATAATTTACGATTGTTTTGAAGCGGGACATTGCAAATATGAAAAATATCCTAATCTTTTTGTCAACTTACCCAATTTTAAAATAATTGCAATTTTAATTTTTTTAGGTAGTGAAGATAAAGTTAATAACAACAACAAAACATATAGTAATAATATTTTCTATTATTCTAAAACAGCAGAATATGATTATGTTATGATCACTTTTTAGAAAAAATTGACGTAGCAAAAAAAATTTTAATGAAAAAAACTTAATAGTTACAAAAAATGTATTACTAATGATTTTGTTAAATTTTTATATGATTACAAAGATGCGTTTCCTAATTTATTTAACATTTATTCTATAAGTTTAAAATTTGGCTCTTCAATTCTTTTTTAAAAAGGATAATAACTTCTAGTAGGCTGGCAAGTAGTGACCTGCGTAAAGGTGATTTGGTTCTTCTAGGACACGAAAAATCATTAACTGTGGCGTTGAAATTTGATTTTATAATTTAATCAAAACAGCCTCTACATAAAATTGTTAGATTAATACAATACTCTGCTTATAATCAGCTAATTATTACTACTATTTTAAGAAATGATTGCAAATTTTTAGTATGCGCATTAAATTTTTATGTTCATGTTTTATTTAATTTTTTACCAAATATTAATTACTAGTTACATATAACCAGTGTTTATTCATATATATTTTTCCTAATTAGCATACTTATACAATATGTTTGCATGATAATCACAATATCATTTTACTATTCATTTTCTAAAATCCAAAGTTTTATATTCATTTTTATCATTCATTTATATCATATTTTTATTTTTCATGCGCATTGATAATACCAAGGGATAAAATTATAATTACAATGAATATCTGAATCTCATATCTTTTTGAGCAATTGATATTAGTGCAAACAATTAATTTTAATTTACATATTAAATTTCTAAACGCAATCTTTTTTATTTTATAAATATAATAAACTACTATTAATTTTAGATAATAAAAAGTTTGAAGCAAAAAAAAAATTCTACCCCCCCCCCCGCCCATGAGTTTGCCCCCCCCCCCAAATGGAAAAGTTATCTTATCATCAATTCCGACACCACATCAGTACCTCCTTCACGCTCAATGAAGCGTGCTAAGCAGCTGAAAGCCTTGGACTAACTAATGCAATTATTATCAATCAATAACAACACAAAAAATGAAGACCTGTCAGGACGGATGATATTTGTTTATAGATGTATTCATTTATATACTAACTTTTATTAATATTCACTTTCTACTTTGTTTAATCTAACAATCTTTTGATATTCATTTTTGATAAAAAAAAATATGTGTGCAAAAGCTATAAAGGCAATTAAAGTTGTAAATTATTTATCGTATTGGTGCTCCTAAAAGTCTGACACTTCGCAGTCTAAATTTTTTTTGACAATTTTAGAAGTCTTTTACACTCTCTCAAAATCACCTATGCGTTTTAACGCTTTTAGGTAAATTTTAAATACCTGCTTACATTTGATATTGCGCGCCAGGTGCATTTAAAGTTACAGATGCATTGTTAAAGTACCTCTGCGTTTTTCTTCTGCTCTTAAGTATAAAAAAAAGAGTTGCGTGGTAATTAAAATTTATTAGTGCATCTTTGAGTGTACCAAACGCGCTTCAAAATGTGACGTTAATGCGATTATAAATATTAGTGTTCTCAACGGGCCGAATTTTTAAGGCCCGGCCCGCCCGAAAATTTTTTATGTGTGGCCCGGCCGGCCCGGCCCGGCCCAAAACCAAAATTTTTATTTTCGGCCCGGCCCGGCCCGATGTTTTTTTAAAGGCCCGGTCCGGCCCGGCCCGAATCTATAAATATGGGCCCGTAACATTTTTGTGAATACTATAAACAATTAAACTACAAATACATTGCTATTATTTATATTAAATGTTGATTTATAATAATCATTTAAAAAAAGTAAATAATCCAGTTTTTCCTGGCCTAAACGGTTTCTTCTTTTAGTAAATATCTGACCGGCTGTCGAAAATGTACGTTCTGCAGTGCAGGAGCTTGCTGGAGTGGCAAAGAATTTGTTTGTGTAACTATTTAATTTGGGCAAGAGTATTTTACCATTGTAAAAGATTTTGATCATTTACGTCCTGCGGTCGTAGATTTAAATAGGTTGCTAATTCGTCTTTTGTCCTAACATCATCATCTTCCCACCTGCCCCCTTCGTAGGAAGAAAAGTTTACATTTGTCAAAAAAAATGGGGTTAAAGGTTAAGGGTTAGTCTTAGATTAAGTTAGGGTCAGTGTTAATGTTAAGATTAGTCATTGCAAGGTTCAGGCTTAAAAAGCTCAATGCGTTTTGTTATAACCATCAATTTTTTTCATAACTGTCATATTTGAACTTTTGAGGGCAAATATACCCAAAACTAAATAAAACCAGAGATTTACAATAAGGATTTGCGCTAAGCGCTTAAAATATGGCCATATTACGAAAATTTTTGGCCCGGCCCGAGTCCAAAATTAAATAATAAGGCCCGGCCCGCCCGACTAAAATTTTCTATTTAGGCCCGGCCCGGCCCGGCATTTCGGGCCGGGCGGGCCCGGGCCGAACGGGCTTTCGGGTCCCGACTGAGTACACTAATAAATATGCGTGTGCTCTTATGAACTTTGAGTCTGCATGCTTATTATACTATACTCCTAAACATTATTCTAGCCCAACCCTATCTTTAAATGCAATTTGACCCCTATTTAAACGTTTCACATTATAAGCATAATAAATCAAAAACGTCTTATGACCGATCATTGTTTGTCTCTAAAATTGTGCAAAATTGCCGGAATATAAACTTTGAACGCTAAGGTGTCCAAACAATATTTTGCTAGAAAACATTGCTTTTGGATGGTAATTCATTTAAAAAAATTCCAACATCTGTTTACTCATTATATAATGTTATCATTTTAATTAAAGTTATATCAAAAACTGATTTGGCTAATCATAGACTAAAATAATATAGAAGGTTAACTTTTATTTAAATTGTTGGTTACAGAAAATCCTACTAACCATCTATACATAACGTATAATGTTATTAACCCTTTATCATTGAAATATATCAAAACAATATGTGAATAATAAAATTAAATAATAATAATTGGCCCTTAATTGTTGTTATATGAGAAAACTATTTATTTGCCTAACCACATCTATTTACATAATCTATAACACAGGTCAACAAATTTCAATGGCACAACCGTGAATTTTATGAAAACATAAAAGAATATATCTCCATGATGGCCTAATCTCATATATATATTTCGTTTTTCTTAATTTCTTCCCGCCTTGGCTCCTTACATCCGTCCATATCGAAAAAATGGCCTTTATTGACCAAATTGACAGATCGAGAATAATCTAAAAAAAAAATTTAAACATTTTTTTTTATATGAAAATCCCTTGTAACTTATATTTATCTTATCAAATATTGAGAAATAAAATTTTTTTGTATATCAAGCTCTTACATCAGCATTTAGTTAATACAAAATATTTCGCGTCCAAACTTAAATACGACACCATATATTATCGGTTTTTAAAAAAAGTTTTATTTGAAGTTTGAATGTAACAGTTTAGCTGTTGTAAATATGCAAAAAAAAGTTTCAATTTGTTTTTGTTTTTGAATCTTTTTTGTTTTGTTGGCATTTTTTTAAAATTTTAAATGTTTATAGCTGACTAACTAAGTTTGATTAGAAAAAACGGTGAACGGATTTAAAAATCCCTTAGATGGCAGGTTTGATCTCCTTAGTTAGCTCATAACTCTCAAAAATTTGTTGACCTGTGTAATATTAAGTAGCCTTAATCGGTATATAAATTTTATATAAAATTATAACTTCACATTTAGTGCTAGCCAAACGTGGTGGAATATAAATTTAATTAAAAATACATAATAAATTAATGAATAAACTAATCATAAACAATCTATGCATAATTTGGCCTAGTTTAATTATGTAATTTTATATGTAAAAATATGAAGCTTGTAATTTGTAATTAATATAAAAACAGCTGTACTATAAATTATACATAGTAGTTTTATATACTTAAAATATAATTATTTATTATAATTTCTGAAAGTTTGAAAAAATTATATATAAATAAGTGTTAGTTTATTAAGTAAAAATATAAATTTAGTATTCACCAATTTTGGTTATTTGTTTGTAGTGTGCTGCATCCATATATTTTTTCTTAGACCATTTTAAATTACAAGTTTTGAAGCTGCACATGGCAAATATTTCATAGGCTAATACTAGGAAGATTTTTTTATTATCTCTCAGTTTGTTAAAAGTAAATATGAAATTTAAGGTTCAAATATGTCACAATATTTAAAATGTTGCACTATTGCTTCATCAATTATTTAATAATATTTGAGACTGATTACATATTAAGATGTGGTTTGAAATTTCAAAATAGTCATTCAATTGTAAAATTTTGATAAAACACCTTATTGATGTAGGTGTGTAATCTAAACATTTTTATATTTAAAATTAAGACCTTGCTAACATCGAATAATACTTTATATCATTCGGATCAATATCAAAAGTTCTTACTTTACCATGCTCTGTATTAATCTTTTTTTTGTGATGATTAAATTAAATTTGAATTAATACAAAATGTTTTTATAATAGAAATTAAGCCAAAAATTATTCTAATATATTAATTAGTATACCTTATCGATTTATAAATGCATGCCCCGTAATTCTACAAGGATGCATAATAGCCTCTCAGGCACGATTTAACTGCTCTTGAAATGACCACATATAACACAAGTCAACAAATATCAATGTCAGAAATGTAAATTTTATGAAAACATAAAAAAATGCCATGATGGCCTAATCTAATATATATCTTTTGTTTTTATTAGTCCGTTTATTTATTACTACTCCTCATCACGCAAGAATGGCCTTAAACTACCAGAAATTTACAGATCTAAATTTGATTTAAAAGTAAAACTTTAAAAATTTTTTGGAAATCAATTCAAATCCCTTGATGCCTAATATATTTTGATCAGATGAACAACAATCTTTAGTTAGAATATAATCTAGAACCTAAAGAACCGGATCTGCACAGTGCTAAATATGGCGTCTAAACGTAAAAACGACAGGGAAAAAAATGGTGTTCAAGTATTTCTAAGCAAAATTATTTGAAGTTTCGAATTTCACAGCTTTAACACCTATTGCAACTTGCAATAATAAAATTGTCTAATTTATAAGTGATGGTGAAACATTTTTGGTTTTTAACCTTTTTTTCCCATTTTTAAATTTTTTCAACATGACTAACAAAGGTAGATTAGTGAATGCGGGAACATTCCGGCTGTTCCCTAAGTGGCGGTGTGGTCACACCTGCCCATTTTTTTTTTAAAAATTGCACAAAAATATTAAATATTCTTTTAAAAATTAAAAATAATAAAACTTTTATATCTTCAGGTCACAGGGCCGAATCGGGGTTTTTTGACCATATTTATAATCATCTATTTATTTTTTTGTATTTAATTGAAAAATTATTTTATTAATTAAAAATAATTATAGATCAATTTCAATGCAGAACGATTTATATTTCTAAAACTTCTGATTTAATACACCATTGTTTGTTAGAAATTAAACAAATAAGAAATAAAAATACATTTGAAGATTTATTTAAAAATTGTTTTGATATTAATATTTTTTTATAAGACAATAATTTATCTATGGATAAAAGAAAAACTAAACCTAAAGATTTTTCTGTTTTTTTATTTATTTTCTGCACATAAGTTTGAAAATATTTTAAATATTAATGATGAAGTAAAAAGTATTTCTTTTAATATTATTGATTTATTTATATTTTGATAATAGATTTTTTACCGATAATAGTTGTTTAAAATCTTTAGATTCCCTTTATAAATTTGATTAACCTTTATTTTAGATATAAATAAATTAGAGCCCCTCTTTTAAAAATAAGTAATATTGAAAAAAAATCCATTATCTAAAGAAATTGACGTAGCCAAAATTTTTTTTAATAAGAAACTTAATAATTACAAAGAATGTGTTATTATTGATTTTGTTATTTTTATATAATTACAATGATGCGTTTTCTAATCTATTTAACATTTTTCCTATAAGTTTGTTAATTGGCTATTCAACGTCGAGTTGTGAGGTCACATTTTCTTCTTTAAGAAGGATAATGAAAGGCTGACAAGTAGTGATCTGCTTAAAGGTGATTTGGTTCTTTAGAACAAGAAAAATCTCATCTAGGGGCGTTGAATCTTGATGACATATTGTAATTTAATTAAAATCCTCTAAGATAAAATAGAATCAATACTTTATATCATTCTCATAATCTATCTAAACATTCTTCACTATTTTACCATGCTCTGTGCTAATCTTTTTTTTTGATGATTAAATTAAATTTGAATTAATACAAAATGTCTACAATTATAATAAAAATTAATTCATTCAAATCTAATATCTTTTTAAGCAATTGATTTACAATTAATTAGTTCATATCCATTCCTTTAATTTAAGAATAATAAATTACTATTAATTTGTTAAAAAATTTTGAACATGCATTCTACATTTTACGCCGAAGGATGCATAATAGCCTCTTTTACCCCACAGTTTTCTTTCCCCCTAAAATGGAAAAGCTAGAATCGGGCCTGTAGCCTCTTTTAACTGCTCTTGAAATGACCACATATAACACAAGTCAACTAATATCAATGTCAGAAATGTAAATTTTATGAAAACATAAAAAAATGCCATGATGGCCTAATCTAATATATATCTTTTGTTTTTCTTAGTCCGTCTATGGCTCCTCCGCCTATAACGAAAAATGGCCTTTTATTACCAAATTGACAGATCTAAATATACCCTAAAAAGTAAAAACTTAAAATTTTTTTTGGTTATAAAAATCCCTTGTAACTTATATTTTTGATCAAATGAAAAATAAATTTAATTAATATATCAAGCTCCTAAATCGGGATTTAGAAAATACAAAATATCGCGTCTAAACTTAAAAACGACACGATATATTATCGGTTTTAAATAAAATTATTTGAAGTTTGAATTTAACAGTTTAACTATTGTAAATATGCAATAATAAAATTTTAATTTATATTTGTTTTTGTATCTTTTTTGGTTTTTGACCTTTTTTTCTAAAATTTTTAATGTTTATAAATGACTAACAAAGTTTGATTAGGAAAAACGGTAAACGAATTTGATATTCCCTAAGATGGCAGGTTTGATCTCTTGTTGTTAACTCATAACTCTCAAAAAATTGTGTGTAATAAAATGCGTGCCCGCAGCATAAAAATCTGCGGTGCCTGCTAATATCCTGGCGCTGCCCACGACAGGGCAAAATGCCGGGTCTTTGGTAGGCATTTCCCGGGTTATTTGACATTACTTGACAAGCCTACGCCTACATGTTGTATGTAACTGTTGTAAAATATTTTATGTTTGAAAATTATTTCAAAGGTCATCCATCCATCCATTGTAATCAATAATAGTTCATAATTTATATTGAGATAATACTGTAAGGATCAGCATCCTGTTTCTTAATTAAATGTACAGCAATAGTTAATTGCAGATTTAAATTTTTAACTTACTAATTATGACGGAAAATATCTTTTTTTTCATACATAAGTATTTATTATAAATATATTTTTAGATTTTTATGCTGATAAACAATATTTTCACATTTGTTTTTTAATCAATATATTTAGCTTATTTGTTTGTCAAAATAGGGTTGATATAATAATTAGTTAAGTTAAAACTTTTGGTACAGAGGTCTTTGCCGTTTAAACCCAGTCTCATTATAGTCATCTTGATTAGATGAACTCCTGATAAATTTTCTTTATTTAATTGTGTTAAATATCATAACATATTGAATGGTGGATTAGGCAATTTATATACCATTATATTTAGAAATATCCAATGATTATGAGGTTTTAATTAGTCAGCATTACATTAAAATAATTTAACTATTTATTTAAAAAGTTATTATAAAAATATTTTTTTTACCAAAACATACTAATAATAAATAAAACTTAATTAAAAAAGTTTAAAGTTTAGGGTCATTACAAAATGCAGGCCTAGGAACAAGTTAAATAATGGATGTGCGTGCCCTTTTTAAGTGGCAAAATTGCCATGAATTATAAAATTTGAAAAAATAATGTAGTCATTTTATTGGCAACACTGGTTTACAATATATATGAAGGTAAATGAAGTCTTAGAAAATGTAAAGAATTAATTATCTACTTTATAGTTTTTAGAAACATTTTTTTTTAATTATCTCTATTTGCCCTGCACATTCAAACCATAAAATGACACTTTATTAGAAGACTTATTTGTGACAATTCCAATAAATTTAAATTATTCCAAAATAAAATATTATTTTTTTTTACGAAAATTCACAAAAGAAAATTACATTTTCAAAAACACATATTTTTTAAATTATCAGGTTAAGCAAGGTATAATGAAACTATACACCAAATATCCTAAGTACCCAGTTTTATATTAAAAGTATCATTCTGTTAGTTATTTTAAACTCTGTTAGTTATTCTAAACTCTGTTAGTTATTCTAAACTAAAATGTATTTTGGATTTTTTATGGCTGAAAGAAAAATAAATTAAATAATGCAATTAATTATATTAGCCAGGTCAGTCAAAATCGTATAAATTTTCCAATTTATATTTTATTATTTTTTTTTACTTAACTTAATTGCATATGCATGCATGCCCTTTGGTAAGTTTTTTTTAAATTTATATTTTATACAAAAAGTTGCCAACTTTAATTATACTATTGCTGGAACAAAAATCTTATATATTTTCAATAAAATTTTCAAAAAACAGTTTGGCTTTTTTTCGTTCATGGATGGTGGCCAATTTTTAATCAGGCCTTAAAAAAAGAAATGACTTTTAATAATTCAAAAAAAGCCCCTTTTATTCGAAAAAAAAACTTTAAGAAGCTTTAAAAAAACTCACCCAGCATTTTTTTACCATTGTATACAATCCATGTGTTTTAAGATTTCATTTATTAATCGCTGTGGTTATGTATTCTCAATCACTAAGGTTGAGGCATTATTAAGCTTTGCCCATTATCTATTTTTTATTGAATAGATATTATGAGTTTAACACCTAATTTTGCAGAAATAATGATTTTTTTGAAGGCGATTAAAGTTTTATAATTTCTACGATATTTAATGTTCGAAATACAAAATCTCCTTCCTCATACTAAAACTTGCCTTACGAATTTTGAGGCTTTATCTAATTTTACCGAAAATTTTTTTCTAATCTTATTAACACAACAAATTAACCGATCAATTTGTCTAGTTTTTAAACTATATTTGACAAAATAAAATATATTAATTATGGGGTTGGAAAAAATAATGAAACAATTTACAAATTCTGAAAAAAACTACCAGACATTGCTAAAGGGACTAATCAATGTCACCCAAAAGCCCACCCGGCCCTGTGACAGCTTGCAAAAAACATGCCGGGCCTGGCCTAAAACGAGTCGGGCCGATTTTTAATATATTTTGCCTTATTTTTTAACTATTTTTCAAAAATGATACATTCTGTATTCATCGATAATTTTAAAGCAAATAATTTATAGCCTCTGGGCAGTATTTTTATTTTATGGGGCCGGGCTTAAAATAAAAAACCGGCTTAAGTTGAAAATTATGGGGTGGGCCAGGCCGTAATATTACGGCCCAGTTCAAATTCTAGAAGATGCCTGACTTAGAACTAAGGCAGCAATTTTTAATGACCTGGGCCATGAATAAAAACGGATATTTCAGAAAGAACATTTATTTAAGTTTTAGAAATCAATAAGGGGATAATGAACGAATAAGAAGATAAAATCAATTCATTAGAGTTATGAGTGAATAATATAAGAAAAACATCGAACAGAAAAATTGTTTTACAAACAAACGACCGAATAAACAAAAGTCTTAATCATTCTGCCCCACGTTGAAAGATGATTTTTTCAACTTATTGGGTTGCTGATTGATGGTAGTGTCGGTAATTGGTAGTGGACATAACTTTGCAGCCCTTTAGTATGTCCCGTTTGACCAAAAAAGTAGCCACACGTACATGATTATCAGCCAGGATAGATTTCTAAAACTCACCCCATCTTCCATTAAAGAGGAGATTGGTTATACTCATTTACGAGCACCAGTTGACCAGGTTTTATGGGCGTAGATGTTGAATTCCATTTGTGTTGATGTTGAACTATAGTCAAATATTCCAATGACTTTCTTTTCCAAACATGTTGTCGCATGACCTCAAGATGTTGAAATCGAGATAACCTTCCAATTGTAATGAGCTCCCTTTCCCTTGTATAAGTTAAAGGACCCCCAATTAAGAAATTAGGTAAAATGCTAGATTTTGAGGGTCATTGGATATAGGTGTTAGTGTGGAGTTGACGATCGTTTCAATTTGTGAAACGGTCGTTGCTTCCTCAATAGTCATTGTTATTTTGCCAACAATTCTCTAAAGATAATTTTCAGATTTAACAGCAGCCTCCCATAATCCTCCAAATGAGGGGCCTCCACGAAATACCCTCATTGGCTAGAGACTAATTATTTTATCGTTGTCTTGGCTAATGGCGAGCACTAGCTTAAGCTTCTTTTTTGCTCCCACAAAATTGGTACCATTATCCGAATATACGTGCAATGGATTTCTACGACTGGCGCAAAAACGTAACGCATTGAGAATACAGATGTAGACAAATCTGACACTAGTTCTAAGTGAACGGCTTTTAACAAACAAATTGCACCATAGCCTTTTTGCAATTGGCGACGCCCTTCGCGGAGAAGTAAAGGGCCAAAATAATCGACTCCTGTATTAGTGAAAGGTGCTGATGGTATAACTCCGGTCGATGGCAGCTTGCCCATGATATGTTTAGTAGCAATCGGTTTTGCCTTAAAATACACCAGGCATCGATGAATCACATCCTTTTATCGCTTGTTTGGCGCACAATGACCAAAAATGTGCTCTAGCCGCAGCAAGTGTGTTTAACGCCCGAGTGAAAATGTTTTTCGTGATAGTTCATGATCACCAAGTTTGTGACATGGTGTATTTTTGAGAAAATTATGGAGTTTCTGATTGAATAGAATTTGGGCTTGCGTTAGACGCCCTCCAACTCGAATTATTCAATCGTTTGAACGTTCTAAGACTAAGGAGTAGTAATTCAAAGCTGTTTGAGACCTGGTTAGCCCTTTTTAAATCTTCTATTTCCTTTGAATAGAATCGGGATGCTTGCTTGACAATGAGCATTAAAGATTGATTTAGTTCTTCGGTCATTTTTTTATATGCCCCTGCTTGACCTAATATTAAATACAAACCGCAAACAGTATGCCATCACCCTAACCATCCGCAAATATTTTGAGAATCTTAACCAAAATTCGTCGCTGTTTACAGAAATCAACGTTGTTATTCTATGTTCAGGTATATCTGCTGATGGAGCCATAACGTATTTTAACTCACAGTTAGGATTTGAGGATAACCAGCTTGATCCGCTCCACCAGCAACGATTGTTGGTCAAATTTAAGGAATTGCATCCTCGCGATAATAAATCAGTCGAGTTTTGGAGTCAATATGGTTCCAAATGTATTCGGCCAGCTGGTGTATTTCTGCAACTAGATTTGGCTACATATGTGTTCCATCGATTGGGGAACGAATTTAACCATGCTAACACAATCGTTGAATCAGTCGACAAAATACCTTGCATCTTGAAAATTTAAAGGCTGCGATTGTCCGCGACATGAGTTTTACCAACAACAATGCTCCACACAGCTCTAACTTAGGCAACGAAACACGTTTTATCGGAGAGACTTTCGATTTTGAACACACTAATTTGCAAAATGAGGAAATTGAGTTTTTGGACCTCAGGTATGCAGGCCTATAGACAATTTCACTAGCATCACAAAAACCCTGAAGTTCAAGGTGTGATCCAAATGAATAGTTACTAACCGGGAAATTCGCAGCCCTTTTAACTGTTGGAGTTGGATACTTAAGTGATTAGACACTTCTACCGGTTCATCGTCCCAAGATGATTTAAACAACCACAACTATTGAAGCATAATTAGCTTTAGTGGGTCCTACTAACCCTAACGTATCAAACAGCTTGGTAATTTCCGAACAAAGAATTCATTTTCTTTAGTGTTGACTAGGTTCCTTGATCACGAACATGAACTCGCCACTTGCAGCCATCCAGCATCAATAATATGAAAAGTTACGTTCTCCCCATTTTTGGATTGGCTGAGATCAGGTGAGTTTGTCATCCATTTTCTTAAAACGAAACCTCCAGATTTTAGTAATTCTTCGTTTATAAGTTCTTTGGCCTCGTGACTAGAATCTGCACCTGTTAATAGGCCGTCAACATAGAAATTGCCTAGAATGACCTTTGAGGCACGTGTATACCGATCTTTACCTATTTCATCTAATTTATTGAGGACTCGTATGGCTAGGAAAGGGGCGTATGCAGTCTAATGAGTAACAGTATTTAAGTCATACGATTTTTACTCGGAAAGATTAATTCTCCATGGGCTTAAGTATATGACGATACATATTCTTAATATTGGCAGAAATCGCAAATTTATACCTTAGAAAAATGAGATTACCTGTCAGATCTTGTTGCAAAGCTGCTCCATTAAACTTTCGTTCTAAGAGATCCCGCTCCTCGAAGTTGCTAAACCATTTAAAATAACTCGAAGTTTGGTATTAATGCTGTCTTCCTTAAACAGGACGATGCGGTAAATGAAAAAAGGAGTAGCATCAATGTGGTTTGAGCTTGGGACTATGTGGTTAAGTTGCTCATATTCTTTCAAGATTGGTAAATTCAGCCTTTAACACTGGATCACGCAAAAATCTGCGTTCAAGATACAAAAAAGCTTAAGTGCATTATTAAAATAAGCAGAACATTATTACTTTCTTGTTTTACCATAATCTGTTGTAATAATCCGCTCGTAGGACCATGCATAAAAACGAATATTTCAGAAAGAACAGAATCAATATAATAAGGGGATAATGAATGAATAAGAAGATAATTCAATAGAAACATGAGTGAAGAAGATACAATCTATTCATTAGATTTAAGAGTGAAAAAGAAGAATAACATCGAACTGAAAATGTTAGACAAACGACCGAACAAACGAAAGTAGTAATCATATGTCGTAGGTATATCTTAAACAGCAAAATAGGCTCGAGCTTTGCTAACACAGGTCAACAATTTTTTGAGAGTTATGAGTTAACTACAGAGATCAAACCTGCCATCTTAGGGAATATCAAATCCGTTTACAGTTTTTAATCAAACTTAGCTAGACAGGTTATTTTTGCATATTCACAATAGTTAAACTCTTAAAATCAAACTTCAGATAATATTTTCATTAAATACCGATAATATATCGTGTAGATTAAGTTTGGACGCGAAATATTTTGTATTATCTAAATGCCGATGGAAGAGCTTGATAAATTAATAAAATTTATTTCTCATTATTTGTAATTATAAATATAAGTTTAAGGGGTTTTTATATGCAAAAAAAAATTTTTTTAATATTTTTTTAGGGTATATTTAGATCTGTCAATTTGTAAAAAAGGCCATTTTTCGTTATAGAAGGATCTAAGGAGCCAAAGACGGAAGAAATTAAGAAAAACGAAAATACATATGGGATTAGGCCATCATGGGGGTGCATTCTTTTATGTTTTCATTATATTCAAGTTTCTGACATTGATATTTGTTGACTGTGTAATATAATCCTTAAAGGCATTGTCTACCTGCCAGCTAATTTAAATATGCCCGACCTAATTTTTTTTAACATTAAATTTTCTTAAAATTTTAAAATTATAATATTTAAAATTTAATAATATAAAAAGTTCGGGGTGTTTAGCCACTTTTGAGTTTTATTGCCCCTTAGTTTTGTGGGAGCTTTTTTTCTTATTTAGGCCCTTTAGCTCTTTTTTTTCCCCAAATTTTTGGGAGAAAAATGAGCCAAATTTTTATGGCTCACTGTTTTCCCAGCACTGTTATTAATCCACTGAGAAAAAGAGTGTGGGGTTTTTAATATATGTAGAATAAAATTAATTAGGCTATATATCTGTGTTTATTCTAAATTATTGTGACCCCAAATAAATGATTTATTAATTCTAAACTTTTTACGAAATGCTTAATATAAAGAATATTTTAAATTTCTTTATAAGTGTTGACAACACAATATATTGAAAAATATCAAAAAATTTATATACTGTAAAATTACTGCTAAATGATAGCGTTTTAATTGAGCAATTATATCATTTCTATTAATTTATAAATATTATGATGCTAAAAAAATAATCGCCCTTAATTAGATCTAAAGATTTTTAAGCCAAGGCTTATAATTAATTATTAATTTTTGCAATATTTTATATAGCAACAAATAAAACATTTTTTTTTCTTCTTTCTATTTTTTAAAGCTCTGAATAACTCGCGATTAGCACTGTGGGGCCCATACCCCAGCACATTTTGAATTTTGAACATCTTCAATATGAGTCAAATTTTTATGACTTTTTTCTTAAATATATAACACAGGTTAACAAATTTTTGATAGTTATGAGCTATAGAGAGATCAAACTTGCCTAGGGATTTTTGAATTCGTTTACCGTTTTTTCTGAAAGTTAGTTAGTCAGCTATAAACATTGATAAGCACATTTTTAATTTTAAATATCTTCAAAAATATTATATATAACACAGGTCAACAATTTTTTGAGGGTTATGAACAGAGATCAAACCTTGAGGGTTATGAGTTAAGAACAGAGATCAAACCTGCCATCTTAGGGAATATCAAATTCGTTTACCGTTTTTCCTAATCAAACTTAGTTAGTCAGGTATAAACATTGAAAATTAAAAAAAAAGGTAAAAATAAACAAAAAAGATTTAAAAACAAAAATAAATTGAAAATTTATTTTTGCATATTCACAATAGTTAAACTGTTAAATTCAAACTTCAAATTATTTTTATTAAAACCCGAATTGTGTCATATTTAAGTTTAAACGCGAAATATTTTGTATTATCTAAATGCCGATGTAAAAGCTTGATATATTAATAAAATTTATTTAATTATTGTGATTATAAATATAAGTTACAAGGGATTTTAATATGCAAAAAAGAATTTTAAGTTTTTTCTGAATAGATCTGTCAATTTGGTCAAAAAAAGCCATTTTTCGTTATAGACGGAGTTAATGAGCCAAAGACGGAAGAAACTAAAAAAAAGAAAAATATGAGATAAGGCCATCATGGGGATGCATTCTTTTATGTTTTCATAAAATTCACGTTTCAGACATTGATATTTGTTGACCTGTGTTATGGGTTTTTGAGAGTTATAGGATATACAGAGATCAAACTTACCATCTAGGGATTTTCAAATTTGTTTACCGTTTTTTCTAATTTAACTTAGTTAGATAGCTATAAACGTTGATAATTTTAGAAAAAATTTCAAAAAAAACAAAAAAGATTCAAAAACAAATAAATTAAAATTGATTTTTGCATATTAATAACAGCTAAACTGTTATTAAACTTTAAATAATATTTTTATCAAAACCCGATAATACATCGTATCGTATTTAAGTTTGGACGAAAAATTTTTTAAATGCTGATGTGAGCTTGATTTACTAAAAAATTTTATTTCTTATTATTTCAGGTGGAAAATATAAGTTTCAAAAGATTTTCATATTTAAAAAAGATGGCTTTTAGGGCATTCTATAAGATCGTAAAATATGTCAATTTACAGAAAAAGCCATTTTTTGATATAGACGGATCGGAGCCGAAGGCGAAACTATGGAAAACGAAAAATATATATAAGATAAGGCCTTTATGAGGATGTATGCTCTTATGTTTTCATTTATTATTACTGACATTGATATTTGTTGAATTGTGTAATAAACGATTAAACAATATTAATTAAAATCTGGTCTAATTCTAATAATAAAATCGTTTAGAGATTAAAAATTCTTGTCCGTACGGACCCCACAGTGTCGATTTTAATGTTCAAAACCATGATACTAAATCATTGTAAATTTAAATAATTGCCACCTTATATTTTAGTATTTCTTCATATTCAGTATAAAAAAATGTTTGTATTGTATAATAACTATATATAAGGTAAATAATAACCAATATTTTTTCTTTAAATGCTATCTTTCTAAAAATGTTCTAATAAACCTAAAAACGCGAATCATTAATAATGAACGATACATAGTTTATTGACAAGATTCAATTAATGTTATACCGAAAAATAAAAAATTCCTATTTAAATTTTTTTCTACTTCGTGTTAAATAAAATTTATAATATATATGTAGTAGTGAGTGATGAATGAGTTTGGGATTGCGGAGTCATCATTTTTTATATAATTAGAATTGTTTAGTAAAGGTATTAAAAATTTAAAAGTAATTAAATTATATATAGATATAAAAGTAATAAAAGTATATTTAGAATTAAAAGTAACTAAATTAATTATAGATTTTATCATCTCACGATGAAATTTTATAAATATCTATATATACAGAATTTATGATCTTTTAACATACAATAAAATATTTATCATACCGAACCATATCATCAAAATATTTCTAGGAAAATATACTAATTATAATTTATAGTTTATGATAAAAGAGCACGTATTATTTTTCAAAATAATATAAAAATATAAAGTTTAGCATTATTTTTTAAAATAATATAAATATAAAGTTTAGCTCTTTATCTTTAAATTATAAAGGTTTAAAATTGGGGTCCATAAGAACCCCACTATAGCAATCGCGTAAAAAATTTCTCACCTTAGCATTTGCGGATTAATATGTTTAAATCTAAAATATTTTATAAACAAAGAGTAAAATCAAAATACAAAGTGCAAATAATCTAAAAACAAATATTAAAAAATTCTGATAGTGGGTTTTATTTTAGAATTAAAATAAATATATAACTTAGTTTAGTTTTTTTTATCTTTTGCATGTAAAGCAAAAAAATTCAAAATTAAACACAACTCAACACCAGCCTTTGTAAACAAATCATTTACTAAAAACAATTGTAATATTTAATTGAAAGAAGGAAGATATGGTAATAATTACTTTCTATATCCCCTATCGAATAAAACGAATTTAAATAAAATTTTGCATTAGATTTACAAAGGACAATAACCTCTGTTTTATTTTGATTGCAGTCCACTTTAAATTTTGTATCAATTAATTTTAAATTATTGAAGTTTTGTTCCAGAAGCCTATTCTTAAACAATTGTATAGTTATAATTCGGCATATGAATGTTAATTACCTTGCCGTTTTCGCAAAAATTTTGCGACTCGGTAAGGGATTTTAATTTGTTTAAAAACATGGGGGATGTTTATTTACCGATATTTTTATTTGTCATATCACTACTTCCTTTTAAAAAACAGAAAAAATAAACATCAAATATAATAAAATTGTTCCCTTTTTTATTTTCCCTTTGAACTTAAGGTTAAAAGGATTAATTGAAAGGATAAAGAAAAACACAATTATTATAATTTAATAATAATATATATTGAAAATAAATCTTTGTAAAGAATCTTATATAAGTGATTTATTTATGTATTTAAAAATAATTTTTTAAAATTTCTTTTATTTTTTTTTTACAAAATTGTCCGAATTTTTTTAAGTATTTTTTATTTATAAGCAGCTAATTGGACCCCAAATTTTTCCAGAATTGTTTCCCACCCAAAAGTGTCGCAACATTATTTTAGCCAACTCAATAAATTCTTACAAATATTAATAAAACAATTTATTTGCACAGCTATTTAAGTAAGTTTAAAATTGCGCATATGTTAAAAGCATTAAAATAGCGAAACATCTATTGTCCAACACTGACAATTATATTTAAAACTATGGATGTGTCTGCAATTGCACAACTTAGACGAGAGTACTTTTTAAAAATTTCACGCAAACTGTTATTTAATGATATTTTACCCCAAATATGACATGGTTTTTAGCGAACAAGATTTTAAATGGGGTTGTGGAACCCTCGCCTTGGGTTGGGGGAATGTTTATTGAAGACGTTGACAAATGCAAATAATTTTAATTTAAATTACAAAAAAATTTTTTTGCGAAAGAAAGTTTTAACATAGTTTCATAAAGATCTTTTAAACATACCTTTTTTGAGTGGTTAAGTATTTTCTGTCAAGAGCAGAACTTTTTGCATACAAAAATTATTTAATGGTCTATTTGAGATGGAAAATTATATTACACAGGTCAGCAAATTTTTGAGATTTATATCTAATTATAGATCAAACCTGCCATCTTATTGATTTTTAAATTTGTTCGTTTTTTCAAATCAAATATGTCAGCTATAAATAAATATTAACAATTTTTAAAAAAAATTTAAAAAAAAAAAGAAACAAAAAAAAGTTAAACTGTTATAACCCTAAATAATATTTTTATTAAAAACCAATAATAAATTCGGTCATATTTAAGTTGGGAAGCCAAATATATTTATTACACATGTCAACAAATATCAATGTCAGAAACGTGAATTTTATGAAAACATCAAAGAATGCATCCCCATGATGGCTTAATTTCATATATATTTTACGTTTTTCTTAGTTTCTTCCGTATTTGGCTCCTTAGATTCGTTTATAAAAATGGCCTTTTTTGACCAAATTGTCCGATCTAAATATACCCTAAAAGGAAAATATTTAAAATCTTTTTTGTATATAAAAATCCCTTGTAACTTATATTTTTAATCACAAATAATGATAAATAAATATTATGAATATATCTAACTCTTTCATCGGCATTTGGATAATACAAAATATTTTGCGTCCGAACTTAAATACGACACTATATATTATCGATTTTTAATAAAAATATTATTTGAAGTTTGAATTTAACAGATTAAATATTGTGAAGCAAAAATAAAATTTCAATTTATTTTGTTTTTTTAATCTTATTTGGTTTTTTGACCTTTCTAAAATTTTCAATGTTTATAACTGATTTGATTAGGAAAAACGGTAAACGGATTTGATATTACCTAAGATGGCGCGTTTGATCTCTGTAGTTAACTTATAACACTCAAAAAATTGTTGACCTGTGTTATATAATCTAAAAGTTGATGTAAAAGCTTGATATTTAAAAATATTATTTCTCTTTATTTGAGATGATAAATATAAATTACAAGAGATATAAAAAGATTTATGAAATTCTTTTTAGGGTAAAAATATTTCAATTTTGTCAAATACGCCATTTTTTTAGAACGGATCTAAGGAGCCAAAGGCGGAAGAAACTACGAAAAACGAAAAATATAAGTGAACATCATGGGGATGTAATCATTTAAACTTTTTTTTTCTGACATTGATATTTGTCGACTTGTGTTATTTTAAGCATTAGATAAAATTTAAAAATTTTAATATTAATGCCATTTTGAGGTTTATAAATGATAAAATTAATAAAGGTCCTCAATATTTTTTTGCATAAGAATTATAAAACGGGGGAAGATTGGATGCAAGACTAATAAGTTGTAATGTATTAAACCCTCGCTCATTATGCCCTTCTTACATTTTTTAAATTAGTTTAAATTTGGCCCAACGTTTTTCAGAAGATAGTGATTATTGCTTGAAAAAGCATGGGGGTTTAATATTGAAATCCTGCCTAAAACATTGTCTTTTAATTTGCATATAATACCAAAAATGGGGAATTACTTACAAAAACTAGATTAACTTCTTTTAGGACCAATTTACCCCCGATGAATAATAAATATTTTAACGACATTTTCTGGATATATGCGTATGGTGATCAACCAAGGTAGCTTAACCCCGATTAAATATACGGTTGTTTCAAATGACTCTCGAGAGCCGGCTTATTACTGGGCCTATCTTTGGGTCCAATTATATTTTTTGCTTTTATAGTATTTTTCATTTTAAAAGTTTTATTTTATTTAATCCCAATTATTTATTTACTTAAAATGAAGATACTTTTCATTTTACACTTTGTTAAATTATATGTAAAATGGGCTGGAACGGTCACAAATTTATCTTTACAAAAACAACTAGACTTTGAATCTAAAAAATGATGCATTAAGATAATTCAGACTTTAAATTTTTTCATAATCACTAAAATCATATCAAGAAGACCCAATTTTGCCACGTATGCTCTATAATCTAAATTTTGTTTGGTAAAAAGCCTTTAGTCCCTTAATGATTAGTTAGACGAAACAAAACCCTTTTCCAAATATTTATGGGTGGGTCGCGCTTGTTTTAAAATAAATGAATAAGTATTATTAATTTCCAGAAATCAGTTAGCGTCGTTGACTTACTATTTCAGCCAAGTCATTTTGCGTCTTTTGACAGAAAATAATTCAAAAAACTTTGAAAAAAAAATAGGAAAAATAACTAGAATTGAGGACATTTATTTTTAAATTTAAGTATTACAAACTCAGTGGCTCTACTTCCTCCTCATATATCAATGTTAGCCGGTCATTCTTTAATTTAATAATAATTAGTATATTAATTTAATTTTTCCTGACTCTTAAATATTTTATATTATACAATTTATAAAATCAAAAGACCTCAAATGAATTGCAAACTCTCACATTAAGTTTTTTTATGCTCAAATGAGTAAGCTCACCACATCAGCTTAAACAATTGTACCCCCTGGCTGCTAAATTCTATTTTAAAACTGTTTTGAAGGTCAGAATGAATTTATCGGTCCAAATTCATAAAACACAGGTCGACAAATATTAATAAAAAATTATGAAATTATAAATGAATATATCCCCATGATAGCCTTCATATATATATATTCCGTTTTTCGTAGTTTCTTCCGCCTTCGGCTCCTTAGGTTCGTCCATATCAAAAAAATGGTTTTTTTTGACCAAATTGACAGATACCTCGAGAATATCCAAAAAAATCCAAGAATTTTTTTTTCAAATAAAATTCCCTTGTAACATATATTTATCATATCAAATTGAGAAATAAAATTTCTAGGTATATCAAGCTCTTATATCAACATTTAGATTATACAATATATTCGGACCTTCAACCTAAATATATATGACCCAATTTATTATCGGGTTTTAATAAAAATATTATTTAGAGTTTAAATTTATAAATTTTATTGTTTTAAATAAAATAAAATTTCAATTCGTTTTGGTTTCTTTTTTGTTTTGTTTTGACATTTTTCTTTTTTTATTGAGCTGACCTAGAAAAAAAACAGATTTGAAAATCCCAAAGGGCAGGTTTGATTTTTGTAATTAGCTCATAAATCTCAAATTGTTGACCTGTGTAATATATGAAAATTATAAGGAATGTTTTTTTAAATTGTAATCACCAATGTTTATATGTTTTGACAACATAAGTAACAGACGCAACTTACAATAAAAGCGAAAAGCGGGCAAGATATTAAAAAATAAAGCAGTTATCTTAAGGCGTGAAAACTAACCAAATGCTAAAAGGATGTCTTTGCGCTTGTAAATACAAAATTGTCATTTAAAGCTGCAAATCTAATTAACTTCTAAACCATTGATATCTTTTTCTGTGTTTCCATCATTTTTTGGGTCTGATTTAGATGAATACAGGTTACCTGATTGGTCCGATAGCAATTGATGAATTAAAGTAATTATCAAAAGTGAGACAAGGAGAATTGTTAAACATATTGTGCATTTCATCCCCTTTGTATGTTTAATTTGTCCTTGACCTTAATTAACAAAATATTATGTTGAATTTCATTATTTTGTTGGCGTCATGATAAAACACGTTTTTAATTTACTGAGCCTGCTCATTTCTCAGAAATATCAAAATAAGACACCCTTAAATTTAAATTGGTAAGTATTATTATAAATTTTTATTGTACTCAAAAACAAAATAAGCATCCTAGTCACAATACACTTTACTGACTTTAGTCGACAAATTTTTGAGATATATAAGTTAGTTTATTAACAATCCTACTATCTTTCGAATTTTCATTATTTTAGCATTTTTTTGGTCAAATGTTGTAAGCCACCTATGAACATTGATATTTATGAAAAAATGTTAATTGAAAAGTATTTTAAAAAAAATATTTAAAATAAACTCAAATACAAACTTAATATAAAGTTATCATTTCAAATGGGTAAAAAAAAATATTGTAATTAGGTTAGTAGAAAAATATTTAAACAACCTAAATGTTGATGCTACTTAATAATTTAATAATATCTTATTTGTTCAGATGAAAAATTAAAATTACAGTTGTTTTGATAAAGCAAGATTCTTTTTTATTTTAAGCATTCTCGTGGTGGCAAAATTATATTTGGTCATTTTTTCGATAGTGGTGATTAGGTAAGAACCCGGTGCTTCGGAAATTGAAAATAATTAAAGGTAGATTATTTCGCCGCACTTTATTAATTTACCCGAACCTTTAAAATAATTTAGAGATGCAATTTTTTTAAATCTAGTAAAATTTGTTTAGTTAAATCGTGTGTCATATTTATTAAATTGGAATATATGAATGTTTCATAGCAGTTTTAATCAACATAATTCTTAGGTGCTTACGCACTTTTTTTATATTGGCTTATTTATTGTAAATAACTTTTTAGCATTCGAGACTATTATTATTGAATTTAAAACTGCTTATAAATTAATTTTCATAATTTTTTAATATATATTAATATCGCATATAATTGTCAACAAATATCAATGTCAGGAAAACGAATTATATAAAAACGCACCAAGATAACCTAATCCTTTATATATTTTTTATTTTCTTAGTTTTTTCCGCCTTTGGCTCCTTAGATCCGTCCATATCGAAAAAATGGCCTTTTTAACAGATTTTGCGACCTCGAGAATACCCTAAAGAGAAAAAATTTAAGAATTTTTATATAAAAATCCCTTGTAACTTATATTTATTATCTAAAATAATGAAAATTAAATTTATTAATATATCAAGCTTTGACATCAACATTTAAACTATATATAAAATATTTCCAAACTTAAATACGACAGGATATAATATCGGTTTTTAATGAAAATATTATTTGAAGTTTGAATTTAACAGTTTAACTGGTGTGATGGACCTAACTTTAGAGTCCAAACCTGCCATTTAAATCTTAAGGATTTTTATTTCCATTCGCCTTTTTTTCTAATCAATTGTGAAGGAATGTTAAACAATCTAAAACAAAAAAATTGTAACAAAAAATTAATTATATGTAAATAAAGCAAATCTACATTCAAACTTCAAATAAAATTTATTTAATAATCGGCAAAAAAACATGTCCCGTTTAGGTTGGGGTGCCTTCTGTACTATGTTGTGAGAGCTTATTGTACTTATTAATTTTATTTCTTAATCTTTAATATATAAACGAAAGTTACAGGTGATTTCAATATTAACATTTTTTAAGTATTCTCGAGGTCGCAAAATCAGTAATTTGGCCATTTTTTTTGATTTTTATACAAGAAATTAGCCTTCAAAATTTCGAAATACTAAAAAAATATTTGAGTTAATGCTATTATTTTTATAGACAGGTCGACAATTTTTTGAGAGTTACGAGCTAATTACGGAGATAAAACCTGCCATCTTAGGGATTTCCAAATCTGTTTACCATTTTTTACATTTAGTTAATCAGTTATAAACATTAATAATTTTGGAATGCCAAATAAACAAAATAGATTCAAAAACAAAAATAAATTGAAATTTTTTTTTGCATATTTATTTAAAACAGCTAAACTATTAAATTCAAACTTCAAATTAAACTTTTATTGAAAACCCAACAATATATCGTGTAGTATTTAAGTTTGGACACGAAATATTTTGTATCACATAAATGCTGATGGAAGAGCTTGTTATACTAAAAAAATTTATTTCTCATTATTTGAGATGAAAAATTTAGGTTACAAGGGATTTTTATATAAAAAAAGATTCTTAAATTTTTTCTTTTTAGAGTATTCTCGATCTGTTAATTTGGTCAAAAAAGGCCATTTTTTTAATATGGACGGATTTAAGAAGCTAAGCCGGAAGAAACTAAAAAAAAATTAAATATATTTATGAGATAAGGCCATCATGGAGATATGTTCTTTTGTGTTTTCATAAAATTCACTTTTCTGCCATTGATATTTGTTGACCTGTGTTATTTCCCTGAATGTCATATTGTTTTCAATCACACTCATTGATTTTTGTCTACCTTTGTAATAGTTTATGTGTTTAATGTTGTCTTTTTAAATTGTTACGAACTATAAATTAGGTGATTGTGTTGAAATTTCATTAAACATCGTAAAGTTAAATATGAGATATTTCCCTGGTTAAAAAAACTGTCATTAGAGATAAGTTTTTTTAATTTAAAATTTTAGTATATATTATACCTGCAAATTTTTTGATTACTATTTGTTTTTTTAAATTTTCTATTAAATGTCATTAGAATTTTAGTTCATAACTTGTATATGGTTTTTTAATGCTTATGTTAAATTTTAAATGTGTCCAAGCTTCTTTATAAATTTTACCAAAAAAACTTATTTTTATAAAAAATTTGTTATTTGTAATTAAATGAAATTTGTAACGTGAGTAGTAGGGATTGACTTCATTAACCTCTATAACTTTCTTTAAAAAGTTATAAACCTTCTTATTTTTTTTTTAAAATAAGAATACTTGCTTGCACTTTAATTACACAGGTCACAACAAAAAATAATGCAAAAAAAATAGGCTAATGAAAACATAAAAGCACACTTCCCCATAATGGCCATATCTTATATATATTTTCTGTTTTTCGTAGTTCTTCCGCCTTCGGCTCCTTAAATCCGCCCATATCATAAATGGTTTTTTTAACCAAATTGACAGATTTCGCGACTTCAAGAATACCCTAAAAACAAAATTCAAATCTTTTTTTTATATAAAAATTCCTCATAACCTATATAAAAAATTATTAGTATATCCAGGCTCTTAATCAGCATTTAGATAATACAGACTATTCCGCATCCAAACTAAAAATACCACACGATATTTTATCGGTTTTTAATAATAATATTCTTTGAAAATTGAATTTAAAAGTTTAGCTGTTGTATAAATCAAAAAAAAATCAATTTATTTTTGTTCTTGTATTTGTTTGTATTTGACATTTTTTCTATAATTTTCAATGTTTATAGCTGACTTACTAAGTTTGAACGGTAAACGGATTGGAAAATCCCTATGATGGCAGGTTTTCTCTCTGTAATTAGTTCATACTCAAAAATTTGTCCTGTGTTATAATGTAATGTAAGTTATCACTAATAAATACTGTAAATTATGTTCTACATAAAGCAGTTTTTTACTTAAAAATAATAAATCTTCTCAGTGTAACAAAAAAAATCTAAAAATGATTAATGCACAATAATACAAAAATTATTTATATCCCAAGAATTATAGATTTTATTATATATTATCGAAAAAATTTAATCACAGGTTAACATTTTTTGAGAGTTATGAGTTAACTACAGAGATCAAACCTGCCATCTTAGGAAATATCAAATCCGTTTACCGTTTTTTCTAATCAAACTTAGTTAGTCAGTTATAAACAATAAAAATTTTTAAAAAAAAGGTCAAAAAACCAAAAAAGATTCAAAAACAAAAATAAATTGAAATTTTATTTTTGCATATTCACAATAGTAAAACTGTTAAATTCAAACTTCAAATAATATTTTCATTAAAAACCGATAATATATCGTGTCGTATTTAAGTTTGGACGCGAAATATTTTGTATTATCTAAATGCCGATGTAAGAGCTTGATATATTTATAAAATTTATTTTTCATTATTTGTGATTAAAAATATAAGTTATAAGGGATTTTCATATGCAAAAAAGATTTTTATATTTTTTCTTTCTAGGGTATATTTAGATCTGTCAATTTGGTCAAAAAAGGCCATTTTTCGTTATAGACGAATCTAAGGAGCCAAAGACGGAAGAAACTAAGAAAAACAAAAAACAAATATGAGATAAGGTTATCATGGGGATGCATTCTTTTATGTTTTCATAAATTCACGTTTCTGACATGAATATTTGTTGACCTGTGTTATATATGGAATCTTTTTGTACCTATTAAAAATAAAGGACTTATAAGGGGTATTTTTTCAAAATAATTATATATTGATGTTAATCGATTTTAACATCGAAACTGACCTTGTGGGGACCGTTTTAACCGTAAACCTCTCGATGCTAAAGAATTACCTTTTAGAGATAAAGCAAGTCAGTAAAAGGTCCATAAAATTTGAGACACCTTTTCATTTTATATTCAAGTTAAAGTGTGGGTCCATGTGGACCCCACCCTATTAGCGGTTTAATAAGAAAAAGAATGATGCAAGGTCTACTTTTAAAATTTATAAGTTTTTTAATAATATTTGAATATTTTTGATAACTACAACAGTAAGATGTGTCTATGTTAGCGCCCAAACGCAATATTCCGCCGGCGGAATATGGACTTAACTTTAACGTCCAAAGCCTATATACCCCCGGCGGAATATTTTTTAGCGTATAGGCAATGTCCAAAACACATTTTCGCCGGCGGAATATTGTTTAAACTATGATCTCAGCGTCCAAAGTTTATATTCCGCCGGCAACTTTGCACAATTTAAGGGACAAACAGTGAGCTGAAAGTGGTTAATTTTTGATCATGGGATTTTTTTTATTTTTTATGCTTAGATAATGAAATATTTAATGAATAAGAATTCAAAATTAGGGTTAAGAACTAGAATAGCGTTTAGAAGGCAGATTTAAATAGGCGCAAACGTGTATTTAGGAGGCCAACTGCTTTATTTTTTGACCCGGCCAGGCCCAAATATATATACGACCCGAAAATTTTATTCATAGCTACAAATATTATTTAAAGTAATCAATATACAGATTGCAGGTGTCTTATATATCTTATCTTATAGAGTGCAGGTGTGGGATTTTTATATGCAAAAATAGGGTACATTAGATCTGTCAATTTAGTCAAAAAAGGCCATTTGTTATAGACGGATCTAAGGAGCCAAAGACGGAAGAAACGAAGAAAAACGAAAATATATATATGATTAGGCCATCATGGGGATGCATTCTTTTATATTATCATAAAATTCACGTTTCTGACATTGATATTTGTTGACCTGTTGTGTTATTATAAATATATGAGGCTACTAAAATATTTTGAAGACTAGAATCCTAAGACCCATAGGTAGTTAATAAAATCACACGGCTTATTCGTAGATAAGTTAAAGGTGGCACTATTAACCCCAAAGGCCAAACAAAAGTTAGTTTAAATTTTAGAGTTAAAGCCTAATCTAAGTTTTCCATCTATAATAATGTTGAGGCGCTTTGCTTTCGACGATATATCTGAGAGAGCCAAAAGATGCGTTTTGCCTTTTTAGAAAATTTTATTTACCACTCGTAGAAAAATTGTAAAATGCTTGATATTTTATGTTAATTTTACCTGTAAAAAGCCAGAGTCCAACACCAAAACTTTGCGTTGCTATCTTATAAAATTTGTCTGAACACTCATGTGAAATTTACCAGTTTAAAAAAACTACACTTTCTTATGGTAATAATTGTTTAATACTCGACAAGGCTAATGGTTAAGTTGTGACGGGCATACAATTTTCAAGAGTTATGGGGCAAGGTGATCAGTATTTTTAGTTAAATGAGCAAGCCTGATTTTAACTTTAATAAGAGGAATATTGTGTTAAGGAATTATATCGGACGCCAAACTTTTAATCTAATTGATTACACTTTAAAACCATATTTTTGTTTAGGACCTCTATTAAATTTAATTCCAGCAGGTATTAAAACATTAGCAATTTTTTTCTATAAATATGATTCTGTATGATACTTTTTGGCTTATAACATCCCAATGTAGAATCAAATGTAAAACTTAGCTCGCGTTTTTTCTTCTTTTGCCCCTTCTTCTGTCAAAACTAGCCTCTAGTATAAGAAAAAGGTGCATAATTTACATGATGCCTTTAAAATTAAATGCCATGATTTGTTACAGATATATTTACCCCTAAATTGTAACAGAAATCCGTTGAATTTCATAACTCATCTCCATAAAAATAGGAACATTTACAAATTAATCTAATAGTCAAGCCCTAGCTTATAAAACACATAAGTATTTTTATAAAATACCTTATCCATTATAATTTTCTACAGTTAAAATTAATAAATGAAGTGAGCTAACTTTTCAAATTAATAAATTGTTATTCATTTCGACAACTTCAATGGTTATTTATTTTCCAATGCCAAAAATTGTCTAATATGGCTCATAATTCAGGATCTCGTTATCATAGTGATGCTGATTTACTCATTGTCTCAACACGTTAAACACCCTTTTTTATGTAAAAAAAATATGTCGAATTCCTTTTTTAATCCTAATTACCCAAAAAATAAGTGCCCGATAAAATTGCAATCATACAAAAAAATTAGCGCTTTTTCTTGTGGTATTAAAGTCTGAGCCTTTCCTCCACCCCATAGGGGGACAGCTTGTTTGTTAAGGCCTTGCCTTTTTTAACCAAATTTACAGCCCCACAAGGCATCATATAAAAGCAGACTCATAAGCGCAATTTTGTTCCTCCAAAGGGCAAGAGAGAATGCAAAATTAATAAAGAGTTGATTTTCATGCAGACACAGGTCAACAATTTTTTGAGAGTTATGAGTTAACAACAGAGATCAAACTTGCCATCTTAGGGAATATCAAATCCGTTTACCGTTTTTCATAATCAAACTTAGTTAGTCAAAAATTATAGGAAAAAAGGTCAAAAAACCAAAAAAGATTTAAAAACAAAAATTAATTAATATTTTATTTTTGCATCCCAATAGTTAAACTGTTAAATTCAAACTCCAAATAATATTTTAATTTAAAACCGATAATATATCGTGTCGTATTTAAGTTTGGACGCGAAATATTTTGTATTATCTAAAAGCCGATGGAGCTTGATATATTAATAAAATTTATTTTTTATTATTTGTGATTAAAAATATAAGTTACAAGGGATTTTAATATGCAAAAAATATTTAGATTTTGTTTTTAGGGCATAGATCTGTCAATTTGGTCTAAAAAGGCCATTTTTCGTTATAGACGAATCTAAGGAGCCAAAGACGGGAGAAACTAAGAAAAACGAAAAATATATCTGAGATTAGGCCATCATGGGGATGCATTCTTTTATGTTTTCATAAAATTCACATTTCTGACATTAATATTTGTTGATAAGGTTTCTAGTATTTATTGTGGCAGATGTTTGAAAGTAGCAATCTGCGTGGAATATTAACATTGAATTCATTTTTTATTACACCTCATTTTTCTCCAATATTAATATTACAATTTTTATTCTAAATCCATACGGGAAAAGATAAGTAAAACCTCAAACCCATTTTTATGATTTTTTCTTAAAATTTAAAAACTTACAACCTCTAAATAAAAAGTGAAAAAAAATATAAATAACTGAAAAGATTGAAAAAATGCGTCATATATTCTTTTTATATATTTCGAATCTTAGAAATGTAGGGCTTTGAGATGGCTTGGTGGTCACCCACCCCATTACCAAATAAGGTTAGCGTTGCTTGACTTGAATTCAGAATACAATACTTGCAAGCACTTTGGTCCGATATTTAGAAGAGCTGTTAAATTAATATTTTAAAATTAATTTTTTATATAATATATGTAAAAAATTTTCAGCAATATTATCTACTAATTTTGTTGTGTTACGACGCACTTAAATTTAGCGTGGAGCCTGTTTTAAGTCGTGCGGAGTTTTCGGAAAAAAGCAAAGCCTTAACGAACAAGCTACCCCCTACAGGGGTAAAAGTCTACTTTAATACCGCATGGTATTTTTGTATAATCACCTTCTAAAAATCGCTAAATTTGTAGACTTGCAATTTTATCGGGCACTTATTTAAGGGATTTTGATTAAAAAAGGTAAATTTGACAAAATTTTTATTTTTTTAATTTAAAAAAAAGGGGGTGTTTAACGTGTAAGACAATGATTAAATCAGCATCACTATGATTTTAAACGAGATCCTGGATCAAACACAAACAGTTTTTGGCATTGGAAAATAAATAGTCATTGAGAAAGCATTGTCAAGATAAACAATTGATTAATATATTGAGTTTCTCACATTTGGTTCATTTATTAATTTTAACTGTACAAAATTATAATGAATAAGTTTTAAAAAAATACTTTTAGTTTTATAAGTTAGGGCTTGAATATTTATTTAATAAAATGTTCCTATTATTATAGAGTTGAGTTATGCAATTCCACAAATTTTCATTTTATGGTAAATATATCTGTAACAAATCATGGCATTTAATTATTAAGGCATCGTGTAAATGTAAATTATGCATTTGTTCGTTTAATATGAAACTCATGTATAATCGCTAATTCAAGAAGTTCGGGAAGGTCAACTACTTAAATTAGATGAAATTTGCATAAAGGTAGTAAAGATATCTCATAATTTGAAAATCTTGTATGATTGGAAGGGAATTTTGACTGAAAAACGGGCAAAAGAAGAAAAACGCGAGGCAAAATTTTACATTTGTTTGGACCAAAAGTATCATACAGAATCATAAAAAAATTACGCTAAACTATTGTTTTAATTTTAACCTGCTGGAATTAAATTGCATAATACAGATCTTGTTGTTGTTGTTGCCCCAGAATTATTGTATCCAACGAAATTAGGGGAGAGAGAAAAAATACCATTTGTATTCCTTCTGGGAATATTGGACTCCACGACGTAAACGCGGTATCATTAGAACTACAGATCTTGTCAACAAAAATATTGGGTTTAAAAGTTTGGCTAAGCCTCCACAATATTCTTCTCTTTCTTATTAAAGTTAAAGTCAGACATTACAAAAATACTGATCACCTTGCCCCATATCTGAAGATGGTATTCACAATTTAATCATTAGCCCTGTCTAGGACTAAACAATTATTACCATGAACAGGAAAATGTAGTTTTTATTGGTAAATTTCACATGAGAGCTCAGGCTAACAACGCAAAGTTTGGTAGTTGTTGGACCTTTTTACAGGTAAATAGTAAAATATGAAGCATTTTACAATTTTTCCACGAGGGGTAAATAATATTTTCTAAAATGACAAAGCATTTTGGCTCTCTCAGGTGTCTGAAAACAATTAAACATTCTTTTAAATGAGAAATTTAAATTAGGCTTTAACTCTAAAATTTAAACTAACTTTTGTAAAAAAAATTAGTCTTTGGTTGATAGCGCGACCTCTAAGCCGTGTGATTTTAACAACAATATATTTAGGTCTTAGGATTCTAGTCATCAAATTATTTTAATAGCCTCATAAACTTTTATAATAATTTAGAGCTGAGCAGCTCACAAAAAAGAGTAAAATAGGGAAACCAATTTTTTATATCCCATGAAAGGTATAACACCTGCACTCTGTATATTTATAACTTTAAATAAAAATATTTATAGCTCTTAATATTAAATTTCCGGGGGGGGGGGGCGTTTATGAATTTGGGCCGGGTCAAAAACGAAAAAATGTACGGATGGGCAAGGCCTAAATTATAATATTCCAGACGGGTTGGGCGGGATTATCACTGCTCGGTCTAAACTCTATTCCTTATACGTTTTAGAGTTATCATTTAAATTCTCTAATATAGGCAAGGGGATCCAAAAAGACTGTCAAAATATCACATTAAAAATTCACATCTAATATTATATTGAGCCTAATGAGATCCAACCTTTTTTTATTCTTTTAAAATGTTTAAATTCTTAATCGGTCCACAAAAAAATACAAATGGGGCCAGTGGAGTTTAAAACATTTTTAAGGGATGTCTATGGCCAGTCTGGACAAAAATTGCAGACATTAGAAAATAAACATCATACCCCCTCTCCAGTTCCCTATATTAGAGGCCTAGCCAAGCAGGTCTTAAAAGAACGGGTTGAATGAAATAGCTTAAATAAGGCTTAAAAGGTGTAAATTTTTTATGTGTTCCTAAAAGTCTGAAACCTGTGCGCAGTCCTAACTTTTTTTCTGCACAATTTTAAAAGTCTTTCAAGCGCTCTCAAAAATCACCGCGTTTTAAGCCAAGTTTTTTTAATACCTGCTTACATTTGAATATTGCGCGCTAGGATCCTGAGTGTATGTCACAGGCGCATTATTGAATTACCTTGGCGTTTTTAGAGTCTTTTTTCATTTTTAATTATGCGCGGTTATTAAAATTCAATAGCGCAATTCTGAGTGTATCTAAAAAAGCTAAGCGCTTTCAATAATTCCCTCCTATACAAGCGCCTGTAAATCTTTGGGTCTGCATGCTTTTAAGATATTACACTATAAATGTCATAATAGTCCTTAATTTTAAATTAAATCCCATTCATTAAAGATTTCATAATCTAAGCATAAAAAATCAAAAAATGATCAATATTTGAAAATTAACCACATTAAGTTTGTTTGTCCCTTATATTGTACAAAATTGCCGGCGGAATACAAAAGGACACTGAGATTAAGTCCAAACAATATTCCGCCGGCGAAAATGTGTTTTGGACGTTGACTATGCCAAAAAATATTCCGCCGGCGATATATAGGCTTCGGACTTTGAGGTCAAGTCCAGACAATATTCCGCCAGCAGATATGCGTTTGGGCGCTGACATCTATCAAAGGGTCTAAACAAGATTTCGAAGAAATCGATGCTAATTTTTGATATTTATAAATTTTATAAAAATGTTGAATTTTTTGATATTCTGGGGGATGTGCCTGCTACTGGGTCTTGCTAAATTAAAATTTTTATAAAAAAAAAAAAATAAGTTTGGTAGATATTAAATATAAATTAAAAACTTGATAAGTTTTTAAATATAGCCAAACCTGACAGTGGTCCAATCGATGCATCAAAACATTTAAGGAGCTTCGCTACAACAATTTGACTCGCCATTAGAATGCTCTATAAATTATAAATGTAATTATTTAATTTTGTTAGTGATATCTTTTTTTTTGAATCAGCCTTGCCACAGCAAGCCTGCTTATATAGTGAAAAAAAGCAGAATGTAATTTCGGTTTAAAACATGAGGTTTTACCTTTTTGGAGATATTATCTAAGGGTAAAACCCAAAGATAAAGGTCGAAACCTAAAAGCCAGCCCGGCCCGGCCCGGCCCTTCTGAAAAACGGGTTGGGCTGGGCCGAAATGTAAAACGGGTCAGAATGCCGGGCTTAGCCTAAAATAGAAAAAGAATTACTGGCCGGTCCGATTTTTAAATCTCATTTTGCCTAATTTTTATTCGACAAGAATTAAAAATGATAAATTTATTATCTTGCAATAGGGTAATACTTCTAATCTTTGTTTTTTATGTATGTATGCAATACATATGTAACTATTATTTTATATTTTTTAAACTGAAAAAGGAACCAAACGACATATTTATATGAGATTAGGCATCATGGGGATGCATTTTTTTATGTTTTCATAAAATTCACGTTTCTAACATTGATATATGTTGTGACCTGTGTTTCATTAGTAAAATTTAGCTTAACATATAATATTTGAGCCCTATTTTATAATTTGGGTCGGGGGGGGGGGGGCATAACTCGAGAAATATATCGGGCGGGCTAGGCCGTAATATCACGACCCGGTTTAAACTCTAGTTGAAACAAAAATTTAAAAACATCTTTAGATTAACGGAAGTTAATTAAATACGTAAGGCGTTTGGATTTTTTCATTTAGTAAGATCCGACCTAAAATAATTTTAATAAATTGTCAAATATTTTGCGTATAACATTTTTAGAATAAATTTTTAAACGCAATCTAAATATGCCAATAAACATTTTAAAATAGTTGTAGAAATAGTATAGATTTTTTTCTGAACTTTGGACTTAATATAAACAAGTTTGAGACCCCGGGACTGTAATTAAAAAAATTTCTATAATCCCCCTAAAAATTGTTTCTTTTTTTTGTTGTTCCAATGTTATCTAAGAATATTGTTTGTCGTTAAAATTTGTTAAAATTAGTTTTGATTTTTTTTTTGGTTAAAAATTTGGATGATCATTATTACTTATGTTTTACTTCTTAAAAATGCATGAAAATATTTGTTAAAGGTCAACAAATTTGAGATTTGAGCTAACTTTAAACAGCAGACCTGCCATCATAAGATTTTCAAATCCGTTTACCGTTTTTCTAATTAAACTTTTTGAGCCAGCTAAGGCTACATTGTAATTTTTTGATAAAAAAAACAAAAAAGGTTTAAAAACAAAAAAAATATCTAAATTAATTTTGTATTCAAAACTGCTTAATTGTCAAATTCAAACTTCAAATAATAATTTAATTTTATAAACGATAATGTGTCATGTCCTAATTAGGTTGTGGTACGTTCTGTATAACCTAAGCTCAATATAAAGTAAAAATTTTACTTTTTGTTGAGATAAAAAAAATTAATTTACAAGGCATTTTATTATGAAAGAAATTTTTTTTTAATTTTTCCTTTTAATATCTCCGAGGTCGCAAAATCTGTCAATTTGGTCACATTGACCCTTTTTTAGATTTAATAAAAATTAGCCGATTGAAGAAATTTCGGAAAACGAAAATATGAGGTGCATCATGTGGATATTTTTCCAAGTGAAAATAAATGAAGTAATTATAATTTACCTTTTATATATTTATTCTATCACATAAAATATTACGGACTAAGTTTCACTTTTGTGTTTTCAAATTTGCCAGTTTTTAAATTTTAAAATTCAAATTTATTAAATAGCTAATTTTTTGCTTAGTCTATATGAAATAAAAAAAAAATTGTAGAACATCCGAATATCAAAAGTTAATATAGTAACTTTCTTGCTCATTACCCTAACAATCAATCACATTTTAGTTGCTTAAAAATAACTTCACATTCATCTTTGACATATATAAAAATGTAAATCCATTACTTTTAAAATCATAAGTATTCTGCTTAAACAGACAATCTCTGTGGAGCCTTAACAAGGATTCGACACCAGATAGAGTTGTAATAGCTATTTACACTAGGGGAGACCGGGGCGAAATGGTCCCTATATTGTATTTTGGCCATAACTTTATTTTTATAACACTGGACAACAAATTTTGGACAACCCTAAGCATCATTTATGGCAACTATGGTTTTTGGTCAAGTTTTTGGCGCTGATTACGAGTATGAAATCAGAATTTTAGCCAATGCCTCAGATTCTTAGTTATTCGGTGTCAAAGTTGAGATTTTTCAATTTTTAGGGTTTTTTGGGCTTCTATACCATAAAACCTATGGGTAGTAACAAAAGTGTAAAAATATATTTAGATAACGAAAACATTCATTATTAACGTAAGGGGTTTAGATTTTTTTAAATATTTAATTTTTTTTATTTTTTCATTTTTGTAAAATTAGTGGTTTTTGTCTTAAACTCCGTTTTTTGATCCTAAATAACTTGAAAGTAAATTGACTTTGGACGCGGTTTAAAAAAAAAAAAATTGAAGGCATTGGAAAAAAAACTAAACCCGGGATCGTTATCGCAAGAAAATTTTCTACAAAACTTTTAAAAAATCGTTTATGTTGTTTTTTTTGTTGTCCAGTGTAATTCCAATTTATACAAATAATTAGTCATTCGATAGCCAATGGATTTATAAAAAAACTTTTTTAGACCATTTTGCCCCATGCACGGGGTGAGATGGTCTTTAATTATGGCGAGGTTAAAATAATTCTTAACAATATATATAATGGTTAGTAATGATACATATCATTGTTTTAATTAATTTTATTGATTCAAAACTTTTAAAATATAATAAATTCAAAATATTAAAATACAATAAATTTAAAACTATTTACACATTATAATTATATAATTAACGGACATTTGGTTTCCTTATAATACAAAAGAAATATCATTATTTTTAAATAATTTGGTAAAGGAGGGTTTTATCTTCATTTATATCTATGATAATCATGTACTTTTGTATTTCCTCTATTAATTGAAAAAAATCAACGTGAAAATTTTATGAGATTAGACTATAAAATTTTATTTATTGAATATTTAAAAAGTTTTAGAGTATATTGCATGAAATTTTGACCAAATCAAGTTATCATAAAGATATATATTCTGTGTGAAAAAAAATGATGTCATCAAAAGATATTAAAACCCCGTTTCGCCCCGTGTACCATCTCGCCCCGATCTCCCCTACTCGTCTCTTAAATACTATCTGAGAAAATACATATAAAACTAGATATTGCAAAAGTTAGCAGAAAACTTATGTAGCCTTCTGTTGTTGTTGTGACTCGACCTCAACGTCCAAAGCATGTATCGCCGACGGAATATTTTTAAACGTGTAGTCAATGTTTGAAACATTGCCGGCAGAAAGTTTTCTGGACTTGACCTCAGCGTCTAAAGCCTATAATCCGCCGGAAATTCTTGCATAATTGAGCGAACAAATTTTTAATTTTGAACAGCGTCAATTTGAGCTTAAAACCGGTGATAATTAATTGTAAGGATAAGTTACTTTAGAATTCTCTATTAAACCCCTATTTATTAGCATTTTTATTATGTTAAGTTAATAGAACTTTTTATTATGTTAAGTTAATATAACTTTTTATTATGTTAAGTTAATATAGTTTTTAAACTATTTTTAGATGTAAATTTCCCTGGTATAGTCTAAAGAAATTTATTTTCTTCCAAATATCTTTCTAGTACAACACTCCATATATTTTTATTCCAATTCTTTATTTAAAGTGTTAAATTAGTAATTTTTTCCTGTATTTTGTATTTTCATAAAATTTTATTAATTAAATTTTTTAATGATTTAAAAAATTTATTAATTTGCTGATTTAAAAATATTTAATTAAAATAATTTATTAATCAAATATTTTACTAAATTTATACAAAAGTTCAACCCATTTTTAGGTTAATTAAGCTCGTTGATCTTATAGTTCGATCAAAACATATTAGAATATTAATTAAGACTTATTTGATTCATGAAATATCTCTAATTCTGTTAAAATAATCAGTTTTTAAAAAATATTAAATTTTAAACTTTACCCGGAAGACTCTTATTTTAACAAAATACACATTATTAAAATTAGTTTTAATTTATTAGTTTACAAAAAATATTTGATCAATTTTATTTAATATTTTAATCATGTCACTGATTAATAGCCACTAATCAACAATTTTTTGGAAGATTTAAAACTTGTTCGCTAAATAAACCAAATTTTACGGCAGATTATAGGCTTTGAACGCTGAAGTCAAGCATAAAAAATACACGGCCAGCGAAAATACTTTTTGAACGGTTAATATGCGCCAATTAATCTTTCGCCGGCAGAATATAGTTTTTAAACTGAATTCAAGTCAAAAAACATTCCGCAGGCCGAATAGCCTTTGGGTGGTAACAAATTTGCAAAAAGTTGGTTTTGAAGGTGAGTTTGTAGATTACCAAATTCGCTCTAAAATGCTTCTACCCAGCACAATAGTATGAAATTTATAAACTTATTGCCCTTTACATTCTTTTATATTTGGCACTTTTGATTATTACAAATATAAAGCAGCGGTTAAATTTTGATTCTAATAATTTTTTTGAATTTTTATGCCCACTTTTGAGATATACTTATTATAAATACCAAAGATTATATATTATAATTTTTCAATTAAACGTTTTTTACTTTATTTCAAACTGATCTAGAGCAAATTTGCAAAAATTATATATATTTTTTTAAAATATAAAACAAATGCAGGATAGCCCTTATTCTCTCCAATTTAAAAAAATTAATCTCTGGCAATAATATTTTTTAACCTATTACCTCCCAAAGTTTCATTAAATTCAAGAATTTATCTGCTGTTTTTTTCTTCTTGCCCTACCTCCGTCAAAAAGTACTTTCGGGAATTTGAAATTATAATAGTGTTTTTAATTTTTTTAGCGTAAATGCAAATGACGTGAGCGGTTGCAACCTCAACCACAATCATAATTGCTAAGAATATTTGAGCCTTCGGAACTAATTGTTTAATACAATTTTGGCATACCAAAAAAGGATACTGCAATGTAATAAGCCTTCAGTATTAATATGCATAAATATGAGCCTAGTGCTAATTATATGAGTAATTACCCATTTATATTTATCTAATTAAAAAAAAATAAAGCCTACATTTACTAGTTAAGTAGAATTTGATTAGCTATCTAAGATTTGAAGGTTTAAAAAATAATAATATGCTTTGTTTTAAATTTATGAATTTAATTTACAAAACAATCATATACCTTTTGTAAAAATATTGTTAATTACTAGAACTCCGTTCCATAGATGAATTATGGCTAATTTGTCCAAAGGTTTTGACCTGTAATACATGGTCAATCCGGCAGCGGCCATTGAATAGCTAATCATTACAGAAGTAATGTAGCATACTAAGATGTCCTGTAAAAATAAAATAGTTAGTTTTTACATGATATTATTCTGGACAGCAGCCTATAGGACATTGGATAATTAATTAATTATTTGGGAATTTCTACGATTTTTGATTATTACTACCAAGAATGGGCAAATACTATCGATAACTTAACCTAAGATACAGTTGAGTGTATATTTTTCATTTAATTATGAATAAAATTAGTTAATATTTTAATAGCCAAGCCAATTTTTGGTGTTTTTCGGCTACAAAACAACTCTTTAGCGCTGACTTTATTACAAATTTTTAATCAGGAATAGTATTTGCATCAAATAGTTAACTAAATTAAATCTAAAAAATTTTTTAATAATAGCTACAAGTAATATATAAACATTTAGTTAATCTTTTACCGTGTTTAATATACTATCAATAAAAAATTTTGGTACTTATCTTAGATATTTTCAGTTAACTTAGCAATCTCCTGATTATTACATATTAGGCCTTTTTTGATTAATCAAAGGCTGAAAGTTTTTAGAGTAATTTATATCAAAAAGAACATGCATGATTTAAGTGCAAAAACAGAGCAAGGGTAATTCAAAAAATATAAATGAAATATAACAGGTTTTTTATAAATATATTTATCTAAACGGTGAAAATTTATTACGGCTGCTTATTCCAATATTTTTAACCTGCGACAAACCCGACACTTCTTATATTTTGAATGTTTAAAAATTAAGAATGGGCAATTTAACCTATAGAACTAACTAAATTAAGGTGTAGTTAAAATAAATTTTATCGAGCTAGTTAATCCCGTAAAAAGTTAACTAAGTTATAATGAAGTTAAATATATTTTTATAAATATTTCATTCCTAATTAACTTTAACTTTTAAACAAGCATACACCACTCCTATAATGAGCTGTTTTTTAGCCGAAAAGCACCATAAAATCGACATAAGCTGCCAATTGTTAATAAATATACTGGCTCTTAATAATTATTAACTTTAATAAACTATGCTTTTGAACATGCTTACACCATTCCTATTTTAATGGGCTTTTTTTGTAGAAAACACCATAAATACGACATAAGCTGCCAATTGTTAAAAGATATACTGGCTCTCAATAATTAATTATGCTAATTAGTAAAAAATTATTTGAACACACAGTTAATAGTTAATACGTAAAAAATTAATTGGATAATTGATAATTAAAAAAAATTATAATAACTGTAATTTAGTTAAGTAATTTAACACCAGTTTAAATTTGTAATAATCAAAAAGTAAAGAGCAAGTAGTATGGGTTGTAATAAAATCAGATATATAAAATTAGATCATTATACAGCCAAACAACCGTCATTAATCAATTTATATCATAGCACAAAGGCCCTACGTGACAGAGTTTCACTACTTTGTGATAAATCAAATTTAATTAAGTAACAAACTATATTCGTAAATCAATCAATTTTTACTAAGACACCTTACCCTACACAAAAAATATAGCGTAAACTATCTGTATCAATTATAAAAATTAATGTGAATGTGCGCATTAGATTATATTCTCATAGTCGTGAGGTCTGTCGTTTTGGTTGAGTATCAATTAATAACTATCCAATACGTGGGCATTACCAGATTTGATTTATGTTTAGTGTTACTTTAACATTAACTTTTAATTATCAAGTACTTTTTAAGGTGCTTTGCTTTTAATTAAAACAGTTAAAACATTTTTATTTTATGCTCCAAATTTGTAACCCTGGTTTTATAAAATATGCGACAAATTTAATTATACTTATTTAGTATGCCGACTTAATTCTTCAGCAGCTGGTTTATCACCGTCAAGCGGGAATTAAAAACTTTGGGGATTTACTTTACGTTGGTTAAAAAAAGCAACCCATAAAAGGAAAAATATCAGAATAAACACTCTGGACTACCGGCCAACTTTGGACAAAATGTCACGGTTCTTTATGCTTGATAATTAAGAAATTGAAAAACAAAGATTTATGTTTAAATTACGTACAATTGGCGATATTCATATTTTTAATTCATAAGGATTGCATCTAATATACTTCCCTGTCCTGCTAAAAATTATTTGACCATATAAGGCATTATTAAAAATTGCAGTATTTGGATTGGGGTAATCTTTCTTATTTAACATGCCATTACGTAAATTATTCTTTTGTATTGTACGTGAACCTTCTAAAATTTATTAGTGTAAATTTTGGGTTTGTATATTACTTCCAAAAATCTTAGCGTCCGACGCAACGCTTTAATAGCAGGGCGAGCGTCTTTTCCTGAAAAAATTGGAAACTTTCCAAACTTAATTGTTTGGCGAATTTAATTGTCTATGAATAACAATTGTAAAAAATTTCTTCCATGTGGTTTATTAAGAGTTCATACCATCTCGAATACAAAAATTTATGGGTGTTTGAAAATTTCCGAAAAATATACTATAAACTTTGAACGTGACTTTAGTTATTCTTACTGTAAACTTTTGAACTGGCGGATGAGTTAAAATTTTCTTCGCCAATTCATTTTTTTTTATTATGTAGATCGGTTCAGATAAAAGGAACATCTAGGTAATAGGTAGGTTACTTTTTCCAAAATTTTATTTACTATTAATCTAAAATCCGGGCAAATGCGTAATTTTTAATTTTCTTTTTGAATGTGTACCAAAAGAGAAGCAAACTATATATTTTGATTTACGTGCCTAAAAAAATTACCTTAAAAATGACGTAGGAAAATTTAGAGATAAGCAACGACTTACAAAAAAAAATTGTTTTATACGATTAAATCCTTTTTAAAAAAATTTGGAATAAATATTATTAAAAATATAAATTATTTTTCTAAATTAACAAGGCTACATATATAAAAAAATGTTATTTACCTTAAATGAATAAAAAATTCAACCGTACCAATATCTCTCATATTGCACGCATGGTCCCATTAAATCAACAAATAATTTAACACCATTCTTAAATCTAAAGTTTTTATTGAAATCTCGTGTAAATTGTAATAATAAAAAAGTAAAGAGCAATCAGAAGGTCATTGTCGATGTTTAAATTGATTATCATCCAAATATATTTAATTTGGTAAAATTACAATCCTATTAACATTTATAGTAGGTATAAAAATCATAAAAATTACTTTTTTTCTTTATAATTATTAAATTACGGTTAATAAGAGATTCTATTTATATTTTTTTACATAATTTTAACTTGATCTACTAGACCTAAAAACACACTTAATAATATTGACATCATTACATTAGGAAGATAATGAAAAATTAAAATTTATTTGTTTTTGCCTTGTGTCAAATAATTATATGTAAATAATTTATGTTAAATTACAACCAAACCCGTCTGCTTTAGTTAGCTAAGGTTCAATTCGATTTTCGAACTAACTTGTTTGTCCTTGTCCGTCGAATCCAAAATTTGTTTTGGTCCGATCCGGCCCGAAATAGTGTACGAATTTTTATAAAATAAATAGCCACTCAGTGTAGCTTCAATAAAGTGGCACATGTTAGAAATAGAATGAATGATCAATAGACACATAAAATAAGGCGATCAACTACTTTTTGATCGTATTCACTAAAATAATGATCACGATCACAATTAAACGATGGCCTTCATGGTAAACATCACTAATTTGTGTGACCATTTAGCCGCAACATAGTGATATTTATCATAAAAACATCATCTTGGCTATTTAATTGTGATCGTGATCATTTTATTAGTGACAACGATCAAAAATATTGTAGTTGATCACATTTTATGTGTCTATTGATCATTCTATTTCTAACATGTGCCACTTTATTGAAGCTACACTGTAAAAAGCGCCTCCTTACTTCAATCTAAATTTAATTATATTTTATTGAATGTTTTCCTCTTCTGTGTACAGTGAAAGCAGAAAACATGTACAGTTATAGCTTATAGATAAATGTGCAATTATAACCGGAAAATCTAGTTTTTTGTTGAAAACTCAAAAACGGGTAAGCCAATTTTTTATATGTAATGTTTAATTGGAATAACATACGAAGAATTTACATGCCATCGACTAGAAAATGCCATTTTTAAGGCAGAGAGAAAATCAATGTTTGTAAATATTTTTTAGCTTAATCAATTTGCCCTAGAAAATTAAATTTATTTATATAAAATTAGATTTACCCCCAAATGCGTTTTTTTAATAAGGGCACGTGCAAAGTGTGTTTTTGTTTTCGTAAAATTTTGAAAATTCTAAAAATTTAGAAAATTTTTTTTTTTTTCAAAATTTTTTCAATAATTTTTTATTTCAGAAAAAGCATTTTATGTGCATATATTAAATTTTGCAACTTTTTTAAAATTTGCGTTTTATTACAAAATATTTTTTTTTCAAACTTTCGAAAATTTTACGAAAATAAAAACTCACTTTGCACGTGCCCCCTAAGGTAAAATGTACATGTATGTAGTACGCATGCCCAAATTCTAAAACATTGTGCCTAAAATAATAGAAATTCTTAACCGAGAAAGGGTTGTTAATGTTAACATTTTTAAAAATACAACGTTCAGACTTATTTTTCTATTTTTGGGTACCCAATAAGAGATAAATAATTTTTACGGTCATTCCACGATTTGTAATTAATTGCCCAAAAATGTGTAAACAAATAATATTGAATGTTGAATTTGTCCAAATGTTTTAAGCACTGTATTTGGGTGCCATCTTATTTTAATACGTTAGCCTATCCTTCAAAGAAAAAATAAAAAACCCAGTAAAATTTATTTTGTAATGGCGCGTAACAGCCACTATAAAATTGAGATATTTAGGGCAATATCAAAACATTTGGGCTGCGGGTACAAATAATTATTGGTTTTTCAAGAAATCAAAAAATTCTTTTTATTATGTGTGTCTGCAAAAACAACAAAATTTTTGGTCAAGCTATAATAAATTTTTACAAATCAAAAGTAGCTAAAAATATGAATAGTATCTTTTAAAATTAATTGATTTATAAATTTTCTTATCTTTGAGTGTAGGTCAAACAAAATAGTGCCATTTTTGGCATTTTTAAAAAAGTTTTCGTGCAGATAAAAAATTTGTTTCGGTGGAAAATCGGCTATGATAGACGATTATTGATTTAAATCCGATCTGTGGACGTAGATTACAATACAAAAAATACAAAAAAAATGCCCTATCTTTGTAGGTATAGGTCAAAAAATGGGTTTCCGGCTAGAGTGTTTCCACAAATTTATTTGTAGCGAGAATAAATTTTTATCCTAGAGGTTTGTTTATCTGCTAGTGTTCTCAACGGGCCGTATTTTTAAGGCCCGGTCCGCTCAAAATTTTTTTTACGTGTGGCCCGGCTCGGCCCGACCCAATAAATATTTTTATTTTTAGCCCAGCCCGGCCCGGTCCGTTGTTTTTTTGGAATTTATAAATATCGGCCCGTAATATTTTTCTAAATATTAACAATTAATCAAATATAGAGGAGCTTTGTTGAAATTATTAATATCGAGAGCATCATTTGATTTAAAGTAATCATTTAAAAAAATTGTATAATCCAGTTTTTCCTGGCCTAAATAGTTTCTTCTTTTGGTAAATATTTGACCGGCTGTCGAAAAGGTACGTTCTGCCGTGCAGGAGCTCGCAGGAATGGCAAAAATTTTGTTTACATAATTAATAGAAGTTTTTTATTGTTTTCCCACCACTGCAAAAGAGTTTGATTACACAAGTCCACAAATTTTTGAGAGTTAACTAACTACGGAGATCAAACCTGCCTTTACTGGTCAAATTTTTGAGCTTGATATAAATATTGACATTTTGTAAAACAAGGTTAAAAAATCAAATGAGGTGTTGATAAAAATTATAAATTTATATTTAGAGATAAAATATAAATCATTGTGAACTCATTTGTAAGTCTGTAAAGAATATTGAGGGCATTAAGTTAGTGTGAGTTTCATAAATTTTTGTAAATCTCAAATATTATTAGAGTCTCAAAAGCGGAAGTTTTCATGGCCACCATTAATCAAATATGTGAGGTCTTATTTCACATTACCAATTTAAATGTCTTGTCCCACCAGATTCGTCAGCAGATTCTTAAATTTTTGGGAAATAGCACATACGATAAATTTAAATAGTTTTAGTGACCTTTACATATATACAAATGAAGAAAGTAACCATCTTAAAATGTTTAAAAATAACAATCTTCAGCCCGTAAAAGGCTTAATTTTTTTAAAATGTTTTTATTACACATGACACATAATCTTGTATTCGTTTTAAAGGTTTCAAATAAAAATTTTATGCTTATTAATAAATATTTAAAGTTTACTATAATTGATTTACAGACATTTAAGTTCAAAATCAAATATATTTACACCCCAAGTTGTCACAGGCGTTGTAATCACGTAATATCAAATGTTTTGTAATATTTATTCTAGGTCCACGTTACATATTTTTTATAATGGCTTTAAATTAATTTCATTTTTTTTAAAAAACCTAAAACACAATAAGCGAGGAACCTTTCGGCATTTTTTATTATCGTTTAAACGCTATTAAAGCATGTCAAAACTCCGGAATTCGGGAAGGAGTCCGATTAAACGGAAGTTCCAGGGAACTCTGTTTAAAAAACACTCCCAAAAACTGCCCGGAGATTTCCGTTTTTAAATTCCCGAGTTTTTTCCCGGGAGCCTAAAAATTAACATTAGCCCATTGGAAATGTTGAAATTTTGTATTTTTTGTCCAAACTCATTTATTATAAACTCTGTTTAAAAAACACTCCCAAAAACTGCCCGGAGATTTCCGTTTTTAAATTCCCGAGTTTTTTCCCGGGAGCCTAAAAATTAACATTAGCCCATTGGAAATGTTGAAATTTTGTATTTTTTGTCCAAACTCATTTATTATAAAAATAAAATTGTAATAAATGCAAAAGCAGCTGATTATGCAAATATCTCACATTTATAATGTTATTATTTTTGTTTTTTTAAATTTTTTTTGGGAGAATTAACAATTAAATAATGAAATTTATGTCTACATAGAATTTTAGTCAATATTGTATTTGGTGGTGATTTTTCTATTAAACGATTTGTACAACTAGTATTTATAATACTATGGTAATTTTATCAAATTTGTGTCTGCTGATGGTGTCACTAAATTGTCGCAAATGCGATTTATGATAGCCAATTTTTGATTTTTTTTTTCGCGTGGTAAAATATAAGTAGTTTTTGGTAAAATTATTCTATTTTTTTTCTTGTGATAATGTCACCAAATTGCGGCAAATGCGATTTATGCAGTAAAAACTAATTTTTCAAAATTTTTTTGTCCAAGCGATAATATGTTAGTTATATTTTTGTAAAATTTCTCCATTATAGCTTTCGATGTTAATGTCACCAAATTATCGCAAGTGCGAATAAAATAATAAACCTAATAATTAATTTTATATTAAATTATAGACATTTGCGACAGTTATGTGCATCTCAGCATGCTTAAAATTGACATAGTTTTATTAATGATTAAGGTTAAAAACAAAAAAAAATCGAAAAAATATTTCCAATATATAAATAAAATTTGCGACAATTACAATGTCACTAGTTGCTCTCAATTAAAAAATTTTACAAAAATTACTAATACAAGGCAGCCCGAACAAAATAAATCGAAATAATTTATTCAATATTAAATTATAGATATTTGCGACATTTAGGTAACATCGAGCAGGCTTCACATTAACAAAATATACCAAAATTTATTATATATAAGGTTAAAAACAAAAAAAAATCGAAAAAGTTGAATATTTAAATAATTGCATTTGCAACAATTTGATGACAATGTCACTAGTTGCTTAAAATTGAAATTTTTTTACAAAAATTACTTATATATGGCAGCCCGAACAAAATAAAATAAAAAAAATTTATTCAATATTAAATTATAGACATTTGCGACAGTTAGGTGACATCGACTCAGCAGGCTTCATATTAACAAAATATACCAAAATTTATTAATAAATAAGGTTAAAAACACAAAAAAATTGAAAATTTTCTAATATATAAATAATTGCATTTGCGACACTTCGGTGACAATGTCACAAATTGCCTAAAAATTTTTTACAAAAATTACTCATACGTACCACGAACAAAGAACCAAAAATTTAATTTTAAATTATAGAATATTATTTTCTCCCACAATTTTCTTTAATAATTAAAACAACTATTTCATTTTTCATATCGTGGTTAAAACATCTAGTGGCTAATCCCCCCAATATATTTAAAAAATTCTTTAAAAAACCCGCCCGGGTTGAGCTCTAGAAGTTTACAATGGGAAAACTCAGGAGCATAGGGGTTTCCGCCCCATTCCTTCCATTGAAAATTTTAGAAAAAATGCCAAAAAAAAAACAAAAGACAAAAACAAAAATAAATTAAAACTTTTATTTTTGCATATTTACCACAGCTAAACTGTATGTTATATTCAAACTTCAATTAAAACTTTAATTAAAAACCGATAATATATCGAATCGTATGACGCAAAATATTTTGTATTATCTAAATGATAGGAGCTTAATATACTAAACAATTTTATTTCTCATTATTTGATATGATAAATATAAGTTACAAGGGAATTTTATATGTAAAAAAGATTTTTAAATTTTTTTTAGTGTTTTTTTGATCTGTCAATTCGGTCAAAAAAGGCCATATGGACGGATGTAAGGAGTCGAAGCCGGAAGAAACTAAGAAAAACGAAATATATATGGTCAATTCCACCTCAAATCGACAAACTTTTTCCCTTGAAGTCTCAGTTTTGGCTGAAATTTGGTACAATGGTAGGGTCCTAGGGTGCTGATAAAAACCTAAATTTTTTTTGACCGGAAGTGATTTTTGACCGAGATATGAGCAAAAATATTTTTCATTTTTTTGCAAAAAAAAAATTTGAGGCAACTTTGCGCGCATGTATCATCAAAAGTATTGTAGCTAGAGTCATAATTTTTTTTTTATTTTGAAGATCGTAATAAGGGCTACCTTAGATGCAAAAAATATTTAAAAAAAATTTTTTTTAAGTTACCAAAAAATTAAAGTCAAATTTAGACACAAATAGCTCAAAAAACGTATCTTTATTATTTCAGAAAAATAAAATATGGCCCTTAATAATGTTAATAAATACATGATTTAAAAAGTTTGGGACCGTCATGACTTTTTACAAAATTTAAAAAAATCAATTTTTTGCACTAATTTTGGGACCTATTTATGCCCTTTGCACTATATTAGAATATGCCAATGTGCCAAATTTGACAGTATTCAAAAAGCAGGACATATGGGCAATTATGTTAGACCATAATAGTTTGATTTAATTAAATACTACCATATTAAATTTACAATGAAAAAGTGAACCTTAAAACCGAAAAAAGTGAAAATTTTGCCTGTTTTCAAAATCGACTTTCTGGTTAACCAGCCAACCTTTTTTTAATATTTAACATTTATTTTATAGATAAAATATTGCTTAATAACATATAATAGCCCCACCTTTTATCACTCGATTTTGACGCTTCTACAATAAAAATACCTAAATTTGCCAAAAAACAGCAAATTTTCAGGTGTTAAAAAACTAACGCAGATTTTATTCGTCTGTGCAAGCTTATTTTTTTATTATTTTGGCAAAATTATCTAAAAATATCTAGAACCTATATAATCAGTCATATTTTGCCTGTTAAAGTGTTTATGTTATGTATAGAAAATCTTAAAAGAACTAGATAGGTAAATTATAAAAAAATGAGATTATTAAATCATTTAATTATTTTTATTAAATTTGTAATTTAATGTATCTATTAAAACACATTTTTGTGTTAAAACTCGTAAGGAACGCATTTAGTTATAAAAAACTTTAGGTCAATGCCCAAATCTATATGCCCATAGAATCAAGTCACAGTAATATTTCCTCTTTCTTTAATAGGTTTAGTGCGTCTATATTATAAAACTAAAATGTAATTGGAACTTAAATTGTTGGTTTTTAAACTTTATTAAGGTCAGTTAGATATATATGGTGTTCCTTGCTCTTAATAGCCTTTCAAAAACTTATTTGGCATTTGTAAAAATTAGTAAAAAAGACTGAATGTCTATATTTTGTTTATATTAAATTGGGTCTAATATTTAGTCTTAAAATTCATCATTGAAGCTAATTCTGCCCGTTATAATCATTTAAGGTTGTTTAACCCTAAAATTGACTTCTTTTATGTAGTTATAATATCAAAAAACCATATCGCTATGTTTCATAAAATAATTGACTTTTTACGTTTATTTTAAGTTTGTTGATAATCATAAAAAAAGAAAATCTGTTAAATCATAATATTCTAAATAGGCCAAATATATTCTATTTTACTTATTTTTGTCAGATTTAACGTTGTTGAGGCTGTTTTATTTAAAAACTATTAATAGGAAAAAATTAATTTTTACAAATTTTTTAACCTTATTATTTTTTCTAAAATCCTCTTAAATTTTTTTTTATCCAATAAATTTAACAAATTTATTGAATTTTGCAGAGGATAAATATTGAGAATTATGTACATATTTTAATATTGTTCATCAAACTAAAAATGACTAGTAAAAGTTAACATATATTAGCATAAAAATTTTAAGTTTTTATTTTTTACACCTTAAAATTTCAAAAAACCTGGCAAACTTTGGTTTTTATTTCATAAAAAGCTATGGGTACGTTAAAAAATGTTGGGGGAAATATATGTTATATAGTGATGTTTTATGTATAAAATGCAGTTTTAAATTTTCAAATTGGTTTGGTAGTGACCCAGAAAGTCGGCTTAGAAGATAAGAGTAAAATACTGAAAATTACCAATTTTTTTGTTCTAAAGTTCCCCTTTTCTTTCCAAAATTGACAATAGTTTGAATCAAATTAATAAAACTGTTATAGCCTAACATATTTGCCCCTATGTCTAACTTCTTATATATAAACAAATTTGGCACTTTTAAATATTTTAATATAGTACAGGGAGCAAATTTTTGTCTAAAAACCAAAAAAAAAATTTTTTTTTTGAATTTTTTAAAAAGTCTAGTCGGTCTCATACTTTTGAGTTCACATATTAATAATGAATACTAAGGACTGTATTTCAGCAATTTTTTAAGAAATTCAAAAATACGTTTTTTTAGTTATATCAAATTGAATGTTCTTTACAAAATTGTAAAATTTCAATAAAATAATTTTAAAATAATAAACACATGCAAGATAGCCCTTATTGTCTTCTTCAAAATAAAAAAAAATTAAGTCTCTACTTTTTGACTTATAACCTCGCAAAGTTGCATCAAATGTGAAAATTCACCTTGCAATTTTTTTTTCTTTCGCCCCTATCTTCGTCAAAAATCACTTCCGGTCAAAAAAAATTACCAGATTATGAGATACTCTTAGATACTACCTCCATGCAAAATTTCAGCCAAATCAAAAGGGGTACCCCTCCCGGACTTGCTGGATTGAGGTGGAATTGACCATATATATATGAAATAAGGCCATCATGGGGATAAATTCTATTATGTTTTCATAAAATTCACGGTTGCCATTTATATTTGTTGACTTATCTACGTCTGGGGTGGAAGGTTTATATAAGTTGTAATTACATCCTCGGTTCTAATTTTGTCATTACCTACCTCCTTGATAAGTTGAAGAGATATTTGTCAAATTAAGCTGAGACCGGATTGAATCTCTTCGTCTCGTTCATACTCACTAATAATTTTCATTTTTCTGTTCAGACGCCCATAAATCTACTTATCTAACTATTTTTAGCAATTATAGCGAAAAAAATAGGCAAATTTAAGCATCAAAAATTTTCGGCCCGGCCCAAGTCCAAAATTAAATAAAACGGCCCGGGCCGCCGGACTAATATTTTATATTAAGGGCCGGCTTAGCCCTACATTTTAGGCCGGACGGCACCGGGCCGGACCTTTCGGGTCCCGACAGAAAACACTATACTATATTAACATTGAAAATGTTTTTGTGGACGCACTTAATAAAAAAACGATTTTTTTATATTTTCAACAAATAGTTAGAGGGTTGATTGATGCAGCCCTTATGTTTTAGTATCGCATTAAATGTCGCAATCTTTAACAGGTGCTACGGGCGATTTTAGGTTAATATCTAAAAAAAATTTTGCTGGGCTTGTTTTTGTATTGAAGGATATATCTAGAGGCTGAAGTATTGCCCAATACAGCCCTCATTGCATTTGGGATAATTGAACCCAAAATGTTTTTACAGAGATTTTTCTTTGCACAGTTAGAGGGAAATTTCACTTAAAATTGACGGGAAAAATGACCGTGATTTAAATTATTATGTTAGCAGGATGCCCAAACAAAAAAAGTCAGTTTATGCAAACCCAGCCTAGATTACAAATGAAATGTTTTATAGTAATGATTATCTGGCTCGGCCAAAGGTCTATTTGAGCCCCTAAGCAATTGCTATTTATACCTAAAACCAAATTATCATTAAAATTGAGCGGACGCACTTAATATAAAACAATTTTTTTGAATCCCGATAAACTAATACTTTTAGTGGGATGAATGATATAATATTATCTTTGCAGCAAACGTGATATCGCACTAGGTCGCAATCTTTAACAGGTGGCTGTTACAAACAATTTTAGGGTATCTCTCAAGAAAAAAAAGTTGTTTTTGTTTTTGCATTAGAAGATAATGGAAAATAATTAATAAAGCCTTTAATGCATTTATGTAGATAATTTATATAGGTTATAAATAATAAAAATATTATTTGACTTTTGTTGATTATTGTCGTAATTATTTCAATCTTATTAAATAGTTAACTCCTAATTTTTAAAACAAAATTATTTGACACTAAATTTATCAATTGCAAAAGTTGACACATGCTATTTGAATGTCTGACTTATTTGACGATTTTACAGGTGTATTCAATAAATTTTTTTGGTGCGAAAAAACTTTTACCAAAATGTCGCGAAATCAGTTTAATCAAGCAAACGAATATTTATTAATAAGTTCATTTGTCGATTTTACATGTGTATTCAACAATTTTTTAAATCCAAAAAAAAAATGTCACAAAAATGTCGCGAAACCAATTTATAATCAATCAAACGGATTTTTAATGATGTTTTCGGGTTATTTTAACAATTTTACATGTGTAATTAAGAAATTTTTTTGATGCGAAACAAATATCACCAAAATATCGCGAAACATTTTTATAAAACAAATTTTTATTGATATTGGGGGGGGGGGGGGGGGCGGGGTCATTTGACAATTTTGGTTCGTCAAATGACAAATGACCCAAAAATATCACTAAAGATTTGTTTTGATTAAAATTGTTTCGCGACATTTTGACATTTCTTTCACTAAGATAATTTATTAAGTACACCTGTAAAATCGTCAAATAACCCTAACTCGCCCAAAATTATCATATTAATTTGTTTGCTTGACTATAAATTGGTTTTACGACATTTTGGTGACATTTCTTTACAACTCAGAAAATTTATTGAATACACCAGTAAAATCGTTAAATGACCACCCCAACTGACCTAAAAATATCAATAAAAATTCGTGTGCTTGATTTAAAATTGATTTCGCGACAGTGCATTTTATTCGCATTAAGAAAATTTATTGAAAATACCTGTAACGTCAAAATAGTCTGACTGACCCATTAATTACCTATAAAACTGAAATACTATCCCAAAATATCTAAAAAAATCAAGGCGATGTATTAAGATTTAGCTCTCAGACATTTGAGCGTCAAATACCTGTAAACTTCGTAATATGGACAATAAAATATATATACTTAACATTCAAAAGGACAACTTTTTCATTCAAAATTTTTCCACAAAAATCAAGTTTGAAATTTTCCCATTTATGTTAAGTTTTAAGCTCGGCTTGAGCTTAATTTTTGGCAATTGAGTGCCAATTCAAATTTAAAATAGTGAGAAATATTTATTTTAGAGCTTATCCCAAAATTGAGAACTCATATTTATCCGAGACCCAACTCCACAAAAACACGCACATATTTATTTTCCGCGAGCCGTACTGAGACTAAAGGGAAAGGGAGCGCAAAAGTGGGAGAAAAGAGTGAGCTCACCGCTGAGCTCAAAAAAATAAACCTCTGGAAGTTATATCTAGGCTGACCTATTAAAAAAAGTGGCACTGCCCAATACAGCCGACATAATACATTTGGAATAATCGAAAATTTCTGAATTTTTAATTTGCATAGTTAGAGGGGTTGATACAATGGAGAAAATAACTGTGATTTATATATTGCACAGAACAAATTTTTAAGAGTTATGAGCTAAAAACGGAGATTAAACCTGCCATCTTAGGAATTTAAATCCGTCGTTTTTTCTAATCAAACTTATTAAATTAGCTATAAACATTAAAAATTCAGAAAAAAAAAGTTATAAAAAAAACAAAAAAGATTCAAATAAAAAAATTTGAGATTTTTTTGCATATTAAAACTTCAAATAATATTTTTATTAAAAATCGATAAATAACCGTGTCGTATTTAAGTTTGGAAGAAGCGAAATATTCTGTATAATCTAAATGCTGATGTGAGCTTGTTATAAAAAAAATTAATTCCTCATTAATTGAGATGATAGATATAGGTTTCAAGAAATTTTTTTAAGAAAAAAAGGTTTTTAAATTTTTTTGGGGATATTCTCGAGGTCCCAAAATCTGTCAATTTGGTCAAAAATAGCCATTTTTTGATATGACGGATCCAAGGAGCCGAAGGCGGAAGAAACTACAAAAAACAAAACACATATGGCCAACATGGGCATGTATGCTAATAACCTATTATATCTAAAATTAATATTTTTTGACTAGTACTATTTATCAACAGGTGCAACTGCCTGAGGGCCCAAAAACAAATAAAACGTGGATTTCAATGTTGTTGTTTTTTTTAAAAGTGCAAAACTTATTATTATTAGCCTAATAACAACACGATCTTTCCTCGTTAGTGGAATCCTATTTTTTAGGCAAAATTTGCTTTTGATTGGGTTTCTTACGGTGAAGGTACATTTTATTATCAAAAACCGCACAAAAATGTTAGGGGTTTTGCCATGAAAACTAATTATTTAAATTTATCCTTATCGTTGTTATTGAAGTTATTATGGGAATAATATCTGAATAATTTTCATTTTATTATATAGTACGAACGTACTACATTATGGAAGACACATTGATAGGAATTTATAAATAACAAGGTTTGAAATGTACGTAAGCCGTTGCTATTAAGAAGGGGTAAGCCCGGACTCAGACAAACAAGAGGCGCGCGGAGCGCGCCGACAAAGATGCGCCGCGAAGCGATCTGCGGCCGAGCTTTTGTTTTTCTCTATTTTTAAAATGCTGCAATAAAAAATTATATAACAAAAAGGGGATAGGGAGTATATCAGTTTTATGTAGATCACCTAAAACCAAACCACCTATGACATACTTATATTTTTGGCATGTAAATTTAAAAAAGGGTTTTCTACTGACTGTCCTTAATTGATATTTTGGACCGCTTCATAAACTATTTTCTAATTGCAGTGATATGGCCGCATGCAATAAATTCCCATTTTAAAATACATTCATTTTGTGAATATATAACAATTTTTTGAATTTTATATAACACAGGTCGGCAAATATCAATAACAGAAAAAAAAGGTTTATAAAAATAATATATATGAATACATCCACATGACCTTATGTCTTATATTGTTTCCATATTTCGTAGTTTCTTTTGCTCTCGTCTCTAATCAAAAAAATGTTCTTTTTGGCCAAATCGACAGATTTTGAGATCTTGATAATATCCTAAAAATTACATAGAAATCTCTCTAAACTTATATTTATCATCTCAAATAATGAGAATTAAAATTTCTAAGTATATCAAGTTCTTACACCAACATTTATTATTACACAGGTCAACAAATATTAATGGCAGGAAAAATAAGTTTATGAATTTATAGATGCATTCCCCATGATGACCTAATCTGATATATATTTTTCGTTTTTCTTAGTTTCTTCTGTCGTTGGCTCCTTACATCCGTACTTATCGAAAAAATGGCCTTTTTGGACCAAATCGACAGATTTTGCAACTTCAAGAACACGTAAAAACTTAAAATTTTTTTTATATAAGTATAAATAAAAACTTCAATTTTTTATTTTAAATATCCGCCACTTTATTAAATAAATAGATGCATTAAATGGTAGTTTAAAATCTAAAAAAAAGTAAACAAAAATACACAAATAATGTACATAATACTAAGTATACAGGAATTGTTTTAAATTTCTTTCGTTTATGTTTGCTTGGGGATAATCATCCACGCAAGTTTTTTTTTATTATGTGTTTTTATTTCTGCAAATATTTTGAAATTGATGGATGTGTCAACACTATATTATTGATTTTTAAATTTTTTGTATATTTACAATTTTTTTTATTCAATTTACTTGTGGGTTATGTCTGCCAAATCTGAAGTACATTAAAAATATGAATGCGTCGAAAGTAATAAAGAAATTTAATAATTTTTTTAATTTTTTATTTTTGACACATTCACCTTGGGATGTGTCCGCCATGAAACCTAAACTATCGAAAAAGTCGAAGTGTCCAAGGGCTATAATTTTTAATAACATTTTAAGTTTTTTTGACAAATATAAGTGGGATAAGTCCGTCAAGGTGTCTAAACTAAATTTTAAATAAATAATGATGCGTTCAAGGTGAATCTTAAAAATTTTATTGATTTAAAAAAATTTTATCTTAAAGTGAATGCGTCCAAGATTTTAAAAATTTAATAATATTTTTAAGAATTTGATTTTATTGACAAATTTAAGTGAGATGAGTCTGCCAAGGTGTCTAAACCAAATTTAAAAAAAATATTATATTTGGACGCATCCATTTTATGAGACACAACCCATTCTTCTAAAATAATTAGAATATATAATTTTCAAATTTAACTTTGGGCACACCAATGTTTTTTTTTCAAAATTTATTTTAGACACCTTGGTAGACTCATCCCACTTAAATTTTCCGAAAAGCTTAAAATTTTTAAATAATTTTTAAATTTTTAAATTTATCTTTGTTTGGACTCATAGATTTTTTTTTAAATTTGAAGTAACCTTGGCAGACTCATCCCACTTAAATTTGCCAAAAAACTTAAAATTTTTAAAAACCTTATTAAATTTTTAAATTTTTTGACGCATCCACTTTTAGACAACAACCCAGGGTTGCCTAAAAAAACAAAAAAAAATTTAAATAATAATAATTTTCAAGTTTAACCTTAGACGCATTGCTGTTTGTCAAAATTTAATTTACACACCTTGGCTGACCATCCCACTTAAATTCGCCAAAAAACTTAAAATTTTTAAAAAAATTAATAGTTTTAAATTTAACTTTGTAACGCATCTACTAAAAGGCACACAACCAATGGTTGCAAAAAACTTAAAATTTTTATATTATTAAGTTTTTTTAATTATAACCTGGGACGCTCAACCCCTGGCTAAAAATTATATATTTTTGAAGAAAAAAAAAATATATAAAATTTAGCTTGGACATTTAAATTTAATTAATTAATTATTAATATTACAAATCAATTAGCTTGGCCTCTTTTTTAACTACATAACTAAAAATTATATGTAACATTTGAATTAAAAAACTAACATTAAAAAAAATCCCTTTAAAAAAAACATTAACATAGAGCAGGGCTTCTTAAACTTTTGTAATTCCCGCAGGCACAATTCTAGACCCCTTTTGGGGGGCACTGCCCCCCCCCCCAAAAAAAAATACATAGTAATTTTTTCGCCAACCGCAACTTAGTCGTTTCCCCGACACAATCTTCAGTCACTATTTTCACTCCCCTCACACGTCAGATCAAAAATCATCCACCTGTGTTTAGAACGTAATGCCCGGGGAAAAAGGTGGTGTGTTCAAGTGTTTCTAAGCAAAATAGCTGGACACCATGTCCCGTAAAATTCACTGAACCACCGATTGCTGTAAAAGATTGCCTTGAAATTTTAAGTGAAGGGAAAGATTTTTCTGATTTTTTTTCTTCCCTTCTTAAATTTTTTCAACATGATGCAATCAAGAAAGTTAGTGAATACGGGACCACGGCTGTTGCCCCATCGGTAGTGTGGTCACTACAACGCCATTGTTTTTTTTTAAATTACATAAAATTATTAAATACTCTTTTGAAAATTTAAAATAATTTTTTTTTATATCTTCAGGTCACAGGGCCAAAGTGTGTTTTTTGACCATATTTATAATCATCAATTTATTTTTTTGTATTTATCATTTTAAAAATTTGATTTATGAAAAATAATTAAAAAACGATTTATATTTCTAAAACTTTTTTAATACACCATTGTTTATTAGAAATTAAACAATTAAAAAATACAAATACATTTACAGATTTAGTTAAAAACTGTTTTGATATATATAATACTTTTTTAAATGACAATAATTTATTATCTATTAATAAAAGAAAAACTAAACCTAAAAGATTTTCTGATTTTATTTATTTTTTACTCTTATGTTTGAATATAATTTAAATGTTAATGATGAATTAAAAAGTATATTTAAATATTATTGATTTATTTAAATATTATTGATTTATTTATTGATTCTTTTGATACTAGTTTTTTTACCGATAATATTTATTTAGAATCTTTAGATTCCCTTTATAAATTTGATTATCCTTTTTTTAGATATAAATAATTTAGAGCCTCTTTGAAAAAAAAGTAATATTGATAAAAATTCATTATCTAAAGAAATTGACGTAGCCAAAAATTTTTTAATAAGAAAACTTAATAATTACAAAGAAGGTGTTACTATTGATTTTGTTAAATTTTTATATGATTACAAAGATGCGTTTTTTAATCTCTTTAACATTTTTTCTAAGTATGTGATTTGGCTCTTCAACGTATTTTCTTCTTTAAGGAGGATAATAACTTTTAGTAGGCTGGCAATGACCTGCTTAAAGGTGATTTGGTTCTTTTAGGACACAAAAAATCATTAACTGGGACGTTGAATTTTGATGAATTTAACATTGTTAGATTAATACAATACACTGCTCATAATCAGCTAATTATTGCTTACTATTTTAAGACATGGCTGCAATTTTTTTTATGCGCATTTAACGTTTATGTCATGTTTTTTAATTTTTTTCCCTAATATTAATTACTAGTTATATATAACCAGTGTTTTTTCATATATATTCTTCTAAATTAGCATACTAATAAAATTTTTTTCATGATAATCAATCTTATTTTACTATTCATTTTCTAAAATCCAAAGTTTTATATAATTCATTTTTATCATTCACATAAATCATATTTTTATTTTCCATGCGCATTGACACCAAATGAAATTATACTTACAATAGATTTCCAAAACTCATATCTTTTTAAGCAATTGATATTAGTGAACACAATTAATTTTATTCACATATCTAATTTATAAATGCAATCATTTATTTTATTTTATGAATATAATAAATTACTATAAATTTGTTAAAAATTTTAAACATGAATTCAATTGTTGTACATGTATATTTTTTGCCTTGCCCCCCCCCCCCCCCCCCCCCCCATGGAAAAGCTAGAATCGGGCCTGAATTCCCGACCCCATTTAGGATTGCATGTTTCTTAACTACCCCAACAAATATAAAAGAAAAATAAATTAATATTTTTTGATGATATATTTATTAGGTAACAAACAATATACATACATATGCATATGAAAATATGTAAATTTAGAATTCGTTTTAAAACATATAAAAATCTAAAATTTGCACAAATTATAGAAATGTTTTTATTATAGTTTTAAAAACAAAAATGGATTCTGACCGTCTTAATTCTCTCAATTATATTCAAGTAGTTTGGGTGGTAAATATTAAATTAAAGTTTACGTTAAAAATTTAATGAGATGGATGTGCCTGTTTTTTATTGCATAACAAATCAAATCGTGGTGTAATGTTTGAAACTGCTGGACGTAAGGCCTCTTCAACATTTTTTATTGCTGAACGATATTGGGATTTAATGTGTGTTAAAGCTGAGAGAGTAACTTTACATAAAATTTCTATAACATTTTCTATATAGTAAATTTATACAAGATATTATAATGATCGTAATAGAAATGCTGGTATAAACAGTCTTTCCGAACCAGAAGATTTTATGAAGAGCCACGATGATTGTTATTTTTCTTTGTAACAATAATTTTACAAGTTAAAAAACATTTTATGTTAAATTGTATTTTTATCACTCGCGACCCCATAATTTTGCTACACGACCCCAAATGGGGTCGCGACCCATAGTTTAAGAAGTCTTGTCATAGAGTATACAACCAACAATAAACATTAGTCACACAACAAAAAGGCTTATGTGAACTACCAAATATTATGCATGAATTGTTAACCAACAATAAATTGAAGAAAAATAGTTGTCGGCCGGCATAAAGTCAGCTTGTTTATTATAGGATTCCAAGTTTGATAGGAAAAAAAGAATAGAAAACGTAATTAACAACCACTAAAATAGCAAGTCTGGTCTCTGTAAGTTGAGAACTCTAAAAAATTTGTTGACCTGTGTTATACAATATATTTGGCACACCTAAATATGGTCCAGCTTATTATCGGTAATAAATATGTCATTTAAGGTTTGATTTTAATAGTTTAACTGTTTTAAATACAATACTTTTTTTAAATATTTTTTTTTAATTAAAAAGATTTTATTTATGAGATTTCCAGCATTAATATATTATAATATCAAATTAACAATGTTAAATATAATTAATAAGTTATAAACAGGTGGTATATTAAATGTAATATATGAAAGAAGTAATTAAAAAAAATTAAAAAAAAAAAATAATAAAAATATTATATTTACTAATTTTTAGAGTCTTCCGGCCACGTATTTTTAAATAGAAAATAATTATTTTTCAAAATTTCTATGGAAATTTTTTGCCTTATGCTAAAAACTTGGTGAAATAAAATTATTTTTAATTAGTTTACCAATTTGTTTGAAAATTTTCAATGCTTCAGGACTAAATGATTCAGAAGTTGTGGCAACATTTGGTATAAAAATATTATCGGAATTTAAAAAACAATATTTTCTTGTCTTTAAAATTTCGGCATTCAAAATTGGATCAAAATTATAATTTGAAGGGGCCAGAGGATCAACACAGGTGAAATCCCAAAATAAAGGTTTCCCCTCAGAGAAGGGAACAAGAGTTTTTCCATCCGGTCTTTTAGAATTAAAAGATAAACCAGGTTCTAAAACACACGGTATTATGTTTTTGTTTTTTGATTTTTCAATATTTAGAAAAAACTCTAAAATTGCAAGTTTAATTTGTTGACCTGTGTAACAAAAAGGAGATTTAGAAAATTTAAGTATGTTAAACACCCAATAACATATTAGAAAAATAGCTATATAGGAGGCCTGTATATTTAATGAAGAGAGTTAAAACACCTAAAAGAGAGTTAAAACACCTAAAAATTATTTGTTGATAAATGAATCAGATTGACAGGCAACTCTTATTGCTGCTTAGGGTATTATCACAAACACCAACTTTTTATTAATGGATTAACATATTTTGACCAAGCACCTTTAGCGGGAAGTTAGGTTTCTATCTTAATATATGAGATGGTATAAAGATTGTAAAGAAGCAACCTCCCCCCTTTTACATTATTACACACTTTGATAATTAAATTATTCATATAGCTGGGTGTGAGTTATGAACGAACGATTAAAAATGGCATGCCAATTTATATTTGGCACCTTAAGGTTAATGGTGCAATTTTTATTTAAAAAAAAAAGAAATATGCCCAATGGTTTTATAATAATAAAAGATATTTCCTAACTACTTTGTGTCAATTTGCTTAATGCCTTTTTTGATTTTACCCCATACCTCGTAGAGACAAAAAGCCGTAAATATTTATCACTTAGGTCATTCTTATCTCCAGCCTTCCTATTGTTCTAAAGTTTCCATTAGTTATAATTTCACAAAATTTTACTCTTAAACAATTTTTCAGATTAAACAAAATAGATTTTTATCATTTTTATATTTTGGGGGCTTTGCTCAGTGGCAAACATTCCTGTCTTATACGCAATAGGTTGCGTGTTCGAGTGCAAGCGTTCTTCAGAAAATAGTGTACATGTGCAACCACTTTGAAGCCGTTGAGTGGCCTGCTTAGATAGGCCCTAAACGATATACCTCAAGAGAGCCTAGGCTAAAAACCCAGGTCGTCGGTGTGCGGGCACTTACTATTTAACCCGCCGGTAGTATTGCTTTGCTTGGGTTAAGAAAGTCAAAGCCGCAACGAGTATGCCGCCCTGAATCAAAATAATGTAATTATCAATAATGTAAAATCGATATATTAATTAAATTCCCTTCTTTCTTTCCTGTCTCCCCCTTCAGGTAATTTCCATCAATATTGTATTTCATACACATATTTTACTTTTTTCTTTAGTTTTAGATAAAAATGATTAAATTTGGGGTTTCCCTCATCCCAATCGAGCGCGCCATATAGAAAATAATACTTTCAGTCTTTAAATTCAAACGAAGCAATTATTGGTCAAATGGTAAGATTTTTTCACACGGCGACTTCTATTCTTGCTCAAGCTTATATTAGGCATAAACAGAAGAGTAGGTAGGGCCTGAGTTAGTCATTTTTAAAGTTGTGTGTCTATCTATAATTTCTTCAAATTTTTAACTAACAAGCGCAATAAATTTTTTAAACATAAGGGTTATAACTGTCCTCTTAGGGATTTTAAATTCGTTTAACGTTTTTTATTTTTGTAATCTAGCTAAAACATTAAAATTTTGAAGTAATAAAAATTAAAAAACAAAAACATACTAAAAAAGTTATTTTATATTTAGAACAGCTTTAAATATTTTTTCAAAACCGATAATATATTGTGAATTTTTAGGGATAATTTAACAAAAAATGTTATTAAATAAATTTCGGGCAGTATTAATTCGGACAGGGGCGGGTCGAACCTAAAGTTTTCCGGCGTCCAGAGAGGCCTTAAGCTGAATATGTCGGGCGGGACGGGCCGAAATATCACGGCCCGTTTAATCTCTATTTTAGATTATATTTGGAAAACGAAAAAAATATATAAAAAAAGGCCATCTATCAATTTCATTTTTCTGAATAGTCATAATTTTTTTAATCTCATTCATATCGACGACTTATTATTTTAAAACAGTAGAGACAATTTTTTTAAATTAGAAAAAAACTTAGGCCAATCGCCAGTTTGACCACACGTGGTGCCTTTAAATATTGAGTATCGTTTAGGTCACTCATTAACAGGTCAATTATAAAAAACACTGTACCTGTTTATTTTTGAATTATGTTCTAAAGTAAAATAATGAACGGCTACACTATTATTTTATACCCTGATCTACCATCCCCAATTCTTCTAATGGGCCTCCTCCCATATCATCTTTTGAAACCACTCTCACAAGGCGAGAGTGATGCTTCCTAACACAATTAACCGGCTTTTGTTACCTGCTAGCAGATTTTAGCAATCGTGTCTACAAACTGATAATCATTGCCTCGACTGCAAAGAAGCTACAGACAACCTACAGCCTTGGCTATCTTGTGGGCCTCCTTAAATCCTTTAAATATATGGACAAACCCCTTATTAGTAGCTGTTTCAAAACTTGCTCATACCTCCGAGCCTCCCTCATCCTTATTCAAAACTCGCAGTGGTTATTAACAACAACAACAACCTGATCTAAAGCATCCATATAAAAACCCATTTATCTACAATTTAAGCTAGAGCACTCTACATTTTTTCTTTTTTCTACAATCAAATGCAATGTCTCAATGATATTTACAGCCTTATTAATTATTTAAACATGCGTAATGCGCAAAAAAATCGATCCTCAAGTTTTGTTAAACCATTAGGCCCTAAAAGTCACACAATCAAATTCACCTGTTCGTATGACGTTGAGGACTGATATTTCCTGAACCAATTTACCACCTTAATTTAAAACCAATAAATAGTAATAATTTAAGTCCTGTTTTTGGAAACAATGGTAATCCTACCATTTTACCACTAAAAGGCAGGCATAAAAAGGGGAATAGACTAATAGAATATGGTTATAAAAGGCAATTGCAGGTGTTAAATAAATTTTATAATGTATCTTATGGAGATTGTTATTGACACATTTAGCAATCAGGTTGAAGTTTTTTTTGAAGTATAAATGAAATTAATCATTTTGGTCAAAGAAAAGTGCTTTAAACCTCAACAGAATTTCCCTAGCACATCGCCTTAAATAGATTAATAGTTTGAAGATATCAACTTATGACTGACAAGAATCAAAAGTTTTTACAGGCCCGATTCTAGCTTTTCCAATTTGGGGGGGGGGGGGGGGGGGGCAAAAAAAACTCTTGGAGGGGCAGAAAAAAATTTTTGCCACCTTCGGCGGCAGAATTAGCCGTGTACACCATTTGAATCCATGTTAAAATTTTTTATTATTAAAAATGTGGCCTCACAACTCGACGTTGAAGAGCCAAATTATAAACTTATAGAAAAAATGTTAAATAAATTAGGAAACGCGCATCATTGTAATCATTAAAAAAAATTAACAGAATTATTAGTAACACATTTTTGTAATTATTAAGTTTTTTTATTAAAAATATTTTTGCTACGTTAATTTCTTTAGATAATGAATTTTAATCAATATTAATTATTTTTAAAAGAGGCTCTAATTTATTTATATGATAATCAAATTTATTAAGGGATCTAAAGATTTTAAATAAATATTATCGGTCTTAAATCTATTATTTAAAGAATCAATAAATATATCAATAATATTAAAATAAATACTTTTTAATTTATCATTAATTTTTAAATTTTTCTCAAACTTATGAGTGGAAAATAAATAAAAATTAGAAAAATCTTTAGGTTTAGTTTTTCTATTAATCTATAAATAAATTATTGTCATTTAAAAAAGTATTATATATATCAAAACAGTTTTTAAATAAATCTGTAAATGTATTTATATTTCTTAATTGTTTAATTTCTAACAAACAATAGTGTATAAAATCAAAAGTTTTAGAAACATAAATCGTTTTGCATTGAAATTGATCATTTATTTTTAATCAAATACAAAAAAATAAATTGATGATTATAAATATGGTCAAAAAACCCCGAAACTTTGGCCCTGTGACCTGAAGATATAAAAACTTTTTTATTTTTAATTTTAAGAGTATTAATATTTTTTAGTAAAAAAAAATGACGTCCTAGTGACCACACCACCTATGAGGCAACAGCCGGGGTATGGTCCCGCACTCACTTACTTCCTTAATTGCATTAAGTTGAAAAAATTTATGAAGGGATGAAAAATTATCAAAAAAATTCCCTTCACTTAAAATTTCAAATCTATTACAACAAGATGCAATCGGTGAATAAAGCAGTGAATATACGGTGTCCAGCCATTTTGCTTTAAAATACTTGAACACCTTTTTTCCCGGTATGTTCGCTCCATAGTAGCATTGTGCGATCAGGTTCATTGTTGACAAGATTTCTCTGGCATCAGATTTAAGAATTGCTTTCACAAATATACAGCTTTCTGTAACATTATATTTTTCTATATATCTAATAACAACAGAAATAATTTCTGTGGTAGTTAGATCTCTTTAGCGGATGAGAATTGTTGATATGAATGAAAACACTTTTCAAAGTAAATATTTTTAGAATAATAATTTTTAGATATTTTTAGGGGAGCAAATTTAATTTTATGGGGGTGGAAGGGGAAAAATAAAATTTATACGTATTTTAGGGAAGGGGGGGGGGCAAAAATAAAATTACTATGTAATTTTTTTTGGGGGGGGGGGAAGGGGGCAAATTTAATTTTTTTTGGAGGGGGGCAATCAGAAACTTTGGGGGGGGGGGCAGTGCCCCCCAATAGGGGTCTAGAATTGTGCGTGAGTTTTAATAAAAGTGACACCTTATGCAACAATACCTAATCGTATGCATGGCTCACACTATACAGTTAGCAGCTAGAGATGCCCTTTATTAATTGAAAATTCCTAAACCATAGAAGGAGGTTGCGACGATTACCGTGATTAATTTTTATTTTTAGATCGGGCTAAATATTAAAAGAGACCCTCGTCTAAATTTTTGAAACAGCAGGAAAAGGAATGTTACTTTGTAGAAGTTTTTTACTAACTTGTTTAAAAAACTCGTTAAACATAGGATTAACCATATTCTTTATATTCGTTCAAGATAGAGTTCTCAAATTTCCTTCAAAAGACAAAAATTCTAATTCCTAATCTCAGATTACACAGGTCAACAAATATTTAAGTCATAAACGTGAATTTTATGAAAACATAAAAGAATGCATACCCATGATGGCCTAATCTCATATATGTTTTTCGTTTTTCTTAGTTTCTTCCGTCTTTGGCTCCTTAGAAACCATCTATAACGAAAAATGGCCTTTTTGGACCAAATTGACAGATCTAAATATACCCTGAAAAGAAAAAACTTAAAAATCTTTTTTTTATATTAAAATCCCTTGTAACTTATATTTTTGATCACAAATATATGGAAAAAAAATTTATTAATATATCAAGCTCATCGGCACTCAGATAATAAAAAATATTTCGCGTCCAAACTTAAATACGACACGATATATTATCGGTTTTTGATGAAAAAATTATTTGAAGTTTAAATTTAAGAGTTTAACTATTGTGAATATGCAATAAAATTTTAATTAATTTTTGTTTTTAAATCTTTTTTGGTTTTTTAACCTTTTTTTCTAAAATTTTCAACTAACTAAGTTTGATAAGGAAAAACGGTAAACGGATTTGTTATTCCCTAAGATGGCAGGTTTGATCTCTGTAGTTAACTCATAACTCTCAAAAAATTGTTGACCTGTGTTATTACTATATCAAATCTTGTTTCGCTTGGCTAAATTTAATTTAGCCTTTGTAGAGAACTGAATTAACCAAAATTTTTAGTTTCTTTAATATAAACAAAATACTTTTGGATAATAATATTGTTAAAACCTTAGTACGGCCAAATTTAATTTGTGCGAGCTGCAATAAAAATAGCTTTTTTGGGTTTAGATCAAGAAAATTAGATTAGAAATATATATTCAGGTCGGCAAAGATAAATGTCAGAAAATTTTTACATTGAATTAAAATGATCCCCATGATGGCCTTATCTCACATATATTTGCGTTTTAAAAAAAGTCTTTGCCTTTGGCTATATTGCTACGCCCATATCGAAAAAAAATGGCCAAAATGACAATGCGTAGAGAATAATTTTTTTTTCTCATATATATGTGTTACATAATTTTATCTCAACAAATGGGAAATAAAAAGTATATCAAGAAGCTCTTAAATTTAAGTAATACAGAATATTTAGCATCCCAACCTAAATACACGATAATTAAATACACGATAATTATTGATATTTATAAAGATAGATTTTAAAGTTTGAATTTAACAGTTTAACTGTTGTAAATATACTGCATAAATTTTAAATTAATATTTTTTTAATCTTTTTTGTTTTTTTTAAACATTTTTTTAAAAATTTACAATGTTTATAGCTAGCTGACTTTAATTAAAAAGCGGAAAACGGATTTGAAAATCTCTAAGATAGCAAGTTTGATCTCTGTAGTAGCTCATAACTCTTAAAAATGACCTGTGTTTTAATTTAAAATAAGAAAATAGTTTAAACTCATCCGTGATATTCGCTCCCCCCTCCCCCCCCCCCTCTTCCATTTATTTTCAAGCTCGGCTCACCCCAACCTGCGAGTAGGCCCGGTCAGTTATTTCGCATTTTATTTTCCCAATCCAGTTTAAAATTATAAAACAAGCCAGTAACAATCAAAAAAATGAATAAATACCAGCGTTTTTAAGCTTTATAAAAGTAATTATTATTTCAGGTGCCTAAAACTAGCTTAGGAGTGCTAATAAGTCTCAAACCGGCCTTGCAATTAAGAGTTAGGGTCGGGATAGCTTAAAAAAGGTTATTTTTAATGCATGTATATTTTTCTGAATTTAAGGGCTCGACCATTAGATGGACTAGACGGGCATAATATCATAGCCCAGTTACATTTGAGAAAAGAGGGATTGAGCGCCAGGCAATTTGAAAACAAATAGTAAAAATAAAAAGTTCTCTGGAGGGGGCCCGAGCCAGGTTTGCTCCCCCCCCCCCGGGGCTATGCTTTGGGTTAGGCTAAAAAATTGAAGTTGGCGTGCGAGAAAATTGCCATTTAACCCGACAACAAAATTAATAATATATGCCGTTATTGAACTTGGAATAAGGGAAACCATGATTCTAATAATTTTTATCTATAATTTGGAAAAATAGTAGAACTAAAAATTTAAAAGTGTAAAATATAATGTTCTAGTAAAACAAAGGAGGTTAAACCCGATTCGGCCAGATAGCCTAGTTATCAGAGCCTGAGTAGGGCGGATACAGAATAACAAAATATATACTTATAGTTAGTTTCAAGGCTCCTTAGCAAGAAAAATGTTATAAAAAATAAAACTTAAAATTTTTAAACAATAAACTGTATCTATTTTATTTTAGATAATTAGCTGATATTTTTTACAATATATTCTGAGAATTAAATTTGTAACTGATTTTAAATAAAAATACTAAAACATTTAGGGCAAACATTTGGGGACACCCGTCCTTAATAAAAAAAACTCAGCGCCCCCTTAATAATAAAAAAACTGATCGCCACCTTCATTTCTTTTGTTGTCCATCATTAATATTTGGTCAATACATTTTTAAATAAGCTATAGTAAATAGCTAAAATCTTCTTTATCTTTAAGCAATTTGAATAGTGTTGGAGTGAATTATACTGTTGCCTACTGAGAATTTTTCTCTCAAACAGAAAAAGAAAGTTAAAAACAATTCCTTTCCCAAAAACTGGGACCGAAAAAAATGGAAAAAAGTTTAATTGTATTTTCGGCCTGGTCTTTGCCAACCGAAAATATTTTTGCTAGGTCTATTGTAACCATGTAAATTATATATTTTATTCAAGGCGGTTTAATACTTAATTACTTTTCTTAAAAATTTTACAAAATCTAAATAAATTGTTTCCCATATTTTTAGTGCTTAGTATTGGCATTTTTCTAAAAATGTGTTTTTAAATTTTTGTTATTAAAAAAATTTCAATTAAACCCCTTAAAGGTCGTCATTTTTTTTGTTTTTAAAATCATGTTAGGCCCTCCACTTAGAAAAAAAACCCTTACAATTTTTGGCTAGAAAATCAATAAAATAAATCAATACCCAATTTTGCATTAGGATATAGTTAATCGCCAGAAAAAACAATGTCCCAATTCCTAAGGAAGCGCCATAATTAAGGTTGATATTGTATTTAATCTCATTAATTAGCAGTCCAATCGGGTGTTGATGCATATCGATTAGTTTGTCTATATTTTTCATAATGCTCGCCATAAAATTATCCCTTTTTAAAAGATTGCCCTTTTTACAAAAATTACTGTTTGATTGGGTTAAGTAACCGCTGTCGTCCATTTTGACTCCTGTTTCATTTGGGGAAATATCATTAGTAACATTAAATTTTTTTTCTAAAACGTGATTTAAGAGTGAGCACAAGCTAGAAATGTTGCCCATAAAATAGAGTATCGAGGCAAATACGTTGAAAACGATGAACTGAATTGAATGCATTATATTAAATTAAGCATATTATTAAAAAATGCTGAAGAAGCTTACAAAATTTACGATTTAAGTATGATAAATTGCGAAAATTTGGACAGGTTTAATAAATTTACGCCCAATTTATTGCAAATAGGCAAACTAGAAAATCCAAATCCTAATAAAAAACTTAAAATTATATTTTAAATATTTAAGCAGCAGGATTTGAAAAAATAATATTTCGTCTTTGAAAAGAAATAGGGATCATTCACATATTTTAATCTTATCGTTCCAAAATAATTTCTATCAAGTTGGTGACAATATGGCCTTCAAAAAGAGGGAATTTTAAAAAAACTAAAAAAGTTTTTATAAATTTTTTTATCAAACAAAATTAAATTGGAATTGAATGTGATGCTTATAAATGATTTGAAATAAGCAATAAGGAAGGGGGTGAGAGCTGTTTTTTTATAATATTAGATGCCGAGCTTTTTTAAGGAATAACATTGATATCTCCACAATATTCTCCCCCAAAAATATGCATAAAATTTAAAATAACACAGGTCAACAAATTTTTTAAAACCTGCCATCTTAGGGATTTTCATATCCGTACCGTTTTTTTTTCTAATCAAACTTAGTTATTTAGCTATAAACATTGAAAATTTAAAAAAAAATGTCAAAAAAAAAACAAAAAAGATTCAAAAACAAAAATAAATTGAATTTTTTTTCATTCCTACAGCTAAACTGTTAAATTTAAACAATTAATATTTTTAATAAATGATAATATAGCGTGTAGTATTTAAGTTTGGACGCGAAATATTATTGTATTATCTAAATGCTGATCTATAAGCTTGATATGCTAAAAAATTTATTTCACATTATTTGAGATGATAATTATAAGTTAGAAGTGATTCTTATATTAAAAAAATATTCTAAAGTTTTTTTTAGTGTATTCTAGAGGTCACAAAATCTGTCAAAAAAGGCCATTTTTGGATATATGGGCGGATCTAAGAAGCGGACGGTAAAATCTTAAAAATACCGAAAATTTATATGTGATAAGGTCATCATGGAGATACATGCTTATGTTTTCATAACCTTATTTTTGTGATATTTATATTTGTTAACTTGTGTTAGGTAAGATGTTAAAATAAATATTATATAACTTGGTTGAATTCAACAAATATCTTATTCAATTCTATCAGAGCTAAGCCGATAAGATCTCAGCTGAGTCAATAATTTTTTTTTTGATTTTGGCATAAGATATTATAAAAGATGTCTAAGGTCAACAAATTTTAGTTATTAACTAACGACAGAGATTAAACCTGCCATCTTAGGGATTTTCAATTCCGTTTACCGTTTTTCTAATCAAACTTATTAAGTCAGCTATAAAAATTTAAAAATGTCAAAAAAACAAAAAAGCTTCAAAAACAAATATTAATTTAAATTTTTTTTGTATATTTTCTACAGCTAAACAGTTAAATTCAAACTTCAAATAATATTTTTATTATAAACCGATAATATATGGTATCGTGTAAGTTTGGACGCGGAATATTTTGTATTATCTAAATTCTGATGTAAGAGCTTGATATACTAAAAAATTTTATTTAATTATTTGAGATGATAAATATAAGTTACAAAGGTTTTTATAAGAAAAAAAAGATTCTTGACTCGAGGTCGCATAATCTGTCATTTTGATCAAAATTTTTAAAATGGAAGGATCTTAGGAGCCGAAGGCGTAAGAAATTACGAAAATCGGAAAATATGTTTGAGATAAAACCATCATGGGGAATGCATATGTTCTCTCATAAACTTTTTTTTTCTTACATTGATATTTGTTGACCTGTGTAGCAAACGAGAAGCCAGTTTTAAATCAACATATTTTTGTTCTTGCCCGAAAAGATGGAGTCAAATATTTTTACAAAGTGAACAATAGCAAAAAGTAATCAAGTCCATCATGTAAAATGGCATAAATCGACACTACCCAGTCCTTATTTTTATTCTAAATGAGCCTGGTATGTGTCTACGAAATTTTGGGTTCCACCTGAATCACTACTAGGGAATGCGATTTTTGTCTTTTAAGCGAAACTAAAAAAATTCGATTTTGATTTTCAAAGGCAATTCAATTTTAACCATTTTGTCTAATTAACACTCAATACGTAAGCAATCTAAATAAAAAATTATTGTCTTAAGAACCTTGAGCTATAAATAAGTTTTGGTTTTTATTTTATTAATTAATTGGTTTGAATTTTATAGCTAAGTTACCAACGATAGTAGTTAGTTAACTTATTTGTTTGCTGCATATTTAATTTAGGAACAAAATCGTAAATCACCTGAAAATTCAATCGTTTTTTTTCCGTGGGTACAAGTGATTGAGCCAAAAGTGCTGAAGATTGAATTGCTAAAACAATTGCGCTAAGCTAAATTATACGTAATAATAAATAATGTTAAAATCGTTGTTTTGAATTTTATACTCTTGTTTCCTTTTTCAACATTTATAAAGTCAAAGCAATCTTGTTCGCACTAAAAACGTATAAAAATTTCTAAACATTTATAAATGACTTAAACTAACTTGTCAATTATGTCACCTAAAAACCGCCTTTTATTAGAAAACTTATGTGTGCTACCATTGTAAGGTTTTTTCCACAAAAATGGTTTTCTCGATCACATTAGAAAGATTTAACAACCCTACTAAGCAATACATAAAAAGCCTTAAAAAAGCTATGATTTCCTAAAATAAATTTATTTGTAATAATCAGTGTGGCCAACCAGTCTAAAAGAAAGTTTTTCGTAATTTTTATTTCTAGCGCTCTTTCCGCATTTTTGTAACTTTTTCTCCAATTTATCTATTTCCGAGCTTAAAGAATCGAAAAAATGATATCTATAAAATTACAAACCATTATTTTGTGCCTTCCTAAACATAATAATTAATTAATTAACGCGTCTAAAAACTGACTGAATTACTAAACGGTAAAATGTTGCAACGCTATTGGTTAGATAGATCCCGCGATATATTTCCGCATACGCGTTCTAGGTTTAGTTAAAGGTTTAAATAATCCTGCTTCAATAACCTCTTATATACATGAAACGGCTTCATTAAAGTTGATATACTTTGATGTATCTGACTAACTTGTTGTAAAAAACTCAAATATTTTAAAAATATGAAGGTAGGATTGACCCAAACTATTTATTAATTTGCTTTAGGAAGCTCGAGTTGTCAAATTTCTTAAAGAAAAAAATTCTAATTTTTTATTTTAAGAAAATCTTTATAAAAATTATATGACTGTAAATTAATCGACTAATTTTGTTTCGCATAAAAGGAGTATAGAGCTGTATTGTTTCCTTAATACACAGGTCAACAAATTTTTAAGAGTTATGAGCTAACTGCGGATGTCAAACCTGCCATCTTAGGAATTTAAAAATCCGTTTACCGTTTTTTCTAATCAAACTTAGTTAGTCAGCTATAAACATTGTAATTTTTAAAAAAAATGCTAAAAAAAACAAAAAAGATTCAAAACCAAAAAATTACAATTTTTTTATGCATAATTACAACAGCTAATTTGTTAAATTCAAACTTCAAAAAAAACTTTTTTTAAAACCGATAATATATCGTGTCGTATTTAAGTTTGGACGCAAAATATTTTGTATAAACTAAATGCTGATGTAAGAGCTACTAGATATACTAAAAAATTGTATTTCTCATTATTTGATATATTAATAATATAAGTTACAAGGGATTTTTGGACGGATGTGATTAGCAAGACCGGAAGAAACTAAGAAAAGAAATATGTATATGAGATAAGGCCATCATGGGGATAAATTCTTTAATGTTTTCACAAAATTCACGGTTGTGCCATTGATATTTGTTAACCTGTGATATATACAACCCAACTTTGGCTATTAAAACTTTTTTGCACGGCCAAATTCAATTTGTGCGAGCCGCAATAAACAGGTGACTTTTGGGTGAAGATTAAAATATAAATTAATGAGATATAATATAATTAAGACTATATTAAAAATTGAGGTAAACCGGGTGACGGCCGGCCCAGTGCCCGACTTGTTAACAAGAATGGCCCACTTCAATCAGCGGGTCAAATAACCATTATTTCGCTTTTTACTTTCGGCCGGATTCAGTTTGAAATTATAAAAAATATGGTAATTCATAACTCTCGAAAACTTGTTGACCTGTGTTAAAGTGTAATTTAATTCAATATTTTTTTCATGTACCATTCCCCATTTATTGCCTATTGTATTTCCGGCCTTTTGACAATCCCAGTTTATTTTTTTTATTTTTAATTTTTTCAAAATATGTTGTTAAATAACTAATTTAACAACCACTACTACATAATATCAAAGATTGACAATAGCCGATAAAAAAATCTAACTAACAAAGGTCCAAGATTATGTTTTGTTTATCAAACTAACAATTCTAAAAATAGATAATGTCAAGTAGAATATTACATAGCTAAAGACACAATTTTATTTCTGTTAAGGCGAGAATGAAGGCTTACTTACTTGTATGCCAAAAAATGGGAGCCCTTGATGCCTTTGTTCAAAAGAAAGCCAGTAATATTTAAATATGTTTAAACACATAATAAATAGAGTTGATTGAAATAGCGTGTCGACAAAAAATATGCCTACCAAAATTTTGGAAACAAATAATATTGCAATGTTGGGAACTTAACTTTTAAATTAAAGAGTCATTCAGCACTCACGAACCAGTGTGCCATACCCTAAATTTCCTGCCAAATGGACCGATTTTTTCGGAGCGACAAGAAAGGAAAAGGAATGACAGAATGTAATCGTGCCAAAGCAACAAATGCGCATGTTTTAAGCATAATTTTAAATGTTGATCTAAATGTCATAAAGGTAGATTGTATTATATGATAAAATTAACAAACAACAACAAAAACTAAACAAAGTTTCGTTTAAATATGTAAAGAAAATTGCCTTCTTATCATTCAACTAAATAAAAAGTTAAATTTACTGTTACCCTTCTGACAGAGTATAAACATTTTATCAGTAATCACCTATATGTTTAATTATTTAATATAAACTACAAACAAAAATTTGATTTACTTGCCCTTATATATTATATCACGTTCTAAACTCTTTTTGTTTATATTTAAAATTTAAACAATATTTAATTATTTCACCATGAATTTAATAATTTATAACACCATTTTTTTAAATTTGTTTTTTTACATCATTTATTTGAAACCCATATAAAAGAAAGAGCTTGGTATACTTAAAAATTTTATTCCTCATTATTTGCGATAAAAAACAATAGCACAAGTGGTTTTAATATAAAAAAAACTCTTAATTTTATAGTTTGAAGTCGAAAAATCTGTCAAATTTATTAGCTATCAATAGCCGAAGCAAAAAAGATTATTTCGCTGAAGTGTCATAATTTTCGGTGATCCCTCATTGATTATAATCAATGAGGGACAAAATTTGGACTAACTTTAGCATCATTTATGGCAATTATCGCTACTAGTAAAGTTTTTCGTGCTACAAATATAAAATCAGAATTTTAGCCAATGCCTCAAATTTTTAGTTATTCGGTGTCAAAGTTGAGATTTTTCAATTTTTAGGGTATTTTGGGCTTCTATATTATAAAACAACAAAAGTTTAAATATATATTTAGATTATGGAAACATTCATTATTAACGTATGGCGTTTAAAAATTTTGATTATAATTATTTTTTTTTTATTTTTTCATTTTTGAAAAATTAAAGGTCTTCGTCATAAAATCCGTTTTTTGATCCTAAATAACTTGAAAGTAAATTGCTAATAATTTTAAGCTATAGCATTTTTTAGATATGTTTTTTATAAGGCTGAATATGCCATGTTTGGAAAATTAAAATTTAAAGAAATATTATAATTTGTTTTTAAAATTTTGACGCGGTTTAAAAATAATTGGCATTAGAAAAACTAAATCTGGGATCGTTATCGCAAGAAAATTCTCTACAAAACCCTCAAAAAATCGTTTATGTTGTTTTTTTGTTGTATTATTGTTCACAATACACATGGATATAAGGGTTGTTATAGAAACAAATAGATTCTTGCTGGCTATCGGCTTTATATGCCCTCAATACGATAACACAACTTGTTTTCGCTAATTAATATAGAATATAAACGTTCATTGGTTTCGAACTTGCGACGTTGCGACTACTTGTATTGCTGAATGTAGGATATACGTTATATAATTCCCCTTCCTTTTTCAATAAACGTGTTAATCGAAAAAGTTTTTTACACAAACTTGAAAACCGGTGGACCAATTTTCTTATGTAGTTTTATTGGTTGGTATAGCGATTAGAAAATGACTTTGAAGAAAAAAATTGATGTAAATTTATCTTTTACCATAATAGCCACCTGTTAAACAATTTCAGAATATATTTATATAAAAATAGCGTTTTTTAAAGAAATTAAAATGCACTTTTATATAGCGCGCGTGAAAATTTGTCCATCAAATACAAAGTGGCCAAAATATTAAAAATTCTCTAATATGGAAGGAACCTGTGTTATATAGGCTGATAACAAATTCGTATTATACAACAGCACCCCTTTTTGGTGTATTTTGAGCACCCATGTTGCAAACCTGTTGACAAAGAATATTTTAAAATCAGGGATTTTCTGTCGATTATTGTTATAAATGTCCCTTTAGGAATGCAAACTAAAATAAAAAAAAATATTTTTGATTTGCCCAAATAAAGTATTGGGCAATGCCAACTTATAATTAAGGTATATCCTTGAATGCAGAGGCAAAAGGCCTAATTACCTTATAATCGCCCGTAATAGCCACCCGTCAAAGATTGTGACAGTACTAAGTGCATTACCAAAACCTATGGGGCTGTGGAGTAGAGTTTAAACCGAGCCGTAATATTCCAACCCAGCCCGTCTAAACCGGCTCGGCCCGAAATTTGGTTTGCATTTTAAACCCAGCCCAACATGAATTTACAAATAAGGCCCGAAAATTTTATATTGCAAGCTAAAAAATTTTCGGTTTAAAATGATTAATAATACACACCCTTCATCGTGTGATACTAAATTTCTGATAGTTCATGTTAATAATAATTAAACGGGCTTTCGGATACCCGACTTTGATCTCCACTGTGGATACAAATTTTAACCTTCTTCTAGTTATTTTTTCGGGGAATATCTTTGGCTAGAGGAGAACCCATGAAACTTTAATTTACAGTTTATGATCCCAAACTTGTGAGCGACTCGACACAATTTAAGTGTTACTTTTTTCTATATAAATACTAATTTTTATCCTACATTAAATTAAAGGTGCCATTTTCATAACAAAAAATACCTATTATCAACTATACTAAACTCTAATATTTTGCCTACAAAACCCCTAATTATATTTCCGTTGTAACTATTCAAAGGTGCCGTGCACTTTGCCCGCTAGGTCGTTTTTACATCCCTGCTTACAACGTAGACAAGAGGGCTTTACTCATATTTAAACTAATTTAATAATATTATAACTGTTTAGTAGCACAAAAATAGCCTTTTTTTAAATTATATACCAAATATCCACTTTTATATATGTGTTTTCCTGTTCCTTAAAAAATATTACATAGTAGTAAACAATTTAATAAATATCAATAACAAACCAAGACTCGCTGAATAAGCATTGGCCTCATGGATTCTACGTTTTGAAACTCGTGTTTTTTGAAAATCCACGGTAATGCATAACATCCTAACATAAAGATCCCTACAATACGCGCCAGCAATAAATGTGCAGTCCCAAGGTCTCCCAATGTCTTAAAAAGAATTTTAATCATGAATTTAATAAATTGATATATACAAAATTATTAATTATCAAAAGGGTATAATTTTATTTTTGTTATTAAATATCTTATTAATAAAGAATGTTGCAATTTCATTTTAGGAATTAAAATAATTACCCAAAATCGGATTGAATGTTTGGGCCATATTACAAGACATAATCCAAAAAAGGCATGTACGATCGCGTCATTGTTCATCCACCATTGGCTCTTCATATCCGTTTTAGGCGGTTTTTCTCCCTTTAACCAAGGCGGTTGGCTATCAATTTTTTTGCCTACGTAAAACATTTTTTTGTAGAAACCATCTTGTAGGTATTTGTACCCGACAATTGAGAAGTAAAAAGATACGATTAGGCTAGACACGATAGTTATATTTTTTAAATTTATTATTAATGCAGATGCACCCACCAAGTCATTCGCTTGTAAATTGTAATCTAGACCTATTATTTTTAAATCGGCTCTCAATCCACCTTGTTTGAATGTGTTATCTACAACGTTTACCATTAAATTTAGTTTAAAGGTTACTTATGGTTAAAAAAAAAATTGTAAACTGAAATTATATAAGATTAGTAATATAAGAAGCTCTTATATACTAATAATAGTTACTATCTTGGTGATTGACATTTTTATTTTACTGACATTATTTAACCCAATAGTTGTATTTTAGAATCTAGAGTCTAAAATGCAGATTAATGTAACCTATCCACATTTTTACTAATTCTTCTTTTTTCGCCCAGAAAAAAAATATTAATCTTTAGCTAGTCGTCAAAGTTCATTCATTTTTTAAAAAAATTAATATTTTGTAATTCTAAATATTTTAATATTATTTTCCCAAAATTTTGTAAAAACTTTTATTATAGAAAAATTAGTTTTAATGCTAATAAGTAAGATTTTTTTGGGTGAGAAGCCAGGCCCGATTCTAGCTTTTCCATTTGGGGGGGGGGGGGGGGGGGGGCAAAAAAACTCGTGGGGGGCAGAAAAAATTTCCGCCTTCGGCGGCAAAATTGGCCGTGACCTTCGGTCACGGCAAAAAATATACATGTACAACAATAGAATCCATGTTCAAAATTTTTTAACAAATTAATAGTAATTTATTATTTTCATAAAATAAAAAAAATGATTGCGTTTATAATTTGGATATGTGAATTAAAATTAATTGTTTTCGCTAATATCAATTGCTTAAAAAGATATGAGATTTGGAAATTAATTTTAAGTATAATTTTATCATTTGGTATCAATGCGCATAAAAATTAAAAATATGATATATATGAATGATAAAAATAAATTATATAAAAATTTGCATTTTAGAAAATGAATAGTAAAATAAGGTTGATTATCATGAAACCAAATTGTATAAGTATGCTAATTTAGAAGAATATATATGAAAAAACACTGGTTTATAACTAGTAATTAATATTAGGGTAAAAAATTAAATAAAACATGAACATAAACGTTAAATGGGCATTTAAAAAAATTTCAACCATGTCTTAAAATGGTAAATAACACTGGACAACAAAATTTGGACGACCCTAAGCATCATTTATAGCAACTATGGTTTTTGGTCAAGTTTTTGGCGCTGATCATGAATATGAAATCAGAATTTTAGCCAAGGTCTCATTTTAGTTCGGTGTCAAAGTTGAGATTTTTCAATTTTTGGGGTATTTTGGGTTTCTACATAATTTGGGTAGTAACAAAAGTTTAAAAATATATTTAGATAACAAAAACATTTATTATTAAAGTAAGGGGTTTAAATTTTTTTAAATATTTAATTTTTTTTTATTTTTTTATTTTTGTAAAATTAGTGTTTTATTTTTTCATAAACTTCGTTTTTTTATCCTAAAACTTGAAAGTAAATTGCTAAAAATTTATGTAATAACCTTTTTTAGATATTTTTATGCCAATGTAGTTTTTGTAGAATTGATAGTAAAAGAATTTTTTAAAATTTTTTTGAACTTTGGACGCGGTTTAAAAAAACTGGAGGCCTTAGAAAAAAAACTAAACCCGGGATCGTTATCGCAAGAATTTCTACAAAACCCTCAAAAAATCGTTTATGTTGGTTTTTTTGTTGTCCAAAATTAGCTGATTATGAGCAGTGTTTTGTATTAATCTAACAATTTTGTGCTAGAGGTTGTTTTGATTAAATTATAAAATTTATCAAAATCCAACGCCCCAGTTAATGATTTTTCGTGTCCTAGAAGAACCAAATCACTTTTACGCAGGTCACTACTTAACAGCCTTATACAAGTTATTATCCTTCTTAAAGAAGAAAATGTGGCCTCACAACTCGACAGAGCCAAATAACAAACTTATAGGAAAAATGTTAAATAGATTAGAAAACGCAACTTTGTAATCATTCAAAAATCTAACAAAATCATTAGTAACACATTCTTTCTAATTATTAAGTTTCTTATAAAAAAATTTTGGCTATGTCAATTTCTTTAGAATATATTTTTATCAATACTACTTATTTTTTAAAGAGGCTCTAATTTATTTATATCTAAAATAAGGTTAATCAAATTATTAAGGGAATCTAAAGATTTTAAATAAATTTTATCGGTAAAAAATCTATTATCAAAAGAATCAATAAATAAATCAATAAAATTAAATACTTTTTACTCCATCATTAATATTTAAAATATTTTTAAACTTATGAGTAGAAAATAAATAAAAATCAGAAAAATCTTTAGGTTTAGTTTTTCTTTTATCCATAGATAAATTATTAACATATAAAAAAGTATTAATATCAAAACATTTTTTGAATAAATCTTCAAATGTATTTTTATTTCTTAATTGTTTAATTTCTAACAAACAATATTAAATCAGAAATTTAGAAACATAAATCGTTCTGCATTGAAATTGATCTATAATTATTTTTAATAAATAAAATAATTTTTCAAATGATAAATACAAAAAAATAAATTGATGATTATAAATATGGTCATAAAACTCCGACGCTTCGGCCCTGTGACCTGAAGATATTTTTTTATTTTTAATTTTTAAAAGAATATTTAATATTTTTGTGTAATTTAAAAAAAAAACAATGGCCAGGTAGTGACCACACCACCGATGGATAAACAGCCAGGGGTATGGTCCCGCATTCACTAACTACCTTGATTGCATCATGTTGAAAAAATTTATGAAGGGAAGAAAAAATATCAAAAAAAAATCTTTCCCTTCACTTAAAATTGCAAGACAATCTTTTACAACAATATGCAATCGGTGGTTAAAGCAGTTAATATACAAGACATGGTGACCAGCTATTTTGCTTAGAAATACTTGAACACCACCTTTTTCCCCGGGTATTACGTTCGCCCCATCGTAGCATTGTGCGATCAGGTTCTTTGGTTGATTATTTTCTAACAAAAGATTGATGACAAGTGAGAAAATTTCTTAGGCATCAGATTTATGAATTGCTTTCACAAATATAAAGCTTTCTGTAAAATCATATTTTTCGATTTATCTAATAACAGAAATAATTTCTGTGTTAGTTTGATCTCTCTAGCGGATGAGAAGTGTTAATGAATAAAAAACTAAAAAAAGTAAATATTTTTTAGATATTATTGACGGAGCAAATTTAATTATATTATGTGGAAGAAAAAATAAAATTTATACGTATTTTTGGGGGGCAAATTTAATTTTTTTTTGGGGGGGGGGAGGGCAAAAATAAAATTACTATGTATTTTGGGGGGGCAAATTCAATTTGGGGGGAGGGGGGGGGGGGGGGGGGCAAACATAAAATTACTATGTATTTGGGGGGGGGGGGCAAATTCAATTTGGGGGGGGGGGGCAAACAAAAACTTTGGGGGAGGGGGGACACTGCCCCCCCCCCCCTAAAAAAGGTCGAGAATCGTGCCTGTGTGAAGCATTGAAATTGCTATGCCGCGACGTTCATACCGGTCAATAGGATTAAGTGCGTCTTTCCGCCAAGACATAATGAAATGACGCCGCATCCGGAATATTACAGCATGCATGCTTTACAACCAGGCCCGATTCTAGCTTTTCCAATTTGGGGAGAGGGGGGGGCAAAAAAAATTTTTGCCGCCTTCGGCGGCAGAATTAGCCAAAATATATGTACACCAATTGAATTCATGTTCAAACTTTTTATTATTTAAATGTGGCCTCACAACTCGAAAAAACAAACAAACAATTGGTTTGAGGTTTCCCTCATACCTTTCCCCACTTAGGGGTGCCATACCCGTTATGGCTTTGACTCTTTAACCCGAGCAAAGCAATTGATATTGCCGACGGGTTAATTAGTAAGATTTGTACGCACGCCGGCGACCTAGGTTTTTAGCCTAGGCTCTTACTTTTAGAAATATCGTTTAAGAATTACTGCCTAAGCAGGCCACTCAGAAGCTTTAAAGTGGTTGCACATATATGCTAATTATCCGAAGAAAATAGCTACTGTGCAAGGATTCGAACTCGCAACCTCCTGCGTCTAAGGCAGAAGGTTTGCCACTGGCTATCTGAGCCGATTCCTCACAACTCGACGTTGAAAGCCAATTAATAGAAAAAACGTTAAATAAATTACGCATCTTTAAAATCATATAAAAATTTAACAAAATTATTAGTAACACATTCTTTGTATTTATTAAGTTTTTTTATTAAATATTTTTTTGCTACGTCCAATTTTTTAGATAATATATCAATACTACTTTTAAAAAGAGGCTCTAATTTATTTATATCTAAAATGGATAATAAAATATATAAAGGAAATGTAGATTCTAAATAAATATTATCGGTAAAAAATCTATTATTAAAAGAACAATAAATAAATCAATAATAATAAAATAATAACTTTAATTTTTTATTAAAAATTAATCCTCAAAACTATGAGTAGAAAATAAATCAAAATCAGAAAAATCTTTAAGTTTAGTTTTTCGTATATCTATAAATAAATTATTGTCATTCAAAAAAGTATTATATAAATCAAAACAGGTTTAAATAAATTTGTAAATGTATTTGTATTTCTTAATTGTTTAATTTCTAACAAACAAGGGTGTATCAAAAGTTTTAGAAACATAAATTGTTTTGCATTGAAATTGATCAAATTATTTTTAATAAATAAAATAATTTTTGAAAATACAATAAAATAAATAAATATTATCAAAAAACCCCGACGCTTCGGCCCTGTGGCCTGAAGATATAAAAACTTTTTTATTTTTAATTTTAAAAGAGTATTTAATATTTTTATGTATTTTTTTTAAAATAATGGCGTCGTAGTGACCACACCATCGATGCAACCGCCGGGGTATGGTCTCGCATTCACTTACTTCCTTGAATGCATCATGTTAAAAAAGTTTATGAAGGGAAGAAAAAATACCAAAAAAATCTTTCCTGTAAGAATTGTAATATAACAAAGTATATTATGTTTTATTGTTAAATATTTGAGTGTATATATAGTTTAATAATTTGCATATGGATTCATCTAAAAATAGAAAAGCTTCTTCGTGGATTGGATGGAACAGATTATTTGCGTAAATATAAATTTGAATATCTACATTACTGTCACCTTTTTTTTAGTATCCGACCTGAAGTCGATCCGGGGGATGACGTATCCGGTATGGGTAGCGCCGCTCCTCAGTGGCAACTTCGTTTGGGTTTGGTAACGAAGGTTGGCTTTTAAGTCCGACTGCTGGTCTTAACTGATCGGCGTGTTTACGCGTTGTTTTTTCATTGTCCCGCATCTCTCCGCGATTTCCCCTTCTCGCCATCCCTTTGTTGTTTCATTTTTTATCCAAACCGAATCTTGGGCAAACTCTTTATCAGACGGCGTTGGATTGTCTATAAAATCGGCTGGTTTCACTTTCATCCAACTAAGTGGATTAGGAGAAAAGCTTCGCAGGGGTTTCCTGCACGGCCGAATGCTTTGATGTGCGGTATGCCCACGGGACATTGTTTAGTGCTTCGCGTGGAGACATACCGTCGGTAGCTTTAAGTCATAAGCAGATATGGTGACGTCTTCAGCTATTTAGGCCTAACTACGAACTCGTTTAGCGTTACTCAACGTACTTAGTTGCACGCTTCATCATTCTCATCCCAAATAGATTCGTAATTTTTCACCGAGGGTATAGTCAGCGCGGATTTGTTCTACCCGGTTTGTCTCTTGTGGAGCCGTGATTCGTCGGTTGTTTAGTATTCGTCGGTCTTTTGGTAAATGTCGATCGTTTAGTGTTCGTCGATCGTTTGGTATTCGTCGATCGTTGTATACGTCGATCGTTTGGTATTCGTCGAACGATCGTTTGGTATTCGATGATCGTTGTATTTGTTGATCGTTTCGTATTCGTCGATCGTTTCGTATTCGTCGATCGTTTAGTATTCATCGATCGTTTAGTATTCGTCGGTCGTTTATAATTCGTCGGTCGTTTATAATTCGTCCGTTCAATATTCGTCGGTGTTTCATATTCGTCGGTCGTTGAAGACTATTATCATCAGTTCAAGGACCATTATCGTCAGTTCAAGGACCATTATCATCAGGTCGAGGACCATTATCATCAGGTCGAGGACCATTATCGTCAGTTCAAGGACCATTATCGTTGAGGACCATTTATCGTTGAGGACCATTTATCGTCAGGTCGTTGAGGACCATTTATCGTCAGGTCGTTTAGACCATTTATCATCGGGTCGTTTAGACTATTTATCGTCAGGTTGTTTAGACCATTTATCGTCAGGTCGTTTAGACCATTTATCGTCAGGTAGAGGACCGTTATCGTATGGTAGAACACCGTTATCGACAGGTAGAGGACCGTTATTGTCTCAGGTAGAGGACCGTTATCGTTAGGTCGTTTAGACCATTTATCCTCAGGTCGTTCCGGACCAATATCCGTTCGGTCGTTTAGTCCCATCGAGCATAGATCGTTCAGGCACCGAGTTTCTTGCCATTTTTTGGAGATTGGAGAACCATTTCCGGTTTATGTTTTGACCATTCTGTCTGTTATTTAGACATCTCAATTCCGTATGAATGAGATTCGATTTTTAATTAGGGGGCCATTTCCGTACTAGTTGATGCGCAATTGTTTTAAATTGTGGTGTGCTTGTCTTTGAGACAAATTCGTTGCTCCATCAATTTTTGTCTTGTTACGGCACTTCTGTCTTTCAGACGAAGCTATAATTCGTAATCCCTTATTGACATTGATGAGCGTAATTGTTTAAAGGTGCATCATTCGCTGAATATGGACCTTGTGCGTCAATCACTTGTACATGGTTCCTCCCTCAATTAGAATCAGTTTTCCACAAGAATAATCGGGCCTACAAATAAAAGGGGGTTAAATTTAATTACTTTAAAAAAAACAATTTTCTAATTTATTTAAAATAATTTCACTCGATGGCCGACGGGAGGTCCTTCTGGAAAACTCCAGCTCCCGCCTCGTTGCCAATGTAAGAATTGCAATATAACAAAGTATATTATGTTTCATTATTAAATATTTGAGTGTATATATAATTTAATAATTTGCATATTGATTCATCTAAAAATAGAAAAGCTTCTACATTTCCCTTCACTTAAAATTTCAAGACAATCTTTCAGGCACGATTCTAGTAGACCCCTTTTAGGGGGGGGCACTGCTCCCCCCTACCCCCCCCCCCCCCCAGATTAAATTGCCCCCCCCCCTATATATGTATAAATTTTATTTTTTCTTCTACATAATATAATTTTGCTCCGCCAAAAATACTAAAAAATATTATTTTAAAAATATTTCCTTTTTTTAAGTGTTTTGTTTTCATTCATCAACACTTCTGATCCGCTAGAGAGATCAAACTAACACAGAAATTATTTCCGTTGTTATTAGATATATAGAAAAATTTGATGTTACAGAAAGCTTTATATTTGTGAAAGCAATTCATAAATCTGATGCCTAAGAAATTTCAGACAACAATCTTTTGTTAGAATATAATCTAGAACCAAAGAACCTGATCGCACAATGCTACGATGGGGCGAACGTAATGCCCGGGGAAAAAAATGGTGTTCCAGTGTTTCTAAGCAAAATAGCTGGGCACCATCGGTATATTCACTGCTTTAACCACCGATTGCATCTTGTTGTAAAAGATTGTCTTGAAATTTTAATGAAGGAAAAGATTTTTCTAATTTTTTTTCTTCCCTTCATAAATTTTTTCAATATGATGCAAGTACCCGGCTGTTGCCCTATCGGTGGTGTGGTCACTAGGACGCCATCGTTTTTTTTTAAAAAAATTACATTAAAATAATAATTACTCTTGAAAATTAAAAATAATATTTTTTTAAATCTTCACAGGGCCGAAGCGTCGGGGTTTTTTGATCATATTTATAATTATTTATTTTTTTGTAAAATTAATTTTTTTAATAAAAAAATTAATGATCAATTTTAATGCAAAACGAATTATATTTCGAAAAACTTTTGATTTAATACACCATTGTTTGTTAGAAATTAAACAATTAAGAAATACAAACACAATAGATTTATAAAAACTGTTTTGATATATATAATACTATTTTAAATGACAATATTTTATCTATGGATAAAAGAAAAACTAAACCTAAAGATTTTTCTGATTTTTATTTATTTTCTACACATAAATTATTATAAAATATTTGATGAATTAAAAAGTATTTATTTATTATTGATTTATTTATTGATTCTTTTGATAGATTTTTTACCAATAATATTTATTTATAATCTTTAGAAATCCTTTATAAATTTGATTTTCCTTTTTTTTATATATAAATAAATTAGCGCCTCTTTTAAAAATAAGTTGGTTGGTTGGTTTGAGGTTTCCCCCGTACCTTTCCCCACTTAGGGGTGCCCACCCGTTAGGGCTTTGATTCTTTAACCCGAGCAAAGCAATTAATATTGCCGACAGGTTAAATAGAAGATTTGCACGCACGCCGGCGACCTAGGTTTTTGGGCTCTTACTTTTAGACATATCGTCTTTAAAGTGGTTGCACATGTATGCTATTTTTCTGAAGAAAAGCTAATGTTACATCGAACTCGCAACCTCCTGCGTCTAAGGCATGGTTAGCCACTGAGCTATCTAAGAAAATAAGTAATATTGATAAAAATTCATTATCTAAAGAAATTGACGTGGCCAAATTTTTAATAAGAAAACTTAATAATTACAATTAATGTGTTACTAATAATTTTGTTGAATTTTTTTATAATTACAAAGATGCGTTTCCTATATTATTTAACATTTTTTCTATAAGTTTATTAGTTGGCTCTTCAACGTCCACATTTTCTTCTTTAATAGGATAATAACTTCTAGTAAGCTGACAAGTAAGTCACCTGCTTAAAGGTGGGTGGTTTGGTTCTTCTATGACACGAAAAATTATTAACTGGGTCGTTGAATTTCGATAAATTTTATAATTAAATCAAAATAACGTCTAGCATAAAATTGTTAAATTAATACAATACACTGCTCATAATCAGATTATTGTTTACTATATTTTAAGACATGGTTCCAAATTTTTTTTATGCACAATTAACGTTTATGTTTATGTTTTATTTAATTTTTTACCCTAATATTAATTACTAGTTATATAACCAGTGTTTTTTCATATAAATTCTTCCAAATTAGCATACTTATACAATTTGGTTTCTTGATAATCAATCTTATTTTACTATTCATTTTCTAAAATCCAAAGTTTTATATAATTCATTTTTATCATTCATATACATCATATTTATATTTTTCATGCTCATTGATACCAAATGATAAAATTATACTAACAATTAATTTCCAAATCTCATATCTTTTTAAGCAATAGATTTATAGTTAAAACAATTAATTTTCATTCACATATCCAATTTATAAACGCAATCATTTTTTTTATTTTATGAATATAATAAATTACTATTAATTTGTTAAAAATAAAAATTTTGAACATGGATTCAATTGTTGTACATGTATATTTTTTGCCTTTTTTCTGCCCCCTCCAAGGTGGAAAAGCTAGAATCGGGCCTGCAATTTTTTACAACAAGATGCAATCGGTGGTTAAAGCAGTGAACGGGACATGGTGTCTAGCCATTTTTCTTAAAAATACTTAAACACCACCTTTTTCTCCGGACGTTCGCCCCATCGTAGCATTGTGCAATCAGGTTCTTTAGTTCTAGATTATATTCTAACGAAAGATTGTTGATAAGTGAGGAATTTTGGCATCAGAATTATGAATTGCTTTCACAAATATACAACTTTCTACAGAAATAAAGTTCAAATCCGTGCACAGTAGCTTTTTTCTTCGAAAAAATAGCAATACATATGTAACCACTTTAAAGCTTCTGAGTGGCCTGCTTAGGCAGTAGGTTTTAAACGATATGCCTAAAGTAAGAGCCTAGGCTAAAAACCTAGGTCGCCGGCGTGCGTACAAATCTTACTAATTAACCCGTCGGCAATATTAATTGCCTTGCTCGGGTTAAAGAGTCAAAGCCCTAACGGGTATGGCACCCCCTAAGTGGGGAAAGGTATGGGGGGAAACCTCAAACCAAATGTAGTATGTATGTATTACTTTTTTTGACAATATTATTATTTAATTATAAATTACAGCAGTTCTTTTAAATTTATAAGTTTTAGTAGTATACAGACTGAAATTATCATGGTTTTTTATTAAAAATAATTTAGGATGCTAGTAGGCTATTTGTAATAGGTTAATCTAGGAGGCGATTACATATCATAGTGGCTAGGCAGGTTATCCCTTAGAATTTTATTAGATCTAATTTACTAAAAATATTTGTAAGTAATTTTTTAACTAAAAAAATAATTAAAATATTATTATCTATATATAAATTTCAGACAACTTATTTATTATATCATACAACGTCATCATCGTTAGCTGAATTATAAATATAATTATAACTATGACTCCGCCCTAAAGGCTCCATAATTCATAACGGTAAGCTACGACTGATAGGCTACGACAATATTTAAGGTCGTTCAAATTTTGTTGTCCTTTTTAAACAAATATTTTACATAAACTTCTTAGTTAATCATATCTATTTTAGAAGTCGATACTAAGAAGATCATTAAATGAAATTAAGTTGCAATACATTTTTGCATGTTGCTTATGACTTAAAGTCCATCAACTAGAACACGATTTTTAAAAGGCCGAAAGAAGAAAATTTATTTTTGTAAATTTATTTTTTGCCATATACATTCATTCTTCAATGCAAAAACAAAAAGCCCAGCAATGTTTTTTAGAAATTACCCTGAATTTGCCCGTAGCACCCACCTGTTAAAGTTTGTGACATTAAGTGCAATACTAAATCATGAGCGCTGCGGAGACAAATTTAATCATACTTATCATTGAACCCTCAATAATAATTATAGAAAAATTCAAAAAAAATTTGTGTTATATTTCCGCAAAAACATTTTCAATGTTAAAATTCCTATTCTAAAACTTTTTGTACTATCAAAAAATGAGTATGAGTATAGTTTGGAGTGCTTTCTAAATGTTGATGTATGAGTATGAGTATCAATTTCTGCTATGAGGTAATATCGGTTGAATAAAAATTGTTTTTTGCGAGCTTGTCAACTTGAAATGAGTAAATTTTTTTATAACCGGGTTGGGCCGAAGTTTTAAAACTCACACTGCCCATTTTATATTTAACTATTATTAACTAAATTAAAAATGATAAACCTATTTTCACATGATGGTTGGTTCTCTACACATTGTTTTTTATTGATAATATTAAAACAAAAAATTTTTGGCTTGTAATAAAAAACTTCTGTTCGTATGTTAAAATTAACTTAATTTCTGGCGGGGTCTAGGCTAAAATTAAACATGCCGGGCGGGCCGGGGCCCGGTTTAAACTTTAATATAGGCTTTGGATGTAGAGATCAAGTCCAAACAATATTCCGTCGGCAGAAATCCAAACAATATTCCTTCGGCGCAATACCGTATTTAGGCGCTGACAGCAACGTATAACTCCAGTTATATCGATATCATTCCCAATTTATCCTAAGTATCCCAAATTACCCACTCACGTTCTCCTATCATACAAAATACACTAATTTTCAAAACCATATCTATCTTGAATGGGTAATCTAACCTTCGTGAAAAAAAGTCAAAGCCTTAAAGGACACGACGGCCTAGGATAAAAAGCATGGATGGGGTTGTTTTTTACCAGGTACTTAACCCTATCTGGGTATTTCAGAAATTCGTATCAGTGCGGGCGAGCATCTACTTTATTTTTTTAATCTTAAAGTGTTGTACTGATTCATTTGTTCTGAACAATTTCTGATGTATTTGTTGATCTCACTCAACTAGTGGCATCAAATGAGCAAAATTTTTAACCCCCTCACCACACCAAATAGACTAGGCGGACAGTCATCTAGGAAACCTTAATATTGTATTTGGTCTTTTTATTGTTAAATCAAAATACTTAGGCCACTAAAAAAACTTGAAAATTTAGAGCTTAGAAAATTTCTAATTAAAAGCTAAGTTAAATTTTATAATTTTTTGATTTTTAATGAAAAAACTATGGACGAGTTTTTTTTTACAAAAAATCAGGAAGTTGGAAAAAATTCACTCTTTCAATAAGCTAAAACTCAGGGATTTGTAGCGGGCTGAATGAGGTGAGCTTACACTCCTATTCAAATTAAGTTTTTTGCCAATATTTTTTAATTTTATTTTTAATGGTGTGATTTGCTTTTTTCATAAGGGCACGTGCAAAGTGAGTTTTTATTTTCGTGAAATTTTCAAAATATTGAGAAATTTTATTTTGTAATAAAACGCAAATTTTCAAAAAGTTGCCAAATTTAATATATGCACATAAAATGCTTTTTCTGAAATAAAATATTTTTGAAAAAATTTTAAAAAAAAAAAATTTTTAAATTTTTCAGAATTTTCAAAATTTCATGAAAATAAAAACTCACTGCACGTGCCTAATATACAATTTAAAAAGAGGACCATTCAAATTGCAATGAGTTACAAGCTCACACATATTTATTTACATTTAAATTGAGTAAGCTCACTTTGAACTTAAATATATTTCTGGTCTCTTTTATTAATTTTAGACCCAATGACAGAGGGAAAAACGGGTAGAAACGCGTAGTCTCTCAAGAAAACAACAAAAATGTTCTGGTGATAAATTTTCGTTACGTGGTTTTAATGATGAGGTACCGAATTTCAATAAATATTTAAGGACAGTTCATATAAAAAAGATATTACTGCATTTTACTTGCGTGACATGTTTCTTCGATAATTTTTTTTCACATTATAGGTAAAAAGGTTATAGTACTTAATTAATAATTTATAGCAAACACTAAATTTTGAGCTTAATAATTTATTGTTACCGTGTCTTACGATATATCATATATCACTTGCACAAAATGATATATAAGAAACCCACAGTAGCCTCTTAATTAAATATATTTAATTTTATTTCTTTTTTAATACTTACCAAGAAACAATTTTCTATTAAAATTTTACACAAGACCTTACAGAGCGGTGAAAAAGACACGTTTTGTTGCTTTGTTTCATCAAAAAAAAACTCGTCTTGCATCTACTATGTGTTTTTGATCAATTTAATTCTTAGCATTTATTGACCAAAATACCACGTTCATCGTCAAACTTAAAAGATAAATCTTAATTAATGTTATAGATTCACATCTAGTAAGAGTTTTTTTGTAGGGGCGTTGGATCTCTAATTAACAATTCGTGATATGTTTAAGGTTCACACTACCTTTCTTATTCTATTTATAAAACGTGCTATCGAAGTATATATGTCCTTTAAATGTTATCTTTTATAGTTCTCTCCTGACTTAACATCAACAATGTGTTTATTTTTAGAAAACTAGAAATGTAATTGTGGCCGTTATGATTTTTCACAAAATGTGTAATGCATTTTTGTAAAATTTAACTACAGCTTATTTGTCCCCTAGGTGAGGTAATTAAAACCCCGAAATTTGAGCGGAATCGCCTCGTGCCCCCCGACGCCCACAGGTCGCTTTAAAGGGCTTGAAATACACAGGTAACAAAATTTTGAGAGTTAAGAGCTAACTACAAAAATCAAAAAGCCATCTTAGGGATTTTTAAATTCGTTCACCGTTTTTATAATCAAACTTAGTCAGTCAGCTATAAACGTTGAAAATTTTATAAAAAATGTCAAAAAAAAACAAAAAAGATACAAAGACAAATAAATTAAAATTGATTTTTGCATATTAACAACAGTTTTACTCTTAAATTCAAACTTTTAAAATATATATTAGTTAAAATCAATAATATATCGTGTCGTATTTAAGTGTGGACGTGAATAATTTTGTATAATCTAAATGCTGATGTAAGAAGAGCTTGATAAACTAATAAAATCAAGGGATTTTTATATGAAAAAAAGATTCTCAGATTTTTTCTATTTGGGGTATTCTCGAGGTCGCAAAATAAAATGCCATTATTCGATATGGACGGATCTAAGGAGCCAAAGGCAGTATAAACTCAGAAAAACGAAAAATATATTTATGAGATTCGTCACCATGAAGATTCATTCCTTTATGTTTTCATATAATTCATACCTGACATTGGAATTTGTTGACCCAACATGAGCCCTTAGAAATTACTTTATTAGAAGTAAAATCCGTTGCAAGGAAAAAATCAATAAAGCTATTCTGTAATATAAAAAAGTCCAAGTCGTAACAGGTTAACAACTATTTTAATAGAAAAGTGATTTTTATGAAAAAAGAATACATCCCCATGATGGCTTTATCTCATATATATTTACGGTTTTCTTATTTAGCCTTCGGCTCCTTTAATACTTCCATATCAAAAATGGCCTTTTTAACAAATTTTGCGACCTTGAGAATAAATACCCTTAAAAAAAATTTAAGAATCAAAATCCCTTGTAACTTATATTTTTCATCTCAAATAATGAGCAGTAAATTTTTTTATTATATCAAGCCCCTTCCATCGTCTTTTAGATAATACAAAATATTTCTCGTTTAATTACTAATTATCGGTTTTTTATAAAAATTATTTGAAGTTTGAATTTAACTTAATTATTGTAAATATGCAAAAAAAAAATTTATAATATTTATAGCTGACTAACAAAGTTTGGGTTAAAAAACGGTAAACAGATTCGAAAATTTCTAAGGTAGTAGGTTATATCTCCGTAGTTAGCTCATAACTCTCAAAATTTATTGACCTGTGTGCAACAAAACATTAAGGATGAAGCATTCATCAAGCTAAAAGGGAATACGATGAATTGACCCTTCTTTGTTTTTTAAATTGCAATTTTAATGGATTATAGGAAGGGAAAAATAAAGTTTAAAAGTTTTGACTTTATATGAAAATTGATTTATACGTTAATATCTTAGAAATAACGGGTAATATTTAAGGGACAGAGCAGGAACAAGCCCCCAAAAAGCAAAAAAAAAGTGTAATAATCTAAACCCCTTGTAATTTCAGTGATTTTGTCAAACCACCTGTCAAATATGAAGGAAACACAAAATTTGAGGCGTTAAATTTGGTATGACTCTGACAATTAACCCTAAAATTTATCATTTTTCCAATGGCATTCCGATGTCTAGTTTCACGGTGGTTAATATATATGTGAGGACACCTTGGAGCTGTAAATTTATAAAGACTAAAAGCTATATATTAAAAAAAAATAAAATGTCCTTTAACTCTTATTTTCCTGGCAATATAATTTTTTGAAAAACCGCTTAAAAATAAGTAGTTTTTTGGATATTGATTTAAGACACCTGTTATATTTTTTAACCTTGAAAACTGTGTCTATCAAAAAAAGCACAAATAACTTGTCTTCATGGTCACTAGCCAACCATTCTAGACCCCTTTGGGGGGGGGGGGGAGGGGGGATTAAATTTGTCCACATAGAAATTTTTCTTTTACTCCCCCCCTCCCCCCAAATTAAATTTGCTCCCCCATTCTTTCGTTAGAATATAATATAGAGCTAAAGAGCCTGATCGCACAATGCTACGATGGGGCGAACGTAATGTCCGAAGAAAAAGGTGGTGTTCAAGTATTTCTAAGCAAAATCACCGATTGCATCTTGTTGTAAAAGATTGTCTTGAAATTTTAAGTGAAGGAAAAGATTTTTTTAATTTTTTTTCTTCCCTTTATAAATTTATTCAACATGATGCAATCAAGGAAGTAAGTGAATGCGGGACCATACCCCGGCTGTTGCCCCATCGGTGGGTGGTGTGGTCACTACGACGCCATTTTTTTTTAAATTAAATAAAAATATTAAATACTCTTTTAAAAATTAAAAATAAAAAATTTTTAACTTCAGGTCACAAGGCCGAGGCGTCGGAGTTTGACCATATTTATAATCATCAATTTTTTATTTTTTATTTATCATTTGAAAAATTATTTTATTTATTAAAAATAATTAATGATCAATTTAAATGCAAAACGATTTATGTTTCTAAAACTTTTAATTTAATACATCTGTTTGTTAGAAATTAAACAATTAAGAAATACAATACATTTACAGATTTATTTAAAAACTGTTTAATACTTTTATTAATGACAATAATTTATTTATAAATAAAAATAATAACCTAAAGATTTTTCTGATTATTATTTATTTTCTACTCATAAGTTAATAATATTTTAAATATTAATGATAAATTAAAATGTATTTATTTTAATATTATTGATTTATTTATTGATTCTTTTAATAATAGATTTTTTGTTACCGATAATATTTATTTAGAATCTTTAGATTCATTATAAATTTGATTATCCTTTTTATTAGATATAAATAAATTAGAATCTCTTTTAAAGTAATATTAATAAAAAATTATTATCTACAGAAATTGACGTAGCAAAAAAAATTTTAATAAAAAACTTAATAATTACAAAGATTGTGTTACTAATGATTTTGTTAGATTTTTATATGATTACAAAGATGCGTTTCTAAATTTATTTAAAAATTTTTCTATAAGTTTGTTATTTGACTCCAACGTCGAGTTGTGAGGCCACGTTTTTAATAATAAAAAGTTTGGACATCCCCCCCCCCAAGAGTTTTTTTGCCCCCCCCCCCCCAAATTGGAAAAGCTAGAATCGAGCCTGTCACTAACACTTAGTTGGCAACAGAAGCTTTTTTTCCATTATTTATCATTTTTTGGCTATCGTCCTTAACAACATGTAAAAAATTTATACATCTCGAGCAAATGTTTATAATATTAATTTCAAAAATTGCTGACTTTTACATTGTAAAATTAATTGATATTTTTAAAAAAATTTTGTTTAACCAATAAACGTAAAACACTGTTTCAATAAAATTTTACATCTTTCTTAATTTATTTTTATTAAAGGTCACAGGTCAACAATTGAGAGTTATGATACTACAGAGATTAAACCTGCCATCTTAGGGATCAAATCCGTTTACATTTTCTTAAAACACTTAGTTTATATATGAACATTAAAAATTTTAGAAAAAAAAAAAACAAAAAAAAATTCAGACACAAAAATAAATTGAAATTTTTTTTTGCATATTCACAACAGCTAAACTATTAAATTCAAACTTCAAATAATATTTATAATTTTAACCATAATATAACGTGTGGTATTTAAATTTGAACACGAATTTTGTATTACACAGGTCAACAAATATTTATGTCAGAAACATGATTATTATGAAAACATAAAAGAATGCATCTCTCCATGATGGCCTAATCTCATATAAGTTTTTTGTTTTTCTTAGTTTCTTCCGTCTTTGGCTCCTTAGATCCGTCTATAACGAAAAATGGACTTTTGACCAAATTGACGGATCTAAATATACCCTAAAAAGAAAAAATTTAAAATCTTTTTTGCATATTTAAATCCCTTGTAACTTATATTTTTAATCACAAATAATAGAAAAAAAATTTTAATAATATAATAAGCTCTTATATCGGCATTTAGATAATACAAAATATTTGTCCAAACTTAAACACGACACAATATATTATTGGTTTTTAATGAGAATATTTTTGAAGTTTAATTTTAACAGTTTAACTATTGTGAATATGCAAAAAAAATTTCAATTTATTTTTGTTTTTGAATCTTTTTTGGTTTTTTAACTTTTTTTCTAAAATTTTTAATGTTTGATTAACTAAGTTTGATTAGGAAAAACGGTAATATTTCCTAAGATGGCATTATGATCTCTTAGTTAACTCATAACTCTCAAAAAATTGTTGACCTGTGTTATGATCTAACACGGAGATCAAACCTGCCTTCTTAGAGATTTCCAAATCTGTTTACCGTTTTTTCTGATCAAACTTAGTTCATCAGCTATAAACATTAATTTTAGAAAAAATGCAAAAAAAAAACAAAAAAGATTTAAAAACAGATATAAATTGAAATTTTTTTGGCATAGTTACAACAGCTGAAATGTTAAATTCAAACTTAAAATATATTTTATTAAAAACCCATAACCTTATTTAAGTTTGGAAGCGTAATATTTTGTATTATCTAAATGCTGATGAAAGAGCTTGCTTGATATATTCAAAAATTTTATTTCTCATTATTTAATAAAATAAATGATATTAAAAAGATTATATTTAAAGAAGTAATACAGCATTAATATATTATAATGATAATTAACAATGTTAAATATAATAATAAATTATAAACAGGAAATATATAGTATGTAATATATGAAAGAAGCAAATAAAATATTATATATACTAATTTTTAGAATCCTCTGGCCTATGTATTTATAAAAAGAAAATAATTATTTTTTTCTAATTTCTATTAAAATTTTTTGCCTTATGCTAAAATTCGGTGAAATAAAAATTTTTAATTAGTTTACCAATTTGTTTAAAAATTTTCAAGGCTTTAGGACCAAAAGATCCAGAAGTTGTGGCAACAATTGGTATGTTGTTGTTGTTAGTAGCCCCTGTTCGTTGGACCTAAAAGGTGGGATGTCTTCATATTGAAGTGGTGTGTAAGTCCAAAGAAGGGGAGTAGTGTTGCCATTTGTATTACCAATATGGTGATAATACCTCCACGAACGAATACGCGGCAACATTAGAGGCAACAATTGGTATAAAAATATTATCGGAATTTAAAAAACAATATTTTCTTGTCTTTAAAATTTCGGTTTAAAATTAAATCAAAATTATATTTGAAGGGGCCAGAGGATAAAACACGTAAAATCTCAAAATAAAAGTTTTCCCTCAGAGTAGAATACAAGAGTTTTTGAACCGGGTTCTAAAACACAGGTAACAAGAGATTTTTATATAAAAAAGATTCTTAAATTTTTTCTTTTTAGGGTAATCTCAATCTGTCAATTTGGTCAAAAGAGGCCATTTTTTCGATATGGACGGATGTAAGGAGCCGAAGCCGGAAGAAACAAAAAAAAAACAAAATATATATATAAGATAAGGCCATCATGGGGATAAATTCTTTTATGTTTTTATAAAATTCACGATTGTGTCATTTAAATTGACCTTTGTTATATAAATGCTGAAGAAGTTACAAGGGATGAAGATTCTTGATATTTTTAGGGTTTTCGAGGTCGCAAAATCTGTCAAGTTTGTTAAAAAAGACCATTTTTGGATATGGACGCATCTAATGAGAGCCGAAGGCGAAAATTAAGAAATACGGAAAATATATATGAGAATAGGTGGGTATGCTTATATGTTTTCATATTTCTTTTTTCTGACAATAATATTTGTTGACCTTGTGCTATCATTGGCTGTCTAGAAGAAGATTACACAGGTCAATAAATATCAATGGCACAACCGTGAATTGTTTAAAAACACAAAAGAATTTATTCCCATGATGGCCATATCGCATATATATATATTTCGTTTTTCTTAGTTTCTCTCGGCCTTGGCTCCTTACATCCGTCCATACCGAAAAAATGGCCTTTTTTGACCAAATTGACAGATTGAATATACCCTAAAAATAAAAAAATTAAATTTTTTTTATATAAAAATCTTTTATAACTTATATTTAATGAGAAATAAATTTTAGTATATCAAGCAAGCTCTTACATCAGCATAGATAATACAAAATATTTCGCGTCCAAAATTAAATACGACACGATATATTATCGGTATTTTTGATAAAAATGTTATTTGAAGTTTGAATTTAACAGTTTAGCTGTTGTAAATATGCAAAAAAAAATTCACTTTATTTTTGTTTTTAAATCTTTTTTGTTTTTTTTGGCTTTTTTTCTAAAATTAATGTTTATAGCTGACAAACTAAATTTGATTAGAAAAAACGGTAAACGGATTTAAAATCTCTAAGATGGCAGGTTTGATCTCCGTAGTTAGCTCATAACTATCAAAAATTTGTTGACCGGTTTTTTGAAGCGAAAATTTATAGTAGCCATAAGAATAAACCTTTGTTTATATAAAATGCCAAATTAATTTTAGAGTGACAAAAATTTTAAACATATTTAATATAAAAAGCGCCTAAGAAAATTCTAGAATTCAGCTTCAATAAAAGTTCTAATCATTTATTTTTATAAAATAAAGCCTACTAAATTTATAAAGTCAAGAAGTTTGTTAGGAATTAATTTCATATCTTCGGCATCTTCTCGATGAGCCTTTAGCACGCCGATAATGTCTAGCTAGTATTAAAAAATAAATAAAAATGATCTATATTAATAAGTTGAAATTATTAATATGCACAATTTATTTAATAATAATCTAATTAAAATTTCAAAGCGCTAAAATTGATTAATTGAAATTTTGGGAATTGCTTTAAATTAAATCGATATACCCTAACAGGTTATATAAAAAATATGTTAAATTTTATCTGGTCACCTCAAAACTTTGGACTATTATTTAGTCAACAAACTTAACATTGACATGAGAGGGTAAGCCTGGTGCGCACCCCCTCTACGCTAAATGATCATTTTTATAAAACGTTACGAAATGCAAAAATCATTATACCCCATCCCCTCCTATAAAAAATCCTGTGTACTCTGGACCTTAGTGTATTACTTTAGAGCTGTATAATTCTGAACTACTTAGTTATTTTTTAAACAACTTCTCTATTTTTTGTTTGAATATAACTCTTAAATTAATTAATTATTTGATATAAACTTAGCGAATTTCGGTTGGTATATTTTTGTATGTTCAGAATAAGTGCGCTGTTTTTATTGCGTTTTATCATAGGCGCTAAAACTCTAACAAATAGCAATACATTTGAGTTTTATTTAATCCATCTTAAAAAACATTTTTTCTGTCATACGTATATAATTTTACTGCTATCAAAAAAATGACTAAATTATTTTGGGTTTTTAATAATTTTTATAAATTTTTCTCTTATATAAGAATAAATTTTTTGTTTTTAGCGAGTGCTACTACAGTGGTCCATACGGACCTAAATTTTAAACCTCTATAACTTCAAGAGTTTAAGAGCGATTATTTTTTTATTATTTTAAAGAGAAATAAATACCTGCTCTTTAATTATAGACTAATATAAGTTATCATCATTGAATATTGCAAATTTTATTTGACACAAGAAAAAAATCTGTAAAATTAAAATTTTTTATTTTTTCATATTACATTAAATAAATTATGTCAATAAATTAAATGTATCAATATTATTGATCAAATCGTGTTTTTACGTCTAGTCTAGTAGAGAGTTTCATGGAAAAAAATATTTTGATTTATAAAATTATTTTTGGCTATTATTTACCATAAAACTAGATATTTTAAATAGAAAAAAAAAATAATTTATGGCATTATTATATAATACAAGCATTTTGTATACTTAATAATTAAAATTATTTAAAAAAATAACTTCAATATAAGGTTGCAATTAATTAGGTTTAAATTTAAATAGGGGCAACAACGTGGTTTTCAACATTGAAATTGAGAGGGTAAGGTCCATATGGACCCCGATAAAATTTCTAAATTATAAACAAATTTTGTTATTAGACTTAGACCAAAATTTAATTACTAATTTTGTTTATTATACATTTAAGAAAAAAGTCACAAATATTTGAAGATTTAACATTCAAGATGTGCTGGGCCATATGGACCCCAAAGTAGTGTTCTCAACGGGCCGAATTTTTAAGGCCCGGCCCGCCCGAAAATTTTTTATGTGTGGCCCGGCCCGGCCCGAAACCAAAATTTTTATTTTCGGCCCGGCCCGGCCCGATGTTTTTTTTTAAAGGCCCGGTTTGGCCCGGCCCGGCCCGAATCTATAAATATGGGCCCGTAACATTTTTGTGAATACTATAAACAATTAAACATCAAATACATCTTTATTGCTATTATTTATATTTAAATGTATCATTTGATTTATAATAATCATTTAAAAAAAAGTAAATAATCCAATTTTTCCTGGCCTAAACGGTTTCTTCTTTTGGTAAATATCTGACCGGCTGTCGAAAATGTACGTTCTGCAGTGCAGGAGCTAGCTGGAGTGGCAAAGATTTTGTTTGCGTAACTATTTAATTTGGGCAAGAGTATTTTATTATTATCCCACCATTTAAAAGATTTTGATCATTTACGTCCTGCGGTGGTAGATTTAAATAGGTTGCTAATTCGTCTTCTGTCATCATCATCTCCCACCTGCCCACTTCGTAGGAAGAAAAGTTTACATTTGTCAAATTGAGCCGATGCCGTATTTGGCGAATTAATCCGTCGCGCTCATTTTCGCGAATCATTTTTATTTTTCTATTTAAACATACATCTTGTGTATATTTTTTTTATATATATAAATTTTTTTGTATTTTACCTGTACTTGGGCACGAGAAAAGTCGCATGTCGATGAATATCATCGATATGAAATTTAACTTCAACACTAAGCATTAGTTGTTCTTTGATATATATAATTTCGTGATTGATAGAGCTCATGTTGTTTAAATCCTCCATTAATCCGTAATATTCTAGTAAAACCGAATAACCCAAGAAGAATAGTCAAACAAGATATTTATATATGTAAAAACCATTAAGAAAAATTAGTCAAATAAAAATTTTACTAATTGAATTGTAGGATATTTGTCTTTACATAATTTGAGACTAGCTTTTTTGAATAAATCTAGTATTTCTATAAAGTCTTTCATTAAACCCAAATTTATATTTAAAAACTCGCTAAGATAGAATCTTTAATTTCTTTTTTTATATCTTCAAATTGATTGTAAATTGATTCCAGCATATCTCCTTTCGAGTTCCACCTTACTTCGCATTCCTGGATTAGGGTGGTTTTCAAATGTTTGTTTTTTCCTATAAATTAAATATGTAAGATAAATAAAATAAAGACTACTAATAAATGAGCAAAATTATTAACATAATTAAACTTGATTGTTTCATATATCTAGTTATTGCTTTTGACGTATTTAATATATTTAGCAATTTTGGGCACTTAATGGCTAGATCCTTATTATCAAAAACAGATTTCAAGGCTGTGTTGTTGATCCGCACACGAAATGTGTTTGTAGTTTGACAAGGCTTTAATTAAGTTTGACCCTCTATCCGTCACATAAATGATTCCTTGTAAATATTTGGAGTTTATGTCGAGATCTTCAAAACGTGTAAAAAGAAAATTGACAATATTTGAGGCAGATTTTACATCGAAAGGCAATAACGCAGTGTACAAAACATTATGCTTTAAACATTGATTTTCAACAAAATGCAAAGCAAAAGTGAGATATGAATTCCTTTTGTAAGTATCGGTCCAGATGTCAAGCGTTGCCGAACAAAGTTCCTTATCCAATAAAGGAATAAGTTTAAGTATCAGTTGTTTCCGAGCACAGTTAGCCAAAATTTTTAATTGAGTTGTAACAGTGTTTGAACATGGCATAATGTCATTGATTTTTAAAGATTTGTATTTTGATCCCAAATCCAAAAGATGTTGGGCGTGTTGCCTGTAACCTCGTCCTGTTGTGAGTGAGAGAGGTCGAAGATCCTGACAGATGAACTTGACTAAGCTTGCTGTTACTTCATTTTTAATTTTATAAAGGTTTGGAGTGTTAAAAATAACGTGTTTGGTAATGCTATCGTTATTCTTGACTGGTTGAGAGGAAACATTGCAACGATGCCTGTGTCAAAATATAGTAAGTTCTAAAATAGCAACTTGTTAATGGTTATTAATAGGACAATCGTAATTAACCCGAGAGTTTCAAACGTAACCAACAGGTTTCTATTTTGAAGGCTTATAATTTATGAAATTCAAAAACTATACATTATAAAAATTGTATTTATAGAAAAAAAATTTTAATTTAAGTCATTGTTTATATTTTTTCTCATTTGAATATTGCTGTTACCTACAGGTTACATTATCTTAGCATTTTAAAAATGAATTTGGTTTAATAAAAGATTTTATTGAAATACTAGATTTGTATAAAAAAGCTAGTCTCAAATTATGTAGGGACAAATATCCGACAGTTTAATTAGTATAATTTTTATTTAACTAATTTTTCTTATTAGTTTTTACATATATAAATATCTTGTTTGACTAATCTTCTTAGGTTATTAGGTTTTAATAGAATATTAAGGATTAATGGAGGATCTAAACAACATGAGCTCTATCAATTATGAAATTATATATATCAAATAATGAATGTTTAGTGTTAAAGTTAAGTTTCATATCGACGATATTCATCGACATGCGACTTTTTATAGGTAAAATACAAATAAAATTATATATATATAAATATATATATAGATATAAAACATACCATAACTTGTATATTTGAATAGAAAAATGAAATAGATTTGCGAATATGAGCGCGACAAATAAATTCGCCAAATCCGACATTAGCTTAATTGAAAAGTGTAAATTTTTTTTGCCTCTAAAGGGCGTAGGTGGGGAGATATCTAATTTTTATGTTTTACAATTAGTCGAGGTAATTCACGCACCTTGCTGATGAGCAACATCGACCGATTTGACAAACATGTAGATGACACAAAAATTATACCAAAATGCTTGGCATAGATATTAAAAAAACAAAGAAAAATTCATTTTTTGCAATTTTAAAACAAAAATTGTGCAAAATTTTTTATAATATGAAATACACCTTCAAAATAAGTAATAAATAAAATTTGGGCAGGAGCTTAAAATGTTTCAAAATTATACTAATATATAATATGATTACCTCAGTAGATGACTATTTCCTATTTTTGCCGAATATTTAAGAATTTCCCTACAGGTCTGGCATATTACGTAGTTTATTATTTTATCGTTATCGAATATTTTGTTGAACGTTTTCCAGACTTTGCTTTTGTTAGTACAGGATTTTTCGCGGAGGTCACCGTTTGCTAATTTCTCTTTAATTTCCATGAAGATCGAGGAATTTTTTAAAAAACAATTAATTTTATGTAAGAGAGAGCATATTTTTTAATAAAGGGCGAAGCTTATCAAATTTAATATAATGATTGGAAATTTATTTTATGTACTCATTTTATGCTATAAATAAATACACAAAGCTTTGCTTGCAAAAAACAATGGAATAACTTTAAAAAATAGTTTGAGTACAAAGTGGTGTTAAAGGTTAAGGGTTAGTGTTAGATTAAGTTAGGGTTAGTGTTGATGTTAAGATTAGTTTTCATTGCAAGGTTCAGGCTTAAAAAGTTCAAGCGTTTTGTTATAACCAGCAATTTTTTTCATAACTGTCATATTTGAACTTTTGAGGGCAAATACACCCAAAACTAAATAAAACCAGAGATTTACAATAAGGATTTGCGCCAAGCGCTTAAAATATGGCATATTACGGAAATTTTTGGCCCGGCCCGGCCCGGCCCGAGTCCAAAAGTAAATAATAAGGCCCCGCCCGACTAAAATTTTTTATTTAGGCCCGGCCCGGCCCGGCGTTTCGGGCCGGACGAGCCCGGGCCGACCGGGCTTACGGGTCCCGACTGAGAACACTACCCCACAGTGCTAATCGCGGGTTAACCCACGAATGGTAGGGTTAGAAATTTGTAACACGAATGCCTATGATGGGGTCCATACGGATCCCAATTTTAAACATCTATAACTTCAAGAAACTATAATCTTTATTTTTTTATTATTTTGAAGAGAAATTAATGAATGAATATTGCAAATTTTATTTGACACAAAGTAGAAAAAAATCTAGAAAATTGAAATTCATTATTTTTCATATTACATTAAATAAATCATGTCAATAAATTAAATGTATCAATATTAATTTGATCAAATGGTGTTTCTACGTCTAGTAGAATATATTTAGAGAGTTTCATTTAAAAAAATATTTTAATATAAAAAATTATTTTTGGCTATTATTTAACATAAAAACTAGAAATTTTAAAGAGAAAAAAAAATATTTTATGGCATTATTATATAATACAAGCATTTTGTATACTTAATAATTAAAATTATTTGAAAAAATAACTCCAATATAAGGTTGCAAAATTAATTTTTAAATTTAAATAGAGGCAATAACGTGGATTTCAGCATTGAAAATTATAGGTCCCTATTTCTATCTTACAGTTTTTTGATAATTATTTAGAAAAAAATTATAGCTTGCAGGTCATGCCGGGGCAGCTTTAAGCGGCGAACAGGGCCTAAATTCTAAAATATGTGTGGGGTGGGCAGGAATATGGCAGTTCGCAACTCTATATAAATATTAAATTTGTCATGACTCAAACTTAAAACTAAACAATTCGTTAGTTTTTAATTAATGCCGAGATATGACTTAAACATATCACTCACCTTGTTTAGTTAAAAACATTTTATTTGACAGTTAGGTCCAGCTGTAGGGGGCGGTATTTTTTTTGTTATAAATATATTATTATATTTAATTATAGTTTGATTATTTTCCTTAAAATATATATCTAAATCTTTATATATTGCATTAGCTATCTATATTGTTTATTTCTCCTTTTTAAATTATTAAAAAGTTCTTTCTACACTTTAAAATCTTTTATTACATTAATGATTACACTGGACAACAAAAAAACAACATTAACGATTTTTAGAGGGTTTGTACAGTATTTTCTTGCAATAACGATACCGGGTTTAGATTTTTCCCCAATGCCTCCTATTTATTTAAAACCGCGTCTGAAGTTCGAGAAAAAAATTTAAAAAAATTTTTAATTATTAATTTTCTAACAAATAATGACATATTCAGATTCCTCATAAAAAACCCATCTAAAAAGGTTGTAGCTTTAAATTAATTCACTTTCAAATTATTTAGGATCAAAAAACGGATTTTATGACGTAAACCACGAATTTCATAATTATTAAAAAAAAAGTTAAATATTAGAAAAAATTCGCCTTACGTTAATAACACTGGACAACAAAATTTGGACGACCCCAATTAGATGTGACTAACAAAATATAATGATCCGTCTAGTCTCGCGTCCATAAAAAATAAAGGACTCGAGCTACTAAAGTATGCGAAGGGCAAACAAATGGTGTCTGCTCTTTAAGATTTTTTAGCACAAATTTAGTTTCAAGCAATAATTCCTTTTTGACGAGTCAAAAATAAAAAACGGGTATATATAATATTTGCATAGGTTGCGTTATAATATTGAAGGATGGATGTTAATTTGCAAATGCTTGTACATTAAGGCTTCCTAATTTTGGCAGCCAAAATTACTTTAGGCCAAATTTTGCAAATTTTTTTATCAGGAACCTTGATTATCTTAAATCACAGGCAACTGCTGCCAAATCATATTAATAAATAAATGAGTGTCAAAAAAAAATTGTAAACTAGTGTTCTCAACAGGCCGTATTAAGGCCCGGCCGGTCCGAAAATTTTTTTACGTGTGGCCTGGCCCGAAATAAGTATATTTTATTTTTAGCCTGGCCCGAAATAAATATATTTATTTTTACCCCGGCCCGATTTATGGCCCGGCTCGTCCTTTTATAAATATCAGCCCGTAATATTTTTTGTGAATATTACTAACAATTAAACAAACATCTAATATTGCATTATTGGAATTATTAATATCAGGAGCCATCATTCAATATTAAGTAATCATTTAAAAAATTATATAATCCAGTTTTCCTTGGCCTAAACGGTTTCTTTTTTTGTTAAATATTTGACAGGTTGTCCATAAGGTACGCTCTGCAGTGCTGGAGCTCGCAGGAGTGGCAAAGATTTTGGTTGCATAAATTTAACTTAGGTAGAAGTTTTTTATTTTCACTGCAAAAGAGTTTGATTATCTACGTCTTGTGGTGAGAGGTTTATATAAGTTGTAATATCGTCCTCAGTTCTAATATCGTCTTCCCACCTACCTCCTTTATAAGTTGAAGAATTTATATTTGTCAAATTAAGCTGAGACCGGATTTGGCGAATCACTCCGTCTCGTTCATACTCACTAATTATTTTTATTTTTCTGTTCAAAAATCTACATTATCTAATTATTTTTAGCAATAATTATAGCGCAAAAAATAGTCAAACTTAATCATCAAAAATATTCGGCCCGGCCCGGTCCGTGTCCGAAAAATAAAACGACCCGGCCCGCCCGACTATTATTTTATATCAAGGCCCGGCCCGAAAGGCACCGGGCCGGACGGGCTTTTGGGTCCCGACTAAGAACACTAGTGTGAATCAATTAAAAACGGCATTTAGTACCTTAGAATACTGAATTGAGGTAAAAACTAATTATTATTAAAAAGTTAACCAATTTGAGCTTGGTCTTTTTAAAAACATGAAAATATTAATTATTATAATAAAATTTAAAAATAACAAACATAATTTTGGCCATATAAAAAACCAAAAAATGCCCAAAGCCACTTCGACTCATTTAAAAAAATTCCATATTGATTAAAAAAAAAGAGGTTCATCACCACCAAAACTCCTTTTTACCAAAAAATTAAAAAATTGAGTTTTTTTTTATTAAAATAAATAGAATTCATTTTTTTGTAAATAAAAATTTTTTATTTAAATATTTTTCACCCCCGGAAAAAATTAAAATCACTTATATTTGTTTGTTTCTTTCATTCACTATAATTGAAGAATTCTGTGCGGCTGAATTCTTTTTTATTAAATAAACAAGAAGAGGGCCTTTTCTTTTGCCATGCTCAAACTCGTGAGCATCTTGGGGAAAAAAAGTTGTTTAAAAAAAGCCCTTGCTACTTTTTGCAGATCAAAAACCTCTACAATTGACTTTTTGGTAACTAATAAAACGGGCAAATTTTCTACTTGCAACGTTGACTCTTGAGACCTATCAAACCACTTCCTTACAGTTCAAAAAACCAAGATTAGCTCTCATCTTCCAAAACAAATTCAATTACTTAAAAAACTCGATAATAAGATAATGTTGATAATATTATTATACATAATAATAAATTTGAGGCTCTGGATAACCTTTTATAAGAATCTAATAATTTAAATTATAAAGGTATTCTTATTAATAATACGATCAAGGATGTTTTGGAAAACCTTAAATGCGATAAAAAACCAGATTTGAAAATGCTAAATTACATTTTCCTAAAAAACTAAAATCAAATATATTTAAAAAAGCTCTATCTTGGAAAAATAAAGGAAACAAAATTAACCACAAAAACTACCTAGATTACAAAAATTTCTAAACATATTAAAATAGAAACAAAGCTAAATGGACTAAATTTGTTAAAGGTATTGAAAAAAAAAAAAATGACTAAATTTTATAAGGTTTAATATATAATATATAAGGGGAATTAAAATTAAATCTCATTAGATACAAAGACGGTGTTTTACAACTCCCATCCGAAAATATTAAACAAGTTTGAAAAAATTACTATGGAGACTTTTAAAGCGACACAAGTGTGGTAAAAACAAAAACAAACAATTGGTTTTGAGGTTTCCCCCATACCTTTCCCACTTAGGGGCGCCATACTCGTTAGGGCTTTGACTCTTTTAATCCGAGCAAAGCAATTAATATTTGCCGCCGGTTTAAATAGTAAGATTTGCTCGCATGCCGGCGACCTAGGTTTTTAGCCTAGGCTCTTACTTTTAGACATATCGTTTAAGACCTACTGCCTAAGCAGGCCACTCAGAAGCTTAAAAGTGTTTGCACATGTATGCTATTTTTCCGAAGAAAAAAGCTACTGTGCAAGGATTCAAACTTGCAACCTCCTGCGTCTAAGGCAGAAGGCTTGCCACTGAGCTATCTGAGCCTGGACACATTAACGACGCCAATTTTTTGGGGAAATATAGACGCCGGTGCTTCTACCCCAACTTGTCAAAAAATTCTCCTTTCTTTGGTCCGAATTACTTGAGTTATTCATTAACTCAGTTTCTTGCAGCAAACCTCGTTCGAATACCCTGCTGAATTTTTTAAATGCTTAGGTTCTGATTCCCTAACTCCTACTCCGAATATTTTCTTCGGCAATTAGATTATTTTTTTCTATTTTTGATACTGGTGCTTTCATTACCTAATAATTGGGAATTAGGTATTAATATTTATCCTGATTTAATTTTTACTAAATTATAGTGGTATCTCTCTAATAACTGTGGACCAAAATTCTTGCTAACCAGAAAACCACTGATTATCTTGAAAGTAATCCCATAATGTAAAGAGAAAGCCGGTTTTTGTTACAAGGAAGAGTCTGGTCAAATTATTACTCTCTATGAAGCTGTCTACTTATCTTGCTTATATAGATAAGAAGGCCTATGATATAAGACCCCATCAAGCCCTTTTTAAAAAATTAAGTAATTACGGAATTGTGGTAAATCAAATCTTTGATCTACAAAGCTTTATATAAAAAAAGTGCTTTTACGCCAAATAACACCTCAGACCCTATATCCCTGGAAAGTTGCATGATCAGTCTTTTTAAAAATGGGCTAATAAATGGTAAATGGTTTAGAAATATGCGGAATAATGTTTTGTGGAGATGGTTCTGATCAATACATCAACGGAAAATTGATCCTAAGTGTTGATGACTATAAATATTTTAACATACTTTTTAATAAAAATGTATTAAAGAAAAACATAGTTAATGTATATGCCCCTTTTTTCGTTCATCCTCTATCCCTATTCTCGTTAGCTGAACTTTTTGGTCTTTATAAATCACGACCAAGTTACCAGGTGCATTGCTGATGAATTCGGCAAAAAACTTTTAGGCCCAAAATTACATTTGCTTAAGACTAAAACATTAAACCTTTTTTGGCTTATACAACTAAAAAATCTTTCCGTTTTTTCAATAAAACTCTTTTTTAAAAAATATTGATTGATTTAGTTAGACAAGCTTTAAAAGATGGACATGTGTCTCAAGATGTAACATAACTTAAAAAAAACTAAATTAAATCTTAATGATAGTATCATTACGAAAAGTTATGAGGATTCGTTATGAAATGGATGTCTAGGGGTTAGAAGTTTTGGCTAGGGTTAGGCACGCCTAAGAACTTAAGAACAAAGAGATTAGTATATATTTAGTATTAAGCTTAGCTGGTTAATCATCATCTGCTATTATAATAAATATTATCTTGACACCCCTTAATAAAATCTCCCTTTTCCTAGCCAAGCGGTCCAAGGCTCTGATTTGAGGCACCAGTCTCCTCGGAGGCGTGGGTTCGAATCCCACCGCTGCCACCAAATATCATAACATAACAAAAAGTTCTTGTGGATTTGTTATGATATAAATGGATGTCTAGGGGTTAGAAGGTTTGGCTAGGGTTAGGCACGCCTAACCCTAGAACTTAGGAACAAAGAGATTAGTATATATTTAGGTTTATTAAGCTAACAAAGAAAATCCAGCTGGTTAATCATCATCATCTGCTATTATAATAAACATGGCTTATCTTGACAGATAGCAAAGCAAAAAAAAAATTCTAAAAAGGTTAGGGGTTTTATTTCTAATAAATTTATTGGGCTAGACAAAACATAATCTATATTATTCTTTTCTCAACTTGGGAAGTTTTCTTAACCGAGTAAATTTACAATTTTTAAAATACATTTTTAGAGGCACATTTAGAGTTCTCAACTTTTCTAAAAATTTTAAATTCTTTCTTAAAACTAAAAGAACGAATATTAATATTAGATTTTTTTAAGCATCTAATTTTTATTAAAAAATAAATCAAATCAAACATTTTAAACTGTTATAAAAATATATACTCGCTTTTAGGTCAATCAAGCTCAAGCTTGACCTTATAATTAAATAAATTAGGTATAAGATACGATTTAACCTAAAATTTGTAAAAATTAGCTTAAAAATTTTCAATGTCAAGCAAGCCTCACCAGAACTTAAATAAAATTATACGTATAAAAAATTAAAATTATTTATAAAAAGGTGTTAATTAATAAAAATGATCAATAAAATTTAAAAAAAAAATTTTTAATTAAGACAATATCTAAACATTTTGCAAAATTTATTTTTTCGCAAAATTATGCAAAATTTTGGCCTCTTTATTTTAAAATATAAGGGTAGAAATCCAAATTTGAAAACATAATTAGATTAAGGACACATTCATAACGTAAGGACGTTTGAATTTTTTTATAATTTAATATTTTTTATTTTTATGTTTTTGTAAAATTAGTGATTTTCGTCATAAAATCCTTTTTTTGATCCTAAATAACGTGAAAGTAAATTATTAATAATTTTAATTTTAAACCTTTTGTAAAAGGTATGTATTTCTCATAAAAAATATGCCAATAGATTTTTTGGAAAATTAAAAGGTTAAAAAATTTTGTAAATTTTTTAAACTCAGGATGCAGTCTTAAAAAAATTGAAGGCATTGGGAAAAAAACTAATTCGTTATCGCAAGAAAATCCTCTACAAAACTTTGTAAAAATCGTTTATGCTGTTTTTTTTTGTTGTCCGGTGAAATTGATTTTTTTAATACAAATATTATTTGAAGTTTAAATAAATTTAGCTGTTATGAACAAGCAAAAAAAATTCAATTTTTTAACATTTCTAAAATTTTCAATATTTAGAGCTGACTTACTAAGTCTGATTAGAATAACGGTAAAAATATCTTTTTCCTTCTTTTTATTATTATATTTAAAATTTCCTTCTTTCTCGTGAGTCAATCACGACATAAATAATATAAATTTTTTTAGTATATTAAGCTCATATCACAGCAATCAGATACTAAATATTTTGCGTCCAAACTTAAATACGACAGGATATAATATCGGTTTTTTATAAAAATATTATTTGAAGTTTGATTTTAATAGCAAAAATAATTTTAATTAATTTTTGTTTTTGAATCTTTTTTTTTTGATATTTTTTCTAAAATATTCAATGTTTATGCTGACTTACTAAGTTTGATTAGAAAATACAATAAACGGATTTGTAAGATGGCAGGCAGGTTTGATCTCTGTAGTTAGCTCCTCTCAAAAAATTGTTGACCTGTGTTATACAACAAACTTCAATATAAAAAAATAGATATGACTTATTAATTAAAGGGGCAAGTAAAAAAGCACCAAAACTTCAATGACATAGGTTGGTCATAAGCGAAATATATTAATAAATGTAGTAGATGTCAATTAATTTTTTTTTCTATTTCCAAAGTTTTTTTACAGGTCTAAAAGCTCTCTAAAGTAGTATATGACAGCGCAATTGCGCCCACTTGATGATGGATTTATTAAATAAAATTTTATCTACAAAATTAAGTGATTATTTTTTAATGATAAATTACAAACATTTTTATGACGTTACCAAACATTGAATGTTTTGTTACGTCACTTGTACGCATTATTTCAGTAGTGACTGGCGTTAAATCGATAAATATATTCTAAAACATAATTTTTGAATATTCGTTTAAATTCGACTGAAGTATTTATTTAACTGAATTTATTTTCATGGAACAATATGGAGAAGATTTTTCAAAAAATTTCGTATACAATCAGAGCTATTTGGCAAATTATTACAAAAATTATAATCCATTTGTTGAAAACTTTGCCTTAGTTATTGGTCTACTAACTGTACTAGCCATATATCTCGTAATTGGACCAATTGGAAATATCGCGGTAATATGTATTATTTTTTTATGATCGAATCAGTAGGATTCTAGTGATATTCGGGCCGGGAACAAATTTAAGCAATTAAAACTTCTAAATATTTAGGGCGAAACAAATATGTTAAATGTACTTTTAGTCGGGATAATGATTACCTATACGATTTCGCATCATATGCCTTGTTTCACAGGGCCGGTTCGTAGTATTTTGGACCTAACTAAATCTTCATACGTCTACAGGGCACAATACGTTCCGGCAAAAACTTCAATGTTATAAAATTAATTAACAATGGTCACTAGTAGGAGAATTTTAAAAACTAGGTATAATAGCAAAACAGAAATAACTTTTAATTGTAGTATGATAACTCTTCGGAAATTTTTCAATGCACCATTTAATGCATTTTGGCGTATAATTACAGTCTAAAACGCTTTTTGCCGGCGGAATATTGTTTGGAATTGACCTCAGTGTCCAAAGTTTATATCGCCGGTAAATTAGTAATTATTTAATCTTGAAAAACGGGATTTTTGGCTCAATAAGTTATATTTTTAAAACATTTTTTTAAACTTATATTTTTATTTAAAATCAATCTATACTTTTTAAAACTAAGTTTAATTATTTAATATGTATGACTTTGTACAAAGATTTTTATGCTCAAAATTAAAAATTTTTTTTAGATACCCTACTTTTAAATGCTTTGACCGTTAACTATAAGGTCAAACCGCCTTATTAACCTTGTTATTCTTGATGCAAGTCACCTTTTTGCGAGCTTAATTAAATTAAAGGCAAATATAATCTATATAACACCTAGTAAAATGTTGGATTGGGGCGTCAGAGTTCATTCATTTTTTTGTAAAATTTTTATTTTTTCACCATTTGTAGAAACTTTTGCTTTAGGATAATATTTTAAATGCTAATAATTATAATTAAAATATTTTTAAAAATGCGTTTAGACAAGAGAAAAAATTTATATTTTTGAAAATTTAGATGAACTCTGAACGCGCCCTTAAAAACATATTTTATAGAAAATTGTAAATCTATAAACTTGACAGTGAATATTGGTATAGCCGGGACCCTAAAAAGCCCGGCTCCTTCTCCCCCTCCCTTTCCCGGGCGGTTATTTTGAACGGGTGAAATCCGGGCCGATTTTTCAAATCTCATTTTGCCTTTTTTGTAACTATTTTAAAAATGATAAATATATCACACGATAAAGTGTTAAACAAAAATTTATATAAAATTCGGGCCGTTTTTGTGTATCTTAGCCCCGCGGGCCGAGACGAAATTAAAAAATGTGTCAGGTGGGCCGAGCAGGAATATCACGACGACCCGGATTCAATTTACACCTAACATATTAATATGAAAAATTATATTAAATTATAGAAGAAAGCTTTAAATTCTTAGTATTTACCACTTTTCATATGCAAAATTTTCTGGCTAGACGCTAAGGTCTCAAGCCCTCCGGCAAAAAATAAATTTTCGACGTTGACTACACGTCCAAGAATATTCGGCCAGCGGAATAGGCTCTGGACATTGAGGTCAAGTCGAAATATTTTGCAGGCGAATATAGTGTTTGGACGCTGACATACTAATACATACTAAATATGAATGATTTATACGTTCAAAATATTATAAAAAAAACTTGTAGAGGCGAATAAAATCTGCTTTGGTGTTTGTACCTTGTGGCAAATTTTAGTTTTTTTTTATAGAAGCGTCAAAATTGAATATGAGCTGGGGTTAATTATTAAGATATATTTTTAAATTCTAAATATCCAAAAAATTGGCTGGCTTGCCAGAAAGTCGATTTTAAATAGAGTCGAGAATCACACTTTTATCAGTTACATTATAAATTGGCAATAGTATTGAATAGAATAAAATTTGGCACATTGTTATAAAAAAAAGGAAAATATTTTGTTTATGTCTCGGTCAAAAATCACTTATAGCCAAATTCCATACTTGAAGGGATGTGTTGATTTGATGTGGAGTCGACCTAATATAGCAAAAATGATTTTTATAACACTGGACAACAAAAAAAAACAAACGATAATTACAGGCTTTTGTAGAGAATTTCTAACAATAACGATCCCGGGTTTTGTTTTTCTCCCATTGCCTCCAATTTTTTGAACTGCCTTCAAAGTTCAGAAAAAATCTATAAAATTTCTTAAACTATAAATTTTCCAAACAATCCTATGAAAACATCCCTAATAAAAAAGGTTATTACATAAAATTATTAGCAATTTCCTTACAAGTTATTTAGGATCAAAAAACGATTTTATAACGAAAACCACTCACTAATTTTACAAAAACACAAAAATAGAACAAAATTAAATATTATAAAAATAATTCAAACGCCTTACGTGTTAATAATAAATGTTTCCTAATATAAATTTATTTTTTAAATTTTGTTTCTTCCCATAGGTTTTAAAATATAGAAGCCTAAAATACCCCATAAAGAGAAAATCTCATTTTTGAAATCAAATAACTAAAAATCTAAAACTCTAAATTCATAATCGTAATCAGCACCAAAAACTTGACCAAAAACGATAGTTGCTATAAATGATGCTTTAGGTCGACCAAATTTTGGTGTTAGATGAAAAATTAAAGTTGATAGTTGATTTCAATATAAAAGTTATTTTTTGGTGGTACAGGCTGAACATTTTTAAGATAACGCAAAAATTGTTTTCTATCAAATTTACCTCTTTATATCAATTAAAAAATTGTGCTAAGCCTATAAACGCTCGCTACCTTCTAAAAAATTTTATTTTGTGATTGCTAACTGACTAATGTTTTTTAATTTGCTTAAGTAATGGAAAAAATAATTTATGTAACATAATGCTTTTGCAGAAAAATAGAGCAATACAATATTTCTAATTTATATTTGAACAACGATAAAAATGATACTGAATTTCTATAATCACCTTAAAAAAATGGCTTAATAAAAATAGAACAATATAGAAAGGTTTTTTCTAACTGTTGTTATTGTTTATTGCCCCAAAAATTATTGTTTAACGAAAGGGAGATATAAATGATACCATTTGTATTCTATAAAGAATTTTGGCTCCACGACGTAAACGCGATAAGGTCAACAATTTTTTGAGAGTTATGAGTTAACTACAGAGATCAAACCTGCCATCTTAGGGAATATCGAATTCGTTTACCGTTTTTCTTAATCAAACTTAGTTAGTCAGTTGTTATAAATATTAAAAATTTAAAAAAAAGGTCAAAAAACCAAAAAAGATTCAAAAACAAAAATGAATTGAAATTTTATTTTTGCACAAACTTCAAATAATACTTTAAATAAAAACCAATAATATATCGGTGTCGTATTTGACGCGAAATATTTTGTACATCTACCGATGTAAGAGCTTGATATATCTATCGATAAAATTTATTTTTTATTATTTATGATTAAAAATATAAGTTACAAGGGATTTTTGTATGAAAAAAAGATATTTTATTTTTTCTTTTTAAGATATATGTGAATTTGGTCAAAAAAGGTTATTTCTCGTTTTAGACGGATCTAAGGAGCCAAAGACGGAAATTACTAAGAAAAACAAAAAATTATGAGATTAGGCCATCATGGGATGTCTTATGTTTTTAAAATTAACGCTTCTGACATTGATATTTGTTGACCTGTGTCATTAGAGCCCGTTTGTAACCAGGGCTGTTAATACGACCCGGTGACCCATGGCGACCGGTCGGCGACCCACCGGCACATGCCCGGGTCGAAAATGGAATCAAAAACCGGCGTGTTTGGGTCGTTTGATCATAATTAAAATACCTTAAGCTTTAAAAGCTAAAAAGGAGTCAAATATTGGGTCTTATATAAAGCCGGATCTAAACATAAAAATTAATTTTCACTTCCGTTACTCTATCAGCTGTTATAGGCATTTATATGCATAATATACCATTTTAATCTTGTTTTTTCAGATATTAACTGAAAATATCTAATTATAGGAAGCTATTTTATATTATTCTAATTAGAATTTACATAAGTACAGTAAAAATTTAGCTCAACTCCCTCCCCCTTCCATTTTGAAAAGATCGATTTAACAACACTTTGGTCTTTTTTAGAGATATAATTTAGAAATATTCAATTTTTTATATTAAAATTCTACAATGTGATTTGAAAAGTAACCCCTTGTCCACATCTAACCTTGATACCTCCCTTTTTCGGGATTTTAAAAAAATACTGAACAAAAATTTATTTCTTGTGCTACTTTATAATTTTGTTATTTATTTTTTGAAACAACAATATATTAAAAAAAAACAACATAAACGATATTTTGAGGGTTTTGTAGAGAATTTTCTTGCGATAACGATCCTGGACTTAATTTTTTTCCAATGCCTCCAATTTTTTTTAAACCGCGTCCAAAGTTCAAAAAAAAAATTCGCAAAATTTTTATTATTATTAATTCTACAAAAAATCTATTGGCATATTCAGATTCCTTATAAAAAACATATCTAAAAAAGGTTATTACATAAAATTTTTAGCAATTTCCTTTCAAGTTATTTAGGATCAAAAAAAGGAGTTTATGACAAAAACCACTAATTTTATAAAAATGAAAAAAATAAAAAAAAATTAAATATTACAGAAAATTTTAAACGCCTTATTATTAATGAATGTTTCCGTTATCTTAATATGTTTTTAAACTTTTGTTACAACCCATAGGTTCTCTATAGAAGCCCAAAATACCCCAAAAATCGAAAAATCTCAACTTTGACACCGAATATAAAAATCTGAGGCATTGGCTAAAATCTGATTTCATATTTGTGATCAACGCCAAAACTTGACCAAAAACCATAGTTGCCATAAATGATGATTAGGGTCGTCTAAATTTTGTTGTCCAGCATATAAAATACCATATACATTGAACATAAATAAATAATAATTAATAAATCCTTCCAAGCTCTACACTTCGTCAGTTCAGACACCGTGTCTACTCCGAGACTGTTTCGGTCTATTGTTATCAAAATCTTCCACTGCTATTAAAAACCCGCTTGCTTTCAGCTGAGGTGGCTTGAAGGGTCAAAAATGATTTAGCAATCTTGAGATTTTAGGGTAAAGGTTTTGTCTGGGATCAGAGCAAAGGGTCTTCTCTATGACTAATAGGGCATGTCGAAACTCCGGAATTCGGGAAGGACTCCGATTCACCGGGTTCAGGGACTCCATTTAAAAACACTCCCAAAAACTGCCCGAATTAAAACAAAAAAACTCGAAAAGTTTATTTAAAATTTAAATAATGGCAGTTGCGACAATTCTGAAATGTCACTAGTTGCCTAAAACTAATAAATTTCCACAAAAATTACTCATATATGGCAGCCCGAAAAAAAAAATCGAATATATTTATTCAATGTTAAATTATAAAAATTTGCGACATTCAGGTGACATTAACTCAGCAGGCTTCATATTAACAAAATTCGCCAAAATTTATTAATAAATAAGTTTAAAAACAAAAAAAAACTCGAAAAAGTTTTTTTAAAATTTAAATAATGGCAGTTGCGACAATTCTGAAATGTCACTACTAAAACTAATAAATTTCCACAAAAATTACTCATATATGGCAGCCCGAACAAAAAAAATTGAATATATTTATTCACTGTTAAATTATAAAAATTTGCGACATTCAGGTGACATTAACTCAGCAGGCTTCATATTAACAAAATTTGCCAAAATTTATTAATAAATAATGTTAAAAACAAAAAAACTTGTAAAATTTTATATAAGTCAAATTATAGACATTTGCGACAGATAGGTGACATCCAGCAGGCTTAATAATGACGAAATCAAAATTTATTGATAAAGCCTAATTGAAAAACTTTATATAAAGATTACTAACACACGACCGCCCCAACCAAAAAAATAAAACAAATTCAATATTAAATTATTTGCATTTAGGAGAGTTTAATGACACAATTTCAGCAGACTTGACATTGAAAAATTTATTAATAAATAGTGCAAACAAAAATTTTACATGGCTTAATATTGACAAAGTTATATTTGATATTTAACAAAATACAAATACTAATTTTCTCCCACAATTATTTTCTTTACCTAAAAAACTATCGTCTATCGTAGTAAAAACCTGAAAATTTTATATTGTTAAAAGGATTATTTTTAAATGTGTATCTGAAAAAAAAAATCGGTATGTTCACTCACAACACATAATAAATCCCTCTTTCATTCCCCCTCTACACACATAAAAGGGTAAAAAATAATATTCCTTATTTTATTATTATTTTTCTACAAAACAACCCGGCGTTTGACCCGGTCGATTTTGGGCGCTAACCCGGTTTTGGTCGCCGGTGGGTTGCGGTCAGCGACCCGCCCTGGGTCAGATTAACAGCCCTGTTTGTAACTGTCCTTTAATGCGCCGGGTAAGACGCGGGGCCTAAATTAGGCCATCCTCGTTTTTGTATAATATGTAACATTGTTCAAAAAGATCTAAGTTGGTACACGAAAGTCCACTACCCGGCCGAATGTTCATTGATTTAGCATATACCTAATTCTAGTATTTACTATTTCGGGCATAGCAAAAATAAAACAAAAAACCGGGCTGGGCTGCTCCATGCGCTTGGGCAGGCGCGAGACCAATTGAAAAACATATCGAGCCGTAGCCCGGTTAACAATATCCATTCGAATGTTACCAACTCTGTTATTGGTAATTTGATATTAAAAAAAAGATTTTATTTATAAAACCAGCTTTAATATTCTATAATAAAATTAACAATTTTAAATATTATTAAATTATAAAATACAGGATATATGTAAGATATGAAAGAAATAATTAAAATAAAATATTACCGGTTAACAATATCCATTCGAATGTTACCAACTCTGTTATTGGTAAATGTACAATGGTATATTTTTAGTGTACAAAATTAAGCGCCGTAAGATATTTTTAAATTTAGTTGATGGGCTTAGACAAGTTTTCTAAAGGTCAGTAATTAACTAGTTTTATGGTTAATAATTATTATTTAATACTCATTCGTTAATGATGCACCTCTTCCAGCAAAAGATAAACCTGGATTTTTGGTTCTAGTTGAGATTTTTTGAACCGAATGAATTAGAATTTTTATAATTAATGTTTTTTTGAACAAAAAATTAAAATATTTTTATGATTACGGCATTTTCCAAGCGGTTTTTTATGCTTGATCGGCAAGTTTGATAGGAGCAAGCAGGAAGAGGGAGGTGAATTTTAAATTATAGAAAAAAAATATTTCATTTGACTTTGTTTGAATCGATTAAAAACTACCTGTGAAATAATTATTTTTAACTACAAAATAAATTGTTGATGGTTCTAGCTGCGGAGAATTTTAGGACAGGTCGCGCTTTTTCCAATAAAAACAAAATAAAATTAGAGTTTCGTCTAAATTGACATTTTTTACAATTTAATTGATGTTGGTTGATCTCCTCAAAGTTAAGACATTTTGAATTTTGTTAAGTAAGTAAGTACCTATAAAATAAGCTTTCACTCGACTTCCGCCTCAAGTGCAAAAAATGCATCGCCTTCCTGACCACGTATGAATGAAAAAGCTAATCGTTTGGTCTTAAGGCTAACTTACCCCTTGGCGTATAATCATAAAATTTTTAATATTTAAACAATTATTTGTTTTCTGTGAGAAGTCGCCGGAATACAAACCTTTCTTCGCCTCATGATTTTTGATTAAACCCTTAACTGTTAGAAAAACATTTTCTTAAACAGTATAAGATTTTTAAACAATGTGCCAAAATTTAATGTAAACGATGCGCGAATTATATGTTATTGAAATAGAAAATTTGTAAACTCTTTAATCTATTAACGTTTAAACAGCTACGATTACATTTAAGTTTGTTGAAAATTTATTTTATCAAAATTAGTATAACGTATATTATTATTAAACTACCCTTTTTTGGATCAGTTACAAGAGAACTTTGCAAAATAAATACGATAATTTAGTTAATAACAAAAGCAAAAACAATTAGGCTCTATTTATTAAATTATATTTCGGCTCGGGTCAACTTTTCGACGGACCGCTACTGCGCCGGGTGGGCTTTCGGGATTCTCTTACCTTTAACAGTGCATCTAAAAAAGAATGTTATAAAAACCTTCCACTCGTTTTTGATTTAATTAAATTAATATTAATGAATGCACAAATACTATTTTTAATGAAATAATTTTTTTATTTATTATAGGGTTTTAACATTTTAATTTTGGTCCATATTCTTTTATATGCTTGTACTAGAAGATAGTATCATATTCGTATCTCATTTTAAAATGTGTCTCTTTTAATTAATATAGAGGTACTTGAATATTAGCCAAGATTTTAATTAAATACAGTGCGTGTTTTTCAGTTTTGTTGTTTGTATGTAATTTGGTTTTGGATCATTAATGGAACGCAAACACTGACTGACCTTTAATTAAAATTAGTTTAAAAGAGGCTGGCTTTTATAGGGTAATCAGTAAAAATGGCAGTATGGAAGCCTGACTTTACTTAATTAAAACTTAAATAAACCTAACTCAACGAGTTCAATTTGAACGCGGGCCTAAATTAAAAAATGTAACGCTGGGCTGGGACAATATAATGTATTTACTTATTGTCTTTAGTTGGAAAATTTGTATATCAAAAAATAAACTTACTTCGGCATGTGTTTGGTTATTTATTTAATAAAAAACGAGTCAATTAAGAGCAGAGCAAGGTCGAAAGAAATTATAATGTTCACAAAAAAAACAATATCCTTGTAGTATTTGAGTTAGTGGAAGAAAGTTTGATTAGTTACTAAATCCTTATAGCCGGTTTCGTATTTATATTTACTTTTTAAAACAATTAATTTCTCAAACAAATCATTGGACAATCTGTTTCTATTAAATCTATTTAATAAAGTGACAAGACTGAATAATCTTTCGACTGAGGCTGATGAGCCTAATATCGTGTTATACTTAAAAAAAATCTTTTTAATTGTTGGGTAATTTTCTAACATTGGTAGCTTTTCACTATTATCATTTAAATATTTTAGAACCTCTAATTCTGCCTCATCGTAGAGATCATTTGTTAATTTTGATTTAGGTAAATTTTTAAACCTGTATAAACTTTGATTTTTAGAAACATTTTGACTTGAAGATATGTCAAATTTTTTCATTTTTTTGCTTCTGATATCAATAACGATTTTAAATTTTTTTTGTTCTCCCTGCCCTCTACCCAGTCTAATTTAAAAAATGGATGAGACATTGATGCTAATAATGCAAAATTGGAATTTACCGACATATTAAGATGGTCTTCAAACCTATTTTCAAAACTAGAAATCATTTTTGAGACAAGGTTTTTACAAAATTTTAAATTAGGTTTAAGGTCATTTAAATCCGCTAATTTTTCAAATAATGTTGGCACTTGTTCTCCATAAAAAAACGTTTTTTCATTTTGAAAAAAATCTAAAGCTTTGGCTAAAGGTTTAGTAACATATAAATATTCCTCAATGAAATCTAACTCAATTTGTTTAAACTTAACAATAGAAATTATTTTTGATTTATATTATATAATATCTTTAAATGCGTCAAATAAACTATTCCATCGCGTCGGTACAGGTGTTTTAAGTATATGCCCAATTTTCTCCTGCATCTCTTGAACACTCTTGGGTCGATGAGCCATTTTCCATAAAATGGTGCATTTTTCAATAGTTGTTTTGTATGTTCTTCCAATTAAAGTATTATTATCCAACAAAACGCCAGAAATATCGTGAGTTAAAATTAGAGACAAGGTGTGACACATGCACCGGACGTGATAGGGTAAAATATATGAAAAATTAATTATATAATCAGCTTAAAATATAAAATTAAATATAATACCATCGTTGATAGAAATAAACTCTATATGATCCTCTTCATCAATTATTTCATCATCATCACCATTATCATCCCCCCAATCTTTATCATCAAGAATTAAACCAAAATGTTTGAAACATTTAATAAAATTTCTGCCATTGTCTGTGACAGTGGCAACAACTTTATGGGATATGTTATAGAACTGATGTACTGATTCCAAAATTTTTCCCACAGCTTCAAAGTTGTGAGGGGAAGGAAATGCTTTGCATAGATTTGCCAAAATATCAGTATAAATTGCATAAATAATTTACCTTTTCATTGTTCTTTAATAGGTTGGATGAAAAAGAATGTTTAAAAGCATTTTAATTTTTATCACATAAATTTTATTAAGGAAAAATTTGTGTGCTTATTTTAGCTGTTTGGGTCAATTTGACCCAAAAAGTCAATATCTTTAATTTGAGCTCATATTTTAAAATACTTTTAGATGCAAATTGTTGACTTGATATATGTATTTAATAAATATAAATATCAGTTTAGGATATTGCTTCTTTAAAAAATTTCTTTGGGTCAAATAAACCCAAAGAAGTGTTAAACGTGTCGATACAATTTAAAAAATATAACTTTTAAAACAAACTAATGCAAGAAAAAACAAAAGCAGGTTTCTCTTAATATCTATATACAATCTTTAAGCATTTTAATAAATTCAAATGGAATGATTACTTCAATATAATGATTACTTTGAAAAAGTAATCATTATCATTACAACTACTTTACTAAAAAATGTAATTTATTACCATTACAATTTATAAAAAATGTAATTGATTACTAATTACTAATTACTATGAGAGTAATTAGTAATTGTAATTTAATTACAAGTAATCATTACTTGCCCATCCCTGATATAGACGAATAAAGCCAAGAAAGTGGGGCTTTTAAAACAGGTTATAAATTAAATTATCGTAAATTTCACTCCTATTCCTATATGGTCGATTCCGCTTCAATTCAACGAGTTCGGGAGGGTCACCCCTTCAGATTTGGCTGAAATTTTGCATGAAGGTTTCTAAGGGTATCTTATAATTTGGAAATTTTGACTGGAAGTGATTTTTTACGGAGGTAGGGGCAAAAGAAGAAAAAACTTGAGGCAAAATTTTCATTTGATTCAACTTTGGGAGGTTCTAAGTCAAAAACTATTATAGCTTGAGACTTATTATTTTTGAAGGGCAATAAGGGCTATACTAGGGCTGTATGTGTTTACTATTTTAAAAAAATATTTTAAATTTTCACAATTTTAGAATATTTATATCAAACGTTTTTTAAATTTCTTGTAAAATTGCTAAAATATAAAATCTTTAATATTTTTATAAATCAAAAGTCTGGGACCCGCAATGACTTTTTAAAAAATTCATAAAAATAAATTTTTTTTCAGTTTTGAGAAACAAATATGCCCTGCACTATATAAAAATATTTAAAATTGCCAAAATTATTGTATGCAAGGAGTCAGTCATAGCGGTAAATATGTTAGGCTATAATAATTTTTTAATTTAATTAATATTATTTATTTAGAAAAGAAAAAGTGAATTTGAGAGCAAAAAGATTGGTATTTTCATTAATTTATTCCTAACTTCAGAGCCGAAATCTGGCAAACTACCGATCTAATTTTAAAATTAAAAAATGCATTTTATACATAAAAAATTGCTTTATACATAATTTTTCCACTATTTTTAGCTTTTTTTAGAATAAAAACAAAAATTTGCCAAAAAATAAAAATTAAAAATTGGTATACTATAACATTTGTTAACTTTTTACGGGTAAAAAATTTGTAATCATTTTTTTAATTTTTTTTTTAGTTTTTAAAAAAGAAAGACACAAAAGTTAAAAAAAAGTAAATTAGAATATTTTTGGCCTATTTAAAATATTGAGGTTCAACAGATGTTCTTTTATTACACAGGTCAACAAATATTTGATTATTTTGAGCTAACTACGGAGATCAACCTGCTATCTTTGGGATTTTCAAATCCGTTCGTTTTTTCTAATCAAACTTACATTAAAAATTTTAGAAAAAATGCCAAAGAAACAAAAATGATTGAAAAACAAAATTGAAATTTTTATTTTGCATATTTACAACAGCTATACTCTTAAATTCAAAATTAAAACAAAACTTTCATTAAAAACAAATAATATATCGTGTCGTATTTAAGTTTAGACGCGAAATATTTTGTATTATCTGAATGCTAATGTAGACATTCAGTATTTTTAATAATTTTCACAAATGCCAAATATGCTTTTCAAAAGGTATTTAGTAAGGAATACAATGTATATCTAACCGACCTTAATAGAGTTAAAAAACCAACAATACTAGTTCCATTTACATCTTACTGTTTTTTAATAAAGACGCTGAATTTAAAGAAAGAGAAAATATTCCTATTATTTGATTTTATAGGCATATGGATTTGGACATTGACCTAAAGTTTTTTATAACAAAATGTAACAAATTTTTAATCAAGAAAATTTTTTTAATATAACAAATTACAAATTTAATTAAATTCTCCTTTTTTGTAATTTATTTATCTCGTTTTTTTGAGATGTTTTATACATGACGTATATATATACTATTTTTTTAACACTTAAATAGGCAATTGATTTTATAGGTTTATAAGTAGTTAAATAATTTGCACAGACGAATAAAATCTGCATTAGTTTTTTGACACCTAAAATTTTGCTGTTTTTTAGCAAATTTTGGTTTTTATAAGAAAACCAGAAAGTCAATTTTGAAAAGAGGCAAAAATTACACTTTTTTCGGTTTAGGTTCACTTTTTCATTATTGAAATACCCCGGCGTTATTTAAAAAAACGTTTAATGATGGGTATTTCAAAATTTATCACATCAATTTAATTATGCAAAAATTGCCGGCGGCATGTAAACTTTGGACGCTGAGATCAAATCCAAACAATATTCCGCAGGCGAAAATGTATTTAGACGCTGACTATACGCTAAAATATATTCCGACGTTAAGGTTAAGTCAAGACATTATTCCGCCGGTATTGCGTTTGGGCGCTGACATATATAAACAAACAGCAATTAAAATTTGGTCCAAGTCTCATAATAACGTTTGAAAATTAAAATTACTGGGGTCCTTATGGACCCCACACTGTCAATTTCAATGTAGAAAACCATGATATAAATCTGAATAAAAATAGTTGCAACCTTATTATTTAGTTATTGTTTAATATTTTTACATATTAAGTAAATAAAATTGTTGCATTTTAATAATGTTTTCTTTAAAATATTTAGTTTTAATGGTAAATAATAGCCAAAAATAATTTTTTACATGAATCTTTCTAAAAATATTCTATAGACCTAAAAAGACGGGATCAATAATATTGATGCATTTAACTTATTCACAAGATTTATTTAATGAATTCCATTTTTAGATTTTTTTCTACTTTGTGTTAAATAAAATTTCATTAAAGATGTTAAAAGGTCAACAAATTTTTGAAAGTTATGAGCTAACTACGGATATTAAACCTGCCATCTTAGGGATTTTTAAATCCGTTTACCGTTTTTTCTAATCAAACTTAGTTAGTCAGCTATAAACATTGAAAATTTAAAAAAAAAATGCCCAAAAAACAGAAAGGATTCAAAAAATAAATTGAAATCTTGATATACTAAAAAAATGTTATTTCTCATTATTTGATATGATGAACATAAGTTACAAAAAATTTTTATATAAAAAAAATCTTAAATTTTTTCGGTTTAGTGTATTCTCGATCTATCAATTTGGTCAAAAAAGGCCATTTTTTCGATAAGGACGAATGTAAGGAGCCATATTTTCTTGTCCTTACAATGCAATCGTAGTTTTGTTGAATGTAATTTATTTCATCATTAAAATTTTAACAAGGAAAACAAAGGTGGTTAAAAACGGTTAGGACAATAAATGAATATTTTAACTCCATTCTAAAAACTTATCGAAATGTTAAGGCGGGTGGCGTGAATTTTAATCACAGACAATAAACCAGTTGGTGCCAGTAGGTTTTGCTAGATTCGATTTAATTCTGCTGCATATAATTTTGGAAATAAGTCGTCTGAATTTTTTTCTCTTCTGAGGAGAAGTTTAAAAAATATGGAGGCAAAGTCCAGTGGAAAATTATCATTAAAAATAAAATTTATCACTGCGAAAATTGTTTAAAAAGCTAGAATCGATTACTAAATTTTCCTTTAAAAATATAAATAGGTATGAAAAAGTCTAGCCTCGAAACAGGGTACAGTTTGATTTTTACATCGAATTTTCAGCTAATATAATTTTTAACAAGGCATTTGAAAATACATTTAAAACAAATAAACCATCTTGAATAAACAAATTAATTTTGAACGCGCTTGGTAAGCGGGATTTTATACAACAGCTATAAAAAATTCCCTAATCGTTAAGGCTTACCCTTTAAACCCGTGGAAAGCAATCAATATTGCTTACGGGTTAAATAGAGAAATTTGCTCGCAAGACACCTAGATTTTTTTAGCCTAGGCTTTCACGGCAATTATTTAGGTACTGCCTAAGCAGGCCACTCAGCAGCCTTAAAGTGGTTGCAAATGTATACAATTTTTCCGAAAAAAGATTTCGTGCACGGATTCGAATTCGCAACCTCCTGCGTGACAGGAAGGTTTGCCACCAATTATATTGTTGCGTTTATAGTTTTATAGTGGTTAGATCTGCATTTATCAATATTAAAATGTTGTCCCTTAAGGCGAAACAATAATCGTTTATGTGGTATCTTAAAATAAACCAATTAAGTATTTAGATTTTTTTAAAGTCCGGCAGAGTCAAAAACAATAATTTAATGTCAAAAACAGTAATTTAAAATTCAATTCTTTACGGCAACGGCTTGAATTTTGGACAAGCCAGCACTGGGCTATTCAGACCCCAAACACATAGATTTTATATATGTCAAAAAAATAACAGATAACATGCAAATTCCTTTTTTCACATATTTAAAAATAACATATGTGTAAGCTTTGAGATTTAAATATCTTTGTATAAGCCGTAAGAAAGTAAGTATATAAATTCGTACTTGACCTTGGTTTAAATTTATCATCCATGTTAAGTAACTCATTTCACTAGCTCGTTAATCTTCGATGCATCATTTTAAAATAAAATCTAGAAAAGTGCGGGATTCAATATGGAGAATTTTGGCGGGCAGTTTACACTAACTCTTTTAGAAAAAAATTATTTAATAAAGAATTCTTTTAAAAATGCAAAATTTAAAAACCTACTTATTTTACATGTTTATTGTTTAGGCTATTTTTATATAAATAAAACTTTGAATTTTAAAAAACTTACTAAAAACTAATATTTTTTTTATACATATCCACTTTGCCGACCATTTGCCTCCCTTTTCGAAATAAAGTCTATGAATATAAATAATCTTTATACCCCTAATTTAATTTATATAGTGAAATGATATTTTATAAATATTATGTATTATACTTTAAGATAATTGGTGCCGTATGTACGAATAAGCTGCTATGGAAACCTTTAAATTTGTTCATAATAAACCTTTCGCTAGCAGATTTGGTAGAAGTTACTATAATCACGTCCACATCGATTGTTGGTAAGTTTAGTTTTTTTTCATAAGTAAAATTGATTCACCAGGTTTTACAAACACACACATTTATTCCTGCGTTGCCTTGACCTGTGTTGGTAAAAAAGATTTTTAACTCTTACATCAACATTTAGATAATAAAAAATATTTGGCATCCTAACCTAAATACGACACAGCGTCCAAAACTCGCGGTGCTTGGGTTTGACCTCACTAAGCCTACGCCCGAGGATTTTGCAGCCGTTATTTTGGCAAAAAAATTAATTCACTTTTAATATAGAGTATATAATAAATTATTTACAATATTAACTAAAAATATGTTAAACCCACATTAATCTAAAAATTTAGGCTTTTTAATTTACATTAAGGAGCCAGAGTTCACTTTTGTAATTTATAAAGGACCCGTTCAGAGTTGATTCGTTTTGATGCAAAAATTAAAATTATGAATGAAAATTAGCGTTTTTACATCTTAATTTTTTACCCAATTACAATATTTTTATACACATAAATCTTATTAAATTTATATCTAATTCGCTTATTTTTCAATATTCAACCAATATTTATTTTTTTTTAATTTTTAAATTTATATTTATTTTTTACAAATGAGTGAACTCTGGCTCCTTCTCGGGCGTAGGCTTAGTGAGGTCAAACCCAAGCACCGCGAGTTTTGGACGCTGTGTCGTATTTAGGTTAGGATGCCAAATATTTTTTATTATCTAAATGTTGATGTAAGAGTTAAAAATCTTTTTTACCATTACACAGGTCAACAAATATCAATGTAAGAAAAAAAAAGTTAATGAAAACATAAAAGAAACATATATCTCATATGTATTTTCCGTTTTTCGTTCCGCCTTCAGCCCCTTTGGTCTATATCAAAAAAATGGCTTGACCAAATTGAATGATATTGCAAATTCAAAAGAAAAATTTAAGAATCTTTTAACATTGTTTTTCGTATAAAACTTGTAACTTATATTTATCATCTCAAATAAGAAATTAAATTTTTTTAGTATATCAAGTTCATGAGCATTCAGATAATTTAAAATATTACGTCGTCCAATACGACAAAAATATTATTTGAAGTTTGATTTTATCAGCTTAGCTAGTGTGATATGCGAAAAAAAAATTAATTTATTTTTGTTTTTGAATTCTTTTTTGTTTTTTTGACATTTTGTCTAAAATTTCCAACAAAAATTTGTTGTATGTTCTATGAGTTAAAAAAGTGTTAAAAATTCTTGTATTTTTTGTTTTAGGGTTCAAGGTCTCAAAATCTGTCAATTTTGTCCAAAAGACCATTTGATATGGACGGATGAGCCGAAGGCGAAGGAAACAACGAAAAACGGAAAATATATTTGAAGGCCACCATCATGGGGATGTATTTATTTATATTTTCATAAACTTTTTTTCTGACATTAATTGATTTTTGTCGACTGTGTAGTAGGCGAAACCTTAGCCGGCGAAATATTGTTAGGACTTGACCTTAGCGTTTAAGTTCTATATTAAGCCTTGCTGTGGCTAGTGAAATAAAAATTGAAAGCAAATGATTAGGTTGCAAGTATATTAGAAAATTTATGAAATTAAAATTTTTTGTTTAAAAATAGCCTAAAACCGCCAGCCTTAATACATTCATTCTCATTTTTTAATATTAAATAAATTTTTTTTTCACAATTTTAAAATTGTGTTAGCCCAAAGCTTTAGCAAGCAACTTAATACATAATTTAGCTACTAATTATGATTTTGTAAAAAAATTTGTGAAAAAAGTTGTCGCGTTATAAAATTTTATTCTAGCCGTGTTTCTCCTATTCTGTGTTCTTTATAAATTTGTAACGATCCTATTTTTTGCGGTTGACTCTATTTAAAATTATTTTACCAATCTAGCGTATTCAAAACAACATTATTTAACTCGTCCATGTCTAAATTATTTATTTCAGCCTTTTTTTAACACTGGAGTGCCTATGATACTCAAAAAAATAACATTGATATTTAGTGTTATAAAAACACATAGGGGATCTATATAATTTATATCGGGTAATTTATGTTTTTTTTTTTAAAAGTTTTCATATATTTTCTAAAATAGTTTTCACATATAGATAAAAGTTAACGGTCCCAAATTTTTTTTTATTAAAAACTAAAAATTGTTTGCATCAATTTTAGTTCTTGTTAACACAGGTCAGCAGATTGATATTAAGCTAACTGTAGATCAAACCTGCCATCTTAGGGATTTTCAAATCACCGTTTACGTTAAATTATATAAAAAACGTAAAAATAAAAAAGAAATGATAAAACATTAAACTGTTAAATTCAAACCTTAAATAATTTTTTAATAAAAAACCAATAAATACTTAGATTGAGGTGCCAAATTTATTGTATAAATGTTGATTGTAGAGCAAATTTTATTTCTGATTTTTATATGGAAAAAGATTCTTAAATTTTTTCCTTTTAGGGTTTCGAGGTCGTAAAATCTGTCATTTTGGTCGAAAAAGGCCATTTTTCAGACTGGAAATTGCTATTTATAAGGCAGGAAGAAGAATTAATATTTGTAAATTTATTTTATTCCACAGATATTAAATTTGCCCCAGACCCAAATGCGCTTAATAAGGACTGCCTGCGTGTATGCCCAAAATTAAAAACATACTTTGCCTAAAATAGGAATTCTTTAATGAGCACAAACCCTGGTTTTTATATAGGCTGTTTTGCACATTTAAATAAAAACACAACGTTACCCACTTTTTCTATTTGGCATATGATAGGCATTAATAAAAATTATATTTAATTTATGGTCATTACCGTAGATTGTTGTGTCAAATGTCTAACTATGCAAATGAAAAAATCTGTAAAAACACTTTAATCAAATATAAGGCAATGACGTCTTAATTTAATAGGTCAGCCTAGAAATATTCTTTATTGCAAAAACAAAAAGCTTAGCAAAATTATGTTTAAGAAGTTACCCTGAAATAGCAAAGCCACCTGTTTATAATTGCGACATTTGGGCGATTCCAAAAAATGTGGTGGGGACTAAAATTTAATAATGTATTATTTCATCCTCTACAAATATTAGTTTTTTGATAATATCAAAATATTTCAAGGTTGCAATTTTGTTAAAACACATCAAATGGCTCCATTCCCCTGTGCAAGCAGAAACATTCCTCTGTGCAAGCAGAAAAGAAATTGCGGTATTAACCATTAAATGCACAGACTAGTAGTTTTTTTGAAGAAAACTCTAAAATGGAGCCGTTTTTCTTTATGTACAGTTTGAACCGGAATATCTTACTAATGTGCAACTGTCCATCAACTAAAAAACGCTTTTTATAAGGCAGCAATAAGAATTATAGATTTATTTTATGTCACAGCCACCTGTATAAATTTTTCCCATAAAATTATATTTAAATAAAGCTAAATTTTGTTTCGCATTTATTCGCGTGTAAAATTATGCCCAAAATCAACAATCTTTGCCTTATAAATAGGAACCATAATGAAAAAGGACCCTGGTTGTAATCTATGATGATATTTTGCACATTTTTTAAACAACGTTATATAAAACCCACTTTATCCATATATGTATTTTTGGGCACACAGTCATATGTATGATACAGTTGATAACAAATTTTTTAAATCACGGTCAATTTTATCGATATTTGTGTCAAATATCCCTCTTATTACTTCGTCACTATCAATGTCAGAAAAAATAAGTGTATAAAAACATAAAAGCATACATCCATCCCCATGAAGGCCTTATCTCATACCGCGTTTACGTCGTATTGTCCAATATTTCAAAAATGGTATTTTTTCTCTAATAATTCTGGGGCAACAACAACAACATCTCATATATGTTTTCTTTTTTCACTTCCGCCTTCGGCTCCTAATAGTCCATATTAAAAAAAATGGCTTTGACCAACTTGACCGATTTTGCGACCTCGAAAATACCCTAAAATTAAAGAATCTTTTTTTTCACATAAAATCATTGGTAACTTATATTTATCATCTCATAAAATAGAAATAAAATTGAGTATATCAAACTATCAGCATTTAAATAATACGGAATTAAATACAACATGACGGTTTTTAATACAAATATTATTTAAAATTTATTTTTAAATTTAATATTTTAAATACAAAAAAAAATTTATTATTTTTTTCTTTTTTGTTTTTTTAAATTTTTTTCTAAAATTTTCAATGATAGCTAAGATTTTACTTAAAAAAAAATGGTTAGTGGATTTGAAAATCACTAGGATGGCAGGTTTGGGCTCAATCATTTCAAATGAATTAAGAGTGGAGGGGAAAAATAAAAAAATAATGATAAAATTTAGAAACAACAAAAAAATGAATTTATTTATAGAAATAAAAATAATAATTTTACCCGACAAAAATCGAATAGAATGAATATGTAATTAAATTGTTTTGTATAAAAATAAGTAAAAAATACCCGGGATGGGAAAAATTAATCCTCCAATAAATCACTTTTAAGCTTTAATTGGGAAGGGACATAGTTTGATCACGGCTTGTAGATACCGTTAGCGCAGGTTATTGTCGAACGCAAATTCTCGAATCCTTGCCTGGGTGTAAGTTAAAAACTCGACTTGTTTTCCACATTAAAGGGGGTAAATTGTCTTCGGCAGCTATTGGTAGATGGCCCTTTCCATTTGTTGTGGCAACGCATCATTTTGATATGTCACCGCGTCAGGTGAGAAATTGAATATGTTTTAGACTTTGCAAGATTTGCTTGAGCTACTTGTTGGCCCCGATAAAATTGGTACCGTTGTTGGAATAGATGTCAATGGGTTTGCCCCTCCGAGACATAAAGCGATTCAAAGCATTTAAAAAGCTATTGGACAAGTCCGACCCCTTTGGCAAGCAAAAAACGAATCTTGCTTAGTATGACTTGGGTGAAGACACTAAGAATTTTGGACCGTGTCACCACAAGGTTTTATCCCACGCTCTTGTATTTGTTCAGCCCGTCTACGAAATAGTTGATAGTTATCCTTCCTTATGCACCACTGGAAGATCTCTCTTTAAGAGCATATCATGGCTATTTGGTAGTTTGCCTCTAAGATTTCGAGCTATTGGAAAACTTCCGCTGCCCTTGGACGATTTGAGGTAATTGAACTTTTTAATACCTGTAATATTTTGTGAATAAATTAATGAGTTGAACATATCGTAGAAGTTATACCAGTCAAGAAATTCAGAGAATGTTGGAAGTTGAATCTTAGGAAGCCATATTCGCTGTTCGGAATAAGATGCTACCTCAGATTGCGTTTGAATTAATTTATCGGCCTGAACTAGCTGAATAAAGTAGTGAGTGGTTTTCGACCTCCTCTATTACATTCCAATTTGAATTTTAATTCTTCAAAATTGGTGAACGAATTTTTGAAATTTGCGAGGCGTAGGTATTAGGTTTTTCAGATTAGTATCGTTTGCGTCGTTTTGATATACCGTCACAAAATTTCCGAATCAAGAGAGTGTCGCACGCATTTCATTTGCCATCCCGTGTTAAAGGAGCACAAATTCGGTGTATAAGGAGAGTATTAATTCGGCGCAGATAAAAATGAAGGGAATTAATTAAAAAATAATGATAAAATTTAGAAACGTTAAAAAAAGGAATTTATTTATTTATAGAAATAAAAATAATAATACCACACAAAAATCGAATAGAATATGTAATTAAATTGTTTTATAAATAAAAATAAGTAAAAAATAGTAAATCGCTGGCTAATTATAAACAGCTGTATTAGGCCATGCCGCCTTATTCAAATATGTCAGCCTAGGAATCCTTCAATGCAAAAACAAAAAGTCCAGCAAAAATTAGAAAAAATTTAAAAATCTTTTTTGCATATAAAAATCTCTTGTAACTTATAATAATCACAAATAATGAGAAATAAATTTTGTTAATATATTAGCTCTTACATCGGCATTTAGATAATACAAAATATATTGCGTATCGGTTTTTAATAAAAATATTATTTGAAGTTTGTTAATATAACAGTTTAACTATTTTGAATATGCAAAAATAAAATTTCAATTTTTTTTGTTTTTGAATCTTTTTTCGTTTTTTGACCTTTATTTACAAAATTTAATGTTTATAAGACTAACTAAGTTTTATTATGAAAAACAGTAAAATTTGATATTCCTTAAGATGGTAGGTTTGAGCTCTATAGTTAACCATAACTCTCAAAAAAATATTTATCAATAAGGCAAAAAATTTCAATAGAAATTTTGAAAAATAATTATTTTCTTTTTAAAAATACATGGCCAGAAGACTCTAAAATTTAGAAAATATAATATTTTTATTTTTTTTTTTAAATTATTTTAATTACTTCTTTCATATATTACATAAAATATATTTCCTGATTATAATTTATTAATTGTAATTAACATTGTTAATTTGATATTATAATATATTAATGCTGGATATCTTATAAATAAAATCTTTTAAATATTAAAAAATTTAGTCTGAAAAAATTTAAATTAAGGAATTTTAATTGACAAAAACACGAAAAAAATGCATTTATAAATACAATTTAAAAACTAAATTTTATCAAAGACAAATAATATGTTTAGGTAGGCTACATAATTTACGACACTTTGTCGATTATAAATATTTAATTGTTCAGAAAAATTAGCATACACATAAAACAAACGTTCAACCCTCCAAAATTATTAGATTTTTGGGAAATTTAAAAAAATTGTTTTTTTCACGCGCCCGCAAAAACATTTTTAGCTTAAAAAAAAAGGCCCTACGGGATTGTGCAAGGCCTAAAATTAAAAACCCAAATTTTGGGCCGGTCCGCGCCTAAAATGAAAAATATGTCGGGCGGGCTGAGCCGAAGTATTACGACCCGGTTTGAACTTTACAACAAAATAAATCTTCAAGTACAGTAAAACTTTAGAGTACTTTAATTTGTTTGCAAATAAACATGGGCTTCTCGCTACTTGTTTATTTTAATAAATTTTAGAAAGAACTATCTCATAAACTATGGGTGTAAATCAAAATGCCAATTGGTAAAGTAAATATTTTTTATTCCTAAACTTTTTTACCTCATTAAGCAGGTAAATGCTGACATTTTGCTTTTGCCAGGGTTGTAAAGCTGTACGATTAATTAATTCCGGAGAAGGCATCATTTTACCAGATATTATCAGCGGTGGAAAGACGCACCACATATTCTCTTGGCCCGGGATTGACGTTGACACACCCTCATTAATACTTATTATCAAAATAATAAAAATTGTTGTAAGAGTTTTTTCAAACAGAAATTAGGTGGTAGAAACAATATAATTAATTTAAATCATTGACGGCTTTTAATGGCTGTACGTGGATTGTGATAACTCCAACCTAAACATATTGTATAAAATAGGTCTAACAATGGGACACCAAGTCTTTTTGCAGAACCATAGACTGTGCAACATCGTAGCGAATATATGCGTAACATCTTGCTTCGTTTCAGTGTTTACTCATGTCACCATAGCTGTAACTAGGTATAATAAAAATTTTGATCCGCAAGTTCGCTGGATGCACATAAATTATCATATATTAAATAAATAATTCTATATTGGAATCAACCGTAACTTCAATTTTTCAAATAAATTAATATTTAAAATTTAAGTTTAGTTTGCCAATCTTTAGAGGACGATTTTCTAGAGTTATAATTTAAACAATTTTACTCTTCCAATTTCATTAATCTCCATTGTTTTCATTTTTATTTTAATTTAACAATTAAAATTTTATTCCTTTTTTGTTTTTTTTTATAAATATTTATTGTAGCTTGCTTAAAAAGATTGACCAGAAAAAACGGTTAACGGATTCGAAAATCACTAGTAGGTAGGTATGAATGCATAAATTAGCTAACCCAAAAATCTTTAGAATTGTTTTAGATTAGCAACTTGCTAACCTATATCAATTACTTATTCCCAAGTTTTTTTGTGAACCCTCCATTTTTTTTTTGAAGCACGCGCTCAACACATATAAGGTTTACCAAAATTTTAGATCAACTTCTCCTTTTTTTATTAGCCTCTCTTACAAAATTTTATAAATTTAAAAGTGCTAAAAAATGCTACCATGCATTTTAAAATAAACAATATAAAACTTGTATTAACAATATTTTTTCAACTTAAAATAATTGCAAAATTAATATAAACCAAATAAAAATTTTGAATCACACAAATCAACAATCGTATCAGAAATAAATAATTTTACATCTAATTAATTAGTTTTGATAAACGATTATTTTAATTTTAGTTTTTATTTATCTCTCCCTCAAATAACACAAATACTTCCGCTCACCGCCCGATTGATATTTTTTTAATTGGTTAAATGTTAAAAATTTTTTTTATGAAGTCATTTTAAAATAATTATTAGCCAGTTTCCAGACCTTTTTCTTCATAGCTTACTCATCAGAGTTATGCCACTTTTAAATTTATAGCAGGCCCCGCAAAGTTTAATGTGATTAAAAATGGACAGCTTTGGAATTCGTTGGCGGTGTACCACTAACCAGGCTTAACGCTGCTTACCTTTAGTGAAGATAAATGCGCTCATGGACGGACAAGGATTTATTTTTGCATTGTAGAAACAATATAACGCTACTAATTTTTAATTAAAAAAAATAAATTTAAAAAATTAAATGTTAAAAATAAAAAAAAATTATTTATCTTTGAAACGTGTTATGTTAAAAAAATTATGATATTTTTTAAAAGCAAAACTAGAACGACTACTTTTTCAAAAACTACTTTGTTACGACTTATTCTGTTAAGAAATGACGGGCGATATGTGAATAGATATGAACTTTTTTATTTGTTTGTTTAATATATAATTAATTTTTAATTCTTAAGTACCAAAAATTAAATTTTTGGCACAAGTATTTTTAATTATGTTTTAAATGTCTTAATTAAATAAATTATTGTTGCTGGCTTAGAAAGATTGACCGGAAAAAACGGTTAAGGGCTTTGTAGGTAGGTATGAACGCATAAATTAGCTAACCCAAAAATCTTTGGAACTGTTTTAGATTAGCAACTTGCAAATTTACTTATTCCCAAGTTTTTTTTAAACTTGAACCCTCCATTTGTTTTTGACACGCGCTCAACTACTAAAATTTTAGATCCACACGTAATATGGTTCTACTACTTTTTTTTAATAGCCTCTCAAGAGTTTGTAAAGTTAAAAGTGCCAAAAAATACTAAAAGCTAAAATCTTGTATTAACTATTTTTTGTCAACCTAAAATAATTGCAAAATTAATGCAAACCAAATAAAAATTTTGAATCACACAAATCAACAACCGTATCAGAAATAAATAATTTTACATCTAATTAATTAGTTTCGATAATCGATTATTTTAATTTACTTGCATTAAATTTAATCTCTCCCTCAAATAACACAAATACTTCCGCTCACCGTCCGATTATATTTTTTTATTTGGCTAAATGTATAAAATAGTTTTAACGTTATAATTTTTTGTAGAGTCATTTTGAAATAATTATTAGCTAAGTCGGTTTCCAGACCTTTTTCCCCATAAGTCGGCTTACCCATCAGAGTTATGCCACTTTTAACTTTATAAGCCGCAAAGTTAAATGTGATTTAACAAGTGCCGGTGACTATGTAGGACTAAGCTCTCAGAAAAATGGACAGCTTTGGAATTCGTTGGCGGTGGACCCATTTAACTTCTAACCAGGCTCAACGCTGCTTACCTTGAGTGAGGAACACCACAAGTTTAAACATGGTCGTTCGACATACAAGGATATTTTTTTGCATTATTAGAAAGAATATAACGCTACTAATTTTTAATTGAAAAATAAATTTCAAAAATTTTAAATGTTATAAATTAAGAAAAAAATCATTAATCTTTAAAACGTGTTATGTTAAAAAAATTATGAGAAAAACATCCCTGATAATGTAATTTAAAAGCAAAACTAGAAGCGACTTCTTTTTCAACTACTTTGGCTGAAAAGGTATCGTACTACCTAATTAGGTATACAGCAAAGATTATTTATTGGGTGTGGAAACCCAGAGCCAAAAAATTGTAAAAATCCCAACAGCCTTTTTGTTTAAATTTCAACTTGGTTATATTAATCAAAATGTTTTTTTTGGCGGCACACTTTTAGCAGCTGTTTCATAATTATTAGCTACCTAACGTAAAGCATGCAAGACTAAAATAATTAAAAAACTTATTCTGCATTTTCATTAAATTTCTCAGGTTTATTTGTAGTTTTGATCTAAGGCAATGTTGATTGGGACTAATAATGCAAATTTTTATTTTTAAGCAGGTCTAAGGTTCTTAATTTAACCCCATGTTAAATGGGTATGTATATAAAGTGTGCATGCAAATTAGGCAATTTTCTTTTTTTTAACCTTAAAGTGATTTGTCAGTTTTTCAAATCAAAGGGGAGAGAGTAGGGTGGATTTTTCAATTTTTAAATGGTAATAATTAATTATAATACCCCCACTAGGTTCTATAGAGCTAAAGGTCAAAAAAGGGTTTTCCGTCTATACCGTACCCATCACATATGCCTTTAACATACCAAATGGGAGTTGAGGAAGATGTTAACTGCTACGTCCTGTTAACGATCCGGCTTAATGTGTTTTGGGCTCTTTTTTGTGGAGCGATGAGTTATTAAACTTATTTAATAAAAGAATGTAGAAATACGGGATGACATTAGGCTTAATAAAATTTTAGATTTGATAAGTGTAAATTTAAAACAAAAGTAAGCATGCGTGCGGGTGGCATTCAGATTTTAATTTTGATCTCTGTAAATTTTTAGAAAGGATGCTAAAGTTTTTATACAAACGTTACCTAAAATTTTAGAGTTTGGCCACAATTTTGTTTTTTTTCCAATTAAAAGAAGGTTAAATTGCTCGCCAAAAGAGGCGCTTCCTCTGACCGAGAGAGCTTAAAATACGCGCGTTTATCAATTAAAAAAATAACTTGAATATCTTGTAAATTGCTTGATATATTGAATCCCGTGAACCAGGTGTCCAACACCTTTCAAACTTCACCGTTGAGTATTTGAAAAATTAAACTATTTTTATCTTAATTATAATTGTCTAATACCCAAGAGGGCAAAAAAATTTTATGAAGGGCATGCATGACCAGAAAATAATTAGGCAAGGTTAGTATTTTTAGGCAAATAATTCTGAATTTCGACTTTTGCCAAAATTGTATAATAATTGGAGAATGCGGCGTCATTTAAACGAAGGCTCTCAATCCTACCCCAATGTTGCCGCAACCAATTTCACCGCCACTAACCCAAAAAATATATAAGACTCTAATTAAGAGGCTTAAGTGATCTTTTGACTTAAGCACAATGCAAATTAAGTTGGAGGTGTGAACAAATTAATAAACAAAAATATATAGTAAAGTGCTTAATAACGAAATTTAATTGACAAAGTTTCATATTTTATAAGAGAAAACGTAAATGGTATTAAGCAAATATGATAATTCTAATCCAACTTTTAATTTCTAATTTTTTGAAAACCTCCTTTAAGCTAATGATTGTTTAATTTATGAAAATGATATTTTAGGGATAATTGTTTTAGATTTTTGAGTGCTTATTTTACCAATAACATATGAGAACCAAAAAGATGTTAAAATATTCACAAATGGATATGGGTATGTAAATCAAGAATTTGTTCCATAATGCAAGAATAACAACAATTTTTTTTTTAGAAATTACTCATGGCCCGTAACAGCCAGCCAGCCACCTCTAATATAGATTGATACATTTAGTGCCATACTAAAACATGTGGGCTGCGGAGTTTCAACCTTATAAAATTATTAGTTTTTCGAAGAAATTTAAAAATCGTTTTTTTATTAAGTGCGTCCGCAAAAACATTTTCAATATTGATCTTCGAAAAACTAATAATTTTATAAGGTAGAAACTCCGCAGCCCACATGTTTTAGTATGGCACTAAATGTATCAATCTATATTAGAGGTGGCTGGCTGTTACGGGCCATGAGTATTTTCTAAAAAAAATTGCTGTTGTTCTTGCATTATGGAAAAAATTCTTGATTTAAAACAACATACCCATCCTTTTGTGAATATTTTAACACCATTATCTGTAATGGTAGCAAATACATTTTTTTGGATATTATATTGGGAATATATTTCCTCAATCATCTCATATATTTTATCATATGTATGGTCACCTTTAAACCTTTTTAGGGCTATTGCAAATGACAATCTGATATAGTCTTCAGATATCTAAAAAGATTAATTAGAAATAACCAAATGACAAGTCATCCCAAAATTACTACGATTGAAAATATGTCACAAGTGGTGACCAAATTTTCATCTTAAAATGTTCTTCTCAATGTTTGTTGATAATCATTAAATGAAGCACTAATTTTTCTATCAAGAGATCTTCTTGACATAACCTTGATGTCTTTGTAGCTCTAGAAAAAATACAAGATTTACAAAAAATTAAATTTCAAAATAATATGAAATTGAATGAATATGGCAGCATTTATTGATACCTGATATCATATTTAAAAATGAAGGCTGCTCCACGATACTGAGAGGAATAACCCCATTTATAATAAAGTCTTGTAGTAATTGATCAAATTATTGAGATATTTTGAATGAGGATATGACAGGGAAATTTAGATTTCCTTGTTTTAAAATTTTCTTAGGCCTTTTTTTCTTGAAGCTAAGGTAATGTGTATATACTTGCTGATAAGATGTCTAAATAATTTTATTTATATTTATAATATATTATATACTTTGAGGTGTCTGACAAAATTTGTAGTAGAAGTTGTTTCCCCAGAAATCGTTTTTCTGCATTGGCACAATGCTATTATTTTAATCCCTTTTTTTGATTTAATTTCAAAAAAGGTTTCATTATATCGTTAAATTTGGAATATTAATGCCATTTTCATCAGATACCACATTATCTATTTCATCTTCCATATGAGCAAATGGTAATAATGTATCACAAGAAAATTAAAAATGTGAAGGAAAAATATATGAAATTTTTTAATTGTATTTATGAATATCTTTCAATTTTTAATATTATTTATATTAAATAATTAAATAAAATATTATTCAATAATGGGACCAGCTAAGTAGCAATAAAAATTTAATTTATCTATAATCAATTTTATGTCGAAATATAATAGATACAGATAATTTACAAAAAATAATTATCTAGATATAAGATGATAGATAATTTTCCAAAACTGCAAAAGATCATAGATAATAGATACTATCCATAATATCTAAGATTATCTTCTATCTAGATAGTGTCCAACCCTGATATGGCTATAATAACAAAAAATGTTGATTGTTAATAAGTTATAAATAAATAAAAATTAGAAAAGTAGCTTTCAAAATGCAAGAATGAATAATATTTTGTTTACACGAGTCAACAAATTTTTGAGAGTTATGAGACTACGGCAAAAACCGTCATCTTAAAGATCGTCAAATCCGTTTACTGATTTTTCTAATCAAACATAGTTAATCAGCCTACATTGAAAATTTTTGAAAAAATGTAAAAAAAAAAAAAAAATTAAAAAAAAAAAAATAAATTGAAATTTTTTTTTGCATATTTACAACAGCTAAATTGTTAAATTCAAATTTCAAATAAAATATTTATTAAAAACAGAATGCCGTATTTAAGTTTGGACGCGAATTTTGTATTATCTAAATGTTGATGTAAGAGCATATACGAATATATTTTATTTCTCATTATTTGATATGATAAATTAAAGTTTAAAGGGGAAAAAAGATTCTTTAACATCTTTTTTAGGGTATTCTCGATCTGTCAATTTGGTCCAAGGCCATTTTTTGATATGGACGAATGTAAGGAGCCAAGGCGGGAAGAAACTAGGAAAAACGAAATATACATATGAGGTAAGGCCATCATGGGGATAAATTCTTTTATGTTTTCATAAAATTTACGATTGTGCCATTGATGTTTTGACCTGTGTTATAAGGACACGAAAAGATGTTAAAATACGGACATACCTTTCGTGAACTTTCCTAAAATATAAATTTTATACTTTGTATTGGTTAATTAAATTATAAATTTCAATAGAAAAATTGGTGTTTGAATAAAACGTTTGCTCAAAAAGTTATAAAGCATAAACGTTAACATTTAAAAAGTTTATCTATGGCCTAATTTAAAATAATGCACAAATTTTACCTTCTCACGCGCAAAAATAATTTTTGATATTGCTTAAATTGTAAATAGCATAAAGTGTACACATATCAGATATATCAGGAGGATAAGCAAATTCATATAAATCTTATTTACAAATGTATTATATTTTTAGGTATATTTTGATCAGACATCACTACTCGATATTAATTAGAACAACGTGGGGCACAGCGATTTGTACCTGTATTGTTATTTGGTTTGTGGCCTTCTTGCTCCAAATGGGCCCTGACGTAAGCAAATTTCAATAACATAAAAAATTTTGACACCGACAATTAACTGTTTAATCCAAAAATATCTTATTTTTCAATATCAAAGGAAAGTGCCGATTTTAAATATGAAATTAACATTTTCTCCTTCTGCCATAATGTTTGTTATTGGTGAAAGCAAACACTTAAAACGCGTAAAAACACAGGGTAAATTTCATAAAATTTAATTTTTCTATATAGTGTACACAATTTTTTTTTCCACATCTATCAGAAATAATAAAAATGTTATAAGCTAATTAATATTGATAAAATAATTACAATAAAAATTAAAGATATACAGCGAATTCTGTATTAATAACATAAAAGAAAATATTACCTGGCTAATATAACTTAAAAAGGTATATCAACTCGATATAATTAAAATTGTGATCAATTTTAAATTTTAAATGTAACTTGATTTTACAATTAAATTATCCTCAGCCAAATTTACCGCTTTTTAAAATTTAATTTGTTCGCTAAATTATGCACGAATTTCCGCGAATAGGCTTTGGAAGTCAGCTTCGAAAACACAATTTTGCCAAATATTGTTTAAACTTGACCTCTGCGCCAAATGCTTCCTAAATCGCAGGCGCAATAAAAAGCGCCTTGTTCTCTGAACCAACCGTGAATCCTCAGAGGCCCGCAATAAATTTAAATAACAGATTAAAAAATTGCCAAGGTGCCTGCCTTAAAGCATTTAGGTGATTTTTAAGAGCCCGCAAAAAATTCTTACAAAAAAAAAATGAGACTGAGAAGTCAGACTTAAATTCAAAATAGCCATAAATATATTAACATTTTTGGGTTCCTATATTATGGGGGGAAACATTAAAAATATTAAGCATAACTACATAAACGCCTAAATTGTAATTGGGCCGGCCTTTTTACCAATAACGTGTTTAATTCTTATATTGGCAGAGAGACGCACCTAATTGTACAGGGGTAGTTTGTCGCTCCACAGCAATTTAACTGCCCCCTACCCAAAAAAATATATAAAACTCAACATTAATTAAGACATTAAGATAACAAACAAGGTTGTAAACTGTATTTAATTTTATTCTTTGTTTTTAGCACAATGCAATTAATTATTAGGTCGAGGTTGAGCAAAATATTAAGCAAAAAAAGTGCTTTTTAACGAAAATTATTGACAACGGTTTAAATTTAGTAAGAATATTAAACAAAATTAAAAACAAGCTTAACCCAACTTTTATTAAAACTTACAGTTTTAGGACATTCTGTTTATTTTATAAAAATGATGTTTTAGATTTACAATATCAAACGTTTCAGATTTTGGAGTGTTCCATATTTTCTAGGGCTTTCGACTCACTTTTATGGGACCCAAAAAGATAGTAAATATTCACACAAATATATCTATTTCAAATGAAGAAATTCAATTATAATCACACCTTGATCTCGTATTCCTAATATATTTGTTCTTAATTGAACAACACTTTTAACTAGTAGTCAAAATTTTCTGGATTTTAAAAAACAAATTTAGGGCCCGGCCCTGTCTAAATTAAAAAATACATATAAGTGCAGGGCCAAAAGGCCTGGTTTAAATTCTAAATTATATCCTGCACGTCTTTAAAAATCCTCGGCGCCATTTTAATTTACTCGTTGCGCTTTTGAGACATTTTAATGAAATTTAAATTGTGCATTTTTGAGGTTTCGCTCAATTTTAAGTTACCTCAATTACAAAAAAATTGTAGCAATTTTGAGTTCTGGAAAATGCAAGCTTTTGAGCCCTGGTGCGCTATTGAATTTAACCAAAAGTTTACAGATTTTTAGTTCTGCGGTTACGCGTCTTTTCAAATATTGGTAGAGAATCCAAATAGATTGTCAAAATTTAGATAAACTTCCCATTTAAAATTATATTGAGCCTAATGTCATCCAACCATATTTCTTTGTTCTTTTATAATGTTTAAATTTCTAAACGGTCCACAAAAAAAGACTCGTAGATCCAAAAAAAATTGAAGGAATTTTTAAAGCCGGTTTGATTTGTTAACTGTAAAATTACAGATATTTGACTAAAAAACTTCCCATTAATAAAACTTCCATTTTGTATTTTAAAGGCCGGGCCAAGCACATGAATTGCCTTAACCCGGTTAAATGAGATAAAAGGTGTAAATTTATTGTTTTGGTGCTCCTAAAAATCCAACTTCTGGCAGTCCCAAAATTTTCTGCAAAATTTTAGGAGTTTTTTGCGTGCTCTCAAAATCACCTGCCCGTTTTGAGGGCACCTTAGGAAGTTTTTTAATACGTGCTAAAATTTAAATGCGCGCTAGGATTCTCGGTGCATTTAAAGTCAAAGGCACATTGCTGAAATACCTCGGCCCTCTTTTAGAGTCTTCCGCCCATTTTTAAGAATAAAATTTGCAACGCGGTTAATAAAATTAATTTATCGCACTTCTGAGTGTCCCTAAAAATTCTACGCGTCTTTAAATGTGCAGTTAATGCGCTTCTAAACATTGTTTAATACAAAAGAATTCAGCCACACAGAATTCTGCAATTCTAGTGAATGTTAGGAAATAAATATGAGTAAATTTACTTTTTTCCGGGGGTGAAAAATATTCAAATAAACAATTTTCATTTACAAAAAAAAAGATTTCTCCTCATTTTTTAAAAAAAAACTTATTTTTTTTTTATTTTTGGTAAAACGGAGTGTTGATGGTATATTGATGAACCTCATTTTATTTTTGAAAAACTTTATTTTTTTATATGGCCAAACTCGTGTTTGTTAATTTAAGGATAATAATTAAAATTTTCATAAGTTTTAAAAAGGGCCAAGCTCAAATTTATTAAATTTTTAATACTTAGTTTTTAACTCAATTTAGTATTCTAGGGTAAATGCCGTTTTTTCAAAAGCAATTTAAATAGTTTTTTAGTTTACAAACTTTTTTTGACAACATTATTTGTTAAATTGATTTGGCAGCAGTTGCTTGTCATTTAAGATAATTTTAAAGTAAAAAAATTTTGCACAATTTTGCCTTAAATAATTTCGGTTGCAAAAATTAATATAATATAAACATTTGCAAATTTACATCCATCCTTAAATACAGAGGTTACAAATGAGGAGCTCAAACTCTCAAGAAAGAAAGCAAAAAAGGAGTGTGAGCTAACTTAATTTAACAAAACAAAACAAAACAAAAAGAGTCACATTAGGTTTTAGCAAATTCACCTTGTAAATTTTATCAACCTTTCAACATTAAATCTTCTACCTTTTCCCGCTTCCATTTCTGTTCTGCTCTAAGATGAAAATGAGTGATGGTTGTTATTTATTAACTCAATTGCACTCGCAGAGGCTAAATTTTCATTGAGGGGACTTTTTTCTGTTTCTGAGCTCCAGGCTTATTGGCCAGACCGATGCTAGCCTTTAAGAGAAAATTAATAAAGCATTTTTTATGTATTTATGTAGATAATTTTATAAGTTATGAATGATAAAAAAATTGTTGACTTTTGTTGATTAATTTCGTAATTATGTCTTATTAATAAATTGAAAATTTTTTAAAATTATTTGTAAAAGTTGACATGTTTTTAGAAATTTTTTGGTCAGTTTTGCTTATTTGACGAGTTAACAAATGTTTTTAAATTTTTTTGGTATGAAAAAAATGCCACCAAAATGTCGCGAAATCAATTTTTAATCAATCAAACAAATTTTTATTGAAATTTTTGGTTTATTTGACGATTTTACTGGTGTGTTAAAGAAATTTTTTAATGCGAAAGAAATGTCACCTAGTCGCGAAATCAATTTTTATAGTATAAAAGGGCGTTCATTAAGTCTTTATTCATAACAAAAGATCAGCTGACTTCTACTGATTTATCTCACTAGACACCATCGGCCTTAACATAATTTCTCTTATCTACTTCAATTCAATTAAAATAAAAATAAATTACATTTTTTTAGCCTGTCGAATAACTTTTAATGGTTATCCTCTTCCCTTCTAAAAAAATAATTTTGTTCACAAGAAAATGTTGCAGCCTAGGTGTTTACAATCTCATATGTTGTACAATAAAATAAAATATACAAAAAAATAATACAATTTTAGATAAAATAAAATATATAAAATAATACACATTTTGAAAACAATACAATGTGTAAAAGTAATATAAATTTAGAATACAATAAAATATTGTAAAATAATATAAATTTTGAATACAATAAAGTATTTTAAACTTATATAATTTTTTATAATAAAATTTTAAACTAATATAAATTTTGCAAAATTTATATCACCGTTACTACTTGGGTGAAAGTAGCAGTTAATATATGTCAAATGGCTAGATAATGGCAAAAACCTGAAAATTGTTTGAAAACAAACGCGGTTCCATTATCAGACATCACTGACTTTGGTATACCTTACAAGCTAAACATATCTTTTAGAATTTGTATTACCGCCCCAGTTCTTTTTACTTTTTTGAACGCTAGAATATGCGTCTACAACTAATAGATACGAACACCGATCAAGCTCAAAGAAATCCATGTGAATGCGCTGACCTAGAACCTCGAGCCATTTAGCTTGACGGTCATGATTGGGTACCCGGGCCAACCCAGCGCAATGCTTGCATATCCGGACTCTAGCTGTTTCCCCATTTTTAACCATCACACCAGTTGCCTGGCTAGCAGCTTCTGGTGCCCTGCATGCAATTCCTGACCAATTGTCTGGCGTAAGGCCCCTCAGGTATCAATCACTACCGTGTCCCCGTGGGACTGCATCCTCTGTAACTTCCCATGCAAATATTTTAATACAAGTGATAAATCAGCTAGAATGGCCTCAGCTATTTCAGGTATTTCTGAAACGGTTTACCAGAGAGTATGAAACATTCTCACCTGTCGTAGCATCGAAATACCAAGCGCGACAACATATCGGGCAGGCCTCACGATACTTCACAGTTATATCAAAATAACCCAACTGTAATTGCCATCCTTGCAATCGTGGAGAAAGCAATAGCTCAAGATTGTCTTTTTTATAAAAGGCCACCAATGGTTTATGATCTTTAACTACCGTTACATGCATACACCTAAAAGGTATTTACGGCATTTTGTCAGCCCAAAAACCATTGCTAACGTTTCCTTTCAATCACAGAAAACATGCATACACCTAAAAGGTATTTACGGCATTTTGTCAGCCCAAAAACCATTGCTAACGTTTCCTTTCAATCACAGAAAAAAACTGAATGCTCCATTTGGTTATGGACGTTGTAGTAATACCCCATCGATACCCATACTTGAGGCATTAACAGCTAAGTGTCACGGTCTTGTTCAAAGTGAACTAGTACCGGTGCTGACGTGAAAGACATGCTTTAAGAGTCTACCCTAGCTGCTGATTGTTGCCCCAAGTAAAAGGTGCATTCTTTTTCAAAAGTTCATACAAACATGCAGATACCCGTGCAAATCCCAGTATGTACTTTCTATAGTAAGAAACTGACCCTAAAAACAACATCAGTTCTTGTGCTGATTCGGGCCGTCTCATGCGTTCTATAGCCTTTACTCTCAATTACACCCGTTGAGTTTATAACATGCCCTAAATAAGTAACATCAGACAAGTGACCAATAACATTTTTTAAGAATAACGCGAAGCCCTTTGTGCAATATACGTGCAAGCACAGCTTCTAGCCTTAGGTTATCCTGATTATGTCCCACTATTAAGATATCATCTAAATAGTAAAAGACACCAGGCATACCCTAAAAAATGTTGTACATCGTACGCTAAAATATTGGCGCCGAGGTGGTCAACCCAATGGCAACCTTTTAAATGCATATGTCAGCGCCCAAACGCAATTCCGCCGGCGGAATATTGTCTGGCCTTGACTTCAACGTCCAAACCTTATATTCCGCCGGCGGAATATTATTTGGCGTTTAGTCAACGTCCAAAACGCATTTTCGCCGGCGGAATATTGTCTGGACTTGACCTCAACGTCCAAAGCTTATATTCCGCCGGCGGAATATAATTTGCCGTATAGTCAACGTCCAAAACGCGTTTTCGCCGGCGGATTACTGTCTGGACTTGATTTTAACGTCCATAGCTTATATACTGCCGACGGAATATTTTTTGGCAAGTCAACGTCCAAAACACATTTTCGCCGGCGGAATATTGTTTGGACTTGATTTCAGCGTCCAACGTTTATATTCCGCCGGCAATGTTGCAGAATTTAAGGGATAAACAAACTTAATGTGGTTAATTTTCAAACGATCATTAGATGTTTTTGATTTTTTATGCTTAGATTATAAAATGTTTAAAAATTAGGGTTTAATTTAAATTTAGGGTTAAGGGCTAGAATAGCGTTTAGGAGTATATTATAAGCTTGCAGACTTAAAGATCTACAGGTATTCAAAGCGATAAGCTTTTTTAGGCATTCAGAATTGAGCTAATGAATTTTAATAACCGCACAACTTTTTTTATAATAAAAAATGGAAAAGACCTATGCGCCTGTGACTTTTAATGCACTGGGCGCAATATTCAAATGTAAGCAGGTATTAAAAAACTTAAGGTGCCCTAAAAAGTGTAGGTGGTTTTTGAGAGCGCGTGAAAGACTTCTAAAATTGTGAAGAAAAAAGTTAGGACTGCGCACAGGTTTACGACTGAACAAAACGATATAAAATTTACACCTTTTAAGCCTTATTTAAGCTCTCATTCAACCCTTAGGGTTTCTTCAAGACCTGCTTGACCAGGCCTTTTACAGTGCTAGCTTCAATAAAGTGGCACATGTTAGAAATAGAATGATCAATAGACACATAAAATGTGGCCATCAGCTACTATATTTTTGATCGTTGTCACTAATTAAATGATCACGATCACAATTAAATGATCAAGATCACAATTAAATGGCCAAGATGATGTTTTCATGATAAATATCACTATGTTGTGGCTAAATGGTCACAAAAATTAGTGATGTTTACCATGAAATCATCGACTTGGCCATTTAATTGTGATAGAGATCATTTAATTGTGATCGTGATCATTTTATTAGTGACCGCGAACAAAAAAATAGTGTTAAATGGTCACATTTTTTGTGTCTATTGATCATTCTATTTCTAACATGTGCCAAATTATTGAAGTGAGCACTGTAAATAGGGAATTGGGGTAGGGGTATGATGTTTATTACTCCACTGGTCGCATTTATATTTTTTTGTGGACCGATTAAGAATTCAAACACCAGTATTTGAAAGAACTTAAATTTTAACCCTAAAACGTAATAGAAATAGAGTTTAGACCCGCCCACTCCGTCTGGAATATTATAACTTAGGCCCTGCCCGCCCGTGAACTCATTTTTTCGTTTTTGACCAGGCCCAAATACTTAAACGCCCCTTTATGAGCTTTAAATATTTTTATTTGAAGTTATCACTATACATAGTGCAGGTGTAATAATACCTTTCATATTCCTTTAATTTGTTACATTATTTAGAAAAAAGGCAAAATAAGATATATCGCCCCCCCCCCCCAGCTTAAATGCGGGCTGCTTTCAGCTCAAATTATTATAAAAATTTATATGAGGCTACTAAAATAATTTGATGATTAGAATCCTAAGACCCAAATAGTTTGGTTAATGAAATCACGGCTTATTCGTAGATAAGTTTAAGGTGGCGCAACCAAAGGCCAATTTTTTTTACAAAAGTTAGTTTAAATTTTAGAGTTAAAGCCTAATTTAAATTCCACATTTAAATGTTTAATTGTTCTCAATGATGAGGCGCTTTTTTGACGATATACCTGAGAGAGCCAAAATATGCGGTTTGTCATTTTGGAAAATTTTATTTACCCTTCGTGGAAAATTTGCAAAATGCATGATATTTTACTATTATTTCACCTATAAAAACGGAGTCCACAACACCTACCAAACTTTGCGTTGCTATCTTATAAAATTTGTCTGAGCCTTCTTCATGTGAAATTTACCAATTAAAAAAAACTACATTTTCCTGTTCATGGTAATAATTGTTTAGTTCTCGACAGGGCTAATGATTAAGTTGTGAAGGGCATAATATTGTCTTCAAGAAAGATAGGGGGGAGTGTTCAGATTTTTAGGTGAATAACTCTGACTTTAACTTTAATAAGAAAAGAATATTGTGTTAAGGATTGATATCGTACTTAGACAAACTTTTAATCTAATTGATTTCAAATTCTAATATTTATGTTGTTGGCAAGATCTGTATTATGCAATTTAATTCCAGCAAGTAAAAATTAAAACAATAGTTTAGCGTATTTTTTACAGTATGATTCTGTTTGATACTTTTTGGATCAAATGTAAAATTTTGCCTCGCAATTTTCTTTTGCCCCTTCCTCTATAAAATTCACTTCCAGTCAAAAAAGATTTTTAAATTTTGAGATATCTTTACAATTTTCATGTAGATTTTATCCTAATCTAAGTGTTGACCTTTCCGAACTTGTTGAATTAGCGATTATACAAATGCATAATTTACATTAACACGATGTAATTAAATGCAACGATTTGTTATATACCCATAAAATGTAACAGAAATTTGTGAAACTCAACCCCATAAATATAGGAACATTTACAAATTAAATGAATATTCAACTTAACTTATAAAACATAAAAGTATTTTAGTAAAATACCTTATTCATTATAATTTTGTACAATTAAAATTAATATATGAACTAAACGTAAGCTAACTTTATAAATTAATCAATTGTTAATCATATCGACAAAATGCTTTTTTAATGGCTATTCACTTTCCAATGCCAAAAATTGTTTGAGTTTAGTTCAGGATCCATTTAATATCATAGTGATGCTGATTTAACCATTGTCTTAACACGTTAAACACCCTTAATAAATTTAAATTTAATTTTTTTAATCAAAATCCCATTAATTTACCCCTATAGGCGGCGGCTTGTTCGTTAAGGCCTCGCTTTTTTCCTGAAACTTCTTATGCCCCACCATGTTAATTGAGCTCTAAAGCACGCACGACCTATAAATTGGCTTAATGCTAAATATGAGTGAGGAACACAACAAATTTAGTAAATTATATTGCTTAGAATTTTTTATATAAATAATAAAAAATATACAAATTAATTTAAAAATAATTAATTTAACAGCTCTATCAAATATCGGACTTAAGTGCTTGCAAGAATTGTGTTCTGAACTCAAGGTCTATAGCTAACCTTTATTGGGAGTGGAATGGGTGTGACCAACAAGCCATTTCAAAGCCCATTTTTAAAAGATAATATGACTCATTTTTTCAATCCTTTTTTCGGTATTTATAACTCTTTTTTTTCTCTTTTTATTTAAAGGTTATAAGTTTAAAAATCTGTTAAAAAACCTTTCCCCGTAGAGACGTAGAATAAAAATTAAATGTTAATATTGGAGATAAACCATCATAAGTAAGATAACAATTTTAATGTTAACACATCAACTGCCACAATAGACTAGAAAAAAAAGCAACATGCTTGATAAACAACTCTTAATTAATGTTGCATTCGATTGCCCTTTTTGTGAGTCTGCTTTTATGATGCCTTGGGGGGATATTAAATTTGGTTAAAAAAGGCAAGGCCCGAACAAGCTGCCCCCTATGGGAGAGGGGAAGGTTTTTAAAATTAATACCACAAGAAATATTGCTAATTTTTTTGTATAATTGCAATTTTATCGGGCACTTATTTTTTGGGTAATATTGACTTAAAAAAAAAATATTTATTGTTATTTTTTTATATAAAATAGGGTTAATGTGTTGAGACAATAAGTAAATCAGCATAACAATGATTTTTAACGAGATCCTGAAATTTTTGGCATTAAAAAATAAATAGTCATTAAAGCATGTCGATATTATTAACAATTTATTAATTTGAAAAGTTAGTTCACATTTAGTTTATTTATTAATTTGAATGTAACACTCTGTAATATTAGGGGCAATTCAGCGCCCAAACGCAATATTCCGCCGGCGGAATATTGTCTTGACTTGACCTCAACGTCCAAAGCTTATATTTTTTCGGCGGAATATTATTTGGCGTATAGTCAACGTCCAAAACGCATTTTCGCCGGCGAATATTGTCTGGTGACTTCAAAGTCCAAAGCCTATATACCGCCGGCAGAATATTCTTTGGCGTATAGTCAACATCCAAAATACATTTTCGCCGGCGGAATATTGTTTGGACTTCTCTGCGACCAAAGTTTATATTCTGCCGGCAATGTTGCACAATTTAAGGGACAAAAAAACTTAATATGGTTAATTTTCAAATATCGATGATTAGATTTTTTAAATTTTTCATGCTTAGATTATTTTGATTTTTCATGTTAAATTATGAAATGTCTAATAAATAGGGTTTAATTTAAAATTAGGGTTAAGGGCTAGAATGGCGTTTATGGATATATCTTAAAAGCATGCAGACCCAAAGATTTTCAGGCGCAAACGTGTATTTAGGAGGGCATTATTGAAAGCGATTAGCTTTTTTAGGTAAAATCAGGCGCTAATGAGTTTAATAATCGCGGCTTTTTTTATAATTAAAAATGGGAAAAAGACTTTTAAAAAAACGCTAAGGTAATTCAATAATGCGCCTGTGACTTTTAATGGACTCAGGATCCTGCAAAATTCAAATGTAAGCAGGTATTAAAAAAACTTAAAGTGCCTTAAAACGCGTAGGTAATTTTTGAGAGCGCGTGAAAGACTTATAAATTGTGCAGAAAAAAAGTTAGGACTGCGCACAGCTTTAGGACTTTTAGGGACACCAAAACGATCCTTTTAAACCTTATTTAAACTCTCTCATTCAACTCTTAGGGTTCCTTCAAGATAGGCTTACACTGAAAAAGATAAAAACAAAATTGTAAAATTTGAATTAGTTTAGAAATACCTAATCACTTTTGACCCATCAAAATTAATTAAAAAACAGAGCACGTTGTTAATTAAATGTTTTTTAAATAAATATTATTTTATAGGTCGGCTGGGGTCGAAACGTATTTGATTTGAAGCAAATGATATGCGTCTGGGATCGGACGTACTCACTTGGGTATACGCTATACATCGCTATCGTGTTTGTATTCATTCCAGTTATCACCATTTTCATTAGCTATATCAAGCTTTTTCTCTACGTACGAAAAGTGCATTATCAGGTCGAATCAAACGAACTTAGTGTAGTTGGACTTTCCAACAACATCGCGGCTTTTAATTCCTATGGGGTAATAAATACTTGTAATTTGTAAATTTTTTTTGACAGTTTTTGACGAAGGTCGGGTTACAAACAAAATAGGCACTTTCGAGTATTTTTATTGTGCAGTGGCATGTTTTTGTTCCAATATATTTCTAAAAAAGTGTTTTAGGACAATAAAGAATAGATTACACTGGACAACAAAATATGGACGACCCTAAGCATCATTTATGGCAACTATGGTTTTTGGTCAAGTTTTTGGCGCTGATCACGAATATAAAATCAGAATTTTAGCCAATGCCTCAGATTCTTAGTTATTCGGTGTCAAAGTTGAGATTTTTTGATTTTTGGGGTTTTTTGGGCTTCTATACCATAAAACCTATGGGTAGTAACAAAAGTTTAAAAATTTATTTAGGTAACAAAAACATTCATTATTAACGTAAGGGGTTTAAATTTTTTTAAATATTTATTTTTTTTTTATTTTTTCATTTTTATAAAATTAGTGGTTTTTGTCATAAAATCCGTTTTTTGATCTTAAATAACTTGAAAGTAAATTGCTAAAAATTTTAGGTAATAACCTTTTTTAGATATGTTTTTTATAAGGATTCTGAATATGCCAATAGATTTTTTGTAGAATTAATAGTAAAAAAAATTTGGTGAATTTTTTTCTGAACTTTGGACGCGGTTTAAAAGAAATATAGGAGGCATTGGAAAAAAAAACTAAACTCGGGATTGCTATCGCAAGACAATTCTCTACAAAACCCTCAAAAAATTGTTTATGTTGTTTTTTTTGTTGTCCAGTGTTATTGGAATTGGTTTATAATAAGAATTTTAGGGCATTTATATCCTAGTGGGCAGGCCACTAGGATATAGGAATAACTAGCTGTTTAAATTTATAATTTCTTTATTAAAAGAGTTAATTAAAATAAAATTATATCTATATTTAAAAATAGTAGATGAATCTATATAAAAACTCTAACTTTTTTTATATAAAAAACAATTTATTGCAAGTCGTAATGACACAGCAGCTGAATTAAGCACATCAATCAATCAATTTTCTAGTATTATCCATTAGTATTACGGGCTACGACACCTCCCTTTTTCAGGTGGCAGTACCTGTCGTAGTGTCGATTTATATGATTAGATGATTTCGGAAGGTTTGCGTGACCAGAAATATGTGTTGAATAATTGTTTTGTTTAGTAGCTAGGGGTATTGAATTGTACGGGAAGATTGTGACATAGATGATTAGACTATTGGGGTTGTGGCTCGCTATTGTGCTGTTTGTTGGTCTCAAAGGTTGTGCATTTGCTATTATTACGTTTGCTGGCTGTTCCTTTTTTTTAACCTGTTCTATTAAAATTTCGTCACCTCTCCTTGTGTGCGGCCTGCGTAAGTCGGGTTCTGTGTATAGGTGGTTTACCATCCGTTGTTGATCAATAAATTTATTATTGTTATTTTTTTACGCTCCTCTAGGAAGTGCCTAGCATCAGACGGAGCATTTGCCGTACACCATTTAGGGTAATGCTACTTACTACACTTTCAAGAGTTATAGAGCAAAAAAAAACGAACCGGTATCTATTGCGCGACCACCTTCTTTTCCATCAGTATGCAAAGCCTTGATTTCGTTGTTGAGGTGTTGTGATCTGTTTAAGAAATTGTTTTTGGTATAAGTGTATGAGAAATTTGGTTGGTACCGATTAAGAATATTGAGAGTTCCGATTAGTGTAATGCGTATAGAATAACGTAGGTGGTGAGAGAGTTGTTGTTGTTAGTAGCCCCTAAAGAAGGGGAGTAAGTAGTGTTGCCATTTGTATCACCAATATGGTGATTGATTACCTCCACAAACGAATACGCGGCAAACATTAGAGGCCGGTGAGAGAGTGGGGGGGGGGGGTGTGGGTGGAGCAATTATATGACGAGTAGATATTCCCCTATATTGCCTTCAGAGAATTACGCATGGGAATATGTTTAGAATAGAATGCATCTCACAAGTTTAACGCTGCCAAGACCGCTATTACCGACGTACCGAACGGCAATCTAAGGTGTAAGCCAAAATGTTTCTTACGAAGTATTTGATTTTACCTGGTTCGATTACGTGGCGGCACCAATGTTTTAAGAAAAAGAATAATAGATTATTGGGATTGGTTTATATATAGCACAGGTCAACAACTTTTTGAGAGTCATCACAAATCCATTTACCGTTTTTCCTAATCAAACTTGGTTAGTCAGTTATAAACATTGAAAATTTTAGAAAAAAGGTCAAAAAACCAAAAAAATTCAAAAACAAAAATAAATTGAAATTTTATTTTTGCATTCACAATAGGTAAACTGTTAAATTCAAACTTTAAATAATAATTTCATTAAACACCGATAAATAATACATCATGTCGTATTTAAGTTTGGACGTGAAATATTTTGTATTAATGGCGATGTAAGAAGAGCTTCTTGATATATTAATAAATTTTTTTTTATTATTTGTGAATAAAAATATAAGTTATAAGGGATTTTATATGCAAAAAAAAGAGATCTGTGAATTTGGTCAAAAAAGGTCATTTTCCGTTATAAACGGATCTAGGGAGCCAAAGATAAAAAACTAAGAAAAACGAAAAATATATATGAGATTAGGTAGGCCATCATGGAAATGCATTCTTTTATGTTTTCATAAAATTCACGCTTCTGACAATTGATATTTGTTGACCTGTGTAGTAAGACAATTTTAGGGCATTTATATCCTAGTGGCTAGGCCACCAGGATATAGGAATAACTTGTACAACTAGCTGTTTAAATTTATAATTTCTTTATTAAAAGAGTTAATTAAAATAAAATAACATCTAAAAAAATAGTATATGATCTATTTAAAAACTCTAACTTATATGAAAAACTATTTCTGCGAGTCGTTATGACACAGCTGAATTAAGCAAATCAATCAATCAATTTTCTAGTATCATCCATTAAAGTCAAGCCGGTACTAAGATTTTCATATGTTTGTAAGGAATAATAAGGATGTATTATAGCAATTTTCAAGAAATTTAAAAATGCGTTTTTTATGTTATATTAAACTAAATATTATGTACCAAGTTACAATTTTTTTTTAGCCAAATCTAAAAGTGTTTGTCGATCATTATATTTTATATATTACCAAGGGCTATACGCCAGCGGACGATTATTTGGCCTATAGTCACATAGTCCATGCATTTTGCCGGCGGAATATTAATTAGACTGACCATAACGTCCAAAGTAGGCTGAAAATTGCATAATTTGGGGAACAAATTTTTAATCTTGCAAAATAATTAATTTTGGCTATTAATCGGTAATATATTTCAATATTTTATTATTATATTATATTCTATGAAGAATTAAATTAATTTTAACTAACTTTTGTTATTTAATGTGTAAAAATGTTTAATATTTTACAAATTATTGCATACAGATTTTGTATAAGTTGAATTATATCTTAAGTCTACCGAATTATAATATTAATTTAAAAATGAGCATAACTTTTTATAGCAATTTATAGTAAATGATTAAAGTTCCTCAAATAATCATTCCAAAAATTATATAAATAAAATTTAATAAAAATACATAAAGCGAAAAATTAATTTGAACCTTATAAATTTCGTGTAAAGACTAGTTACATACAGCGAATTTTTATAAAAAACATCGGAAATGTGACTCGACCTAAAAACTAATTTAAAAAGTATTTACTTAACATAACAAGATTTTTGATTAACTATAAAGAAAATTTTTTAAGTAACTTATTTTTTATAAATTTCGTTAGCAGAATCTGGGACATAAGCCGAAATCTTTTGCTTAATTTTAGCTAACAAATTTTTAATCTTACAAAATTAAATATTCTGGCTTATCGGTGATATTTGAGATAAAATACTTTTAAAGTGGTGATCAAATTTTTTTTATTATGAATCAAATTAAATCAACCTTTCTAAACGAACTTTTATTTTCTACTGTTGTATACCAGGGAGGTTTGGGTTTAAATTCGTGCTTTGGTTTTTTTTTTGAAAAATAACATGTGCGACCACTTCAAAGGAAAAGTAACTTTAATTGTTTTTTACACAATCAAAAATCTTTATTTTAAAATTTAATTTCATACAGATTTGAGGAATTTAAAGTAAAAATATATCTTATCTAATTGATAATCTTTAAAATACATCGGAATTTAACTAAAATATTAAACCGGCATTATCCCTTTTGGAAAAAATTCATTTAGCTCGGACTAAATATATAAGAATAAATTTGGCATGAGCTAACTCTAGGAACCCCAGACCTGCCCGGCCATCTTGGAAATTTTAAAATCTGTGATCTTTCATAATCACATAAGCCGCTAATGAACGTTAAAAATTTTTGAAAAATGCTAACTAAAAAACAAAAAAAATTAACAGAATAATAATGAAACTTATTTCTATATTTAAACAGGTTATATTCAAACTATAAATAATATTTTGACAAAAACGAAGTGCCATCCATATATTCTGTATAGCCTAAATGTTGCTGTAAAAGCTTTGCTTAATTTTTTTACATATTTGGAAAAATTTAAATTACAAGAGTTATTTATATATGCTTATTTTCGGATCACTAAAAACAACTCTTACCTCTCTTTAACTAGATGATGGGATATATAGTATTTAAGATGGTTCTAATGATACCGCGTTTACGTCGTGCTATTATTCTCTATAGAATACAAATGGTATCATTTATATCTCCCCTTATTTCAACGGATGGGGCAATAAACAACAACAACATAGTATTTAAGATTGTAAACCGGACAGGGATTGTGATTGATATTTTGCATAAAGGAACCATCAGCCCTGAGTATTTAATGCTACGTTCTGTAAGATAAGTTGTTTTATTACATTTTAGGAATTATTAAGTTTTACTTACGTCTCTCTTTTTTTTGTTTTTAATTGGATCTTCCTTAATTTCCCTAAACCGACTAAGTTGATCATGCAATAGATGGTATTGCCTTAGCTTTCCAGGATTCCACCCCAAACTATCTAACCAAACAGGGTTTTTTGTGAGTTTTATTTGTCCCGTTCTAGTCCCACATTTAACATCAGTTTATTTTGGAGCGGTCGAAGCTGGGTGTCAGCGCCCAAACGCAATATTCCGCCGGCGGAATATTGTCTGGACTTGACCTCATCGTCCAAAGCTTATATTCCGCCGGCGGAATATAAATTGGTGTATAGTCAACGACCAAAACGCATTTTCGCCGGCGGAATATTGTCCGGACTTGAGCTCAACGTCCAAAACTTATATTCCGCCGGCGGAATATTAATTGGCGTATAGTCAACGTCCAAAACGCATTTTTGCCGGCGGAATATTGTCTGGACTTGACCTCAGCGCCCAAAATTTATATTTCGCCGGAAATTTTTGCAAAATTTAAAACACAAACAGTGAACTTTATGTGATTAACTTTGAAATATTGATCATTAGACGTTTTTGATTTTTTATGCTTAGAATATGAAATTTTAATGAATAGAGGTCATGTTAAATTTAAAATTAGGGTTAAGGGCTAGAATAGTGCTAACCGCGCAATTTTTTGTTTTTAAAATTAAGCGAAAAATTTTAAAAAAAGCCGAGGTATTTCTGTAATGTACCTGTGACTTTAAATGCACCAAGAATCCTAACTCGCAATAAAGATGCATTTGTAAGCAGTTATTTAAAAAACATACTTAAGTGCCTTAAAACGCCTAGGTAATATTGAGAGCACGCAAAAGACTCCTAATATAGTGCAGAAAAATGAATTAGGACAGCGCACAGGTGTCGAACTTTTAGGAGCACCAAAATGATAAAATATTTACAACTTTTAAGATTTATATAAGTCTTATTTAACCCTTTGTTAATATTAAGTCATTCCCTGCCTAGCTGGCCCTTAAAAATGCGATATTGGAGTTAATGTAAGGTTTATATAAGTTAAATATCTCCGATTTTAGTCCAGTTAACGAACCGGCTTTAGACGTTCCTTACATTTTTTTAATTTCACTGGTCCCATATATATTTCGTGGACCGATTAAGAATTAAAATATTTTAAAAGAATATAGATATACGGTTGGATGACTATAGGCTCAATATAATTTCAATAAGTATATCTAATATGAATATTTTGACAATCTTTTTGGATTCCCTGTCAGTATTTGAAAAGACGCGTACTCACTCATTGTTAAAAGGGAACCAATGAAGGCTTAAAAGCACGAATCCTGAATTTAAGATAGCCCCAATTATTTTGTAAAGAATTGAGGTATCTTAAACTTGAGCGAAACATCTAACGTGAAAAATATAATTACATTAAAATTTTCAAAAGCGCAACGGTATTAAATCGACGCTGAGTATTTATAAAGGCGCGCATTTAGATCGGGCCAAATTTTGGCAAAACAGCCAGATCGGCCAGAACCAAAATTTGTTTTTTCAAATTCAAGTCCGGCACCAATCCAAAAATAAGGCCCGAAAATTTTTAATTGTGTTGTTTAACAAATACAATAAAAATAGAGAGTAAAAATACCCTTTATCGTGTGAAAATAAATTTATCGCGTTTAGTTTTTGTTAATAATAGTTACATAGAGCATATGAAATTCAAAACTTCGGCCCATCTCGGCCTGTAATTTCTATTTTTAAAAAGCCCAGTGCGTGGGGCCCGTTATAAATTTTGAACCGTCCTGGCCCTTGTTTCCTGGCGGGCCGTGGGCAGGACTTTCGGTTCTCCTTTTTAATCTCTAATGTGATTGTAGGCAAATCATTTAAGAAAAAAATAAATCGCGAAGTGAAGAGGGTTTTTAAGCGGAGCAGGGTGCTATGATTATTATTGAATTTCTAGATTTAAAATTATACATTTGTGTGGACATTTGACTTCCTTTTGAGGGGTAAAAATTTTATAAAATGATAAAAGAGCTTTTTTCGATTCTAGTAAATCTCATAAAAACTTTTTTTTATTAGTAAAGGCTACAAGACTCGATAAAAGCAATAAATCAACACAATATAAGCAGATGTTGCCGCCAAAAAAATATTTACAAAAATCCTACCTATTTCCTTGCCCTATATCACTTAAAAAAACTCTATGCAACCCATTTATGTAAAATAACAATAATTATGATTAACATTAAAATATGGTATTAACATTGAAAATGTTATTAAAGAGGATAGCCGAAAAATGACAAAAAAATCGGAAAATAAGTTTCCAGTTAAGGGCCACTTAGTCTAGACTCCATTTGGGGACTTCAAATTCAAGGCTATTTTATGCGTTTTTAATTGGAATTTGAAAAAAGGAATGTCTTGAGTCAAACAAAAAAACTTATTTTCTTTTTGACGTTTTTTTTAAATTAGGGACTCCTTTCATTTTTTTAAAAAAAATTTTAAATTTTTTGAAATTTTATTTTTTTTCTAAATTATTTATAAACTTTTCTTTAAGAAAAAATGTTTAAATGCTAATAATAAAAATTGGTACTTTTTGTAAAAAAGCGTTTAATGCCAAGAAATAAAAATTTTAAAATTTATCAAAAAAGTGAAATGAGTCTAAACGCGCTTTTATAACTTGCTCGTGAGATTGGAGAAATAAAGGACATTTAATTTTTGAAATAATCTTTTTTATATAATATACCATACACAATTTTCCTTTAAAGTCAAAATTCTATTTCGTTTTAATTACCCCTTACAAAATTGAAATAGCTTAACGGGCCACTACATATATATTAACCTTACTAATTACTAAATATCCGATTACTTTTCTAACATGCCCAAATAGGAAAATTTGGCCGCTTTTAATGAAAATCTTTTAAATTTTCGGGTATATAACTGTTACACGTCAAGCATTTTTTTTCCACAAGGGGTAAGCAAAATTTTCTAAACAGCGCATATTTTGGCTCTCTCAGGTATTGTCAAAAGCAAGCCTCAAAATTGAAGGCAAATATGGGCCACATATGCAAATTCATATCGGGAATGCGATTACGGGCTTGCAGCTAAATTATAATAATAAATAAGACAGTTTGGGCGGGAATATAACATCCGGTCTTAATTCTAAATAATAATACGTTTTTGGGTTATCTAGATTTTTTATTTTCAATTATCGACAGGAGATTTAAAATGATTTTCAAAATATTAACAATATATTTTAATCAATCACATTGAGCCTAATGTCACCCAACCATATTTCTTTATTTTTAATATGTTTTAATCTTTATTTGGCCCACAAAATATGTAAATTTGACCCAGGGCTTTCAGCTCTAATTTAGAAGTTTTTATGAGGATCAAAAAATGTGCTTTTATTATTTTATAAAATTTTATTTACCCCTCAAAAGGATGTCAAATGTCCACACAAATGTATAATTTTAAATGAAGAAATTCGATAATAATCATAGCACCCTGCTCCTCTTAGAAGACCTCCACATTGCGATATGTTTTTTTTAAATGATTTGCCTACAATCACATTAGAGATTAACGTCGAGAGCCGAAAGTCTGGCCCCGGCCCGCCAGGAAACAAAGGCCAGGACTCAATATAACAGGCCGCTGGGCTTAAATTTAAAAATGGAAATTACGTATGCTCTATTTGTAACTATTAAAGACCTAAACACAATAAATATATTTTTAATAATGGGTGTAACTTTTACACTCTATTTTTACTGTATTTTTAAAAGAAAGCTTTTTTGAAAATTTTCGGGCCTTATTTTTGGATTGGAGCCGGCCTTAAATTTGAAAAAACAAATTTTGGTTCAGGCCGATTTGGCTGTTTTGCCAAAATTTGGCCCGATCTAAATGCGCGCCTTTATAAATACTCAGCGTCAATTTAATATCGTTGCGCTTTTGAAAATTTTAATGTAATTTATATTTTTCACGTTGTTTCGCTCAAGTTTAAGATACTTCAATTCTTTACAAAATAATTGGGGCTATCTTAAATTCAGGATTCGTGCTTTTAAGCCTTCATTGGTTCCCTTTTAATAACCAATTTAATTATGTGAGTACGCGTCTTTTCAAATATTGACAGGGAATCCAAAAAGATTGTCAATATATTCATATTAGATATACTTCTTGAAATTATATTGAGCCCATAGTCATCCAACCGTATTTCTATATTCTTTTAAAATATTTTAATTCTTAATCGGTCCACGAAATATATATGGGACCAGTGAAATTAAAAAAATTGTAAGGAAGGTCTAAAGCCGGTTTGTTAGCTGGACTAAAATCGGAGATATTTAACTAATAAACCTTACATTATTTCCAATATCGCATTTTTAGGGGAGGCTAGGCAGGAAATGCCCTAATATTAACAAAGGGTTAAATAAGGCTTATATAAATCTTATAAGTTGTAAATTTTTTATTATTTTGTTGCTCCTAAAAGTTCGACACCTGTGCGCTCCTCCTAATTCATTTTTCTGCACTCTTTTAGGAGTCTTCGTGCTCTCAATATCACCTACGCGTTTTAAGGCACCTTAGTATGTTTTATTAATACCTGCGCACATTTAAATCTTTATTGCGAGTTAGGATTCTTGGTGCATTGAAAGTCACAGGTACAGAAATACCTCGGCTTTTTTTAGTCTTTCGCTTAATTTTAAAAACAAAAAAATCGCGCGGTTTTTATAACATTACACTTCTGAGGGTATCCAAAAAATCTAAGCGCTTTCAATTGTGCAGTTAAAGCGCTTCAAAATACACCGATCCGCCTATGAATCTTTAAATTTTTAAGTTTTTAGCACTATTCTAGCCCTCAACCCTAATTTTAAATTTAACATGACCTCTATTCATTAAACATTTCATATTCTAAGGATAAAAAATCAAAAACGTCTAATGATCAATATTTCAAAGTAAAGAGTTCACTGTTTATCCCTTAAAATTTGCAATAATTTCCGGCGGAATATAAATTTTGGGCGCTGAGGTCATGTCCAGACAATATTCCGCAGGGAAAAATGCGTTTTGGTCGTTGACTATACGCCAATTAATATTCCGCCGGCGGAATATAAGCTTTGGACGTTGAGGCCGGGAAAATACGTTTTGGTCGTTGACTATACGCCAATTAATATTCCGCCGGCGGAATATAAGCTTTGGACGCTGAGGTCAAATCCAGACAATATTCCGCCGGCGGAATATTGCGTTTATTCGCTGACATATACATTCATACTACATAAAACATTGAAAATGTTACCCGACACCAACAACTACATTTTATTTCCATGAGGATAAAAACAGTGGATAATCAAATATTTCATGTCCGCCATGTTTCGGTATCGCACCAAATGTTGCAATCTTTAGCGTGGATGTTGCGGGCGGTGATTAAAGGATTCAAAAAAAAAGATTATGCTTTTTTAAGGAAAAAATGTTAGAAACAACAATTTTGTTGAAACAATATTCAATAAATTTTTATTTTAAAAAGGCTATTCGTGTATTGGACAATATTATTGTAAAAAAAATCGTTGTTTCTAATATTTTTAATTAAAAAGCCTAGCCTTTTTTTATAATTACCCTATTAATATTAATTTTATTAATTATATAAAAGCATATTTAATATAATTATATAGTAACTCTAGATTTGACTTACAAAATTGAATAAAATTTGTTTTGGGCTTTAATTTTTCAATGTGCAATTGTTAATAAAATGTCCAAAGCTTCTTCCTTCAGTGAACAGTGGAAAAGCGGAAAAAAAATAAAATAATAAAATTACAACTAACCATTAAAAGAATGTAAAATTAAAAGACAAGTAGAAAATCTAGTTTTACGATTCTTTATGTAAAGTTTAATCGAAATAACTAACGTGCCAAACTGTACATCGACTAGAAAACGCTTTATAAGAAGAAATTTTTTTTAAATTTATAATATATTTTTTTTTAATATGACTTTTTTTAAATATGTTTTTTAAAGCCCATGTCAATTTTATTATCTAAATTTTAGCCTAAGCTTAGCAAACGACGTTGGAAACAAGAATATAAACTGGCCAAAACGTTATTCGCACATTTTGCCTTGGTTCTGATCCTTTGGGGTCAATACATTCTCATTGTTATAGGTGACATCCATAATAGGTAAATAATTAATAGATTAATCAAGCTTATTTATTTTCTCATTTAAAAACAACAATTTAGCCAATAGACGGGAAGGAATGTTTAATATTCAATTTTTATTTATTAATAATATTTATTAAAATGGTGTCCCACTTGATCCGAATGTATCGAGATCCCCAAGCCCGATTAGAATATCTAGCCACTGGATAGACTTTCTAATCTCTATAAAAACACTAATTATATGCATGATTGGCGGCGCGGTGCGCTCGACATATTTTAAACTTAGGCTGCCACTTGCTTGTATGCCGACCCCAATAAATAAAGTCAGCCTTTAAAATCTCAATAAATATTTTTCCAGTTATTACTGTAATAAAAAACAACAAACAATTTTTATAGGGTTATGTAGAGAATTTATTACAATCAATCCCGGGTTTAAATTTTTTATTTCTTTATATCAGATAAAACAAATAAATTTCTAACAAATTATTAGCATATTAAGTTGTTTATGATTACTCACAATTAGTTATTAACAATTTATTTAGTATTTAGAAAAAATCGGATTTTGACGAGGTCCACAAATTAAAAAAAAACAAAAAATTAAAAAAAATTAAATTAATTAAACACTTAAACGTTGTTAATGTAAAATACTCACAATAAGTTATTAACAATTTATTTAGTATTTAGAAAAAATCGGATTTTGACGATGTCCACAAATTAAAAAAAAACAAAAAATTAAAAAAAATTAAATTAATTAAACACTTTTAAACGTTGTTAATGTAAAATACTCACAATTAGTTATTAACAATTTATTTAGTTATTTAGAATTAAAAATAGGATTTCGACGAAATCCACAAATTAAAAAAAAAACAAAAAATTAAATTAATTAAACAAATTTGAACGTTGTTAATGAATGTCCTTAACCCAATAGGGTTAAACTTTTTTCACCGTTAAAAAGCCCAAAATTCTAAGAAAATTTTTAATCGCGGCACCGATATCTAAAATTTGACCAAATACAAGCCGCCATTAAGTTTTGATGACACTCTAAGAACTCCTTTAAATTAGAATTAAGTTATTGTAATTTGCGTTTGAGTAAATATTTAGAGCATTGATATTCGGATACGAGGCTCGCTGCACCTCTATCAATCTAAAATCTAACTACTTCATTTAAGTATTGCATGAACGCTCGCTGGTCGTTTAAAACTTTAATAGTTCTAAGATAGCTTTTTACTTATACGTAATGTATATATGATGAATCTTTATTAAATATAAATAGATTGCCAACTAAAATGTACGCTATATCTGTTCAGATTGCACACTCAATTGCAGTTCTTAACATTTTCATTTATCTTTCAAATTCCTGCTTTCGGAAGGGAATGAAAGCATTTCTCACGGGAAAACCATTACAATTAGTCCCAGGAACCGTCCCATCAATGGATTTTTCTTATTCTCGCGTTAGAGAATTGCGAGCACCTGTTCAAAATAACATTTCCGTAACATTTCATGGTACAATAACGAACTTTTTTAATATAATGGCTAATTTTTAAATAATTTTAATCTCATTTTTTATTATTTTATATGGTTATTTTCGCCCCGAGGAAAGTTTTTTAGGCCAAAGTCTAAAAATAACACTGGACAACAAAATTTGGACGACCTTAAGCATCATTTATGGCAACTATGGTTTTTGGTCAAGTTTTTGGCGCTGATAAAAAATATGAAATCAGAAATTTGGCCAATGATGCCTCAGATTTTTAGTAATTTGGTGTAAAAGTTCAGATTTTTCAATTTTTGGGGTATTTTGGGCTTCTATATCATAAAACCTATGGGTAGTTACAAAAGTTTAAAAATATATTTAGATAACAAAAACATTCATTATTAACGTAAGGGGTTAAAATTTTTTTTAAATATTTAATTTTTTTTTATTTTTTCATTTTTGTAAAATTAGTGGTTTTCTTCATAAAACTCCGTTTTTTGATCCTAAATAACTTGAAAGTAGATTGCTAAAAATTTTATGTAATAACCTTTTTTAGATATGTTTTTTATAAGGAATCTGAATATGCCAATAGATTTTTTGTAGAATTAATAGTAAAAGAAATTTTGTAAATTTTTTTCTGAACTTTGGACGCGGTTTAAAAAAAATTGGAGGCATTGGAAAAAAAACTAAACCCGGGATCGTTATCGCAAGAAAATTCTCTACAAAACCCTCAAAAAATCGTTTATGTTGTTTTTTTTGTTGTCCAGTGTAATTTTTAAAAGACGTGTGAGTCAAATACCATATGAATGAGAAAAAAAAATTTTGTGTGCGCGCTATCATCTCTTTTTAACATTGAAAATGTTGAACGATTTTTTTGAATTTCCCAAATAAGAAACCAGTAAATTTGTCTCCGCAGCCCACATGTTTTAGTATCGCACTAAATATCGTGTAGCGGGCGATTTCAGTGTATTTTTTAATAAAAAACATTGACTTTTATTTTTGAATTTAATAATATTTTTAAAGTTTTTTATTTGGATAGTCAGATCATTTGACACAACAATCGATATCATCACAGACTGGGTGTCCAAAAATACAAAAAAAAGAGTTTTATTTAACGGTGTTTTTTAAAAAATGCAAAAATCATGTGCCTAAAGACGAGGATTCGTAGCAAAGCTCCCATAATTTTGATTTTTTTAAAATACCTTGAAAGGTTATAATATCTTAAGATTTTATTAGCCCAAATTTATTTGCCGTCGAAGGAGAGCAGAGAGATAAATTTTGCATAGGGGTACAACATGCCTCCATCAAATTTTTGCCAATTAAATAAAGTGAGGAAAAAGTTTATATAATAAATGAAGCAAAACTTTTAGAGATTTTGCCAAGTTTAATAATGTGATCAGAATTGCGAAAAGCGGTGAATCAATTTTTGTATATTTTATTTACATGTACACTAAACCAAATTGTAAATTATTATTTTTATTTTGTATACAAAATGCCTAAAAATACATTTTAGGGTTCGGTTCATAAGTGCCCTAGAATTGGGTCAAAAAAGTTTAAGCAAAATGAGCCAAAAATTTCTTAACATTGAAAATGTTGTTAAAGACGTTAGTCGAAAAATGACAAAAAAATTTAAAAATAATCTCCTATACCTGTTTAGGTCTACAAATCATTTGTTGACTCCATTTTCAAGGCTATTTTTTCTTTTTTCTGATGGAGCCCATTTCGGGATTTGAAATTTGTAACAGGTGTCGTGAATCAATTCCCCAAAAAACTTACAGACGTTTTTTTAAATGTAATTTGCTCGTGAGAATGGAGAACTAATGGACATTTCATTTAATAACTTAAATCAGTCCCATATAAAAAATTTTTCTTTAAGGTTTCTTCTAATTGTTTTAGTACCCCTTATAAAACCTGCCTAAAAAACATCAGGTCCATGTTCAAATATAGAAAATTTGGACGCCTTTCATGAAAATCCTTTAACTTTTTGAGGGATTGATGAATAACACTGGACAACAAAATTTGGACGACCTTAAACATCATTTATGGCAACTATGGTTTTTGGTCAAGTTTTTAGCGTTGATCACGAATATGAAATCAGAATTTTAGCCAATGCCTCAGATTTTTAGTTATTCGGTGTCAAAGTTGAGATTTTTCAGTTTTTGGGGTATTTTGGGCTTCTTTATCATAAAACCTATGGGTAGTAACAAAAGTTTAAAAATATATTTAGATAACGAAAACATTCATTATTAACGTAAGGGGTTTAAATTTTTTTTAAATATTTAATTTTTTTTTATTTTTTCTTTTTTTGTAAAATTAGTGGTTTTCGTCATAAACTCCGTTTTTTGGTACTAAATAACTTGAAAGTAAATTGCTAAAATTTTATTTAAAACCTCTTTTAGATATGTTTTTTATAAGGAATCTAAATATGCCAATAGATTTTTTGTAGAATTAATAGTAAAAAAAATTTTGTGAATTTTTTTCTGAAGTTTGGCGGTTTAAAAAAATTGGAGGCATTGGAAAAAAAATAAACCCGGGTTCGTTATTACAAGAAAATTCTCTACAAAACCCTCAAAAAATAGTTTATGTTGTTTTTTTTTGTTGTCCAGTGTAATCAATATTTTTCGTTATCGAAATATATTTTTAAACTTTTGTTACTACCCATAGGTTTTATGATATAGAAGCCCAAAATACCCTTAAAATTGAATCTCAACTTTGACACCGAATAACTAAAAATCTGAGGCATTGGCTAAAATTCTATTTTCATATTCGTGATCAGCGCCAAAAACTTGACCAAAAACCATAGTTGCCATAAATGATGCTTATTGTCGTCCAAATTTTGTTGTCCAGTGTTATATTTAACAGGTGGCCTGCCGCAATTTCAAGACTTTTAATTGCGGTAGTCCATTTGCTTGTCCTTTACCCTTATTACTAATACAAACCCATTTCCATAAAGAGGCAGTAAATATAGGTCAACCTTCTCGTTTTATTAGTAGCCTCCTGCTCTCTTGTACAGCAGTCTCTAATGCATTTAATTGGCGCCACTAAATACGATGCTATAACATTTTGCTTGTTAATATTGACAATTCTTTTTTTAAATAATTTTAACATTGTTTAGTGAACTAAGTCGTAATTAGCTATATTCCCAATATTTCAGATAATACATAAGTTTTATTTATTCCAATCCAAAATACAAGTTTCAGCCAAATTAAATATAGAAAAATAAGAAAGTGATTCACAAAAATCAAAAAGTGATGATTAAAAATAAAAATTGCAATTATATATGTGAATCCAAATGTTATATTAGGACAGCAGCGTAAAAAACTATTTAACCTTTGGGCATATCCCCAAATTATTGTTATTATATAAGATAGAAGCAATCTTTTTCGGGGCATAACATTTAGGCTTATGTGCTTATTTACAACTAATAGGTTGTGCTATAACCATTTTTATAGATTTTGCCCCTTGGGGCATTTAAATATTGTGTCCAATCCACGGGGTTAGAACAATGTTGCCTCAGTAAATTCCGCTATCACTAACTAATTATAGAATAACTGGTATGGGGGACCCATTTTCAATGTTATGTTTTAAATAACTGCGCGTACTCATGCGTCTGTCCCTCTATCTATATCTACATAAGACTTAAAGCCCCTTCGATTTTGCTTCATGGCCAAAATTCTATAAATCTCATAAGCAGTTATGACACATACCATTATTACAAAACTGCACAACGGTTCCCCGGCTTCTGTCAGGCTTAGCTAGCTAGCCCCAGAGCATGCCCGTTTCTAAATTAGCCCGCCTTAGGCATTCAGGGTTTACATATGCGTGACTCCACCACATCCTCGGCTTCTATCAAAATTAATTTGCCTAAAACGTGTATTTAAAAATATACAAAAACATAGCTCCCTACCACATATAATTTCTATCAAAATCTGTGTTTTGTTTTTATGACGGGCAGGCAGTTCAGCGACCAAACCACATATGCAGTATAAAAAGTGCCTCTTACTTAGGGTAATGTCAAAACTCAGGAATTCGGAAAGGAGTCCGATTCAACGGGAGTTCCAGGGGACTCCGTTTAAAAAACACTCCCAAAAACCACCCGAAGTTTTCCGTTTTTAAACTCCGGGGTTTTTTCCCGGGAGTTAAAAAACATTAGCCTATTGGAAATGTTGGAACTGTGTATTTTTTTGTCCAAACTCATTATTTATAAAAATAATGTTGTAATTAAATGCAAAAGGAGCTAATTATGCAAATATCTCACATTTATAATGTTAATAATTTTGTTTTTTTTTAAGTTTTTTTTTATGAAACTTGATATGAACTAACTAAATAATTAAATTCATGTCTACATAGAATTTTAGGTAATTTTTATCAAATTTGTGTCTGCTAACGGTGTCACCAAAATTGTCGCAAATGCATTTTATGCATTATAAAACTAATTTTTTTTCAATTTTTTTTTCTTGCTGTTAAATCCATTTTTTCATCTTGTGATAATGTCGCCAAATTGTCGCAAATGCGATTTATGCATTATAAAGCTAATTTTCGTTTTTTTTTCGTGCGGTAAATATTGGTAGGTTTTTTGGTAAAATTATTCCATTTTTAATTCTTGTGATAATGTCACCAAATTGTCGCAGATGCATTTATGTATTATACAAATGCGAATAATTCAATATTAAACTTTTTTCGATTTTCCAGCTCGCTTGTTTACTTAATAATATATATTTGCTTGCCCCCCCCCCCCCCCCTAATCTGCTATCCGGTCCAGGAATTTTTTTTTAATTATGGTCCCGCCAGCCGGCCCGAAAATTTTTTGTTATAGGCTAAAAAAAATTTTGATTTTATTAATCAATATAATGCAGAATGTACAAGTAAGTACCACCTTTAATCGTTTACAAAATAACTTTATCAATTTTGGTTTTTATATTCAGGCCGGGCCCGTTATAAATTTTAGCTTAGTGCGTTATCAAAATTTCATATACAGATTATAACCCACAAATCTGACCCAAAATTTTATGCTCGGACTGTTTAATAAAGATATAAAAGAAACTGAAGTATATAACATTCACTCACTTTCAATTTAGGCTTTTTGCCGAAAATTTATTTACTCCGCTAAAAAAAATTATTATTTCTTAATTATCATTCGTTTGGATTATCCCTATTTCCAGGAAAGTTAACGCTTTTTCTACATGCGGTCTGATTGTTAGGCCCAATCGAAGTTCCTTAAGAGGAGGAAAAATAGGGGAATTGGTTAAAATTTAAAACGTCATAACCTCTTCCAGGCCCGATTCTAGCTTTTCCACTTTGGGGGGGGGGGGGGGGGGCAGAAAAAACATGTACAACAATTGAATCCATGTTAAAAATTTTTATTTTTAACAAATTAATAGTAATTTATTATATTCTTAAAATAAAAAAATGATTGCGATTACAAATTGTATATGTGAATTAAAAATAATTGTTTTCACCAAAATCAATTTCTTAAAAAGATATGAGATTTGGAAATTAATTGTAAGTATAATTTTATCATTTGGTATCAATGCGCATGAAAAAAATATGAAGATTGATTATCATGAAAACAATTTGTATAAGTATGCTAATTTGGAAGAAAAACACTGGTTATATATAACTAGTAATTAATATTAGGGTAAAAAATTAAATAAAACATGAACATAAACGTTAAATGCGCATAAAAAAAATTTGCAGCCATGTCTTAAAATAGTAAGCAATAATTAGCTGATTAAGAGCAGTTGTATTGTATTCTAACAATTTAATGCTAGAAGTTGTTTTGATTAAATTATAAAATTCATCAAAATTCAACGCCGTTAATGATTTTCGTGTCCTAGAAGAACCAAATTACCTTTACGTAGGAAGTTATTTTCCTTCTTAGAGAAAAAAATGTGGCCTCACAACTCGGTTGAAGAGCCAAATAACAAACTTATAGAAAAATGTTAAATAGATAAGGAAACGCATCTTTGTAATTATATAAAAATTTAATAAAATTATTAGTAACACATTCTTTGTAATTATTAAGTTTTCTTATTAAAATTTTTCTGGCTAAGTCAATTTCTTTAGATTGAATTTTTATCAATATTACTTATTTATAAAAGAGGCTCTAATCTATTTATATCTAAAAAAAGGATAATCATATTTATAAAAGGAATTTAAATTCTAAATAAATATTATTGGTAAAAAATATCAAAAGAATCAATAATTAAAATAAATTTTTAATTCATTATTAATATTTAAATTATTCTCAAACTTATGAGTATAAAATAAATAAAAATCAGAAAAATTTTTAGGTTTAGTTTTTTTTTATCTATAAATAAATTATTGTCATTTAAAAAAGTATTATATATATCAAAACAGTTTTTGAATAAATCTTCAAATGTATTTATTTATTTGTATTTCTTAATTGTTAAATTTCTAACAAACAATGGTGTATAAAATCAAATCTAGAAACATAAATCGTGCATTATCATTAATTATTTTTGATAAATAAAATAATTTTCTAAATGATAAATACAAAAAAATAAATTGATGATTATAAACATGGTCAAAAAACCTCGACGCTTCGGCCCTGTGACCTGAAGATATAAAAATTATTTTATTTTTAATTTTCAAAAGAGTATTTAATATTTTTATGTAATTTTAAAAAAATGGCGTCGTAGTTACCACACTACCATTGGGGCAACAGCCGGGGTATGGTCCCGCATTCACTAACATCCTTGATTGCATCATGTTGAAAAAATTTATGAAGGGAATAAAAAATATCAAAAAAATCTTTTTTCCCTTCAATTAAAATTTCAAGACAATCTACAACAAGTTGCAATCGGTCGTTAAAGCAGTGAGGGGGACATGTTGTCCAGCTATTTTGCTTAGAAACACTTGAACATCACTTTTATCCCGCGGCATTACGTTCGCCCCATCGTAGCATTGTGCGATCAGGTTCTTTGGTTCTAGGTTATATTCTATCAAAAGATTTGGCAAGTGAGAAAATTTCTTAGGCATCAAATTTATGAATTGCTTTCACAAATATAAAGCTTTCTGTAAAATCAAATTTTTTTGTATATCCTATAACAACAGAAATAATTTCTTTGTTAGTTTGATTTCTCTGGCGGATGAGAAGTGTTGATGAATGAACATGTTAAAGTAAATATTTTTAAAAATAATATTTTTTAGATATTTTTGGCGGAGCAAATTTAATTATATTGTGTGAGAGAAAAAATAAAATTTAGTATTTTTGGGAGGGCAAATTTAATTTGGGGGGGGGGGGGGGGCAAAAATAAAATTAATATGTATTTTTGGGGGGGCAAATTCAATTTGGGGAGGGGGGCAATCAAAAATGCCCCCCCCCCCCCAAAAAGGGGTTTAGAATCGTGCCTGACCTCTTCATTTCTGTTTATAACATTATTCTCATTCTATTTTCTTAATTCATATGTTGTCAAATAAAGATTGATATAACTTTTGCATTCAGAAAATTTGTTTAAATCGCACTTTGGCTTAGTTAATTACCAAAGGGGATTTTACATAAACAATTTAATAACAGTATCTAAACAAAACCCTTAAACCTCCAAATCGTCTTCTACCCGTGATTTTGTTTTTATTTATGGCACAGCCTGGGTTACAAATACGGCGCAAAAATTTAAAATTTGAAGCTATTAAAATATCCATACATCGTGTATTTATCACCAAAAGTGATACAAATTTTATATCTTATTCATGTTTTACAAGAGCTAAAAGCAATAAATTGAAAAAATTAATTTAATGTTAAATACATTTGCATTTAAGTGCAACTCATGATTAAAATTGACAAAATTTACTAAATTTTATTAAATTAGGTTATAAACAAAAAAACTCGAAAAAGTTTTTCCAATAATTAGATTGGAATTTGCGACAATTTCGAAATGTCACTCACTAGTTGCCTAAAACTAGAAATTTATCAATATATGGCAGCCCGAACAAAAAAATCGAAAATATTTAATTAATGTTAAATTATAAACATTTGCGACATTCAGGTGACATTGACTCAGCAGGCTTTATATTAATAATATTTGCCAAAATTCATTAATGTAAAACAAAAAAAAACTCGAAAAAGTTTATTTAATTCAAATTATAGACATTTGCGACAGATAGGCCAGCAGACTTAATAATGACAAAATCAAAATTTATTAATATAGCCTAAATGAGAAACTTTATGTAAAGATTACTAACACACGACCGCCCGAACCAAAAAAATAAAATAATGTTAATTCAATATTAAATTATTTACATTTAGGAGAGTTTATTCACAATTTCAGCAGCAGACTTGACATTGAAAAATTTATTAATAGTGCAAACAATTTCCAGGGCTTAATATTGAAAAAGTCATATTTGTATTTAACATAATACAGTAAGTTTACTAATTTTCTCCCACAATTGTTTTCTTTTAGAACTAAAAAAAACAATCGTTTTATTTTTTATATCGTAGTAAAAAAATATGGTGGCTAAATCCCCTGAAAAAAACTCTAAAATCCCGCCCGGGTGCTCCAGGAGTTTAAAACGGGTAAACTCCGGAGCATAGGCGTTCCCGCCTTACTCCTTCCATAAACTCCAACTGGAGTTTTAGCAAGCCCCACTATGGGCCTCAAACTTAAATAATTATCCTTTATAATAGAATGAAAAAATTTATTAGACTACGGCAAATAATGAAAATGATATTTATACACTATTGGGGTAATGTCACTATGATCAATTTCTGACTACCCTGGTCAGTCAACCCCGTTGGAGATTTAAATCAGGCCTGGCGGGCTGGGCTTAAAAAATAATTAAGGAAGAATAAATCAGAGCAGGGAAAAAAATAAATGGGATTTTTTTAAAAGTTTTTGAGTTTTTTTCCCCAAATGCCCACAAACTCGTGGGCATGGCAAAAGAAAAGCCCCTTTAAGAAAAAAAGGGGCATTTTTAAAAAAAAGCCCTTTTTCTTTTAAAAAAAAAATTCCTTGGACTTATCGCTTAAGACAAGGCTCTAAATGCGCTAAATGCTCTCTCGACCGATACTTGCTTGAGTCGGTGCTGCCCCTAATATAACCTGCGCCACTTGAAACAGTTGTGGATGTGGCTTACTTCCTCCAGCCCAAAATTTTAAAATATCTTCCTTCTTTATAGGTTAAATTTTTTTGGCCGTTTATAAAGTTATCTATATTATATTATTAAAATTAGTAGAATTAAAAGGTTCGCAGTTCGAAATTACTAAGGTTTAAGTTTGTAGTAACTATGTTGAATACTGCTGGGATCATTTAGTTATATGTCCCATGTTTTGTGAATATGTTTCTAAAAATATATTAAGTTAATGATTAATTTCTAAACAATCATAAAATAGGGGAGACCGAGGCTTTTACAAACTTCTTACAAAACTTTTTATGATTAGAGTGTTTCGACTTTTTGTAAGATTTTTTTTTGGGGGGGGGGGGGGGGGATATTTTATTTTTGGGCATGCCGGTTAATTGAGAGGGACGAATATCGTGAACATCTATTTTTACCGAATTTATTTTTGCATGTGCCTAAGTAGTAACATATCATTAATTAAATTTCAAAGAGGGGTTTAATAGAAATTAAACTACCCCGATCCCTTGATTGCAATTTTATATTAGTATTTTTACTTTCCAGCGGTCAATTATTTCTGGTGTAACAAACGGTAAATTAATTCTTAAATCCATTAGCATTGCTGCGCTTAAAGCATCATTGTCGAGCAATTTAGATTGTCGAGAATCTAGATAATTTAAAAACTTACAGGCCAATATTGCTATCATTAACCAGCTGAGTTAAAGAATATTTGTACTTTAATAGGGATAAAAAGAAGTCGCCGATGGTAAAATTTGACTTTTGCATTCCGAGTGTGCATAACATGCTCAAAGGTTTACACAAAATCATTAAAAATCCAATTTTCTTCACTAAAATTTAATTCTTGTTCAATGTTTGCTATATTGACTATCATATCCTTGAGTTCAAACATACTTCTCACCATTAAGTTCCATTTAGTAAGATTATCTAATTGAGGTTTTTGGGGGACAAATAATTTGTAGAGATCTCAACTTTATTATGATGTTTCTGGAAGCCTTCCTCTTGTAATCTTGTAAAACTTGTTTAACCACAAGATGAACATGAGCAGTGCAGCGGATGAATTTTGTTGGTGTAGGGGCAATACGCTCAAGCTAGTCAAAAATATCAACTATTTCTTTATTAGTAAAAAAAGTGGGCGTATCAGGTGTCTTCTAATACCTCGCGGCTTTTAAGTAATTTGCCCCTTCATCTCTTGTGATTGGATAAATTATTAGTTTTAATATTTTGCAAAAATATTTAGGATGATTTCTTTTAAATTAAGCACGGTTGAACGTTCCATAATTTCCAATGTCCGAATTATAAGATCTCCTAGTTGATTTACAAATTGTATGTTGACACCAATAACGTGCTTGTCAAATTTTATGCTCCGTCTATTACTTAAAGGAATTTGTTTTCTATTTCTTTCTGAATAAAATTACGAATTTTTGTAGCGATGCGATCATGTCCATTACATCCTATTTGTACACATATAAACAAATATATATTAACAAGCCTATTAAAATTTTTGAGACCCCCGCTTAGATCTGATTCTTTTCTAATTAAATGTAGCGGAATAATTTTTCTAATTCTGCCAAACTTTTTTAATATAGTAATATGGCTAGACCTATCAGTTACCTAAAATACAGCCCAACCAAAAATGTACTCATCTAACTATAAGAAAATTAAGCTCAAAATTAACTTTACAAATTAGGCTCAAAATTAAAAATAATTTTTTGATTGCCTAATACTTCCAAATACGGATTAAGTATGTGCTTGAATTCGGGATAGTCAAATATTGAGAATGGGAGATGATGAATGGTGACAATTTTTATAATATTTTGATAGTAATTTTTTTTATTTACTTTGACATAAATAAAATCCAATCCGAAAAATTTTCTTTTTTAGTAGCTATATTAGATTCCAGGGCCACTTTTAGATGGCAATCAAGTAAATGTATCTTTTGATTGAAGGGCCAGCGCATATAAGTTTTTAACAGAGCTTACTTACATTGTTTGTTATCGAAATGGGGCTTTAATTTATCTCTGAGTTTCTTTTCCAAATTTTTGTAAAGAAAAATCAAATTTTTCGAAAATATTATACAGAATTCGAAATTATTACAAAGAAAACAAAAAATGGGCTTTTTGGGGCGCTAAGAGCCAATTTTTTGGGTTTTTTTTGGTAAGGGCTTTTTTTGAATTTTTATTTTGGCTCTTTGTTTGTTGCTCCCTTTCTTTCTTAGTTTTGGGGGGGAAAATGAGCCAAAGTTTTTTGGCTCATTGTTTTTTCCCAGCACTGTTAAATTGTATATTATATCGGGTTGGGGCCGTTCTCAAATATATGTAAGGTAAGCCGGGATTTGGGTATAAATAAATAATATTAATGTAAAAAATAAAACTTAACCTAATTTTAATACTAAATCTTTCAACATAACAATCCTAAGCTTAAGCTGTATAGGTTATAATGTCGGTTTTCATAGATTGAAATAACATTTATTAAATATATATTTTTTACTATTTAGAAAAATCACAATGTCCTCTCACTACAAGCATTTTTTAACTATGGAGTAATCGGCAATTAATATCTTGATACATTTGCAGTACTTCATTAAAAATTCAAAATAAAATTTGTTTTTACGAATTCCATGTTTTATTTAATTCATTAACAATTATGTTGACAAAAAATTTAGTAAATTTTTGGTTCATCGTGCAACACTTCAATGTTTGAATTTATTAAAATAGCTCGCTCCGAAGCCATTTATGCTTTGAGTTTAACGCAAATTTATGGCTATTTCTTCCTATAAAATAATTGACATATGTTTCTCTTTTCAAAATCCATTTTTATATTATTTGGCTTCTTTTAATATAATTAATCAAAAATTTGAAAATCCTTTATGTTTAATTTATATACACAAATTATGAGTACTGAAAGGATTTTATATTAATTTTTAAATTAACTATAAAAAATGACCACTAAAATTTATTAAAGAGACACTGGGCAGAATTATCTATTAATTTTTTACCATTTTTAGTTTAAAACTATACGAAATTTTTGAAAGTGATATTTATTATCAATCAAGATTTATATGATACATTTTGGTGAGCTGATTGAGGAGGAGTATGCCGATGAAATAAAGACAGTTATTAACCACTTACCAAGCAGGTTACTTCGGACTAATACTTAAAGAAGATAATCTACCTTTAATAATTTCAAAAACAAAAAACTTGGTTCATCCAAACAAATTTAAAAAAAGTACTTTAAATTTGAGTAATGAGTCAAATAATAGCAAATTTTCAAGAAATTTATAAAATGTTTTTTTAGATCTGAATATTCTTTATAAAATTGTAAAATTATAAAATAAATTTTTTAAGATAATAAACACATGCATGAAGAAGCCCTTATTTCCTCTTCATAATATTGGCTTCCTCAGGAAAAGCCGTAGTTTTAAATTTGCACTCACAGTTGCCCAGGGAATACGGGATCATACGATTTATATTTTGATAATTTTTTTATAATAAACTTCTTAAAAATCGTCACATTTGCTTCCAATAATTATTTTTTCGAAGGTTGGTAGAATTAGTAAAGTCGACAAATAGGTACAAGTCGATTGTTTATAAGTAATTCAAAAGAAAAACCTGGGCAGTACGCATTAAATCCAACTCATCGAAAAAATCTCTAATGCGTTTAAGCGTAAATAATTTTGAAAGGCAAGAATTTTTAAGGGAATCATTCGGGGCAATGTTCATCCAGATAATTTTAAACCTAGAACAGATTTGTAGGGACACTCGGGGCCGAGAATTGCACAAAATATATGAGTTTTAAGTACAGATAAGCAACTAAAAAATCTCTAAACGTACTATTTAGGTTGTTAAAATATGCGTGACTCCTAAAAATATCTGAAATAAAAATATGTATACGTCATTTGGAGAAATTGCGGCATGAGATAACTTAATTCTAAAACATTTGCGTTTTAAGCCCAAATCAGTGACTGATCGCGATAACTTAAATTTAAATATTATGCGTTTTTAAAATAAATAAACAATACAAAAACGCATAGATATTTTTAGGAAACATGTCTCATTGAAAGAATATAATCTAATTATGAGTTCAGGCCCTAATTAAAAAACGAAAAAAGGCTGGTACTTTTAGAAAACCCAATTTTTAAATCGAGAAATTTTGTTTTGTGCCTAAATAAAAAATAAAAATCTGACGGATTTATTTTTAGGAAATGAAATTAAAATATCTTGTTCTATCTTGTCAAGATAACTTACTTAATTTATGCGTTTTAAGCCTAACTAAATAATCTAAAAGAGTGCGGTAACTAACTTAAATCGAAATTGTTTGTGCCCAACTTAAAAAGAAAACTTTCTCATCGAGATTTACATTTTAACTTTTTAAAAAACTTGTGGCAAAGTCATCGAGGTGATTTTATGAAATTATGCGTTTAATCAAATAAATAATTTAAACTAATTGAGCAGATTTTTATATCATTATTGTTAAATTATGCGTTTTGAGCCCAAAAATAAATTTTGGCCTGTATTAGGACGCCAATTAAAATAACTTAATCAAAACATCAAGATAACTGAAATCCTTAAATTATAAAGCAAAAATAGAACCTTTAATGAATAGATTTTTAATAAACTTTCGGGTATTGAGATAATTAATTTTTGCAAAATTATGCATTTAAGCTCAAAGTAAACAATGTAAACTAAAATATCTGTAAACGACTTGAACTTAAAAAACACAATGAATTCATCAAGAAAATTTCATTATTATGCGCTGCAATATGAAAATGCATAACAATTAGTGAAATGTATCTTGCTGTGTAAATGATAATTTGCTAAAATTATGCGTTTGAGACTACATGGAAACTTTAAGCGATTTTATAGAGATAACTAAAATCAAGAATTATGCGTTTTAAGCCCTAATAAAAAAATCTAAAAAGGCTTAGACATATATGTTTAGGAAACATTCAAGGAAATTTGGGTTTCAATTCAAGCCCAAATGAAAAATCGGATGGTTCTATTTTATCGAGATAATAAATCTCTACCCAAATAAAAATATCTAAGAACGAATTTAATTCAAGGTAAAATAAAAATCAGAAAAGTGTATCCATCGAGATATTTTGTTTGTGCCTAACTAAAAAAAATCTGAAAACGGTGTTATCACGGATAACTTAAATCATTATGCGTTTTAAGCACAAATAACTGAAAACGCATAGCAAACATTCGGGAAAATGTGGGTTTTATCTCATCCAGATAACTTAAATCGATTTGTTTTTTGCATAAAAAATCTAAAAACGGATTTGTAGGTTCCGCTTTGAGAGCATCAATTAAAAAACCTATTTGGCCGAAATTACGACATTATGTCCAATTGGGCAATGATAAATTCATCGCTAAATATTATCCTTTTTGAGCTCAAATAACAAATCAGAAATTAAATGTAAGTAACATGGAATTGTGCGGTGACTCATCGAGATGACTTAAATCGAGAAAATATGTGTTATGAAAAAGTAAACAATCTGAAAACGCATTATTTTTATAAAAAAAACATTCAGGGCAATGTAACTCATCTAATCGCATCTAAATTGGGCCCAATAAAATCTGATCTTTGGTACCTTGAAACATTATCTCAGCTCAGCCATGGTTAAGCGTTCAAACCTGATAGAATACAATAGTAAAAAATTGCAAAGCACCTTGGGGGCATAGTTTTTGCTTTTTCTCAAAAATTTACATTTGCCCCCTACTAAAATCTGGTTAAAAATTTGCACCACTTTGTTTGAATCCATCGTGTTGGTGGTTATTATTCTTTTACTTGTATGAATCATAATTTAAGAGTATGTGAAATTTGAGGTAAAATATTGGAAGAATTAAAATTAATAGGATAGAAAAATTAATCACGTTCATTAATGATGCCTTAACAATTTTTTATTTGCTTCGTGACTATTTATTTTTATAATTAGAATTTTTTTAAGGTGAATTTTTAATAAAGTTAGGATGATTCTATATAAATAAAATTAGTCATCCTCTCTAATTTGAAAAAACTCTGGCTTGCGAAATAACTATAAGGATTGTGAATTCTTATGGATTTAATTGTTGCATCGTGCTCTTCCTGTAAATAATAGGACGATTTTATCAGTCCTAGAAATGATTGTTATTTTTTTTTCTTTTTTCCTTTTGTATTGATCAAATGCTTTATTAGGGTTATATTGATTGGATTTAAAATTGAATTTCCGTGCATTCAATCTGATTAAAATTGTAATTTTTTTTAAAAGTTTTGTTTATTTTCAGAACAAGAAACAATATTTTATAATTATACTAAAACATATTGCATGAAGCACTACGAGGTATTCCGTAGAAATTATGTCTACAATCAAACTTTTTTATCTAATTACTACCGTGATTACAATCCATTTATTCAAAATCGTAGACTAATCATAGGTCTTCTAACCCTATTGGCCATTTACTTGCTTATTGGACCGCTCGGAAACATTGCAGTAAATTAGATTTTATATTTAGAAAGAATGGGGCTAACTAAAACATTTTTTCTATTTGCCGCCATAATATAATGTTTTTAATCTTAACAACACAGATTATTGGTGCAATTTATACAAACAAATTGTTATGGAAACCGTTAAATGCCTTTATAATAAACTTATCGCTCGCGGATTTAGTTGAGGTTACAATAATCACTTCAACTTCAATAGTTGGTTAGTCACATTTTAATAGTCTATTTTTTTACATTTTATATGTTAATTAGTTAAAAGTTACTAGTTTACTTTTTTCTCATTATAATTTTTAGTGTAAAACTAAATAAAAATATTTTTCATGAAATCTGTAAATTATAATATCTACATTAATTTGGGAGTTATAATTTTTAAATTATATTTTGTTTAAACAAAAACTGGCAAAATACGCAATGAAAATAAATTTGGCAAAAAACAATAACTAACAAACAAAATCGAAATTTAAATGTGTAATGTGTTTGAATAGTGTTCTCAACGGGCCGAATTTTTAAGTCCCGGCCCGCCCGAAAATTTTTTATGTGTGGCCCGGCCCGGCCCGAAACCAAAGTTTTTATTTTCGGCCCGGCCCGGCCGGGCCCGAATCTATAAATATGGGCCCGTAACATTTTTGTGAATACTATAAACAATTAAACATCAAATACATCTTTATTGCTATTATTTATATTTAAATGTATCATTTAATTTATAATAATCATTTAAAAAAAGTAAATAATCCAGTTTTTCCTGGCCTAAACGGTTTCTTCTTTTGGTAAATATCTGACCGGCTGTTGAAAATGTACGTTCTGCAGTGCAGGAGCTTGCTGGAGTGACAAAGATTTTGTTTGCGTAACTATTTAATTTGGGCAAGAGTATTTTATTATTATCCCACCATTGTAAAAGATTTTGATCATTTACGTCCTGCGGTGGTAGATTTAAATAGGTTGCTAATTCGTCTTAAGGGTTAGTGTTAGAATAAGGTAGGGTCAGTGTTAATGTTAAGATTAGTTTTCATTGCAAGGTTCAGGCTTAAAAAGCTCAATGCGTTTTGTTATAACCAGCAATTTTTTTTATAACGTCATATTTGAACTTTTGAAAGCAAATATACCCAAAACTAAATAAAACCAGAGATTTACAATAAGGATTTGCGCTAAGCGCTTAAAATATGGCCATATTACGAAAATTTTTGGCCCGGCCCGGCTCGGCCCGGCCCGAGTCCAAAAGTAAATAATAAGGCCCGGCCCGCCCGACTAAAATTTTCTATTTAGGCCCGGCCAGGCCCGGCATTTCGGGCCGGGCGGGCCCGGGCCGAACGGGCTTTCGGGTCCCAACTGAGAACACTAAATACAATAGGAAATAAGTCAAAATGCGGGATTGTTGTCACAATTTCAATTTTTTCATATGGTCAATTTTACCTCAAATCGACAAACTTTTTTCCTTGAAGTCTCAGTTTTGGCTGAAAATTGGTACGGAAGTGATTTTTGACCGAGATATGAGCAAAAATATTTTTCATTTTTTTGCAAAAAATAATTTGAAGCAACTTTCCGCTCATGTTTCATCAAAAGTATTGTCCTTAGACTTTAAAAAAATTTCTTTTTAAGTTACTAAAAAATTAAAATCAAGTTTAGACACAAATAGCTCAAAAAACGTATTTTTTAGAAAATTTCAAAAGTTTGGGCATGCATGACTTTTTAAAAAATTAAAAAAATTAATTTTTTGCCTAAATTTTGTGACATATTTATGCCCTTTGAACTATTTTAGACCATAATAGTTTGATTTATTTGATTAATACTATTATTAAATTTACTGATTGCCTGTTTTTAAAATCGACTTTCTGGTTAACCAGCCAACCTTTTTTTATTATTTTAAATTTATTATATAGATAAAATATTGCTTAATAACATATAAAAGCCCCCCCCCCCCAGCTTCCTTCATTCATTGACGCTTCTACAATAAAAATACCAAAATTTGCCAAAAAACAGCAAATTTTCAGGTGTCAAAAAACTAACGCAGATTGTATTCGTCTGTGCAAGCTTATTTTTTTTATTATATCTGCACAGGCACGACGCTAGCTAGACCCCTTTTGGGGTGGCATTGCCACCCCAAATGATATTGATTGCCACCTCAAAAAAAATTTGATTTGCCACCCCAAAAATACATTAAATATACTCAAAAAAACCAGCAGTTTCAAATTGCTTGATTAAAATAATCATCCTATTGACTAATCAGCAAATTATTACTTGCTTCATTTAGACATGGTAGTAATTTTTCTTAGATGTTGTTTTTTTTTAATTTTTTATTATTAAAAACATATTCTTATGTAAAATTTGTTAGGAACACATTTAGTTATAAAAAACTTTGGGTCAATGCCCAAATCCATATGCCTCAGAGATCCGCAAAAACCAAAATTTGGGAGCCCGGCCCGGCCCGGGTTTAATTTTTTTACCTTTACGCCAGCCCGGCCCGGCCCGGGTTCAATTTTTTTTGCCTTTACGCCGGCCCGGCCCAACCCGGTTTTTTTTTAAATTTTTGAGCCCGGCCCGGAAGAAAAATTTTAAGCCCGGCTAAAACCCGGTTTTAATTATTTTTATAATTTTCAATATTTATCTTAAATTTTGTTCAATTTATATAAATTAAATTTTGTACTTATATATGATGCAAACTCTATAATAAAAATGAATATACATCAAAAATTTTATTGTTAGACAATAGATTTGCCGTGCGTATTGGATCTTTCATCAACAATCTTATCTTCAATTTTTTTAGGTCCATATTGCGGGAAAATTAATTTTATCAATGAATGAAAATTATAGTGAGAAAAAATAGGCCATTTAATCTATTAATTTTTGCGCCGGCCCGGGCGAGAAAAATTTTTTATTATGTCAGGCCCGGCCCGCCCGGATGTTAATTTTTTTCCAGTCAGCGCCGGCCCGGCCCGGACCCGGGCCGGGCTGGCGCCGGGCCGGGTCCGGGTTTCCGGGCCGGCTGCGGATCTCTGATATGGCTATAGAATCAAATAATAATTTCCTCTTTCTTTTATAGGTCTAATGCGTCTTTAGTATGAAACTAAGTAAATGGAACTAAAATTGTTGGTTTTTAAACTTTATTGTATATATTGTATGCCTTGCTCTAAATAGCGTTCGAAAAACATATGGCATTTGTAAAAATTAATAAAAAAACTGAATGTCTATTTTTAAAGTTGTTTAACCCTAATACATAAAATATTTAACTTTATACGTTTATTTTAAGTTTGTTGATATGCTATGCATTAAAAAAGAACATCTGTTGAATCTAAATATTCTTAATAGGCCAATAATATTCGAATATTTTTATCAGATTTAACGTTTTTTCGGCCGTTTTATCTAAATATTAATAATAAATAAAGGAAAAAAATAAATTTTTACAAATTTTTCAACCTTATTATTTTTTCAAAAATCCTAAAAAAAAAATTATTTTATACAATAAAATATACAAATTTTTTGAATTTTGCCGAAAATAAATATTGAGAATTATGTACAATTTTGTGCAGGGAGCAAATTTTTTTCTGAAAACCAAAAAAAGTTATTTTTTTGAATTTTTTAAAAAGTCATGTCGGTCCGAGACTTTTGAGTTCGAATACACTGGACAACAAAATTTGGACGACCCTAAGCATAATTTATGGCAACTATGGTTTTTGGTCAAGTTTTTAGCGCTGATCACGAATATGAAATCAGAATTTTAGCCATGCCTCAGATTTTTAGTTATTCGGTGTCAAAGTTGAGATTTTTCAATTTTTGGGGTATTTTGGGCTTCTATATCATAAAACCTGTGGGTAGTAAAAAAAGTTTAAAATATTTTTAGATAATGGAAACATTCATTACACTGGACAACTAAAAAAAACAACATAAACGATTTTTCTAGGGTTTTGTAGAGAATTTTCTAACGATAACGATCCCGTTTAGTTTTTTTTCTAATGCCTCCAATTTTTATTTTATGACGAAAACCACTAATTTTATAAAAATGAAAAAATAAAAAAAAATTGAATATTATAAAAAAATCAAAAGACCTTATTAATGTTTCCGTTATCTAAATAAAAACTTTTGTTACTACCCATAAATGATATAGCCAAAATACCCCCCAAATTGAAAAATCTCAACTTTGACACCGAATAACTAAAAATCTGAGGCATTGGCTAAAATTCTGATTTCATATTCGTAATCAGCGCCAAAAACTTGACCAAAAACCATAGTCGCCATATATGATGCTTAGGGTCGTCCAAATTTTGGTGTTCAGTTAACGTAAGGCATATAAATTTTTTTATAATATTTATTTTTTTTTTATTTTTTCATTTTTATAAAATTAGTGGTTTTCGTCTCATTAAATCCGTTTTGATCCTAAATAACTTCAAAGTAAATTGCTAATAATTTTAGGTAACAACCTTTTTTAGATACATTTTTCATAAGGAATTAGAATATGCCAATAGATTTTTTGGAAAATTAATAGTTAAAGAAATTTTGTGAATTTTTTTTCTTCGGCTATGCTCAAGTAAAAAATATGCTACGAGAGTTTTATTTCTGGGAATCTGTTCAACAGCCACTTTATAACCAAGTATGTTATGATTTACAAATGATTTTACTTCCTGAGCGACTACCGCCTCGTGTGCAAAGTATATCTTTTCATTGTAGTTTTGGAACGAAACGTGCGTGTTTATACGCAATTCGTGTAAAAGCAATAAACCAAAAGAAAGAGGACGACAATTTTGTAAATACCAAAAGATATTTACACATTTCTGAGATTCTACCACAATGGGTACTTGTCGAAGATTAGTTTAAAAAATTGATCAGTTAGGCCGAACATATGGTATAGTAGTAGTCTAGCCTAGAAAATGGAAATTGTGTTAAAGAGTCTCCTTCACAGGCCAAAAAGCGTAGTCGACCTAATAATAGGTAAACTTAATTCCTTATATATATATATGCATTGACCTAAATGTCCAACAAATTTCAATGTGACCTAAGTTTTTCCAAATTAGACTTTTTATACTGCACCGAGCTCCAGTGCCATGATTAATTTTTCTTGCTGGAGTTACCGTATTTTTGCTGACGGACAATAAAAAAAACAATTTTTTAAACTTTTGGAAAAACCTAATAATGGTAGGGTTGAATGATATTATTTTGTCTCCGCAGCCCACACACATGTTTTGGTAATGCATTAAAAGTTTTAATCTTAAACAGGTGGCTAATGCACTTCTTGCCTTCTCTTTTTACATGCATGTATGATTAATTCACATTAAAATTTTAGTATAGTATTTGATCGGATGACAAATCTAATTCTTAACCCAAATTAATTAAAACCTAACCTTATTAATATAATCTTACCTAACATTTTATTGACTCCCTTAAACTAACACTCATCTAATCCAAACCGAATGGATTGCAACATAGATAAATAAGTTATGTGCATTTTTGCGTGGCTGATACTGGCGATTTCAGGGTATTCTATAAAAAATGCTTGGCTAGTTTTTGCATTTAAAAATTTATCTAGGCTGATGTATTTAAAGGTGGAATTGCCAAAGCCCTTATACATTTGGGAAAACAAAGGGTTTTTAAAGAATTTTATTAGTTAGAGAGACATTTGATACAACAATCGATGGGGAAAATGACTATGATTTAAAATATAAATTTTGTCTATCAAAACTGACTAAGGGGTACCTAAGAGTACAAAAAGTGAGCAATTGTTTTTTTAATGTGTAAAACAACTCCTCCTACATCATTATTTTTAGGCAAAGTTTGTTATTTTGTGGGCAGATTTGCCTTATCAAAATACTCTTCTTTTAAGGTCATTTTCCAAAAATGTAAACAAAGGTAAGTTCCATTCTGGGCCAAACTTATTAACCGGGAACTGACAAAACATAAATTTACAAAGGCCCGCCCCTATTTTTGAAATTGTCAAAAAACTAGATTCCAAAATTGGCTTTCCTTAAAGACAGCCCTAAAAAGATGTTATTCATTTATTTTTTATAAACTTTTATTTTGACTTGGATTGTGTAATTAATTTAAACTTAAAAAAATGGAGCTTTTATCACCTTTTTGTGCTTGGAAAGAGTTTTTCTCACCCCCGTTTGACGTGTTAGCTAAGAAAAAAGGCCCTTTTCTCATTAATAAACCTTCCCAACTCTGGGTACAAGGTGCCTTGTGGGAGGGGGAAAAAACTAAGAGTTTATCGAAAAGCAGCTGTTTAGTTCTCATAAATTTCAATTTTTTTCGGGCAAAGTGGCTCAATTGTTAGAGTTTACGAGCCGGCCCGTATCCAATATATCGCTCAAAAATTTTTAATTACAAGATAAATAAATATATTTAGATTTATTATCAATAAAATCTAAAGTTTCTTCATCGTGCTAAAATAAATTTATATTTAGTTCTTGTTTAGTTAAAAAAATAGTTTGATATTTAAAACTTCAGCCCGGTCCCGCCTTTAATTCCAATTAAATTTCGATATTAAAATAATTTTCTTTATAAGACAACCTAATATATTATAATAATTATTAACAATTTTAAATATAATTAATAAATTATAAACAGGAAATAAATTGCATGTAATATATGAAAGTAACTAAAATAATTTAAAAAAAAATTAATAAAAATATTATGTTTAAATTTTAGAATCTTCTGGCCATATATTTTCAAAAAGAAAGTAATTATTTTTTAAAATTTCTATTTAAATTTTTTGCCTTATGTTCGGTGAAATAAAATTATTTTTAATTAGTTTACCATTGTTTAAAAATTTTCAAGGCTTCAGGACCAAATGATCCAGAAGTTGTGGCAACAATTGGAATAAAAATATTATCGGAATTTAAAAAACAACATTTTTTTGTCTTTAAAATTTTGTCATTCAAAATTGGATCAAAATTATAATTTGAAGGGGCCAGCCCAAAATAAAAGTTACCCCTCAGATAAAGGAACAAAAGTTTTTCCATCCGGTCTTTTAGTAATAAAATATAAAGATAAACCAGGTTCTAAAACATACAGTATGTTAGCCTTTTCAAGGAAAGTGGCGATAATGCAATTAACCTTATTGTGTCTCCTAATTTTTGAATTCGACAAACAATGTAAGGGCGACCAAAACTATCGGTGAGAGTCTTGCATTTATTGCAAATGTAAGGAATTGTAAAGGGATTCCTAAACGCAAATACAAAGCATATTGTAACGCTTTGTTAGGAAGCAATTGATTATTTAACTTAGAATAGTATGAAGAAAGAAGGGATTTGTGCGTCGTGTTTTGTCCCTGTAAAAGGTAAGCAAGAGAGTTTAACGCTAGACACATATCCCATTCTTTTTGATCACCCGTTTTAGGGTATGGGGCTCAAATGCCCAGGTAGTTAAGACATGAAAATAATTGTTTCCGAATTAAAATTTGTAATTTTAAAAATTGTATCCTTGAAAGATGAAAAGGAAGCAAGGAAAGCGACAAGCGCTTTACTTCTGGGTGACCTTATCACCACCCAGCTTGCCTGGTAGGGTAAATTGAACGTAATTATATAGATCGAATTTTACATTAAAAGGTTTTTAAAAATTAAAAACAACGTGCTCAAATTTTTTGAGCTAAGAATTAAAATCCTCCGGATGTCTGAAAGCAAAATTAATGAATTAAAAACACATTTTTTAAAAGAAAAAAAGCCTGATGAACAGTTATTTTGTTAAAATTTCTAATTTTTTTCAAACAAGTAAAAATAGGTTTTTAAAAATATTTCAACCGCAATAAAACCTCCCACGGGTGGACCTGAGATTATTTAATTCTCGTAAGGGGTTTTATTAAAGGTTTTCACTATAGAATTTATAGGTGGTAAAGGATTCACAGATAGGTTAAAAATTAAAAAAATGGCGTTGGGCTGTGCTAAAAATTTATATTTTCCAGCTTGCCACACATGGTACAATCATCTAAATACCATAAGTATGAATTAAATATTTCATCTATTAAGTTTTTATGCGGACCTAAAGGGTCACCTTGTTGAACTCCCTGTAAGGAAGAAATTATTACATTTTTAAATTTTAATATTGAATCAATCAATACCAATAGGGAAAAATTTTAAAAAAAAGTCGATAAGGTAAGAACGATCTAGGCAATTAAAAGCGTTTTTTAAGTCCAGTTTAACTAAAAATACGTCAGAATTCATGGAATCTAAGGTAAGGCGGTGGCGTAAATTGCAATTGCACAGCCCCCTTCTATACCAAACCCAGTTGTTAGTAGGTTTGCTAAAGTGGATTTAATTAATTCTGTTGCATTATTTTGGAAATAAGACGTCTAAAAAAACAACCAATAGACATGAGGCGAATTTTGTTCTTTTCTTGGAGGGGGGAACGAGCCCCAAAACATATGGGGGAAATTCCAGTGGGAATTTTCCATTAAAAATAACATTTACCACTTTTTAAAAATTGTTGATTTAAAATCTAGATGTATCGAATTCTAAAAGGTTAAAAATATAGGTCTGAAAGTAGCCCTGGAGCAGAGTCTGTTGGAAACGTTTAAAGAGCTTTAAAATTTCATTGATAATTGCATTTTTGTATTTAAGATGGGAGAATTTTAAACTTATTAGCGGGCTTAGGGTGTTTGTCTATTAACTGTTCGATTGTTTCAAGAGTATTTAGGTGCAATTGAATTATTGCCTCTAAGGTTAAAATTATTAATTTTATCCGAATTTTTTTTAAACGATTGGTTAGTAGGCTTATGGAAAGTTTAAAGCTAAAAAGGAGGGGAAAATGACTGGTTAAAATTATTAATTTTAGAATTAATAAATTGGACTAAAGGAGTCTCATCAAGAGGGTCTGGGATTCCTAATATCAAAATTGGGAATAAAATTAATTTTTTCCAATTATTAGGGTTAGGAGAAAAGTAGATATATTTTGGAACACCGTCAACGGCATCTATCGCACTTTTGGGAGCCCTTGATATTGTTGGTCCACATTTAGCCAAAATATGGGTTCCGGGCTCTAATAAAAGAATCCGCATATTTTTAATGTAAGTCTTATTATTAGAAGAAAAACCATTTGTTGCTTGCCCGAATGAATTATAATCTTGAGAAAGTGGGGGAAGAAGGGGGATTAAACCTCCGGGAATTAGATCAGAATGAGGCTCTTTTACTAGAAGGGACTCCGGTATTGCTTCCCGGGCATCTTTTATCCTTGGGCGTGGAGTGAGTGATATTAAGCTATTATTCTTTAGTGAAATAAGCCTAAAACATACATTTTCAATATAAAACCACTGAACCAAAAAAATAAAAGGACAAAGTATGTGGGTTAGTGGGGGAAATCTTAAAATGGAAAATTGAACACCTTACAGGGTTAAAAAACCCCTTGAGTAAACATTGGGATATTAGTGAAATAAAAAAAAATAAGTAAAAAAAAATAAATAAAAAAAATAAATAAATAAAAAAATAAATGAAAAAAAGTAAATGAAAAATAGAAAAAAATTAATTAATAAATGTATTTTATATTTAGGTTAATGCTAAGCCTAAATAAAGGTTAAAGTTAAATAACTAATATGTGAGGTTGGTTGTAAGGGTATGGTGGGTGAAAGTTGGGTGATAAAATAAAAATTAATTGAAGATGTATTAGTTTGAGTTGAAATGTTGTAGGCGTAATTTAAATGTTGTATTGACTATTTATTTTTTAAGATGTAGACCTGGGAGGTCCAAATTTGTACATTAAAAATGCCTCCTATTGGGTGATTTTTTTTACTGATGAGTGAGCATATGTTGTGTATTTGAGAGTTGAAAATTTATATAATAGTAATAATCAAAGGGTGGTTGATGTTAAAATGTAGAGGAAAATGGTGATTTAGAGGGACGTTCAGGAATTTTCAATTAACTTCAAAACTAGCATTTGAATTTCAAATTAACATGGTTAGTATAGGATTGAATGAAAACAACTTTTTAGAGGACATTGAGATTTTAAATTTTGGATATTCAGATTGGCAATTCTAATTGATTTTAAATATGGGTATTTTATTTTAAGGACTAAGAATAAAAAATGTCATTTTGTGAGGGGTAGATGTCATCTTAGGCAATGTAGAACTATTAATTTTACTATGAATAATTTAACCTGGAATTTCCGGACTGCTTGGCCCGCCGGAATTTTACGCCCGATATCATTTTTGCTTAACGTCCGTCTTTTATTAAGTTAAAACGTAAATAAATTAAGCACTTTATTTTTGCTTAATATTTTTCTCGCACCTCCGACAAATGATAGCTTAGCCAAACTTTAGATCTTAAGCCTTAATGAATGAGTTTAATTTATGATTGATATCAGATTTTGGTGTGCTTCCATTTTCTCTAGGTCTCTCGACTCCTCTCTTTTAATAATATGTAATGGGAAAAAAGTATTGAAATTTAAAAAAATAATGGAATATTTTATATTTAAAATTCAATTATAATCATAGCAATTAAAAGTCCTCAAAACCGCTGCAAAGTCTTATATTTTTTTTATAAATTATTTGCCTACAAACTCATTAAAGTCCGGGTGCCGACCATTTGAAAAAAGTGCCAGGCGGGACCAAATTTTAGAACGGATTAGGGCCACGGTCAAATTTATTAGGAATTGAGGGCCGGGCCGAAGTTTTAAATCTCTTAAAAAAAGTTATCTATCGATCGATCGGTGGTATTACATTTAGACTCTAGATTTTATTGATAATTTTAAAACAATATATTTTTAGCTTTTAATTAAAAATTTCGACTCCTTTAAATGTGGGCAGGCCTACATTTGAAAAACTAAATATCGAGCCCGGCCGAGAAATTAAAAAATTCTGGCGAATTTTAATGTAATTTAAATTTTGTTCGCTTTGAGGTCCTCACCGCAATTTTGAGGTACCTCAATATTTTAAAAACTTGGGGCGCTTTAAAGTATAGGAAAAGTTGCGCGCTTCTCAGTACAGGGAAAAAATACGAGCTTTTGAGCTTAAGCGCTTTTGAACCAAAAGTATGCGGGTTGTTCGGTGGGGACGCGACTTATGTGTGGTGATTAGTTACGATAATCCCAAACTATGATTTTATCCTGAACTTAACTTATTTTCTATTAATTCCTAACCTATTAATTATTCAAGGTAAAGTTTGTTTTGTTGCTGCAAAACTTCCGGCAAAATAGTACTTTGGACGCTGAGGTCAATTCCAAACAATATTCCGCCGGCAATTTATAAGCTGGACGCTGAGGTCAAGTCCAATCAATATTCCGCTGGCAAAAATGAGTTTGACGTCCAAAAATACTCAGCCGGCGGAATATAGGATATAGACGTTGAGGTCAAACCCAAGTATAAATACGCCGGCGGAATGCATTTGGATGTGACACCTATTATCAATGCAAGTACAGCGCAAAGCTTTGCCAGAAACAAAGCAAGACCAAAAAAATATTAATACCTAACAACTCTAAAATTTAACTAAAGTCAGCTTCGCATAAGTACAGCGCAAAGCAAAGGGTAAATTTTCATTGTTAATCTATTAAGATTTTTATGGCAAGAGTGTTAATAGGAAGGGGGCGAATCTAAATAAAATGAAAAGATTAACGGAATCCCTAAGATTTTGTTTGATCTAGTTTAGCTCATAAATCTCAAAAATTTGTTGGCCTGTTTTATACAACATACAGGCACCCCAACCTAAATATGAACCAATATTATCGATTTTTAATGTAATTTTTATTTGAACTATAAATTTAAATGCAAAAATTATTTTTAATATTTTGTGTTTGTTACATTTTTGTTTAACATATTTTCTAAAGCCTTCAATGTTCTGGCTTACAAAGTTTGATTAGAAAAAACGACGATAGCAGATTGTCTCTCATAATTCTCAAAATTGACCTTTGTAGGCAATAATGCCTAGTCCAAAATATGAAATAAATATAATAAGAAAATTTTTTAAATGGGTTGATTAATGGATATAGAAATGTAATCGGTATGTTAATAAATGTACTGCGCATTCACGTGTAAATATTTTATAACAGCAAAAAATTTTACCCGTCTGGTAAAAGCCCACTCAAAAAACTAGAATGTGACACCCCTATAGAATTTTATCGGATAAGGAAGATAAATTACTTTTTTAGTAGAAAAACATGGTAAAATAAAGTTTTTTTGATCTTATATGGAATGGTTTTGAAGGGCCTAAAAAAAGCACTGATTTTGAATGTTAAATATAAAGGAACCATTTAAATTCAAGCATTAATAGGTAAGTTATAATTCTTCAAATAAACATCAATAAATAAGTATATAAAAAAAGGTGTCAAAATTCCATAATTGGGCATGGTAAATAAGTACCCCGTTATTGAGTTTTAGGCAGATAATAAATATACACATTATATAAAAAGTTAGAAATTTGACCTTACATGATCACAATTTTTAGAGAGTTTTAACAGGATCTTTTATAAAAACTATTTTTAGTTTCATAATAAAATTCTCACAAGTTACTGTGAATCTGTGTAATTATTAAATATTTGAGCATTCTAATCTTTCTAATCATCACTTCGTGTTCAAGATGTAACAAAAAATTTATTATCAAAATCCTGTGTTAGAACTACGCTAACTAAAATATTCATAGAGTTTATGCAGACTAAGCAATTTATTAAATTATTACGTCTTATATATTATTATAATTATTATTATTATTATAATAAATTATTATTATTATTATTATTATTATTATTATTATTATTATTATTATTATTATTATTATTATTATTATTATTATTATTATTATTATTATTATTATTATTATTATTATTATTATTATTATTATTATTATTATTATTATTATTATTATTATTATTATTATTATTATTATTATTATTATTATTATTATTATTATTATTATTATTATTATTATTATTATTATTGGGTTTTTGCTTAGCATAAAAATACGTTGTTACTAACTATTGTTAGATCCGTACATTGACTGGAATTAATAACTAAGGTTGTTCTTTAATTAAAATCTTAGGAGGAACTTAATAACTGACCATTGCTTTTTCTTAGAAAATATATCTAACTACGTAAAAATCATTACCGCGAATCCAACAATCAAAAATTTTTATAGTAAATGAAAAAGGGTGGTTGGTATTGAATTTTTTATAAAATAAAAATTTTACATTTTTATATTAGGTCTTACAATTGGGCATCAAGTTTTTCTACAAAACCACCAATTCTGCAATATAGTTGCCAACGTCTGTGTAACATCTTGCGTTGTCTCTCTCTTAACACATATGACAATAGCTATAACAAGGTTAACATAAAATCACAGCGTAAATAAATAACTATCAATTTAATAACAAGCAAAACGTCAAATTGTCGGTCAAGTGATTGAGGCCTGTTTAGGAAGACAGTTTATATAAATCACATATGCCTTAAATATATTATTTGAGCATTTTGAAATTAGGGCCCACATCTTCAAGAATATTTCTTTATCTAATTTATCTTAGGGTTTTAAATAATTAGTGCCGCAACTTTTTATGGCCTATTTGTTGTGGCGCGGACTTTTTTTTATTCGTAATCCCTAAAAATTTTTTAATATTTTGAGCATAATTTGCTCAAAAAAATATTACTCTACTTAACATAAAGATTTAGAGCTAATCCATTTTTCCTAATACATCTTGTTCCAAATAAATCTTGCTCACAGTCGGCCGTTCGGTGATCGTCGCTTATAAGCTAATTTTCCCTCTTTTACTAAAATTAGAATTTTTTTTTAGTCTGGTTAAAGGGCGACACTAAGAAAAACACGGTAAACAAATTTAAAAGATGCATAAAATTATTCGACATTTACACATGTAATCAATAGTTTTTATGTATATGAAAAGAACAAACAGAAAAGCAGGCCAGCTTCTATAAGGATCTAGCTAGCTAGCTAGACTCCTTAAATAATAATAAAAATAGTTCCCATTTTGCTTTTGCCGTAATTAATGTTTTAAATTAATCTATATTTTTAGGTATCTTTCAATTCGATATCACAATAGTTTTGTAAATCGAGCTACGTGGCCCATGGTGGTGAGCCTATGTGTATTCATCTGGATCGCTGCCTTCTTTTTACAAATTGGCCCCAATGTATCTTCTTCTATTAAACATTATTTGACTTGCACAATAAGAACTCAATCTTTTATATTGGACATGTAAATTTGTAAAATATGATCATCCTCGGTTAAACATTTTTAAAAAATCATCAAAAAGATTATAAAGTGTTATTTTAGTCTTTATACCTATTTCAATTGACCTAGGCTGAGAAATATTGGGAAATAAGTGTTGTAGATTTTGATATAAATATTTATTATATTATATATTACCATTCCACTCAGTTTATATATCTTTTAGTCGTCAATGCCATTTCATATAATAATTAATATTCAAATAGTTAAATTACGATTAAGTTAAACAAATAATATAATAATTAATATTGTACGATTAAGTTAAACAAATAATAAAAGGTCGTATTAAACTACTAAAAAGGACAGGCCAAATTTAATATGCAAATACCAACAAGAAATATGTAGCACGATTAGTATATGGCGGGAACCCTATCTATAACTGAATAGTTTAAAAATTAAAATTAGTTTGTCGTTTAGTACAACATACTTTAAATTATTGTCAAAAATTAAAAAGAAATATTTATAATGGCAAATTTTCATATTTATACATTATATATAATTTTTTGAAATATATTTAAAATGTCAAATGGACGAAGTTTTAGGTGAACTAAAATTCTCAGGAGAATCCTAGATAAAACAGCTTAAAAGATTACAAGATTTTTTAACACAAAAAAACACATTAATTTATAAATTAAAATATATTATGGAATTTGTATCATCGATCTCCACGTGAGACCGGTAAGACCCAAGAGCAATTATAATATTTAAAAGTGCCTAAAAAGCGAGATATTGGGTTCAAGCTATATTTTACAGAAAGAACCTCACCTCCAAATTTGACTTATCTTTGTTATTGATGTTATTATGGGTTGTCACTGGCAACATTTTAAATGTTTTTATATAGCAGGTTACTTACTACATTATGCAAGATACAATAATAAGTAATTCATAATAACAAAGTTTAAAATGTGCATTACCCGTTACCAACCTTTGAAAGGAGCAGGCGGCTGAGGCGCGCTATAAAGAAGGCAAAAAACCACGGCGCATTTTTTTGTTTCTGCCATTTTTTGGTATGGCGACGTTGCGTTCTGCCATGATGTTTAACCTGCTTAAAATTTTCGCTAGTTTTGAATGCATTTAATACATTTACTGCTTTGCTGTTGGTATATTTATCAGCTTGAAATCCCAACCATCCAGAGAACGGTTTGTTCCCATAATTTGTTAACTTCTGGCCAAATCGCTAATGTTATTATGTTTGGGTAATCTTGCAATTTTTGCACATTCGGTACAGTGCTGCAAATTTATCTATTAGTTAAATCTGTTTGACAAGGGATCTTAGTTCATTATTAATAAAAGTGTGACGGGCGTATTGAAGCTCAACATCGGTTTAAACGCTGGCATCTAAAATTTGCTTTTTAATTCGAGACTAGAGAGGTTTATTATTTAAAATTTCTAGATCATAATTGCGCCGTCAGCAAACGATATGTCTCTCTCTCTCTTCTGACAAATTTGCAAGTCTTTGGCGCTTAGCTAATATTTAATTATGTTTCCAAGGATAACAAAAAATCTTGTTTGGATTGTCAAAGAGCTTAATAAAAAAATCATTTATAAAATTTTGCGAGGAATAGGGGAAAAGCGTAATAAAAATTTAAGGTGTCAGAAAGGATAGAGAAAATGGTTCCCCTCAAACCAGTGTCAATTAAATATTTTTTTATTTGGACTACGATTGCTTAAGAAACCATGTAGCCTAATTTCATTTTTATATTAAAGAGAAGTAATATTGAAGTATTTATTGTAAAGCACTTTTGACATTGGTATAAAAGAGAAAAAAATATATTTATAATATTAAGTGGAAGGTTTAATAAATTAGAGTTTATTATTAGTGTAAAATGAAAGTAAATACTGGAGTATTACTTAATATATTTTAAGTGTTCGACAAGAGATTAATACCCCTTTATCTCTTCCTTTTACAATTTACTGTCTTCATTTTTTTAATTTTCATCTTTTTTTGAGCGAATTGTTTAAATTTGCCGTATCTCAAAAAAATTTTAATTTAATTTTAATGTGCTATTATGGGATTTCTAAGCTAAATTTAACTAATTCTCATTAACGACTTTATAAAAATGATTTAAAATTGTAGATTCTAACTATTATAAAAATTATTAGGGAAAACATATTAATTTAACATATTCCGCTTATTTTTCAATTTCAAGCATTTAAAATTTTTTATTTCAAATAAAATATAAATAAATAAGAATTATAAATTATTTTATATTTTGAAAATAATTGGATAAGCATTTTTATTAATGCATTTTGGGACCATATATTTATTATATATTCTACCAAATTTGTCCCCTATATTTTAATTATACAAATTTATTACGTTTTGGGGCTTTTACGAAAATAGTCTTAGCACTGACATTTAATAACATTTTATTTTATGTAGGTCGGCTGGGGTCGAAATGTTTATGACCTTAAGCAAATGATCTGTATATGGGACCGAACCTATTCCCTAGGTTATACTTTGTATTTTGCAATAGTGTTTGTATTTCTACCTGTTTCAACCATTTTTTTTTGCTACATTCAACTCTTTCGACACGTGCGAAAAATCCACAATGAGGTGGAAGCTAACGAAATGGCATACCATAACGCCTTAGCTAATAACAAAGATACTTTAAAGGTAACATTTAGAAATGTGTTATTTAAATTTTTCAATTGTATAACATATCAATAAGTTAATGAAAACATAAAAGCTCATACATATCCTCTTTAGATGGATGGATGGCCTTATCTCATATGTATTTTCTGTTTTTTGTAGTTTCTTCCGCCTTCGGCTCCTTGTTCCGTCCATATCAAAAAAATGTTTTGACTAAATTGAGAGATTTTGCGACCTCGAGAATAACCTACAAAATTTAAGAATCTTTTATTTTTTATATAATAATTCGTTGTAAGTAATAATCATCATCTCAAATAATGAGAAATAAAATAAGCTCTTACATCAACATTTAGATTAAAATATATTCTATAATTATTATCGGTTATTAATAAAAATATTAACTATTTATTAACAGTTTATAACTGTTTTAAATAAATAATAATTTTTTTAAATATTTTTATGATTTGATATTTTTTTTTTGACATTTTTTCTAAAATGTACAAAGTTTGTTTAGAAAAAACGGTAAAAGATTTTAAAATTTTAAAATGACAGGTTTTATCTCTGTAGGCTCATAATGCTCAATTTTTGTTTGACCTGTGTATAATATATATTATATATAAGCTGGATGGACTACAAACAATTGCAAAATTTCTTGCGATGACGATTTCAAGAATTGCTTTTCCAGCTTAATTTAATGGGGCTAATAGTAAATATTGAAAAGTCTATGAAACCAGTAAGCCTCCAAAAAATTTACGGAAAATTTAGATTCCTTGTAAAAATTTGTCTAGAAGTTAATAAGTAGTCAAAATTATCCGCAATTTATTTTAAGTATATCAAATTTTACAATGACAAAAAAATTTTTATATAAAATTACAAGCACTTTAATCCAAAAATTTATTACCCTTAAATGGAAAAATCTAATTTTTAACACATCACTAAAAATTTAGGGCTTATTGCTAAATTTAAGATTTTATAGTTGTCATCCGGACCAAAAAAAGAGAACTTATTGCCTTATGTGACCCATAACACTGGACAACAATAAAAAACAACATAAACGGTTTTTTGAGGGTTTTGTAGAGAATTTTTTTGCGATAACGATCCCGAGTTTAGTTTTTTTTCCAATGCCTCCAATTTTTTTTAAACCGCGTCCTAAGTTCAGAAAAAAATTCACAAAATTTCTTTAACTGTTAATTTTCCAAAAAATATATTGGCATATTCAGATTCCTTATAAAAAACATATCTAAAAAAGGTTATTACCTAAAATTATTATCAATTTACTTTCAGGTTATTTGGGATCAAAAAACGGATTTTATAACGAAAACCACTAATTTTATAAAAATAAAAAAATAAAAAAAAAATTAAATATTATAAAAATTTTAAACGCCTTACGTTATTAATGAATAATTTCGTTTTCTAAATATATTTTTAAACTTTTTTTACTACCCATAGGTTTTATGGTATAGAAGCCCAAAAAACCCCCAAAATCGAAAAATCTCAACTTTGACACCGAATAACTAAGAATCTGAGGCATTGGCTAAAATTCTAATTTCATATTCGTAATCAGCGCCAAAAACTTGACCAAAAACCATAGTTGCCATAAATGATGCTTAGGTCGTCCAAATTTTGTTGTCCAGTGTAATCAATCTTTGTTATACATCTAAAGCTAATATTTTGCCAACAGAATTTTCTTGACCTCCACAAATAATTCCATCACCGAATTATTTTTCGTATAGCAATAAACACATTTTTCCCGGTGGTCGTGTGTTATAATTTATCTAATATATATTGAGTCTGCAATTTTGCATAAAGTATTTTTAGTCCGATTTGATTGTAATTATTTTTTAAAAAATTCACGGTTGTGCCAGTGATATTTGTTGACCTGTGTAGTCAACGTTAAAAGAATTTTTGCCGGCGGCATGACCTTAACTTCCAAAGCCTATAATATCAGCCGGCCGAATATTTTTGGGAACATAGTCAATGTTTGCATTTTTGCCGGTAGAATATTACTTGTAGACAGAACATGAGCGTCCAAAGCTTAATCGCTGACGTATGGACTCAGCCTTAGCGTCTAAAACTTAAATATCGCCGGCGGATCAAACTTCGCAACGTTCAATACTATTTTCGGCAACTTCGCACAATTTAAGGAACAAATGTTCAATTCTAGGCGATATATTTTTTTCAATTTATTACATTAACTGTACAGTTATTTTTGCGCATACAGAACCGTGCATCTATGAGCAAAAGACGTTGGAAACAAGAATATCGGTTGGCAAAGACATTGTTTGCCCACTTCGCCATGGTATTTGTCCTTTGGGGTCAGTATGCCTTCATTGTAATATGCGACTACCAAAACAAGTAAACCTGATATAGTTAGTTAACAATGATTTTGAGAGTTCTGAGTTAACTTAAGTAAGAGCTTAGGGATTTTAAATCCGTTTACCGTTTTTTCAGATCAAACTTTCCAGCTAGCTTAGATATAAACATTAAAAATTTTGGAAAAAATATTAAAGAAACAAGGAATTGAAAACAAAATATACACAAAACAAATATAAAAAAAAATATTTTTATTTTTAAAAAACTGCAGAGTTTTATAATATTATTTATAAAGGTGTCTTACTTATGCCAAATATTCTTTATTACACAGGTCAACAAATATTTATGTCAGAAACGTGAATTTTATAAAAACATAAAAAATGCTTCTCCATGATGGCCTATTCTCATATATGTTTTTCGTTTTTCTTTAATTCTTCCGTCTTTAGCTCCCTAGATCCGAACAAAAAATGGCCTATTTTGACCAAACTGACAGATCTAAATATACCCTAAAAGGAAAAAATTTAAAAATCTATTTTGAATATTAAAATCCCTTGTCGCTTATAATTTTAATCACAAATAATGGAAATTTTTTTTCATGCATTTAGATAATGCATTCGCGTCCAAGTTATATTATCGGTTGTAAATTTAACAGTTTAACTATTGTGTATATGCAAAAATAAAATTTTAATTTCTTTTTGTTTTTGAATCTTTTTTGGTTTTTAAACCTTTTTCTATAAAACTTTCAATGTTTATAACTGACTAACTAAGAGATTAAGAAAAACGGTAAACGGGTTTGATATTCCCTAAAATGGCAGGTTTGATCTCTGTAGTTAACTCATAAATCTCAAAAAATTGTTGGTTGACCTGTGTTATAACTTAAATGTTTACGTAAGTAAGAACTGATAAGCAAATGATTTTCATATAAAAAAAACTCTTTTCTTTTTTTTCTTTAGGTTAACCAGGACCGCAAAAACTATTAATTTAGTCAAATTTCCTCATTTTATATATACACCAAAAGCTGCAGGTGAAAGAAACTTTGGAAAACCGAAAATATATGAGATAAGGCCATCATGGGGATCCCCCAGTGTAATAATTTTCCTTTTTCACACATTGATTTTTGTCCATTTGTGTTAATGCGAACTTAACAACAATCCAGGTTGCTATTATTTACATGAAGGAAAAATAGATTTGCAAATTTTTTTCTAACATTTTCCTTTTGATTATTGCTGGATATTCCTTCCATCCTAATAAGTCTCTTCAAAATATTAGTCAAAAAGAGAGAATTATTTTCTTTTTTCCAACTTTTTTGAAAATTGATGAAAACTTTGTCTGGACAACCTTATGCAGTTGTAATATTTTAAAAGTAAAGTTGATGTGTATTGTGATCACGCACTAGATGTCGCGATCTTTATAAGGTGGCTGTTACGGGCGATTTTAGGGTAATTTTTTCTAAAAAAAATTATAGGCTATTGTTTTTGCATTGAGGACTAGGGTGCCGTATTAAAGTGGCACTGCCCAACAGCTTTTATTTTTGAATCGATAGTGTTTTTACATAATTTTTTTTGCATAGTTTAAAATTTTATAAATGGCTGACCAAAAATACAAAAAAGGGAACGTTTGATTAACAAAACTTATTAATATCGGCCTAGGTCTTTTCTCAAAGGAATTCCTATTTTTTAGGCAAATTGTGAATTTGATTTTGAGCATATTTTTACTAGATAAAGGTACAAAATTAAAATACGCATCTACGACTCACAAAGGTTAATTTTATATAGTTTTCTGGGGCGAATTTATTAACAAATGGTAAAAAAAATTAAAAAAAATATATTTCCTTTATTTTTCCTTTTAGAAAAGCGTTTTTTAGTCAATAGACATTTGCACTTTAGTAAATTCTGATTAAACTTTACAAAAAAAAGTATTTTCGAGTTTCTTTCAAAAAACTACATTTTCTTAGCTCTATATAGTTATCGTTAATTTGTGTTTCTTTTCTATTCACTGTGCACAGAAGAGGAAAGAAGCTTTTGACATTTAATTAACATAGAAATTTAAATTGCAAACTTTAAATTTATTGTTGGGATGTAAACTTTATATCCAAATTTGTCATATATATCCATGGAAATATTGTGGGAATAGTATGTGCCAGGCAACATTTCGCCGCTATATGTTCATTTCTGATTAAAAAATAAAAACAGATCAATATAATTTTTATGTTATCATATCTGGCTGGAGGACCTGCTTTAAAATATTTTGCATAATATGAATTATGTTTATTTACATTTTGCTATATATTTTTTGAAGGCATAATATTTTTATTTTAAAAAATAAAACTCTACCACTCGAGTTTTACCTGACAGTATTAAACTAAATTATTTTTTGACTACAATTTTAAATTTACATTGTAAAAATATTTCTTGTTTTCAGAAAAAATCTCTTTCTTTTATTGCCAATTTCTATCCCACTAAACAGGTTACCTATGAAACTGCATGCTTCATCCATCCAAATTGCCCACGCAATAGCGGTCCTCAATGTGTTCATCTATCTCTCAAATCCTTCATTTAGGGCCGGAATGATAGCGTTCATTACTCGCAAACCAATAAAAATGGTACTCGCTGGAATGGGCACCACAGCCCAGTATGATTATTCTCAAACAAGGCATACTCATTCGCATATACGCGTTATAACCCCTAGTAGCAAAGGTAAAACAACTAAAAACAACTATTATAATTTGTAAAAAAATCCAGTAATGACTCCTCCGCCTACGCCTAGGCTTTTTAAATTTATCTAATGCATGTTTATTAAGATCTAGGTAATTATGGAAATCTATTTGGCTATTCAAGTTAATTCATAAATTTGATGACAAAAATTATTATTTATAAAGTAATTTTTAGATAGCGATCGGTAGGGCTTAGGGAATTTATACGACATATTCTGGATTATTTGACTGGAGGTCTATATTTGCGTGGCTTTTTCTGAAGTGCGCCCGTGCCAATTAAAAGATTCGACGCTCTTGTAAGATACGGCGCGCTTTTAGAAGACGTGCTATTAAAAAGTTAGTTGCGCACTTTTGATACAAGTATAATATAAAATTTAAAAATAATAATATTGCTTATTAGGTCTCAAAAGCGCGCCACATTTATTTTAGGTATTCAAAAAGTGCAAAAATAATAATGTCTCAAGAGCCCTTATTATTAGGGGATCTATTTAATGTTAATCTAAGCAATATCAAAAGTTTAATAACTCAAGTTGTTCAACAACTCTGGTCACTTTTGCGATGTTTCGATTTTCAGATAGCTTAGTTTTTTTTGTCTCAAAAAACAAATTTTTAAATTTTTTCTCTTGACATAAAGCGCGTAAGTCGAATCTTAATTATTAGCATTAAAAATACTTTTCTAAAATAAAAATTAAAAAAATTTTGTAAATATAAAATTTTTAACATTTATAGAAATATTAAAGTTTTTCGGGAAAATGAACAAACTTTGAACCCGCCCTTTATGATCGATATTCTATATTTTTATAATTAATGCCTAAAAAAGTTACTCTCTTCTTTATTTTTTTTAGAAATCTTAACTTTCTCGGGAGATAGGGGAATTAAATTGTATTTAATTTTAAATAATTTAGTCTTTAAGATTACTCCATCTTGAAACTAGCCATTTTTCTTTTTTCCTTTTGCCCTTTCATCTTTTTCTCCCCTTTTCGCCACTCAACACCCAACCACTGCCTTTTTTCCAATCAAACTCCCATCTGAAGAATTTGTGAACCGTCATTTTAAATGGCCTATAGGAAAACAAATTTAAAAAAGATTTTCTAACTTTCAAATATTACACAGATCAACAAAATTTTAAGATTTATGAGCTAACTACAGAGATCAGACATGCCCTATTAGTGATTTTAAAATCCGCATACCTTTTTTTATAATCAAACATGTTAAGTCCATTGTTGGTAATTATAAAATTATTAAACCCTAATTACACAAAATTCTTATATTTTTATTTTATCTTACTTTTTTTAAAATTTTTAGGTTTATGCATATTTAGGGTAAAATTGGACCTTTCTATTTTTTTAAATTTTACCCAATTATATATATTACACAGGTCGATAAATTTTTGAGAGTTATGAGCTAATAACTACAGACACCAAACCTGCTTTAGGGATTTTTAAAATCCGTTTGCCGTTTTTTCTGATCAAACTTTGTAACTAAACATTAAAATATTTAATAAAAAATATTATTAAAAAACACAAAACATTTAAAAATAAAAATAAATTAAAATATATTTTAACATTGAAAATGTTGTTAAAGACGATAGTCAAAAAATTAGGAAAGATGGGGAAAAAAATTTTCTGCCGCCTGCAAACTGCTTATCGGTCTACTAACTACACTAAGTGGCCCTAGATATTAGGGCAGTTTTTTGTGCTCTTTCTGATAGACCCCTTTTCAGGTTTTGAAAAAATGTAACAGGTGTCTTAAATCGATGCCCAAAAGAAATACTTTCTTTTGGACGGTTTTTTTTAAAAATGCAACTTGCTAGTGAGATTGGGGAATAATGGGACATTTTATTTTTGAAAAAATTTTTTATATATTATATTCCATTGAAGTACAATTTCACTTAAAAGTCAAATTTCTAACTTTTGATTTATTTGGTCTTTAAATCTTTTTAATAGCTCATTCAGCGTGTCCTTAAATACATATTAATCTCCCTAAAATTTAACATCGGGTAACTTTTTTAACATGCCCAAAAATGGAAAATTTTGACGCCATTTTTAAAAATCCTTAAAATTTTTGGGTTTGTAATTATTTCAGGGGTTTGATATACGATAAATTAAAGTTACCTTCCTCTCAAATTTAATGCTTGATTTGTTATGATACCTTTATATTTAACAGGTGGCCTGCCAAATTAATGTTATTTTGGGAAATTTTAGATAATTATTTCCCATTCCTTCTTTCTGGTGTTTATGTCAACAGATCACTTGCTGTCACTTGTTTTAAAAATAAATTTCCAGTCATTACTAAGGTATTAGAGCCTATAACCATTTACATTTTGATTAAAAAAAAATCTTTTTATTTTACCATATTTTTCCTTTAAAACAAAACTGGTTTTATACCTTTCTCTAATCCAACTAAAAATTCGATGTAAAAAATAGGGTCAATGTTACCGTTTTTTCTGTAGGGGCCCATTAACCCTAAAGGCGAAATTTTTTAACCGCTGAAAGAAAATTTTTTACACATAAATGCGCGGTACCCTTTCACCATAGTGAATATATATTTTTTTCTCAATTTAATTTAACCCAGTCAAAAAATTTTTCTATTTTATGTCTATTTCATTCTGAGTTTGGACCTGGACGTTATCTTTTGCCTATTTTAACATTGAAATTGTTCCCCCTACTCTCAATTAACCTTAATGTGAAATTTAGTCCTCTGCATATTTTGCAATTTGTGCGTCATTTAGTTTTTTACGCTCTCCACTAAATATTCAATACTCTATTCTCATCAGTTCTCATTTTTATCCCAGAAATTTTTTTAGACATTTACTTTAAACAATGATAATATTTTGCAATTTTTTGTCGCTCTTCACTAAATATTTAATACTCTATTCTCATCAATTCTCATTTTATCCCAACATGAAAAACATATATTCAAGCAGATATTCAGTGCGGTCCTTTTTTTGGGCTTCGAGTCTCGACTTTAATATCTATTTGAAAGCGTTGATTTACCCTCGAATTTTGAGCCTCGACCAGAAAATACTTCTGGGCCATTATATATTTCTGCTTGATAATGCTTGTTTAAATAAAGAACCAGCCCAATCGCTTAACAAATCGGATCCGCAAAAAGTTCTGTCCTCGAATTTTGAGCCTAGACCAAATAATACCTCCGGGCCATTATATATTTCTGCTTGATAATGCTTGTTTAAATAAAGAACCAGCCCAGTCGCTTAACAAATCGGATCCGCAAAAAGTACTTAAGTCATTTGAACCTGGGTAAATTTATTTTGGAGTCGAAAGATATACTACATTAAATGCCATTTTTTAAACATGATTACCTTGATTTTAACGCCTTAACCTTTCTTTTTCTTCTCGATGTTTATAGCTATTATTATTATTATCTTCATAGCTCTAATATATATATAAGCACAAATGTTACTTAAGGCAGTTTTTAAGTTTTATTAAACATATAATGTATATCAGACATAAACTGTTTTACTAAAAAATACAACGAGAAGGCCAGGGCCGCTTTTATAATTTGCTTTGCACGCGTATATACCACAATGTTTTAAATCGACCTTTTCTATCTCTCTCTCACCATATTTGATCTTTCGTGTGAAGTAGTACTAAACTAAAAAGTAATAAAACAATTGATTGCAAAAAGTTTGGTGGTGCCAGGTGTGAATTTTTATAATCATGTTTTTCGATTGACTTCATCTCACGCATGTACGTGGCAAAAAATCCTTCTAGCAATCACGCTGGATGTAATCGAAAAGCTACTAGAAGGGGCTGGGTATTATTCTTTAGTAAACTCAAACCTATGCCAATAATTTAGGCCCTCTCCCCTGGCTCAGTGTAATGTTTTGGGGGATAATGATTGTCTTTATGTATTTTCCTAAGAGCAGAACTTTGCGTTAATGTTGGGCGACATTGGCAAAAAAAAAGGATTATTTGTAAAGCCCGATTGGGTACGACCGTGTCCCATTACGATGTGTCTGAGGTTTTAGTAGCTACTCCTAATTTAATCCAGCATGGTCTCGTTCAAAAATGGATATCGTATGAGCACATCCTTTTTTATATATTTTTCGTATCATCGCCCGCTCGTGGTCAAGGTCACAAATCCCCCCAGTTAGGTATACCAAAATTTTGATTTTAAACACTGTTAATTAATATAATTACCAATAAACCAGCCTTTATAGTTTTTTATTTTACTAACCCTACTTTGTAGACCATGTTATTATTAAATTCGGTTGTTATATCAATTTTTGTTTTTTCACATTTGCCCATATACCTTTTTAAATTTTTCGCCCCAAGTCAACCCTTTATCAGTGTAAAGCCCTCATGTAGAAAATAGAGCTCTTTTAGAAGGCCTATATTTATATTATTTCGAACACTTGGTTTATTTTTTAGCCTACAATTTTTGACTGTTTTTCTTTAGCTGCGGCTAATACGAAAAAAATTTTAACATTGAAAATTTTTAAATTTTTTTCACTAGCCCTTAATCAAATGCGTTCAATTTTTTTTCTTTAATACTTAGTTGACTAGCCGCAGCTATTTGAACACTTTGTTTATTTTAGCCTACAATAGCCCATTTAAGATTTATTGGTGGTATGGGGAACATTTTCAATGTTTTTTTTTGAGTACCTAAGTACTCATAGGGCCACTTATTTTTTATATTAATAACAGCTAAACTGTTATTTAACATTAATCGAATATCGTGTCCTAATTAGGTTGGAAGCCAAATTTTCTGAATTATCTAAAAGTTTATTAATAATTTTATTTTTCATTATTTGAGATAAAAAAAATATGTGACAAGTAAGTAAGTTTATTTTATTTTGACTGTTTGTTTATTTGGTGACGGACTTCAAAAAGACAAAATAAAATAAAAAAAATATGAAATTTTATAAAGTTTTTTTTAAATTTCGTCTTTTTGAAGTCCATCACCAAATAAACAAACAGTCGAAATAAAATGATAAATACTTTGGCGCAATAGAAATTATTATATGTTGTTTGTATTTTTTTAAAGAGACAATATAGTTTATAAAATTAATTAATTCGGGATTTTAATCTACATATGTAATAGGTATTTTTATTAGCATTTAAATTTTTATGGTAAAATGTATCGCACAAAACTTATGTTTAAAATATAAATTTGAGGCTCTGCTTGTAATTTTAAATAAGATTGAGCCAAAAAAAAGCTTATATTATGCGAGCCGACCTGCAGGTTGTAACCTAGTTAAAAATGTGTCTGATGGCAGGACTGAATATACGAAACCCGGTTTAATGCTAATGACTTCTTTGGTTTTTTATTATATTAAAAAAAAATACGTATGCTTTTATTATCATAAGTTATCATTAATGAGAATTTCTATACACAAAGGAGAAAAATATCTCTTAAATACTGCGAGAAAGAAAGATTCATGAAAAAAATAAATTATGAAATAAATAACACTGTACAACAAAAAAAAAATAACATGAATGATTTTAAGAGAGTTCTGTAGAGAATTTTCTTGCGATTACGATATCGGGTTTAGTTTTTTCCCAATGCCTCCATTTTTTTAAAACCGCGTAAGTTTAGAAAAAAAATTTAAAATTTTTTTTTAATTATTAATTTTTCAAAAAATCTATTGACATATTCACCTCATAAAAAACTCATCTAAAAAAGGTTAAGCTTACAAGTATTAACAATTTACTTTCAAGTTATTTAGGATCAAAAAACAGATTTTATGACAAAAACCACGAATTTTATAAAAATGAAAGAATAAAAAAAATTGAATATTAGAAAATAATTTAAACGCCTTACGTTTAATGGATGTTTTGGTAATCTAAATATATTTTTAAACTTTTGTTACTACCTATACGCATTGTGATATAGAAGCCCAAAATACCCCAAAAATCGAAAAATCTCAACTTTGACACTTAATAATTAAAAATCTAAGGCATTGGCTAAAATTCTAATTTTATATTTGTAATTAGCACTAAAAGCTTGACAAAAAACGATAATTGCGATAAATGATGCTTAAGGTCGTCCAAATTTTGTTGGCCAGTGTAATTGACTAATATTTACCTTAAAAACTAGTTTATAAATCAAATTTAATTTATAGCATTACTATAATCTTCATGGTATATATCTCTTAAATAAAACTAGGACCATATAAAAAATTAAGTTTCTCTTTATGATTATTTAGGCTATTGGTTTTCAACATAGAATTTGACCATGTGTCCTGACAAACCCAATAAAACTTCTAATTTCTAATTTATTTTACTATTAATCTTAGACAATTTTACCGACCAAAAGAATTACAAAAATTAGAAAATATTGAATATATTTAAAAGATGCGTTGGCATCCGTAAAACCGAATAAGTCAAAAATTAAAAGTCTGCCCTGCCCGTTTTGGTGACCGCCTACACAATTCGGGAGGGCCGACATTTAAAGGCAGGGCCGGGGCCTGAATTATTAAAACCGAGTCTATTTTTAATATCTCCTTTATTGTTAAAGGCGTGTTTTGAGAATCGATTTTGGGAAAATTTTTAAAAATTACAAAATTTTTCTTTAAATGATATATTGTTGGAAATTTTTTTTATAAGATATTTAAAAATTTTATAATGATTATTTATTAGCTGTATTTAGTAAATTTAATAAAGCTCTTAAATTTAAAAAATTTAATGGTGTTTGAACGCATAAATTTATCATCATGCAAACCTTATTCTAATTAAATAAAAGCCTGGAATTTTTGAAATATGAGCTAACTCTACATAGATTAAACCATAAAAATTAGGAAGTCGCTTACATTAATAATTTTAAGAAAAATGTTAAAAAAACGCAAAAAACAAAAACTAATCACATTTAATTTAGGTTGAGGTGCCAATATAGTGTAAAATCTAATTATTTAAGATGTTAAATATAACAAGATTTTTATTTATTTGGGAATGGACTTCAAAAAGACAAAATTTGAAAACTATTGAATAATGCCTTGGAATTTGAGGAGCTTCTTGATCAAGTAAAACAATTATAACACAGGTCGACAAATATAAATTTTAAAAGATTCCCCGTTTTCCAAATTTCTTTCTCTTTCGCCTTCGGTTATTTTGCTATGCCAATATCAAAAAATGATTATTTTTGACCATTTTGGCATTTTGCGACCTTGAAAAAGTACTCTCAAGAGAAAAAATTAAATTTTTTTTTCATATTAATTTGCCATATATATAATTTATCTCAAATAAAAAAAAATTTTAATCAACATTTAAATAATTTAGAATATAGGCAATCCCAAACCTTAGGACACGATATATTTTATCAGTTTTATTGAAAGCATGAAGTTTGATATTAACAAATAAAAAAAATGTTTAATTTATTTTTGTTAAATTTGTATAGTTTTTTTAATTTTTATTTTATATATAATACAATTGACTTTCAAAGATTGATCAGAAAAAACGGTCAACAGAAAGAAAACAAACAGGTTTGGTCTTTGTAATTAACTCATAACGCTCAAAAATTAGTTTTGTTTATAAAATAATATGAAATTAAGCTCTAAGTGGGTAATAAATAAATGTCCATTGTCACCTAAAATTATGCGACCTTTCAAACAAAAGTAAGTAATAATATATGAATTTTGTGGTAATAAGTTTGAAAACATGAGGAAGGCCTTAAAAAGTGCTGAACCAAATATTTAATAAAAACTTATAATTGACTTAAAAAGGGAAGCCACCAGATCTAACTAAAATCATATTAATGTGTGGGATCTAATAATGAAACAGGCCTTTTTCAACTGGCGCATAAGACCGGGGTCTTTTGAGTATTTTTATTATCAATTTGGATATATAAATCTAAAAAAAATATGATAGCAAATATAGTACGTTAAAAATGTTTAATTTAATTTGATTAAAAAGCTCTATTAGTTTTTTTTTATTTCTTAACAACAAAAATTTCATAATTTTATTTTTTATTTGAGCTCAAATTGTTTCTCCCCTTGTTGGAAGAAGCCATAAGCTGATGAGGAGAAAATGCATTCTTTTGTATTTTTCATTTGTAATAATAAGAATTTCTTCAAGGTTAGTTAAAAGAAAAAACATCTTTTTTTTCGCTTGGGAGGGGGGGGGGGGCGGTGAGTAGTAAAGATTTGTGTTCAGTTTATGCCAAATTACTTTTGAACAACATCTCTTTAAAATTATAGAACACTGCAACTAAACCATTCACATACCCACAAGATTAGTGCTGAGTCGGGCAGTGTAAACATCCTGTTATTGAATTTAAAGATAAGTAAGCTCTTTTCATAAAGCGAAAAAACTACAGGAATTTAAATTTTCCGCTCTCAAGCTTCTTCTCTTATGGGTGGATCTGACAAGCAAAATCCTAAAATGCAAAATCCCAAAAAGCAAAATCCTAAAACGCAAAAACCGGAAGTAATTAATCATTTTTAAAAAAAAATGGGCTGAGATTTTGATTTTTACATTATTATGAAATTTGTCGGTATTTTGATTGTTTCTTTGATGTTTAAGTAATTTTTGAGGGATTTTGCTTTTTAGGATTTTGCTTTTTTCGGCCGAATTCAGTAATTTTTCAGACAAATTTTTTTTTTCTGATTTTGATTTTAATTGATTTATATGGTGTCCCTATGAAGTTTTAAGGCGTAATTTGCCGCTTTTTGGGGGATTTTGCGTTTTTTGGCCGAATTCAGTAATTTTTTAGACAAATTTTTTTTTTTTTCTGATTATGATCATAATTGATTAATATGGTGTCCCTCTGATGTATTAAGGCAAAATTTTGCCGCTTTTCGGGATTTTGCGTTTTTTGGCCGAATTCAGTAATTTATTTATCAGACAATCTTTTTTTTCAAATATTTATTTTAATTGATAATTATGGTGTCCCTATGATGTTTTTAGGTAAGCCGTTTTTTGGCAGAATTCAGTAATTTTTCAGACAAATTTTTTTTTTGGTTTTGATTTTAATTGATTAATATGGTGTCCCTTTTATGTTTTAAGGTAAAATTTTGGCGCTTTTCGGGGATTTTGCGTTTTTTGGCCGAATTCAGTAATTTTTCAAAAAAAAATTTCCAATTGATTTTAGTGTTATGGTCGCCTCCGGGAATTTTGCGTATACAATAATTATAGGGATGGGTTTAAGTTTGTAATTATAAATAAATTTCACAAAACCCTAATTAATCAAGTATGAAGGCGTAAAAAGGATTAGAAATAAAGAAGGAGGGGGAATTCAAATCAATTTTTATTAATTTCTGTGGGGTGGTAGGGTCTGTTAGGTCAGCCCGCCTCTCGGTTGTTTCCAACCTACTACAAATATAAGGTATAAAATATGATATACACCGTTTAAGTATTTTTGTTTCATCTTCCGTTATTTAATGTCCGAATGTGAAATAAATAAACATAGCCCCACATGCATTTCTTCTCTGTCCTGCTCTAGTCCCTTTTAAAAAAAAATCAAGGACCATTCTCCGATATTTAAATATCTTATCACACGTATTACTTCTACATTCTGTATTTTATCAAAAAATTGGCTAGGGGCTCCCTCACTTGAATCCCTAATTTTCACAGCCGACATTTTTTACAACCAAACCTTCAAATACATAATCTTGGTCTTCCTCCTGAGAGTCGTCGGCCTCATCGAAACTCGCCAAAAATGTGTGTTTTTAGAGTGAGTCGTCAGTAATGTTTTTAGGGTTGGATGACCCAAAATACGGCCGACAATATCTTTCCAAAATTTATACATTTTGGTTTTCCTTAGTATCATATTTATATTTTGTAGAAAAAGGCTAAATAAATAAATAAAGATTTTCGTAATTTTAAATTTTTAAAACTTTGAAACTACCATTCGCCCTTGTTTTGCTATACGATTATGTCACAGTGAAATTGCAAATTAATAAAACATTTATTAATTATCTTATGAAATAGTGAAGAAATGTTTTATTTTTATTACACTATAATAAATAAGAATTTTAAAGATACTGAGCAGCGGCGTATGGAGGGGGGAGGAGGGAAGGGGTGGGGGGTGCGTGAATTTGGAGCTCATAGTAATATTGCTCTACTTTCAACTAAAAATGTTGACCTGCATGTTAGTTCCCTTTCTAAACCAATTGTCGTATAAAGTTTTAGCCTTAGGCTATTTTCCTAGAAATATTTAGTTATAAAGTAAAAAGGAACAGACATCCTATATTCAGGAGGTACAAAATGTGCTCTTTCATGTGTTCGAGTCTTATTAGATATAGATTACAAAGTAAATGTTATTTTCTGTCATAAAGATGACCTAATTGCCATGATGTTAATTAATTAAAATCAAAATTTAAAAAAAAAATTCTGAAAAATTACTGAAACAGTTAAAAACGCAAAATCCCCGAAAAGCGGTGAAATATTACCTTAAAACATCAAAGGGACGCCATATTAATCAATTAAAGTCAAAATCAGAAAAAAAAATTTGTCTGAAAAATTACTGAATTCGGCCAAAAAACGCGAAATCCCCGAAAATGGGCGAATTACACTTTAAATCTTCATAGCGACACCATATTAATCAAATAAAATCAAAATCAGAAAAAAAAATTTTGTCTAAAAAATTACTGAATTCGGCCAAAAAAAATCCAAAAGCGGCGAATTACACCTTAAAACATCAAAGGGACACCACATAAATCAATTAAAATCAAAATCAGAAAAAAAAAGTTTGTCTGAAAAATTACTGAATGGCCAAAAAACGAAAAAACACACGAAAAGCGGAAAATTTTTACCTTAAAACATCAAAGGAACACCATATAAATCAATTAAAATCAAAATCAAAAAGAAAAAAAAATTTGTCTGAAATATTACCGAGTTCGGCCAAAAAACGCAAAAACCCCAAAAAGCGGGGAAATTTTACCCTAAAACTTTATAAGGACACCATATTAATCTCGAAATCAAGAAAAAAATTTTGTCTGAAAAATTATTGAATTCGGCCAAAAAACTCAAAAACCCCAAAAAGCGGTGAAATTTTACCCTAAAACTTAATAAGGACCACCATATTTAATCAATTAACATCACAATCGGGATAAAATTTTAGTTTGAAAAATTACTGAATTCGGCCAAAAAACGCAAAATCCCCGAAAAGCGGCGAAATTAACTTTAAAACTTCATAGGGACACCATATAAATTAACTAAAATTAAAACCAGAAAAATAAAATTTATCTAAAAAATTACTGAATTCGACCAAAAAACGCAAAATCCTAAAAGCGGGGAAATTTTACCTTAAAACTTCATAGGGACACCATATAAATCAATTATAATCAAAATCAGAAAGAAAAAAAAATTTGTCTAAAAAATTACTGAATTCGACCAAAAAACGCAAAAACCCCGAAAAGCGGCGATATTTTACCTTAAAACTTCATAGGGACACCATATAAATCAATTAAAATCAAAATCAGAAACAAAAAATTTGTCTAAAAAATTACTGAATTCGGCCAAAAAACGCAAAATCCTCGAAATGCGGCGAATTACACCTTAAAACATAAAAGGGACACCATATTAATCAATTAAAATCAAAATCAGAAAAAAAAATTTTGTCTGAAAAATTACTGAATACGGCCAAAAAACGCAAAATCCCGGAAAAGCGGAAAAATTTTACCATAAAACATCAAAGGGACACCATATTAATCAATTAAAATCAATATCTAAAAAAAAAATTTGCCTGAAAAATTACTGAATTCGGCGGCTAAAAAACGCAAAATCCTGGAAAAGCGGCAAAATATTACCTTAAAACATCAAAGGGACACCATATTAATCAATTAAAAACAAAATCTGAAAAAAAAAATTTTGTGAAAAATTACTGAATCGGCCGACAAACGCAAAATCCTAAAAAGCAAAATCCCTTAAAAATTACTTAAACATCAAAGACAATCAAAATACCGACAAAATCCATAATAATGTAAGAATTAAAAACTCCGCCCATTTTTTTGAAAATGATTAATTACTTCCGGTTTTTGCGTTTTAGGATTTTGCTTTTTGTGATTTTGCATTTTTGGATTTTGCTTTTCAGACGCACTACGTATTGGCATATTGCAAATTTTATGATACTTTGCAAAATATTTAAATATTGTTATTAACAGGACTTCGAAATAGTGAAAATGAGATGGTCGTTGATAGATGCGATTCCTCTTTGAAAACGTTGCAATCAAACTTTGTTGACCTATCGGCATCAGCCTTTGCAACGAAAACGAAAGGAAAGAGTCTAACATCTAAAGATGAAATTATCGATAAATCAGCGTCAGAAAAAATTATTGTCGAACCTTACGTGCCCGATGTACCTTTTGACGATGACATTTATATTGGTCCTGCGCCCCCGGTTAAGGAATAAAACACGCCAATAAAAATAATAGTGGGCCGGCATCATCTTGCAAAAAATATATTTTATTTATATTTAGTTCAAGGTAGTTTAATTTTGTGTAACGTTTAACACTATATTCAAGTTATGTTATCAAAAAATATAATATTTATGAAGTTTGTAATATTTATGCATTCTTTTGAATTTAATTTTGTTATATACATACATAGTAAGAGTAGTTTAATGGAAATAACTACATTTAAAATAAATTTTACAATAAATTTATCGATTGTATTGTAGTAGTTAAAGTTAATGATTATTTTTACCCATTCCTTGTTAAAACAGGGAAAAAATAAACTCAAAAAAAATATCGGACAATAAAATTTGTATAGTTTTTGGTAAATTGGTGCTAATTACGAATGCCTCAGATTTTTAGTTATTCGGTGTCAAAACTGAGATTTTTCTATGTTTGGGGGGTATTTTGGGCTTCTATATCATAAAACTTATGAGTAGTAACTAAAGTTAAAATATTTTAATTAGCAGGGTTGGGCATAGATAATCAAAAAATGATGTAGATAATAGATATAGATTATTGGAGATTCTAGAAAATAGATCACAGAGATCAATTTTTGAAAACCTAAATAGATTATAGATAACACTGGACAACAAAAAAAAACAACATCCACGATTTTTTGAGGGTTTTGTAGAGAATTTTCTTGCGATAACGATCCTGGGTTTAGTTTTTTTCCAATGCCTCCAATTTTTAAACCGCGTCCAAAGTTCAGAAAAAAATTCACAAAATTTCTTTAACTATTAATTTTCAAAAAAATCTAATGGCATATTCAGATTCCTTATAAAAAACATATCTAAAAAGGGTTATTACCTAAAATTATTAGCAATTTACTTTCAAGTTACAAAAAACGGATTTTATGACAAAAACCACTAATTTTATGAAAATAAAAATATAAAAAAAATTAAATATTGTAAAAAAATTTAAACCCCTTACGTTAATAATGAATGTTTCTGCTATCTAAATATATATTTTACTTTACTAGCCATAGGTTTTATGATATAGAAGCCCAAAATACCCCCAAAACTGAAAAATCTCAACTACACTGAATAACAATATCTGAGGCATTGGCTAAAATTCTGATTTCATATTCGTGATCAGCATCAAAAACTTGACCAAAAACTATAGTTGCCATAAATGATGCTTAGGGTCGTCTAAATTTTGTTGTCCGGTGTAATAAATAGTATCTATTTGGCTTTTTAAAAATTGATATAGATCATAGATAAATTTAATAAAAATTTTAATTAGGTTTTAAAAAACAACATACTTAAGTTTGAATTTGCAGCTAAATTTATTTGTTTATAATATATATAATAATAATAATAATAATAATAATAATAATAATAATAATAATAATAATAATAATAATAATAATAATAATAATAATAATAATAATAATAATAATAATAATAATAATAATAATAATAATAATAATAATAATAATAATAATAATAATAATAATAATAATAATAATAATAATAATAATAATAATAATAATAATAATAATAATAATAATAATAATAATAATAATAATAATAATAATAATAATAATAATAATAATAATAATAATAATAATAATAATAATAATAATAATAATAATAATAATAATAATAATAATAATAATAATAATAATAATAATAATAATAATAATAATAATAATAATAATAATAATAATAATAATAATAATAATAATAATAAAGGAATGATATATTAATGAATAATGAATGCAATTATAAAAGGATAAAAATTATAAGATAAATGAAAAAAAAAAAATTCATTTTTTTCAAAAGCACTAATTTTTCTAACATTTCATCAGAAAATTTTTGCCTGTTAAAAGTAAAAATTAAGTTGGTGTGACTAAAAAGTTGTTAGACGGGAACAGATTGGTAAAATGGGTTTTATTTAATGATAATTGGTTTAATTAAAGGATATAACTCAAGTGATTTGATTTCACTCGAAGAATCCCTCATATGATTTAAAACTTCTAGTTCAACCATACCCAAATATCTGTTGTTGTCAGTTTCATAACCAAAAAAATTTTTCTCATGGAAGGAGTATAGGAATTTCAGGCTCGACAATATCTAATGATTTGAATATCTTAGTAGCTTCAAAAATAAGTAATTTGATTTAAAAGTTGCTTTTTTCGCCATCATCTACCCAACGAGCTTTATGTCGTGGACGAGAAGCAGCTGCCAATATGGCATATGTATACGGAAAAATCAAAAATTGTTTTGAAACGTTCAAATGGATTTGGCAATGCAATTTGCGAGGCCTCCTTCCAATATGTTTTATTTTTTTATAATTGAAAAAAATGTTGGGGCTAAATCACCATAAAAAGAATGGGTATCACCCTGTAATAGATCTGTAGCCATAGCCAAAGGGCTTGTAACTTTTACATAAATCTCAATATAATTGAGCTCGATTTCTTTAAACGATGGGTGATCAAGAGCTCTTGAGAGCTCAAGTGCGGTGAGCTAACAAAGAATTTAAGCTGTCGAATAAATTATTCCATCGTGTGACCACAGGGACTAATATTTGTTCAAAATAGAAATAATAATTTCATAAGATTTTGGCCTGTTTACACTGTGCCAAGTAATAAAAATTTAATTTATCTATGATCTATTTTATGTCAAAATACATTAGATACAGATAATTTGCAAAAAAAAAACTATTTAGATCAAAGATGGTATAGATAGTTTTCCAAAAATGCAAAAGATCATAGATAAACTATCTATGATTATTATCTATATCTAGATTGTTTTCTATCTAGATTGTGCCCAACCCTGATTAGATTACTACGGAAACATTCATTATTAATGTATGGCGTTTAAATTTTTTTATAATGTTTAATTTTTATTTTTTCATTTGTACAAAGTGGTTTTTGACATAAATCTGTTTTGATCCTAAATAACTTGAAAGTAAATTGCTAATACTTATAAGCTATTACTTTTTTATATATGTTTTTTATAAGGAAACTAAAGATTTTTTTAAAATATTAATAGTTAAAGAAATTTTATAAAATTTTTTCTGAACTTTAGATGCGATTTAATAAAAAATTGGAAGCATTGGGGAAAAAATTAAAACAGGGAATGTTGTCGCAAAAAAATTCTCTACCAAACCCTCTAAAAATTGTTCATGTTGTTTTTTTTGTTGTCCATAACCTAAAGACGTATTTAAAAGATAAAAACTGGCTCTAGCCGATTTGAACTCAAATTAAAAATCGAACAGACCTTCCTTTACTTACAGATTAATAATTTAACATCGAGGTTGCAAACCTTTAAAATTATGAAACCTAATTTTTAAGATGACGCTGTTAACCCTAGAGTAGCTTTTACTAGTTATTCATATCTTAGGGATCATTAAGGTAGTTAAATATGGATTGCTTAATAACTTAAGGCATTAAGCGATTGGCAGTTGCAAAAGCACTAGAGTAAGCGATTGTTTATTGCCCTAGTTTAGTTATTAAAAATCTAGTCTTTTACCTAATAATTCTATAAAATATATTTGATTATTTTTAAAAATTTTTTTTTAAGAAGAGCATCAATGGGCGTTAAAGGATAAATACATTAAAAATATTTATTTATATTTATGAAATGCAAAATAACAATATCTTTCAGGTAATAAACATAATGCAACTTTGCATTTTAAACAAATTGTTCTTGAATAAAATTTGATGCAATATTTACACCTTTGCCGCGAGGAGACACTGCTGACGGAAAGTGTCCTGTCTCATCACAACGTATGTCAGGTATCGGAATAGAGGTATTTAATTGCCTTCTACGAGTAGCATTTAATGGCCTGCCCCTTGCAGGTTTACCTGCCATCATTAGGCCCTTAGCAACCTGTGCCTTAAAAGTCATTAAAGAAATATGTTTGTTTATACCTTGTTTTGCAAGATCTTTCCTGTATAAAAGCCAAGCATTTACTATGCATGAATCCAATAAATGAAATATTATGCGTAGGTAATAGCGTCTCCATTTAATATCTGTTCTATACAATTCAACCAACATATCGTGAAGGTCGACACCTCTTATGCCAATATTAATCTTGAACAATTTTAGGAATTTTAATGTTTGTATATTTCTTTTCCGTATTTGACCATCTTCGAATCATAGTAGTGGGGTGTACTGTGGATATGGTGGAAATAAGATTTACTGGTTTATTATCATTTACAAATTACGTCTAATTTATGATCAGATCCGCGACCAATTTTCAGTGATCGGTTTTCAATTGGCATTAAGCCATTCTATTAGATCTAATTGTACCAGTCATGAAATATCCTTTCTTTTTAAGTTCTAGTGATAATTTGTAAGAAGAAAAATAATAATTTATAAATAGCTGATATGATTTATTAGATGGAACATCTTTGATTAATTGGAGCACGATATCTCCGCTGATTCCCAAATCCGATTTTTTAGCATTTATTTGCTTTCCCAAATAGACTTCCCACATAAACTAAAAAGGTTAACACCCCATTTAGGATTAGATTTTAAATATTGCTATTTCACACCTTCCTCTTTCTGTTTCCATTTCAATATCAAGACACAAATTGTGTTTATTTGCCTTTGAAGCAAGCAAACCAAGGGGCATTTCTTCATCATCTGATGTTTCAATACCACCAGCAGGGTCAATTAAAAAAGTTTATAGATTATTATTTAATGAGTTAATAAAATTGCTTTATTTAAAAAACTAAAATTAACAAATTTTTTAAAAATATGGTCTTAAGTGACCAATGAGTCCATATGGGGGTTGGTCTCATTTAATTTAAATTCAATGCAAGATAAAATCAAAGTTATGATTTAAAATACAAGAAAAATACATATAAATTTTAAATTTATTAAGTTTTTATATGAATTTAAATTGTTAAATACTGAAAAAAAAATACTTGTAATATCGCTTTTTTTCGGATATTAATAATATTCAAATTTGAAGGAAACAGCTGTAATTCAAATATGGGTAAAATAGATCGAAAAAAATATATGAACATATGATTTATTCATATGAGCAATATTGAGCCCAATAAACTTTTAAATTTTATAAAAATGACCATTAAAGTTAATGAGTCCATATGAACTCACAGGGCGCGAAAAAGGTAATTGTATTTTGGAAGCGACCAAAATTTTATATGCGCCTCAAGATTCTCCAGCAATATAGGCGGTAAATTCATATCCAAATTATTTTACGGAAGGGAAGGGGGCCTTGGAAGTTGACTAATGTTAGGGAAAAAAGGTTTATTTTATTTTTGGATTATTAATTTTCTATTATTTAATAATGAATTCTTTTTTTATAAAGTATATGAGCTAAAACATTTGAATGTAATATTCCTTCTATTAGTAATAAAAATATTTAAAACCAGTGTTTATAAAATAATTAACTTGGATCAAAGTTAGGTTTTCCTTTAGGTAACAAGGGTTTTGACATCTGTTTTTAAAATTGAAAGATAAACCAGGTTCTAAAACACACGGTATAAAACAATGTACCCACCAAAACGATCGGTGAGAGTCTGGGACAAAGGTGAAATAGAATCGGGTCAAGAACGGGGATATATCAGGTACGCAATCGGCTCAGATAGCCAGTGGCAAACTTTCTGCCTTAGACGCAGGAGGTGGCGGGTTCGAATCCGTGCAGAGTAGCCTTTTTTTTCGGAAAATTAGCATACATGTGCAACCACTTTAAAGCTTCTGAGTGGCCTGCTTAGGCAGTAGGTCTTAAACGATATGTAAAGTAAGAGCCTAGGCCAAAAACCTAGGTCGTCGGGGTGCGTGCAAATCTTACTATTTAACCCGTCCGCAATATTGGGTTAAAAGAGTCAAAGCCCTAACGGGTATGACGCCCCTAAGTGGGGAAAGGTATGGGGGAAACCTCAAACCAATTTTTTTTAGGTACGCGATGAGAAGGGTCAAGGACCAAAGGGCCGGCCCATCTGCGACAGTTGCGTCCTCGGGCCACGCACTTTTGTGGGAGAAAGAAGTACAGGGTATTTTCTTTCAATAATAACTATAATTTCAATAATAATAACTTGGCCTAAACTGGTTTTTCGCGCTGCTCTTTCTTCCCTACTATCCAAAAATAATAACAATAATAAACTTTTCTCCTTCGGATATGGATTATGCAACTTCAATTTTAATCATCACTTTTTAAATTTTGTACATTATTACGGCTGTATATCTTGAATTGAAATAATTTTATTTACTGGACTTTTTTGGAATATTTTGAATAGGTTTAAAAGAAACTTTCTTCCATATGAAGATATTTGTAAAGCATCAATTGATTAATTTTATTTTTAATTTTAAGAAAAATAATTTTATGTCATCATTTTGTTGTTGTTGTTGTTTTTAATCCTTGCGGATGATGGGTGTGAGCGAGTTTGGAGGCGGCTAAGATGGGGTTTGTCCATAGATCCAGGGGATGGAGGTCCCACGTGAGGAGCACGATAGCCAATATAAGATTGTCAGTCGCTTCTTCGTCTGTTGAATAGATGCGACTACGGTCTGCTAGTAGATAACAGAAGCCTGATCTTAGCTGAGATAATAGAGATCTTTCTCGCCTGGAGAGAGTTTTTTCGGATTGTGATATGGGAGCATTTAAAAGAATGGGAAAGGAGGTTTATAAGATTTAATTGTATTGCATACAACCTCGGTATGAATTTGTTTGAGCAACTGTTTTGTTGTTAGGTTGAAGTCAGTATTTTTCATCGATCGAGCAGGGGAAGATAAAAGAGTTCGTGACATGGTGATCGGAAGAAACACAAGTGCGCTAAAACCGCCCAACCTTTTTTTTTATTGTTTAAAATGGGCGGATGATTTGAAAAAACGCCCAGGGATATCAATCATGCCCGGTGACTTTATATGCACCGAGAATCCCCTAGCGCGCAATAAAGATTAAAATGTGGCAGATATTTAAAAAACATACCAAGGTGCCTTAAAATGCGTAGGTGATTTTGAGAGCACGCGAAACTCCTTATATTATGCAGAAAAATAAATTGGGACTGTGCGCAGGTAACTTTGATGAGCACAAAACAATAAAAAATATACAATTTTTAAGACTTGTATAAGCTCTCACATTCAACCCTTTGTTAGGATTGCTTTCAAGCCTTGCTTGGCCCGGCCTTTTTAATACGAAATGGGAGTTGGGGTGATGGGAGGTTTATTAATTATAGTCGAATATCTGCAAAATTGTCCATTTAACACCGGCTTTTCCTTCAAAATTTTTGGATCTACTGGTCCTATTTATATTTTTTGGACCGATTAGAAATTAAAACATTTTAAAAGAATAAAGAAATATGGTTGGATTAGGCTCTAGATTTGAAATGTTTAATGTGCGATATTTTTAGCAATCTTTTTGGATCCCCTGCTGATATTTGATAAGTCGCAAACCGCAGAACTAAAAATCTGCAAATTTTTAATTAAATTCAAAGAAGCATTAAAACTTAAAAGCACGAAATTTTTCCCTCTACTTAAAATCGCCCAAATTTTTTTTAAGAATATTGTATCTTAAAATTGGGCAAAACCGCAAGCGTGTAAAATTTAAATTACATTAAAATGTTTCTAAAGCACAACGAGTAATGGCGCAGAGGATTTTTAAAGACGCGCATTAAAGTGTAATTTAGATTTCAAACCGGGCCAAATTCTAGAACGGCAGCTAGATATATTTTAAATTTTGGCCCAGCGGCCCCCATTTTTTTTTTTTTAGGGGCGTCCCCCCTTTATTCATAAAAAAGGGGGGAAGTATTTTTTAAAAAAAAAAATTTTTTTTTTAAAAATAAATTATCAAAAAAATATCACATCGTAGGAAAATAAGTTTGTCAAGTTAAGAAAAAGCATATAAAATTTATTTCGGCCGAGTTTGGCCCGTAATTCTTATTTTTATATTTTAAGCCAGGTTCGTTTGGCCCGTTATAAGTTTTGTGTCACCAGTCCTGGCCCGTTCGGGTTTAGAGACCGGCGCCGGGCCGGTTTAGTTCTCTTTTAATTTCTAAATATGGTAGGCAAACTTTTAAAGAAAAAAATGTATCACGAAGTGTCGAGTTTTTAAGCGGAGCAAGGTGCTTAATAAATTTTTCCATTCAAAATATCCATTTGTGTACATTAACATCTTTTTGAGTCCCATATCCAATTAGCAAATATCAATGGCACAACCGTGAATATAAATCATCAAAAAAACTAGATCATCAATTGAGTTTTTTAAAAAAGATCAAAGATCATAAATCGTTTTTTAAAAACCTAAGAAGATCAATGATAGATCTAATTGGCCTCAAAAAAATGATTTAAATCATAGATCATTTTAAAAATTTCAAACAATATATGATAAAATAAAGATATGCATGCGCAAACATTTATTATAATATAAAATAGTATAAATTATAATATAATTAAAATAAAAAATAAGGGGTACGAAGACTATATTGGTAACAATTTATAGTAAAATAAAATTTTACTTGAGATAACTTAAAAGATTTTAAATGAAGAAGAGTAATGTATACAAAATGAAAAATTAAAAAATTATTTTTTTTTAATAGTTTTTCTAACATATCATCGGTAAGTTTTCTCCTATTAGGCGTAAAAAATAAGTTTGTGAAACTAAAAAGTCGTGGATGACGGCAAAATAGAATTGTACATTTCAAGGATATCAATTCACTTGAAGAATCTTTTAAATGATTTAAGACATCCAATTTAACCGTATTTAAAATATTAAAAAAACTCTCGCTCGTGGAAAAACGAGAAGATACAACTTTTTGCTCTACAATTTCCAGTGCTATTTTTGTGGCTTCTAAAATCAGTAATTTAACTAAAAGTTTCTTTTTTTTGTCATCACAAACCCATCGAGCTGTGTCGGGGATGAGAGGCTTCTGTCAATAGGACACATATATCAGAAAATTCAAATAATGATTTAAAACGATCAAATAAGGAGTTCCCAATGGGATTCGAGAGAGCCCGTGCGACCTTCTAGTATGTTTTCTGTTTTTATATAATAATTGATAATGCTGGGGCAAGGTGACCGTAAAAAGAATGATTTTCGCCATGCAATAAATCTATAGCTTTTGCTAAAGGGCTTGTAGCTTCAACATAAGCATCAGAGAGTCTTTAAACGGCGGGTGCTCAAGAGATCCATTGAAAGTTTATTAAGTTTTGGACGCTGAGCTACTAATAAACAATTAAAGCTATCAAATAAGCCATCATCGTTTAATTACTGGTACTAGTTGTCTAATACAGGTAATATGATCTCGGAAGATTGTGTCCTGGACACTATGCCAATTACAATAAAGAATTACACTAATAACTTTGTAAGATAGATAAACAAATATTTAAACCACAAGTTGTAATATCACCTTCATGTGTCGAATGAAGTTGGATGTTGAGGTGATTTGTCCAGATAGTTTTTTTGCAGACCTGGCAAAAAGCTGTTTTATTTGATCCTTTCTTTTATTTTATTTCAAAAAATGTGCCCTTAATAATTAATAGATTTGTAAAATTGATTTTATTTTCTTCATTCAATGTTATTCATCCAAGATTACTTTGGTCTTCCCTATTTTAAATGTGGTATGGCGAATTTGCAAGAGTTTTTAGCCTAAAACTTAAAAAAGCCTCCTTAATATGGGCGATAATTATGAATGGTCTAAATGGATGTAAAAAAGCCCTCAATTTTTTTTTTAAATAGTTACAAAACCATGACAAAAAATTTAAAATTAAATTTATTGTTTAGAATAGCTACTTTCATAGGCGTATTGAGGGGGGGGGGGAGAACGGGGGTGCACCTTAAGAACGGCTTTAATTTCTTATAAAACCCAAAATCTATAAAAGGTTTTTCTAAATATCTTGCTCCCTTTTAGAAAAGTTTCTGCATACGCCCCTCTGGCTATTTTATTCCTTTACGACATAATTTAGAATAGGCCGTTAATTTTTAATAAAAATTTGATTGATCCTGATTCAAATCATTTTTAAGATAGAAATAGATATAAATCATTTGTAAAAGAAAATGAACCAGATAAAGAAAGATCATAAATCCTTTTACAAAACTCAGAAAAATTATGTTGTTGTTTTTTTGTTTTTAACCCATGCTCTTGAAAAGGGATGAGGGAGGGAGGCTCTCAGGTGTGACGGAGTTTGGAGGCGGCTAAGATGGGGTTTGTCCATAGATCTAGGGAATTGATGGAGGTCATACGTGAGGGGCACGATAGCCAATGTAGAAGAATGTCATAAATCATAGATAGTATCTATGATCTGTAAGAAAATGGAGCAAACCCAAATCTAAAACAATTTAATAACGTAAATCCAAAATTTTATAAATTAACATAATTCATTAGTAAGGTTGTATACATTAGATTTTAAAAGTTAAACGTTGGCTTACACGAATTTTTTATATCTCATTTTGCCTTTAATTTAATATTCAACAATGAAAGGCACATCACATCTGCACTCTTGTAATTGGTAACTTTAAACAAGCGGTCAGGGCCTAAGCTATAATATGCCAGACGTGTGGAAATACGGCCCGGATTGATCTTAAATACTAAAATGTTTTATGGTTTTTTCTTAGATTTTCTTCTTTTAAATAAACAGGGAATTACAATTCACATAAATTATATTTCAAATTTAAAATTATATTGACTCCGATCATTTTTTACGTTTTCGGTCTACCAAAAATATAAAATGGGGCCATATATAAAATTGTCTAAATCTGTCTGGACAAAATTGAAAACAACTCACACATCCCATTTCGTATTTTAAGGCTAAGCCGCCCGCGCAGGTCTTGTTGAAATTAGAATTGGCATGGCATGCAAAATTATTACTGCATTATATACCCTCGGCTAAAAATTATTTTGAATATTTATAGATTTACAAAATAAAATAGTATACACTGTCCAGAACCATTTTTTTATGGATATTCTATAACATTAGATAATTAATTTGTTGTTGGTAAAACATATAGTTGAGAAAACCTTTTGCCTGTAAGGTCGAACGACCTTGAGCGCATGTAAACTTGGTTATGTTCTACACTCAAGTTAACCAACGTTGAGCCTGGTTAGTAATGAGGATCACCAACTAATCCCAAAGCCGTTTATTTTCCGGAGAGCCTACCTTGGCCTAAAGACCTAGGTCAGGTGGGTTTTAACCTCATTTATCATTGCAGGGCCTGCTATAGAATTGGAAATGGCAGAGCCTTAACGATTGTTTTTAATACATAATAAGGTCTAGAGGGAAAACTCCTTCTTACAGTTTTTATCTTAGCTGTAAAGAAGTTAGCATCTGTTTATGAGTATTTTTTAAAATTAAATTTACAAACTATGTATAACCCCCCCCCCCCCCCCCCCCCCTTTTTTTTTTATTTTTTCCAAATTTTCTTAAAATTTCAACCCTTTTTTTTTTTAAAATTTTTTAATTTTTTTTTTTTTAATTTTAAGGTACCCCAATTTTACCCCCCCCCATTTTAAGGGGGTTTTATTAATATAATTTTGGTTTTTGGGGGCCAAATTTTTTTAAAAAAAATGGAAACCACATAAAAAATATTTTGAATCTGAAATTATAATAAGTTGTCAACATATTTCTATATTCATTTAACATATTTTAATTTTTAATCAGTCCACAAAAAAATATAAATGAACCAGTAAAGTAAAAATAAATTTTCAGGAATGTCTAAAGCCAAAATCACCTGCGTATTTTTAAGGCACCTTGGTAATTTTTAAATTCTTGTCTACATTTGGATCTTTATTGCGCGCTAGAAATCTCGCTGCTTTCAAAGTCACCTGGCACATTATTGACCTCGGCGTTTTGAGTCATCAGCCCATTTTAAACATAAAAAAGTTGCGTGGTTATTAAATTCATTAGCGCACAACTGAATGTACGTAAAAAATTTAGGCGCTTTCAAATTGCAGTTAATTCGCTAATAAATACACGTGTGCGCATGATTTTGGCACTATTCTTCCTTCCTGAACCCTAATTTCAAATTCAAATTAATTTTTCCCTATCTATTAAACAATTCATACTCTAAGCATTATAGATCAAAAAGATCTAATGATCGATATTTAAAAATTAACCACATAAGTCACACTGTTTATACCTTAAATTGTGCAAAATTGCCGGCGGAAAAACTTTAACACTGAGGTCAAGTTCAAACAATATTCCACTGGTGATTCATAAGCTTTAAGCGCTCAAGTCAAGTCCAAACAATATTCCATCGGCGAAAATGTGTTTTGGACGCTGACTGTACGTCAACGCCGGCGGACTATAAACTTTGGATGTTAAAGTCAAGTCCAAGTAATATTCCGCCGGCGGAATATTGCGTTTGGACGGATATATGAGAAATATTGGTTAATAAAACAATCAATTAATTTGAATCTTCGAAACGTTTTTGAAACGACATCATGTAAAAATCATCATATTTATTATAGTAATAACTATTACAATTTTAAATGCACCTGTATTTAATAAAAGCTCAGTGCAAAAATTTTGTATTAAAGCAAAAACGTGAATTGGTCCTTGGTCCCATTATAAGGAACTCATTAAAGTTGATACTTATAAACAAATATTTTACGAAGCGCAAAATAGTATTACGCAAAAACGGTATTCGGTAATAACACAGGTCAACAATTTTCTGAGAGTTATAAGTCAACTACAGAGATCAAACCTGCCATCTTAGCAAAAATCAAATCCGTTTACCGTTTTTCTTTATCAAACTTAGTTAGTCATATAAATATTAAAAATTTTAGAAAGGACAAAAAACCAAATAAGATTCAAAAACAAACAAGAGTTTAAACTTCAAATAATTTTTCATCAAAAACCGATATATATCGTGTCTTATTTAAGTTTGGACGCGAAATATATTGTATTATTTAATGGCCGATGTAAAAGCTTGATATATTAAAAATTTATCATTCATTATTTGTGATTAAAAACATAAGTTACAAGGATTTTTTATATCAAAAATGATTTTTTAATTTTTTCTTTTTAGGGTACATTTAGATCTGTCAATATGGTCAAAAAAGGCCATTTTTTGTTATAGACGGATCTAAGGAGCCAAAGACGGAAGAAACTAACAAAAACGAAAAATATATATGGGATTAGGCCATCATGGGGATGCATTCTTTCGTATTTTCATGAAATTCACGTTTGTGACATCGATATTTGTTGACCTATGTAATAATGCACAAGGAATAAATTTAATACTAAATTTTTGGTATCAAACGCAAACACTCTAAGGAAAAAACGCTGAGAAAATTTGGTATAAAACACTTAACAAATTAAAATGATATGTAAAAACTCTGGGCATGAAACGCAAATCATTGAAAATGTTTCATGACTTCCGCTTTTTATGTTTAAAGATGACACATCCTAGTCGAACTATTAGAACAAGGTAATAAAATTTCTAACTTGTACACATAATGAATGATTAACTTACACTTTCGCTGGTTATGTTTGCCCTTTTTTCTAACACGACTAGATTTCATCATAAATTTTGCAATTTATCGTTATAAATGGTTGGCAAACGCTTAAAAATTATTTAATGTTGCAAAAATGTATTTTTTGTTTTGACCCTTTAACATTTCCATATGTTAAAAATTTAGGTAGCCACTCAATTTTAAAAACATATATATTTGTTTCTTAATTTTTAGTTTTTCTTTGTGGAGCAACATAAAATATAAAACTCTTTGCACTAAATCATTCGAAGTTTAAATGGCCGAATTTTAAAGTTTAGTTTTAAGTCTGTAAGTATAGGAAAAAAATTTTTTATGACAAAAAATATACAGAATACAAAACAATACATGGATTTAACAGAATTTCGTATAGAACACCATTAAGATCTTCTTCATTTCATCAGCATTGAGCACAAAGTTACTGATTAGCAAAAATAGTGCCCGAGATTTCCTTTATGCAAATCATGACAACATTTGATAAGAAGGTAAAAAGGACCGTCCCTCATCCTAAATTTTTGCCCTCATTCTGTATTCTTTTTTAATATAGATAGTTTTTTATCTCATTATTCTCATTAATAACATCGCATTTTACTTCTCATAAGTTTTTTTGTAGGCTTGGTCAGAGAGCCTCAATTTCAAATCGGCAATGGCAACCGCGCTACCTATATTTAATAGGAACTATTTGAAATAAGGGTCAATTTTCCCCCTTTTTTACAAGTGTGGTTTTTTTAGAAAAAGAAAAAAAAAATTTTGTACGTAGGCTAGGGTCATTTTCTCCCCTACGTAGGAAAAAATCCCTATAAAAAAAATTTGTTTTTAATGGCTTTAAGGGTCTACTCCCCTTCTACAGGGTTTTAGGACTGGACTACAATCAACATAATTTTGCCACATGGCTTGCTTAGTCTTCGCACGGCCAGAATTGTATCGAGAAACTTGAAAGAAAATTGTATATAAACTAAATAATTTTTCCCTAGCCTAACGAAAAAAAGCAAATGGATAAATTAATTGCTTTATTGAACAACCAATTTTAAGCCTTCTGGCTTCAAAGCGTCCAATGAACAATCTCATTGTCGCATTTTTTTACATCTATAAAAGTTAGTTTTTTAAAAAGGGTAAACGGGATGTCAAAATATTTTAAAAGTTTTATTGCATTAAAATGTGCATGAAAATAACGGCGAAGAGTGTATTAATTATTTTAATAAAAGAATTATTAGGAGAAGCTTAAAAAATGTTGTCAAGGCAGACTTTGTAATTGAAAAAGTTTTACTTTGGGACGCCATTATACCACAAACCAACCCTGAAACCTTTTTGTCAATTTATCATCATAAATGTAATGTTTAAAATTTTATTAAGATGATACATGAAAACAACAGATAAAACAAATATAATGAAATTTCGATAAGGAGCAAATATTTAAATTTAAATTTCAAAAATTGTTGGATAAAGAAAGATAAATGAAATAGGCTTTATGTTACATTAATTTTAGTATTTTGGCAATAATATTTATTAATTGTTATAATTTATAAATTCGGAAACTTCGAGGAAACATCTAATATTTCGTCTTTAAGGATAGCAAACCAATCGGTCCCTTTAAACAAAATTGAACTGCGCACAGGTAGAGTTTTCAGATAAGTTATCTTGGGTGAAGATTTGTTCAAATTACACCTAAACATAGTTCAAAAAATTTACTTTAACTCAAAATTTATATAAAATGTATTTATTATAATCTTTTTTTTTTATCAAATTATTGTAATTACCCACAATTTGATTAAACAATCTTAATAATTATAAATGAAAAACGATCATAAATCAAAAAGACAATAAAACTCCACGCCTTCCTTAAGATCTCATCGCTAGGATCGGGTGTGTCTTATAATAAAAAAAATTATCATTATGACTATAAATTACAATGCCTTCCAACAGCTTATTTTTTGTATAAAAACCAAGTTTGACTGGTTTTTATTTTTTGTATATTCAAATTTATTTTTACACTACTGGGATTGGTCAAAATTAATGCGCTAGAACAAACATAATTTTCAGCTTGGCTCGGCCAGTCAAAACCTGCGGTTCAACTCCGCCCAAAAAATTAATATATATTTCTAGCCCGGCCCGCCTCGAATTTCCTAATACAACCCGGAAATTTTAGAGTTCAAGCTACAAATTTTTTGCTATAAAATTAAAACTACAAACACCCTCTCGTGTGATAATAAATTTATCATTTTTAGTTCTTAATAATAGTAGAAAAATAAATCGGTTAGGCTCTTCCTGAAATTTTCCAAAGTAGAACCCGGTCCGCCCGGCCCACTCGGCGGTTTTAAATGTTGTTCGGGCGGGCCAGGCTTTTTTATCTCTAATAGGAGCTAGTGTTTTTTATCGGCGATAGGTGAAATTTTTCGGACTCAAGGCCCTGTCTAAACCCTAAAAATAAGGCTCGATCAAATCGAGCGGGTTTGACTCATAAACCAATTGAAATTAAGGGTCGATTTCGGTCCGATTGAATTGTCTTCAAATTCGGCCCAGTTCGAATTTCGGACAGAAGGGCCGGGTCGATTAGATAAAACAAAAATTAGGACTGGCTTTGACGAAAAACACTAAGTATCGACTGCAACTTGGTTGACTGACTGGAGGCACGTAGTTTAAAAGGCAATTTTAGAATTTTAATTTTAATACCATACCATTAATAATGTTGTGTAGGTTTCTAAATCTCCAAGAGATACATACACGTGCATTTTATTTTATCTTGATTTTAAAAACTACGTTTATGGCATGATATAAGAATTCTCAAATACTACTGATTAATAATAATGTCAAATATGGTCATTTTTCGCAGAACAAAAATATTTATATAAAGGTTTATATTTAGACAGAATTATTTTGGATTAAATATGGAAAATTGCGAAATATTCATTTCGAAGGTCAAATTTTTGAGAGTTATGAGAACTTCAAAGACTAGCCCTCTTAGGGATTTATTAATACGTTTACCGTTTTTCTAATCAAACTTTGTAAGCTACAATAATTTTTAAAAAATGTAAAAAATATTTTTTATATAAAACCTAAAATACTTTTTTTATTATAAACTGATTATTATATTATATCGTTCGTGTCCATTAACGATGGGGTGCCATATTCTTTATAATCAAATGTTAATGTATAAAAATGTATATTTAAAAGTTTTATTTCTCATTATTTGACATAAATGTAAGTTACGGCTATCATGGTAGATCATTTTTTAATGTTAGAATTATTTTTTTTGGACATTGTTATTTGTCGACCAGTGTAATAAAGTGCTACTTTGAGGCATGGTTAGATAGGCACTGCAAGTCCGATAATTGAGAACTTTTTTTAATTATTCAACAATATTATGAAACTCAATTTTAATAATACAGAGCAAATAATACAGCCCAATTTTACTATGAGTCAGAGAGGTACTGCATGTTTGATATTGACAATTAACCACTTTTTTTAATTATTCAATATTACCTTGAGCGTTAAAAGACAAGAAAATATTGTTTTTTTAATTCCGATAATATTTTTATACCAATTGCCACAACTTCTAAATCTTTAGTCCTAAAGCCTTAAAAATTTTTAAACAAATTGGTAAACTAATAAAAAATAATTTTATTCCGAGTTTTAGTTAGCATAAGACAAAAAATAATTATTTTCTATTTATGGCCAGAAGACTCTAAAAATTAGTAAATATAATTATTTTAATTATTTTTTTATATTTTAAATATAATATATAATCTGTCTTTTTATAATTTATTAATTATATTTAACATAATTAATTATATGCTGGTTTTCTTTTGAAAAAAATCTTTTTTTTTTAATATATTTTTATTCTTTATAACCATGTCTATTTTTATATTTTAGAACACAGCTGACTGATTAAAAAAAAGTTAGGTGCAATATTGTGTATTTTGGTGGTCGGGTAAATAGTTCAGATGAAAGAAATTTTTATTTTAGAATTGTGTACTCACAATTTTTTTGTTAAAATTAGATATAAAACTAATAAATGTATAAAAAAACAATAAATTTTTACAGCGATTTTAAGAATGCAAAATTCCAAAACTTATTAATTTGTATTAAAGTGTAAACCGTGACATAGCCCGGCCCGCACGACCAATTTTACAATTTAGATCCGGCCTGGAATATGATTATTTAATTTTAGGCCCGGCCCGATTTTGAAAATAAGGCCAGAATTTTGTTCATTACAAGCTAATTTAACATTCAATATTTGCGAACGCACTTGGTGAAAAGACAATTTAAATGGCTCTTTTTGACCGAATTGACAGAATTTGCGACCTCGAGAATACCCTAAAAAATATTCAATTTTTATTTTTCATATTTAAGTAACTTTTAATCTCAAATAATGAGAAATAAAATTTATAAGTAAATTAAGTAAGCTCTTACACCAACATTTAAAAATAAATACTAGCTGACCCCGAAACGTCGTTTGGCCATACAAATTTTAAAAATTCCTAGGGTAAAAATTTTTCAAAAATTAAAAGTCTGAATGTCGCCATATATTAACATCAAAATTATTAAAATTTACTTTAAAAATCAATATGAAAAGCAAAAATTTTTTTACACTAAAAAAGCTACAATTAATGAAAGCGCGGATTCTAGGCTCGCGAGATTTTTATATCTTGGCCAATAAGTGATTTTCGATATAAAAATTTGTAATGACCAAGTAATTCTCAAAGGTAAAAGATAAAAAATATATTAATGTAAAACTTTGCTGTCCGTTCGTTATTGTCGCTGTCATTTAAGGCTCTATCCGATTTTCCCAAGAATGCATCCTTAAAAATTTAAAACTTTTTTTGTGGACCAAATGTGCTCTAATTTTTGATATTATCAATTTGGCCAAACCTGGGACCTAATCACAATTTATAATTGTACTTGCCAACCATTTATGTTGGAAAAATTATTATACTAATCTTCTCAAAGATAGTAATGGCCATAGTGCGTATAAGGAAGCGTGGGAAAATGTCTCGTGTAAAGTTAATTCTGTGTGTCTGGTAGATAGACCTTTTACATGGGGGAAAATTATTAAGTGCCTTCTTCCAAAGCCCCAAGCCATTCTATATCAGCTGAAATTTTCATAAGTTTAAGTTTAGACTCATCGGCCCCAACACCATCGTCATATTTGCGTTAATGCGTTTTCGGATTCTGAATATATGCTCAGGGGGCAGTACAGACCAATGGAAGCTCGCCATATTAGTTCCTACCTCAAAAAAGGGTGATTTAACTTTAATGGACAATTATCGTGGTATTTCCCTTATATCGGTTGTTTCTTATATTTTGATTAATAAATGAATCGTTATTTTTTTGTAGAATAACAATTTATTATGCAGGCTGGCTTTCGTAAGAACGAAGTGTGTTTAGGTCAAGTCATCTCAGTGTTTGAGAGTGTTTATTAGGCGTAAGTATATCAATTTGTCAATTTATTTAGCCTTTATCGATTTCCAAAAGGCATATGATATGGTACTGCATCACGCCCTTTTTAAAAACATTAATTTAATAGGAATAAGAGAAAAAATTCTGGCCATAATACATGTATCGAGGTAGCGCTTTTTTAACGCCTTTTAACGACTCTGACCCGGGTTTTATTAGAAAGAGGTCTGAGGCAAGGCTGTCCGCTATCAGCTATTCTTTTTAATATTTATTTTTATGATATTTTCGACGATACCAAGTAATTTAAGAGTTAGTGTCCCAAATGTAAAGAATAAGCTTAAGGGTGTTATTCGCCGACGATTTGGTTGCGCAGTGTATGTGAGGATCTTAAAACAATGCTCTACCATCTTGAAAATTGGGCTAATAGGTGGGAAATGGTAATTGGAGCTGAAAAATGTCGCATTATAATAAACAATCCTTTAAATTCAACTCCGTGTGTGGTCAATTTAGGGTAACATACCCAAGGTATCAAACTTTAGATATCTGGGTCTTTTAATAAATGAGGACTTTAATATTGATAAGATTATTGAGGAGCGGGCGTTAAGGGGAATAAAGGCTATTCATCTCCGGTCCGTTCCTGCCCAGCTCCATACCAATAAATGTTAAATTTTATATTTATGTTTCAGTCATTCTACCCATTTTAACTTATGGAGCGAAATTATTTGGTCAAATCATTGTCCCCGCTTTCTAAGACTCACGATCAAGCTCGCTGGATGATCGGTTTGTAAAAAAATAATTGGGCCTAAACTTCACTTGTTTTTATTAGACCTTAATAGGGGGGCTATGCCCTGACGGGTTTGCCGTCTCTTTCAAGAGATGTAGGGCAAGGGGGGACATTTTTAGCAGGTGAATGTCTCTGGCCTTCGACTTTTGCCAGGGTTGTAAGGCCTGCATGCTATAATATTCCGGAGAGTGCGGCGTCATTTCAATAGATATTATGGTATTGGCGGAGAGACATGCTTAATCCTACCTAGGGGTATGAACGTCGCCGCATAGCAATTTCACAACCGAGTGCATTGAATCTACGAATGTGCTCTCCAAGGTGTTTATCAGGATTTATGACAATAGCGTGATTATCCCTTTGTATAATTTGTGAATGTGTGATTTATTTTCAACTAATCATTTTTTTCATTTAATAGGGCATCCAGCTCGCCAACGATGCGTTTTGCAAAAGGAGAATTGAGGTTATGTAGTCAAAACCTGCATCCACGTGATTGGCAAGCGCGCTTCGGGAATCCTCACCGCCCATAATGTAGGGCAGCAATGAGCCCATAGGCCTTTGATTTTAAATGTTGATAAATTGACCATCATTTTGCAACATTATTTCTAATATTTTCTGTAGCTCCAAACGATGTCATTTGGAAACATGAATTAAATGTACGAATAGACTTCAGAAAAAGGTTAGAATCTGGATCAATTCCTATGAGTAAGCCGTTCAATAATATTTCAGATGGGTTTAAATTTCGGGTACCACCTTTCCTAACGCGCAGCACATCCCGGCTGGCTCATTTGTGAATTTGAGCGCAAATGCGGGCATTCTTTATCAATAGCACCAATTATTGAATGAGCATAATATTGAATATCGGGCTCATATCCGACTGCTAGACGCAAGAATGAATTAGATGTAAATAATTGATGTACTAGTTAGGGTTGTTGGTCATTTGTTCTGTGTCTCTTGCCTGTGAAACGGCGTGCTTGTCATCTACTAATTCTTTCATGCACTTGTCTCATACTCACACGCGCAACAGTAAAATCGCTGGATTTGTCCTTCTGTTATTTGGGCTTTTCTATTTTTCATGCCTGCAGATCTATATGTTCGACGGCCCAAATTAGCCCCCTTGCGTCTTGCTGGCATAACACAGGTCATTATAATTTCGAGTTATTTGTTAATTACAGAGATCAAACCTGCCTGCCATCTTAGGAATTTTCAAATCCGTTTAGCGTTTTTCTAATTAAACTTAGTTAGTCTAGATACATTAAAAATTTTAGAAAAAAGGTCAAAAAAAACAAAAAAGATTAGAAAACATAAAAAGTTGAATTTTTTTTGCACAGCTAAACTGTTTTCAAACTAAAATATATATCGTGTCGTATTTAAGTTTGGGCGCAAAATATTTTGTATTAACTAAATGCTGATGTAAGAGCTTGCTTGATATAACCCGCGAATAGTAGGGTGAGAAATTTGTAACGCGAATGCTACAGTGGGGTCCATACGAACCCCAACTTAAAATTTTTAAACTTCAAAAGTTTTAAAGCTATGATCTTTATTTTTTTTTATTATTTTGAAGAGAAATACATGTTCGTTAATTACAAACTAATATAAGTTATTATCAATGAATATTGCAAATTTTATATGACACAAAGTAGAAAAAAATCTAAAAAATTAAAATTTTTTATTTTTATAATATTAAATAAATTATGTCATTAAATTAAATTTATTAATATTATTAATTAAATCTTGCTTATAGGTCGGGTAGAACTTTTTAAGAAAGATTCACAAAAAAAAACAAAAATTATTTATGGCTATTGATATTTTATAAAGAAAACAAGATATTATTATGAAAATATACCTAGGTTGCAATTTTTTCAGTTAAAATTTACATTCATATCATGCATGGCTTTTAACATTGAAATCGAGAGTGTGGGGTCCATATGGACCATAATAAAACTTCTAATTTTTAATCAAATTTTGTTATTAGACGACCAAATTTAAATAACTAGTTTTGTTTAAGAAAAAAGTCACAAAATTTTGGCCAATAATATATAATATTTTTAAAGATATTCAAAATTTAAAAAGTGCGGCTGGGGTCCGCATGGACCCCACAGTGCTAATCGCGGGTGTATCTCATAAATATAAGTTACAAGGAATTTATTTTTATATTTAAATAGTTTTTCTTTTTAAGGTATCCTCGAGGTTGCAAAATATGTCAATTTGGTCAAAAGAGGCCATTTTTATGGACGAATCTAAGGAGCCGAAGGCGGAGGAAACTAAAAAATAGGGAAATGAGATAAGGCTATCATGGGGATGCATTCTTTTATGTTTTCATAAACTTATTTTGACATTGATATTTGTTGACCTGTGTATGTATTATAATAATTATTTGGAATTTAGATAGAATCAAATAATAGAAATAAGAATAATGGAAACAGAGAATGAATGAGTATGATTTGGCGAAATGGTTCTAAACGTGTAATAAAAATCGTAAACTTTGATAGTAAAGTTTGAAAATACAAAATATTTGCAATTTTTAAACACTTATTTGAAGGCAGAAATAATTTGATAAAATGCCTATATGTAATGTGACAACTTTCCTGTCAAAATCTTGGCCGATATATAAAAATAAACGAGAAATATAAAAATATTTTCGAGTAAATGTATAAAGTTTAAAAATAACTTGAATTAATAATAAATATCTTTTTTTTTATTTAGGTAGTGCGTGAGGGCTTATTATGTGAGATTTACGAGTAATAATACTAATATGAATATTAAAAAATAGGGGTTTGGGATAAGAGGCTCATTTAGGTGTGTACGTGTTTTATTGTCATCAAAATTTTGCCCAAAAAATAAAAGGGCTATAAAAACATAGGCGTTAGTGGAAGAAAGTCAAACTTTAGGGTTCTATGTACTTTTTAAAGCCAAATTAGATAAAAGCAAAGATAAAAAGTTTTGTTTAAAAACAAAAAAAAAAATCATAAAAAAACGTAAAATGCTAAGGGCCCTAACCGAGGGGTTTAAAAAATAATTAAACCTATTCGTACTCCTACAGAATTTACATATAAAATTTCGTGGGAGGTTCAGCCGTTTAGGAGGATATGACACGAGATTTTTATAGATAATACATTATAGGGTAAAATTTTTATATATGAGTAGCCTGAAGTTATGGACGAGTTTTAAATTTTTTGTTTTAAAATTATTTATGTAAATAATTAGTTCTTGATAATAAATTTAACACTTACCGTGGTGATATTTATTTTATATATCGGTAGCAATCTTGTTATAATAAAATTGGTGGCTACATAACATAGCAAAATTAATAATTTAATTTTTCCTCATTTTTAAAAATTTGACAATTATGATCTAATTAAGCCTGCAAATGCAAAGGCTTACATATTGTTTCAATTTGTTGCCAGTCAAAACATTAGACTTCAGTCGTTTATCCCTGCTTTTTTATAAAATAACAAATATGAAAATTAGAAAATCAAATCTTTTTTAACATAATCAACAAATATCAACGTCAGAAAAAAAAGTTTATGAAAACACAAAAGCATACATTCCCATAATGGCCTTATATATATATTTTCCGCTTACGTAGTTTCTTCCGCCTTCGGCTCCTTAGATTTGTCCATATCAAAAATATGGCCCTTTTTGACCAAATTAACAGATTTTGCGAAAAAGAAAATTCAAGAATCTTTCAAATAATGAATGAGAAATAAAATTTTTTGTATATCTATCTATAACTAGATAATACAGAATATTTCAAATCCAAACTTAAATGCGACACAATATATTATTGATTTTTAATATATTACTTGAATTTTGAATTTAACAGTTTAGCTGTTGTGAATATGCAAAAAAGTGTTTTTAAATATTATTTGTTTTTTTTGACATTTCTGTTAAGCTGACTTACTAGTTAATTAGAAGGTATACAAATTTTATAAGGCAGGTTTAATATCGCAGTTAGCTCATAACTCTCAAAAATTTGTTGACTTGTGTAATATAATTAAACAAAACATCTAAAATACCATAATTTTTATACCATGTAACCCGCAAAACCTAAAAACCACTGCTATGGCAAATAAATAATAGCAAAGTTTTTTTAAGAGTCAAATATTTTCAAATTTTGTGGGAATAGATATAATAAATGGAAACAGTCTACACGCACAACTAACTAAATGCCGCGTTAATTTGGTGACAAACTTTTAGATGTTAAAATATTTATAAAACAATCTCTTTTTAACAATAAAAATTAGACACAATTTGACTAAAAAGTGAATTTTTTGGGGTTTTGCGATGCCGTGAAATTTATTTGTTAATTTTCTTTCGCTAAATGCTTTCTTAAAACTTACATTATTTATTCCAAACCTTCAAACCTAAATAAAAAATTTGAAAATATTGAAAAGTATAATTTAGCTTAACAATTTATGATCGCTTAAATGAAATTTCGTTTCATCATTATCGAGAGCATCCAGGGGTTTTTGTAATTTTGCTGCATCACCTTGGATTAACGATTTTGAGGTTAGTTCTTGATTTTTTTTAAGAGCATTTGTCTTTTCCGTGACGTATGCATTGATAACATCAATGGATGCAGGGAACTTTTGATAAGATGCCGTGGCTTCACACAACATTGGGTTTCTAATGTTTCTAAATAGAAAGTTTTAATTGCCTAAAGTTTTACAATAGAAAAACACGTGGATAATTTTTTATTCTAAGGTAAAACTGCAACTTTAGTTTTGAATTTCAATAGCCTTAATACGATAATAAGATTTTATTTGTTTTTATCATTCTAACTGTGATTTAACACATTATTTAATTAGTATTTTTTCAAGGCAAATAAAAATTTTACCTGTCCTTTTTAAAATAAAAGTAAGATACGCCAACAGCAGTATGAGGGCATAGGACAATATCGTTGGCAAGCCAAAACCTTAATATAGTCGCTCGTACAGTTTCGTCGTTGCAAGAATACCCTTGTAGATCTCTTTGCATCTGTGAACATATAAAACAAACTTCACAATTAGGCAAATTATAATAATAAAATATAAAGTATTTTTAATTGCAAGAGACAGTCTTAACAATTCTGTGGCCCTATTTTTAAAAAAGCAAATATGAGCCCCTAGGAATACTTATTTTTTTGCTTGAAACCAGGCACGATTTTAGACCTCTTTTGGCCTCCAAAAGTTTTTTATTGCCCCCCTCCCAAAATTAAATTGCCCCCCCCCCCCCCCCCCCCCATTTAAATACGTATAAATTTTATTATTGCTCTTCTACCCCCTTAAAATTAAAGTTTCTCCCCCAAAAATATCTAAAAATTATTATTTTAAAAATATTTACTTTTTTTTTAAAGTGTTTTCATTCATATCAACACTTCTCATCCGATAAAGAGATCTAACTAACACAGAAATTATTTCTGTTGTTATTAGATATATAGAAAAATATGATGTTACAGAGAGCTGTGTATATTTGTGAAAGCAATTTTATAAATCTGATGCCAAAGAAATTTCCTCACTTGTCAACAATCTTTTGATCGCACAATGCTACGATGGGGCGAACTTTATGTCCGGGGAAAAAGGTGGTGTTTTTAACCACCGATTGCATCTTGTTGTAAAAGATTGTCTTGAAATTTTAAGTAAAGGGAAAGATTTTTTTGATATTTTTTCTTCCCTTCATAAATTTTTTCAACATGATGCAATCAAGGAAATAAGTGAATGCGGGACCATACCCCGGCTGATGCCCCGTCGGTGGCGAGGTCACTACGACGCAATTGTTTTTAAAAAAAATTACATAAAAATATTAAATACTCTTTTAAAAATTAATAATAAAAAAGTTTTTATATTTTCAGGTCACAGTGCCGAAGCGTCAGGGTTTTTTGACCATATTTATAACATTGGACAACAAAAAAAACAACATCAACGATTTTTTGAGGGTTTTGTAGAGATTTTTCTTGCGATAACGATCCCGGGTTTAATTTTTTTCCCAATGCCTCCAATTTTTTTTAAACCGCGTCCAAAGTTCAGAAAAATATTCACAAATTTCTTTAACTATTAATTTTCCAAAAAATCTAATGACATGTTCAGATTCCTTATAAAAAACATATCTAAAAAGGGTTATTACCTAAAAATATTAGCAATTTACTTTCAAGTTATTTAGGATTAAACGGATTTTATGCGAAAACGACTAATTTTATTAAAATGAAAAAAAAAAATATTGTAAAAAAATTTAAACCCCTTACGTTATGAATGTTTCCGTTATCTAAATATATTTTTAACCTTTTGTTACTAGCCATAGTTTTTATGATATAGAAGCCCAAAATACCCCAAAAATTGAAAAATCTCAACTTTGACACCGAATAACATCTGAGGCATTGGCTAAAATTCTGATTTCATATTCGTGATCAGCGCCAAAAACTTAACCAAAAACCATAATTGCCATAAATGATGCTTAGGGTCGTCCAAATTTTGTTGTCCAGTGTAATCATCAATTTATATTAAAATATTTAAAAGTGCCAAAATTGATTTTATGCAAGGAGTCAGTTATAGGGGCAATTATGTTAGGCTATATAAGTTTTATTAATTTAATAAATTTTATTATTTATTTAGAAAAGAAAAAGTGAACTTGAGAGCAAAAAAATTGGTATTTTTCATAAATTTAATCCTAACTTAAATGACGACTGTCTGGCAACCGATCCAATTTTAAAATGTAAAATTGCATTTTATACTTAAAACATCGCTTTGTAACATAAATTTACCCCAACATTTTGACTTACCCATGGCTTTTTATAAAATAAAAACAAAATTTTTAAAAAATTTAAGGTGTAAAAAATAAAAACTTAAAATTAGTATAATTACATTTGTTAACTTTTAGCCCTTTAGTTTGAACAATATTGGAAATTGTACATAATTCTCAATTATCCTTGGCAAAATTCAAATTTGTTAAATTTGTTTGAATAAAAATTTTTTGGGATGGTTAAAAAATTTGTAAAAATCTATTTTTTTAGTTTTATTCATTAGTTTTAAAATTAAACAGCCACAAAAACATTTTGATAAAAAAGGTAAATTAGAATATTTTTGGCCTATTTAGAATTTGAGGTTCAACAGATGTTCTTTTTTGTGCATATCAACAAACTTACCCGCATGGAAGGGTGAGAAATTTGTAACACGAATGCTACAGTGAGGTCCATACGAACCCCATTTCTTCAAGAAAAATAGCTATAAACTTTAATTTTTTATTAATTTGAAAAAAAATACGTGTTCTTTAATTACAAACTATCATAAGTTGTTATTAATGTAAATCGTAAATTTAATTTAACACAGAGTAAAAATCTGAATAATAAGAATTTTTTATTTTTTATATTCCATCAGATAAATTTTGTTATTGAACTAAATATATCAATATTATTAATTAAACAGTGTTATTAGGTCTAGTAACATTATTACAAAAATTTCATGAAAAAAAAATATTTTGAAATAAAAAATTATTTTTGACTATTTTTCATTTTTAAAACTATTTATTTTATAAAGAAAAAAAATAATTCTTATTTTTAATATACAGTACAAACATTTATAAACTTACAATGTAAAAAAAAATATTTAAAAAATTACGTAAAAAATAAGGTAGCAATATTTTTAGTTTAAATACATTGAAATTGAGAGTGGGTCCATACAGAACCCAATAGTAAATTTAAACAAATTTTTAAACTTAGACCAAATTTTAATTAATAGTTTTGTTAAAAAAGTCTCAAAAATTTGACCCATTATATATAATAATTTTCAGTGCTAATCGCAAAAATAAACGTAAAAAATATTTTATGATACACTGATATGGTTTATAGATGTTATAAATACATAAAAAAGTCTTTATTTACAACTTCAAAAGACTCTAACGAGCAGAATTAGTTAGCTTCAATAATGAATTTAGAAACAATATATTAGACCCAATTAATAATAAATAAAATACAGACGATCAGTATTTTTTACTAATTTTCACAAATGCCAAATATGTTTTTAAAATGGTATATATAACAAGGCATACTACAATGTATATAAAACCGACCTTAATAGAGTTTAAAAATCAACATTCCATTCACATCTTACTTACTGTTTCATAATAAAAACGCTTAAGACCTATAAGAAAAAGAAAAAATCATTATTATTTGATTCTATAGGCATATGGATTCATTGACTCAAAGTTTTTTAATGTGTTCTTAACGAATTTTTACACAAGAATTACTTTTTAATAACACAGGTATGACACAACCGTGAATTTTATGAAAACATAAAAAAATATATCCCCTTGATGGCCATATCTCATATATGTTTTTCGTTTTTATTAGTTTCTCGGCTTCGGCTCCTTACATCCGTTCATATCGGAAAAATGGCCTTTTTTTGACCAAATTGACAAATCGAGAATACCCTAAAGAGAAAAAATTTAAGAATTTTTTTTTATATAAAAATTCCTTGTAACTTATATTTATCATATCAAATAATGAGAAATTAAATTTTTAAATATATCAAGCAAGCTCTTACATCATTATTCAGATAACACAGGTCAACAAACATTTATAAACGTGATTATTGTGAAAACATAAAAGAATGCATCCCCACGATGGCCTGATCTCATATATGTTTTTCGTTTTTCTTAGTTTCTTCCGTCTTTGGCTCCTTAGATCCATCTACAACAAAAAATGGCCTATTTTGACCAAATTGACAGATAATACCTAAAAAGAAAAAATTTAAAAATCTTTTTTGCATATTAAAATCCCTTGTAACTTATATTTTTAATCACAAATAATGAAATTTTTTTTTATCTTACATCGGCATTTAGATAATACAAAATATTTCGCGTCCAAACTTTACGACACGATATAAATCGGTTTTTATGAAAATATTATTAGAAGTTTAAATTTAACTTTAACTATTGTAAATATGCAAAAATAAAATTTCAAATTATTTTTGTTTTTGAATTTTTTTTAATTTTTTAACCTTTTTTTTTAAATTTTCAATGTTTATAACTGACTAACTAAGTTTGATTAGGAAAAACGGTAAACGGATTTGATATTCCCTAAGATGGCAGGTTTTCAAAAAATTGTTGAACTGTGTAATACAAAATAATTCGCGTCCAAACTTAAATACAACACGATATATTATCGGTGTTTAATTAAAATTTTAAAAGTTTGAATTTAACATTAGCTGTTGTAAATATGCAGAAAAAAATTTAATTTATTTTTGTTTTTGATTCTTAGTTTTTTTGGCATTTTTTCTAAAATTTTCAATGTTTATTTATAGCTGACTATCTAAGTTTGATTAGAAAAAACGGTAAACGGATTTGAAAATCCCTAAGATGGCAGGTTTGATCTCCGTAGTTAGCTAGAAACTCTCAAAAATTTGTTGACCTGTGAATATTGTAAATTACAAATTTAATTAAAATAATTAAATGATTTTCTACTCTCCTTTTTTTGTAATTTTTTTTTCTTGTTCTTTTATCATTTTCTCTACATAACGTATATACTATTTTTGAACACTTAAACAGGCAATGGATTTTAAAGGTTCTAAATATTATTAGGTAAATATGCTAAAATAATAAAAAAAATAAGCTTGCACAGACTAATACAATCTGCGTTAGTTTTTTGACACCTGAAAATTTGCTGTTTTTTGGCAAATTTGGTTTTTTATTGTAAAATTCTCACAATCCAATGAAAAAAGCTAAGGGCAACTATATGTTATTAAGCGATATTTTATTAATAAAATGCACTTTAAATATTAAAAAAAGATTGGCTGGTTAACCAGAAACTCGATTTTGAAAACAGGCAAAAATCACACTTTTTCAGGTTTTGAGGTTCACCTTTTCATTGTAAATTTTATAATTAATCAAATAAATCAAACTATTATGGTCTAACATAACTGCCTCTATGTTGTACTTTTTGAATATTATCAAGCCATTGTGGCCTACTCTAATACAGCGCAAAGGGCATAAATATGTCCCAAAATTAAGGCAAAAAATTAATTTTTTTTAAAAGTCATGCCGGTCCAAAACTTTAGGATTTATTTATTCATTAACATTAAGAACCATATTTTATTAAAAATTTAATGATAGGTTTTTTGAGTTATTTGTATTTATAGACTTAACTTTATATTTTTGGTAATAAAATTTTTTTTTTAAATATTATTTGCGTCTAAGGTAGCCCACATCGCAAACTTCAAAATAAAAAAAATTATGACTTTAGCTAAAATACTTTTTATGATACATGCGCGCAAAGTTGCGCGAAAAATTGATAAATATTTTTGCTCATATCTTGTTCAAAAAGAATATAGGTTTTTATTAGCACCCAGGGACCACCAGTGTACCAATTTTTAGCCAAATCTAAGACCTAAAGGAAAAATGTTTGTCGATTTGAAGTGTAATTGACCATATATTGTGGTAAGGGGGGGGGGTTTGAGCAATTTAAATCGATCTCATATACACTGGGAAAAAAATATATTAAGGCGTGCATTTATATAAAAAATAGCAATATAAGAATAAAAAATACATAAAGAAAATGCGTTTGTAGAGATAAAATAATGTAATGGGTTTTTTTTATCAAGACAAGTAAAAAAATGGGGTACCATCATAACATTAAGCGATAACGATAAAAATCTCTTTGGGAAGGTTGTTTTAATTTAAAAAAAAAATTTGGGGTCAAATAAAAAAATTATAATATGAGTATTAGGATTAATATTAAAAATGGGAAGGGGAACGGGGAGCCATTAAAAATGATCAACGCCATAAAAATTATGATGAAGTGATCTACGCCATGGAGAAGATGATCACTGAACGGTAACTAATGGACAGCAAGTGCTATGCCAATACGTGACTATTTATATTGAGAGCGGGCCTTATAGAATGCACAAAATCAACTACTTGCAACGGGAACAAAGGACACGGGGACTATATTCCGATAAACAACGTATATCTAAATTACAAACTTTCACAAAACATTATATTTTAATAGCACCAACCCTTAGAAAACCTGAAGTGAAACAGACCTAACATATTTTATTTATTTGTTTTTGTAAATTGTTTTTTTCCCGCCGGTGCATATAAAACTCTAAAAAATGGAGAATCTGATATTCAGGATAGGGAAAGTAAGGGTTGACGCTACAGTCAAAAATTTTTTGTTGCACGGTCTCTTAAATACGGTGGTAACGTATGGAAGAATTAGCGTTTAATGTTATAGGCTTGGATTTTTTATATGATCAATTCCACCTTAATCCAACAAGTCCGGAATGGTCACCCCACAGGAATGGAACAGTATCCAAGGGGATCTCAGAAACTTTTTTTTGACCGGAAGTGATTTTTGACGGAGATGGGGGCAAAATAAAAAAAACCGCGAGGCAAAATTTTATATTTGATGCAACTTTGTGAAGTTATAATTCAAAATGTATTATAGAGACTTATTTTTTTTTATTTTGAGGACGTTAAGCTGTTGCATATGTTAACTATTTAAAAAAATTCATTTATAATTTTCAGAATTTTTTACAGAATATTCTAGATGTATTACAAAAAACATGTTTTTAAATTTTTCAAACAATTGCTCAATTACAGTGGTTATATTCATCATTAATATGAACTCAAAAGTTTGGGCCCAACATGACTTTTTAAAAAAATTCAAAAAAATATTTTTTTTTTACTTTTTGAGACAAATATTTGCTCCCTGCACTATGTTAATATATTCAAATATGATTGTATGCAAGGAGTCAGTCATAGAGGCAATTATGTTAGGCTACAACAGTTTTTAATTTGATTAATATTTTGATTGGAAAAAAAAACCTTGACAACAAAAAAATTAGTTTTTTTTAGTAATTTACTCTTACCTTCAAAGCTGAGTTTCTGGCAAACTATCAATCCAATTTTAAAATTAAGAAATGCATTTTATACATATATCATCGCTTTATAACATAACTTTCCCCCAACATTTTTTAACTTACCCATGGCTTTTTTTTATAAAATTGTTTAAATAAGACATGAATATATAAAAATAAAATATACACAATATTTTTTTCTACCAATTATCAACCACCTACACTTTTCATTAATACAAACAACCATACACAGGTAAGGCCACATTGGCCTAACCCACCAATGTTAATTTGTATAAATTCTTATATATTATAGAAATAAACCATTTTTACAATTGCATGAAATTTGTATCAAATAAAAATAAAAACATTAATTTGCAAAATTTTATTAAATTTAAAGGTGTAAAAAATACAAACTTAAAATTGGTATGTTTACATTTTTTAACATTTACTAGCCTTTTTTGGTTTAACCACGATCAGAAATTATACATTCTCAAAATTTATCCTTGTCAAAATTCATAAATTTGTTGTATAAAAATTTGGGAGGATTTTAGAAAAAACATTACGGGTAAAAAATATTATCAAAGTTTATTCTCTTAATTTGTTTAATTAAATCTAAAAAAAACCACAAAAACATAAAATCAGAAAGGTAAATTAGGATATTTTTGGCCTGTTTAAATTATTGAATCAACAAATATTCTCTTTTTATGCATATAAACAAACTTAAAATTAAACGTAAAAAGTTAAATAATTTAAGATACACAGTGATATCGTTTTATGGTATTAAAAATACAAAAAACAAGTCAGTTTTAAGGTTTAAAAATTTCGAAAGATTTTACCGGGCAGAGTTACCTTTAATAATGAATTTAGAAATTGAATCCAATTTATTAAATAGTATATAGGCATTCAATAATTTTTACTAATTTTCACATGTGCCAAATATGTTTTTTAAGGTATTTAGAACAAGGCATACAATTAATATCTAACCGACCTTAATAGAATTTAAAAACCAATAATAGTTTCAATTAAATCTACTGTTTTATAATAAAGACGCAATTGACCTATTAAAGGAAGAGGAAATATCACAATCATTTGATTATTGACCTTCTAACTACATTTTACACAAGAATTTCTTTTTCATAATATAATAAATGACAAATTTAATTAAAATAATGGAATGATTTCTTTCATACTCTACTTTTTTATAATTTTTCTATCACGTTTTTATAGAATTTCTATACATAAAGTATTCACTATTTTTTTAATACTTAAACATGCAAATTAGATTGATTTCATAGGTTCTATATTATTAGTTAATTCTGAAAATATGATAAAAATAATCTTGCACAGAAGAATAAAATATCCGCTAGTCTTTTCTTTGCTATTTTTTGGCAATTATGGATTTTTTGTTATAGAAACGTCAAAATTTAATGAAAAAAAGCTGGAGCAATATTTTATCTATAAAATGCTTGTTAAATATTAAAAAAAGGTTTTCTGTTTAACCAGAAAGTCGATTTTGAAAACAGGCGAAAATAACACTTTTTCCGGTATTAAGGTTCACTTTTTTTATTTTAAATTCAATAATAGTATAAATCAAATTAAACTATTATGGTCTAACATAATTGCCTCTATGTTGTAACTTTTGAATACTGTCATATATAGCACATTGGCATATTCTAATACAGCGCAAAGGGCATAAATATGTCCCAAAATTGGGAAAATAATTTTTAAAAAATCATGCGGGTCAACTTGATATATCTTTATTAACATTATTAAAGACTAGATTTTATAAATTTTTCAAATAATTTTAAAATACGGTTTTTGAGTTGTTTGTATTTATATTTGACTTTAATTTTTTGGTAAGTTAAAAAAATTACTAAAATATTATTTTTGGTCTAAGGTAGCCCATACAATCTTCAAAAAAATATTACTCTAGCTACAATACTTTTTATAATACATGCGTGCAACGTTGCCTCAAATTTTTTGCTAAAAAATGAAAAATTGCTCATGTCTTGGTCAAAAATCACTTCTGGTCTAAATTTAGGTTTTAATCAGCACCCATAATCCCCCCTATGAGTACCTATTTTCAGCCAAATCTAAAACTTAAAGGGAAGTTTGTCGATTTGAGGTGGACCATATATATACATCAGACACCATGATTTTTTGATATATTCATTCACTCATATTTTACGGCTATTCATAACAAATATTTTGCGACTATTAATCACATATGCATATGGTTTTTTGATTCTCAAATAATATAGCTCATAAACGTTTTGGGCCCAAACGTAGCGTATCATTTAGGGAAGCTGGTGGAACGAATACAAACGGTAAATAACTATAATCTTTTTGAAAAATGCGCAAAATTATAAGGTATATAAAAATAGACCCGTGCCAAGCCTATTGAAATTACTTTATGAGAAGTCAAATACGTTTAATTTTATTGAGATGATAACAGGGTTGGGCACTAATCAGATAGAAAATAATCTTAGATATAGATAATAGATTATAGGTAGTATCTATTCTCTATGATCTTTTGCAGTTTTGGAAAACTATCTATCATATTATATCTAGATAATTATTTTTTGTAAATTATCTGTATCTATTATATTTCGACATAAAATAGATTATAGATAAATTAAATTTTTATTGCTACTTAGCTGGTCCCATTATTTAATAATATTTTATTTAATTTATTTAATATAAATAATATTTAAAATTAAAAGATATTTATAAATACAATTAAAAAATTTTATATATTTTTTCTTCACATTTTTAATTTTCTTGTGATACATTTTAACCATTTGCTCATATGGAAGATGAAATAGAAAATATCTGATAAAAATGACATTAATATTCCAAATTTAACGATATTAAATAAAACCTTTTTTGAAATTAAATCAAAAAAAGGGATTAAAATAATAGCATTGTGCCAAACATGCAGAAAAACGATTTCTGGGGAAACAACTTCTACTACAAATACAGACACCTCAAAGTATATAATTTAATATAAATATAAATAAAATTATTTAGACATCTCATCAGCAAGTATATACACATTACCTTAGCTAAAGGCCTAAGAAAATTTTAAAACCAGGAAATCTAAATTTCCCTATCATATCTTCATCTAAAATATCTCAATCAAAATTTGATCAATTACTACAAGACTTTATTATAAATGGGGTTAATCCTCTCAGTATCGTGGAGCAGCCTTCATTTTTAAATATGATATCAGGTATCAATAAATGCTGCCATATTCATTCAATTTTATATTATTTTGAAATTTAATTTTTTGTAAATCTTGTATTTTTTCTAGAGCTGAACAAAGACATCAAGGTTATGTCAAGAAGATCTCTTGATAGAAAAATTAGAGCTTCATTTAATGATTATTAATAAACATTGAGAAGAACATTTCAAGATGAAAATTTGGTCACCACTTGTGACATATTTTCAACCAAACATCGTAGTTATTTTGGGATGACTTGTCATTTGGTTATTTCATTTAATTAATCTTTTTAGATATCTGAAGACTATATCAGATTGTCATTTGCAATAGCCCTAAAAAGGTTCAAAGGTGACCATACATATGATAAAATATATGAGATGATTGAGGAAATATATTTCCAATATAATATCCAAAAAAATGTATTTGCTACCATTACAGATAATGGTAGCAACTTCAAAGAGCTTGGGATCCCATCTATAACATTTCGAATAAAAGATGAAGCTGAATATGAAATTGAAGAAAATTGTAATGAGCCATTGCAAGAACTATCAAATTTGTTTCCTAAACACAACAGATGTGCTGGCCACACATTAAATTTAATTTTAACTACTGATTTGAACAAGGCAATCAGAAATGATCCTCAAATTTCCAAAATGCACTCTAAAGTTTTAGAAAAATGTATTCTATATTGGCATAGTGTTAACAAGCCAAAATCTTCTGAAATTATTATTTCTATTTTCAACAAGAATAGTCCCAGTGATCACACGATGGAATAGTTTGTTTGACAGCTTAAATTCTTTGTTAGCTCATCGCACTAAATTATATGAGCTATCAAGAGCTCTTGATCATCCATCGTTTAAAGAAATCGAGCTCAATTATATTGAGATATATGTAAAAGTTACAAGTCCCTTGGCTATGGCTAAAGATCTATTACAGGGTGATACCCATTCTTTTTATGGTGACCTAGCCCCAACACTATTTTAGAATTTCTTTTTTAGAACGTTCTATAGTAGGCTTTAATAGACCTTATTGGATTTTTAGTTAGGGAATCCAGAGTCAAATCTGGGTCACCATCAGCCCTCAGAAGGCGGGTGTGAAAATCCTGAAATTCTGAATAACATTAATGAAAACGACAAACAAAAGCGAAAAATTAAATGCTAAGGCGTCCCCTGCAGGCGACCCACTTGTTGTATCTGGCCTGCATCAAGTGAGAAGAAACATTAGGGGCCAGTCCGCTAAACAAAAAGAAAAAATACGATTTTTAAGTCTCAATGTGGGGACCATGAAGGGAAAGATGGCGGAAGTGGCGGACATGATGGCTAAAAGGCGGATTGTTGTGATGTGTGTGCAAGAAACCAAGATGAAAGGCTCAAAGGAGTTGATGATGGGCTTAGGATACAAGATGTTCTACAATGGAAAGGACAACCATCGCAACGGAGTTGGGATAATACTAGCGCAAAAACTAATTCCAACAGTCGTTAAAGTTAACAGAGCTTCCGAACGAATCATATCAATCAAACTGGTTATTGAAGGCAATATCACCAACGTTATCTCGGTGTATGCACCCCTTACAAATCTTACGAACCAAGAAAAAGAAGGGTTTCGTGAAATGCTAGAAGCAGTGCTGATGGACATACCAAACGAGGAACTGACAATGATTGGAGGGGATTTTAATGCGCATGTGGGAGAAGAAAATGTGGGGTACGAAAGAGTTCACGGAGGCAAAGGTTATGGAGCGATCAATGATGACGGAGGGCACTTGCTAAGATTCGCCCAAGCTTTCGACATGGCCATTGCCAACACCTTCTTCAGCAAAAGAAAATCCCACCTCATTACCTACCAAAGTGGTTCCAATCAATCTCAAATAGACTTCATGCTAGTTTCGAGACGACAGCTTAAACGAATCAAAGATTGCAAAATCATCCCAGAAACCATATCTGCGCAGCATCAACTCCTGGTGATGGAATTCACGTTTCAGCGCCAGAAACATAGGCTCAGCAAAACAATTCGCAATCACCTGACCTTGACAGCGAATACAATTGCGAAATCATACCAAGTCCTACGCAGCGAGTTAACTTCAAAACTCAAAGCGCCCGGGAAAGAAATACTTGGAACTACAAAAGGTGGACGTGATAAGAGAAGAATTACATGGTGGTGGAATGAAAGAGTTGAAAGGGAAATATCAGAAAAGAAAAAGCTGCTCAAACGATGGAAAAAGAGTCAACTGATCAACGACAAGCTTGATTACAAAGAACAATGCAAAGTTGTGAGAAATGTCGTACGAGAAGCGAAAAAAAAATTATATGAACAACCAAAAGTGGGCAAAATTTGGTATACAAGATGGCAAAGCAACGTGAAAGACAGTCAAGAGATTGTAACGGAAACGTAAAGTTCATCAAACAAAGAAGGCAAGCTTCTTGTAGACCAAACAAAGGTACTGGAGCGTTGGAAAGAATACTTCAATGAATTACTGAACAGCGACACAAATAGAATTGAGCTCGAGGAGATACCCCCAAACTGTAACCTAATACCACCAATCTCAAAATCAGAAGTCAGCCTGCAGCTCAAAAAGTGCTCAAACAGGAAAGCGACAGGTCCCGACAACATACCCATTGTGCTGGAAATTTTTAGGAGATGAGGGAATTTCGGCGTTAACGACTCTATTCAATTCGATATTAACATATCAGAAAATACCTCCGAATTGGCAAGAAAGCTACATTATTCCAATCTTCAAAAATAAAGGCGAGGCATTTGACTGTCACAATTACAGAGGCATCAAACTAATGTCACATACTTTCAAACTTTTCGAAAAAGTCATAGAAGCCAGATTAAGAGACGTAATCGATATAGGTATTGAGCAATGCGGGTTCATGAAAGGAAGGTCGGCAATTGACGCGATTGATGCCGTGCGCAACATGGCAGAACGTTTCATGAGAAAGAATAAAAAGCTCTACTGCACATTAGTAGATTTGGAAAAAGCTTTCGACAAAATTCCAAGATTAGTAGTATGGTGGGCTTTGAGGAGAAAAAATGTTCCTGAAATGTATATCAAGTTGGTTCAGAGTGTGTATGAAAGAAATTTGACGTATGTAAGGAGTTCGTCAGGAACATCAAAAGGATTTACAATTAATGAAGGAGTGCACCATGGTTCGGCCCTAAGTTACCTACTATTCATCGCGGTGATGGACGTGATCTCAAAAAGCGTTGTCACAAATCCACCGTGGCACATACTGTACGCTGACGACATTCTACTAATGGCTGAAAACCCGCAGGAGATGTGTGAAAGTCTGAATAATTTGATAAAAGCGATTGAAAAGCTAGGCCTAAAAATTAACAAAAACAAAACTGAACTGATAATTTTCGGAGGCTCAGAAGGTGAACAACTGGTTTAACGATGACTGTGGCCTCTCAAATCAAAGCCAACAGCAACCTTCCTAGGTGCTTACTTACAATCCGATGAAAACGTCGAGCAAGAAGTTAGGAACAAACTCAAAGTTGGGTGGCTAAAATGGAGATCGTTGACAGGTATCCTGTTCGACAAAAATATACCAATAAAAGTTAAGGGCAAGGCTTACTCAAGCATAGTACAACCGGCAATAACATACGGCTTAGAAAGAACAGCGTTAAGGAAAAGCGACGAAAGAATACTACAAACGGCAATAACATACGGCTTAGAAACAACAGCGTTAAGGAAAAGCGACGAAAGAATACTACAAACGATGGAAATGCGCATGCTGCGGATGTTTCTCGGGGTGACTCGCAAAGACAAGATCCGCAACGATCATATACTTGGAAGTTTACACATAACACCCATACAAAATAAAAATAGTAATCAACAGACTTCGATGGTTTGGACACGTTATGAGGCAAAAAGACGGGTATCTAAGCAATCTGGTAAATGCAATTGAAGTACAAGGCAAGAATAAAAGGGGCAGACCTAAACTCACCTGGTCTCAAAGAGTAGACGCTAGCATGAGATGTCACAACCTAAATAGAAATGAGATAGAACCCAATGGAGACTTAAATTGAAAGAGCTCACTGCCTCAATGGCATAAAGCTAACAATGAAAAAAAAAAAAAGAAATATATTAGATGGACATGGCCTCTCTTGCAAATTGCATTGCGAAATCCTTGTTTGAACGTTTCAATCAATTTTTAATTTTTCCGATACATATGCCATGTTAGCAGCTGCTTCTCATCCACGGCATAAAGCTCGTTGGGTAGATGATGGCGAAAAAAAGCAACTTTTAAATCAATTACTTATTTTTGAAGCTACTAAAGATATTCAAATCATCAGATATTGTCGAGCCTGAAATTACCCTACCTACTCCTTCAATGAGTGAAGATTTTTTTGAATATAAAACTGACAACA